>JAZHFQ010000271.1:0-721025 GCA_038387885.1 Spodoptera picta
TCAAATCAAATCAAATCAAATCAAATCAAATCAAATCAAATCAAATCAAATCAAATCAAATCAAATCAAATCAAATCAAATCAAATCAAATCAAATCAAATCAAATCAAATCAAATCAAATCAAATCAAATCAAATCAAATCAAATCAAATCAAATCAAATCAAATCAAATCAAATCAAATCAAATCAAATCAAATCAAATCAAATCAAATCAAATCAAATCAAATCAAATCAAATCAAATCAAATCAAATCAAATCAAATCAAATCAAATCAAATCAAATCAAATCAAATCAAATCAAATCAAATCAAATCAAATCAAATCAAATCAAATCAAATCAAATCAAATCAAATCAAATCAAATCAAATCAAATCAAATCAAATCAAATCAAATCAAATCAAATCAAATCAAATCAAATCAAATCAAATCAAATCAAATCAAATCAAATCAAATCAAATCAAATCAAATCAAATCAAATCAAATCAAATCAAATCAAATCAAATCAAATCAAATCAAATCAAATCAAATCAAATCAAATCAAATCAAATCAAATCAAATCAAATCAAATCAAATCAAATCAAATCAAATCAAATCAAATCAAATCAAATCAAATCAAATCAAATCAAATCAAATCAAATCAAATCAAATCAAATCAAATCAAATCAAATCAAATCAAATCAAATCAAATCAAATCAAATCAAATCAAATCAAATCAAATCAAATCAAATCAAATCAAATCAAATCAAATCAAATCAAATCAAATCAAATCAAATCAAATCAAATCAAATCAAATCAAATCAAATCAAATCAAATCAAATCAAATCAAATCAAATCAAATCAAATCAAATCAAATCAAATCAAATCAAATCAAATCAAATCAAATCAAATCAAATCAAATCAAATCAAATCAAATCAAATCAAATCAAATCAAATCAAATCAAATCAAATCAAATCAAATCAAATCAAATCAAATCAAATCAAATCAAATCAAATCAAATCAAATCAAATCAAATCAAATCAAATCAAATCAAATCAAATCAAATCAAATCAAATCAAATCAAATCAAATCAAATCAAATCAAATCAAATCAAATCAAATCAAATCAAATCAAATCAAATCAAATCAAATCAAATCAAATCAAATCAAATCAAATCAAATCAAATCAAATCAAATCAAATCAAATCAAATCAAATCAAATCAAATCAAATCAAATCAAATCAAATCAAATCAAATCAAATCAAATCAAATTAAATTAAATCAAATCAAATCAAATCAAATCAAATCAAATCAAATCAAATCAAATCAAATCAAATCAAATCAAATCAAATCAAATCAAATCAAATCAAATCAAATCAAATCAAATCAAATCAAATCAAATCAAATCAAATCAAATCAAATCAAATCAAATCAAATCAAATCAAATCAAATCAAATCAAATCAAATTAAATCAAATCAAATCAAATCAAATCAAATCAAATCAAATCAAATCAAATCAAATCAAATCAAATCAAATCAAATCAAATCAAATCAAATCAAATCAAATCAAATCAAATCAAATCAAATCAAATCAAATCAAATCAAATCAAATCAAATCAAATCAAATCAAATCAAATCAAATCAAATCAAATCAAATCAAATCAAATCAAATCAAATCAAATCAAATCAAATCAAATCAAATCAAATCAAATCAAATCAAATCAAATCAAATCAAATCAAATCAAATCAAATCAAATCAAATCAAATCAAATCAAATCAAATCAAATCAAATCAAATCAAATCAAATCAAATCAAATCAAATCAAATCAAATCAAATCAAATCAAATCAAATCAAATCAAATCAAATCAAATCAAATCAAATCAAATCAAATCAAATCAAATCAAATCAAATCAAATCAAATCAAATCAAATCAAATCAAATCAAATCAAATCAAATCAAATCAAATCAAATCAAATCAAATCAAATCAAATCAAATCAAATCAAATCAAATCAAATCAAATCAAATCAAATCAAATCAAATCAAATCAAATCAAATCAAATCAAATCAAATCAAATCAAATCAAATCAAATCAAATCAAATCAAATCAAATCAAATCAAATCAAATCAAATCAAATCAAATCAAATCAAATCAAATCAAATCAAATCAAATCAAATCAAATCAAATCAAATCAAATCAAATCAAATCAAATCAAATCAAATCAAATCAAATCAAATCAAATCAAATCAAATCAAATCAAATCAAATCAAATCAAATCAAATCAAATCAAATCAAATCAAATCAAATCAAATCAAATCAAATCAAATCAAATCAAATCAAATCAAATCAAATCAAATCAAATCAAATCAAATCAAATCAAATCAAATCAAATCAAATCAAATCAAATCAAATATCTTTATTGCTGAACACAGTACATTTTGATGCATTTCAAGATGATATATGAATGCGCAGTTCATCATGTTCCACCAATCAAGGCATGCAACTATTATTCGTAAATTACAATTGACGAGTTCCAGATTACAGCAATTTTATTAGTTACTAGCTTCTGCCCGCGACTTCGTCCGCGTGGAATAGTGACTGCCAGTTCTTTCGAGATTTTTGGGTTAACAACCATTCTATGTCCTTTCTCGAGTTCTAAACTGTCTGTACCAAAATTTCATCCAAATCGGTTCAGTATATTAGCGATTATACTGCGGTACGCGAAGTTTTTCTTGTCCGTTCGTGCGCACTTCCTCATTCGCCACATTTGTCGATTCTCCCTTTAAAGGAAGGAACCAATGTCTTCCTTATTTTATTTTTAACCTCTACGATTTAAATTGAGAGAATTTAATTTGTAGAAATAATTAAGATGAATCAGGAGACCTATATAGTTTTTAATTTTATGCAACTGTTTAGGTAGCGCACGCTTAATACACACAATACCGGCCTTATCCCTGCGCCCCTCCCGCCTTGGCAATAGGTACTCACTTCGAAACGGGCCGTACAGAAAAAATCGTAATATTTTAATTTCGCCATAACTTCAAAACCAAACATCCGATTTTAATCATTTAAAGATCGAGTATTATCTACATAAACTGTACTTAGTGATGAAATAAAATATTTTGATAAGGATTAATAGCATGAGTGAAATAAATGTATTGAAATGTAGTCCAAAAAAAATTCAATGATTTTTCTTAAAAAATGCTAGTTGTGCCTTACTGGACCTAGATATGTATAGTGTGTCGCGGACTTTTTTGTAGATATTTATAAGATCTACAATTAATTAGAACATTTTATGGTTCTATCTTTTATAGTTTAGGCAGCGCACGCAAATAATTCTTTTTTATGAGGATTTTTTTTCCGACTTGCTAGGCAAAACTTGTGATAGCTCGGTAAATATACATGTTATAGAAACAATTTATAGCCTATAGCACTCAGGAATAATGCAGCTTTCTGCTGGTAAAAAAATTTTTAGAATTGGATTATTACTTCCAGAGATTACCCTTGCATACAAACTTACAAATTTTACTTCTTTATAATATTAGTATAGATGAGTTCAGTCAACACTTTACAAGTTATTACTAACTAAAGCACAACAACATTTGTGGATCACACAAAGTGTTGTTCCGTGCGGGAATCGAACCTGCGACACGTTGCACGGCAGACGGTTGCCAAGCCACCGCACCAACCGTGCAGTCCAAATTAGATTTTTAATTTTCATCCCAAAATTATTTTGCATTATGTTCGTTGATGTTACGGCACAGACAATGTTTATATGTGCTTAAAATACGAGATATTCACTAGGACTGGGAAATAGCATCCGGGTGAAGTTGAGATGAACCGCTTGTTTGAAAGAAGCTGTCTTAGAACTTATTCTTGTTTTCCGTCAAAGAATTAATTCTAAAAGTGTTTGTAACTAAAGATTAAAGTGGTTTCAATGGCGACAAGACATTGAATTTTTTTGTGAAGGCTTGTAAAATTTATTATCAGGATTATATAGGGTTTGTAGCTATGGAGTGGTTCTATTTTAAATAATTAGAAGGTACCTAACTAATGACACCTAGGCAGGAATTGAATTTTAATGTTATCTAGTTAATGTCAGGAAAAATTCAACCACGGCGTCGGGTAATCGCTGAAGATATAGATATATGTTCCTTTATATAAACATACATATACCTTTTTCATTTGAAAGTCGGTTACTTTTGAAATAAAAAAAGTAACTTTAACGTTTATAAAAAGTTACTTTTGAAAGTTAAAACGACACTAAAATTTAAGAGCTTAGTCTTTGTCTGTCTCAGTAGTATTTCATAAATATTGTAACGACGAATTTGTTTTAAAATTTATTCAATGAATTGGCAAATATGTGGCTCCAAAAGAAACAACTATGGGATAGGTACCTCTTCCATCATTTTTTTTTCTCATCTACCATTGACTTCTAAAACATCGCAATGATTACAAAATACTCTTACTGAAACAGAATCACGCATTTCACATCCCCGGTTCATTTTGTCCATGAACTACAGTGACGCAAGTCCTCCCTCCCAGAGACTGCGGAGGAGGGGAGGTTTGGGGAGGTGTATGAAGGCAACAGGCACTCAGCCTAAGACCGGCCACCTTCCTAGGAAGGTCGTTCAATGCCAGGGTGAATTTTGCTTTGTGGAACCTTCATTGCAGTGTCAGGTCGCCGGTTCGTCTAGCTATTGTGATAGTATACGTTGGGAGTATTTTGCGTTTTTGTTAGGTGGGTCTGTTAATGATTTTAATGAGTTTTGATTTTATTTATTTCTTACTTAACATACTCCAGTATAAATATGTTGTGAGGAGGGGTGAAATTCGTGTGAGCAAGCGCGTGCTGAACTTAAAATTAAGATAAAAATCTGAAAGGAGTAGGAGGAAGAGGAGGGGATTAGATAAAGAGGATTATTATGCCTATGACAACACAGCAAAGCTTTTGGAGTAACTATGTGCTAAGGACTGGAAGAATATGTATAATTTAGTATAGAGAAATAAATTTGTCCTGGGTTAGTTATTGTGTTTTCGGCTTACTCACGTAAGTTGACGAGGAACTCGACTAGTTTCAAGCCATGCTAGAGGCTTATATTCATGAGCAGCATTCCGCGACATGCGACGGTGCGACTGTCGCGCTGTTACAGTTGTTAACAAGCCGTAAACATAATAATTAATTTAGTATGTCTCATGAAAGCTTTAATTGTCGTGTGGTGTGTTGCTCACCGGATTGGCAGAAATATTTGCAAATAGCTAGCATTGTATCCGGGTGTATCTACGTCTAGAATCATACCATTATTATTTGGGTTTGGCAATAAGTTCAGCTTATATTATAAGAAAAAAAGTTAAAGTATCAGTTGGTTGCTTTAAATCTGAACAAAAGCGACTCCTTGTTTACCCGAAAGAGATGGGGATAGTCGTTCCTTCTAGCATCTCTTGCTTTTCTCATTGACGTTAATACGTTCACGCCATTTTTAATCCTTGCACCAATGAGTGAAAGTCACACTTTCGTTTTCCGTAATTTCATCTATTACGTCACAATTTTATTAAAATAGAAGCCCTGACAATTTTGATAATAATATTGAAATAAATTGACGTTTTAGTTATGAATGCTTATTATTCAATCTTCAACTCTGTTACTTTGTAATAAAGTCAAACATCTACATTTGTTTGGGGTAACTATAAGTGCTATTGACACTTATATATAAGAAATAAGATTTAGGAATTTGTAACATTATATTGGCTTTCCCGACATCTAAAGCTGCTAGATTATTATATAAATTAGTTAATATAGGAATTAAGAGTAGATGTTAATTTAATTTAATTATGTATTTAATGTAAGCAATTTTTTGTATAGTTTATTTCAATTAAGGGTACCTATGAGGGTGATATTCTCTGCGTGATCAAACCTTCTTTAAAATAAAGATTAAAAAAAATATATAAGAAATGTATTTTTAAGAAAACTCAAAGGTCTTTTACACAACTTCTAATTGAGCGAATAAAAAAGGAAATTTAAGAACAGTTAATCTGTTTTTGTGATGGAAATTCAGAATTTGTGCCTTGTTTTCAGCATTGCGAGAGGTCTAATCCAGGCTTTGGAGGTTTAATTTATAAGCGCCGGGCGTTTTGCTGTTTGCAAAAGAAATATTCACTGGATGGATAGATAGAATTAATATTTTTATACTTAGGTATATTTTTTTATAACTACGACTACGACTCTTAACAGTAGATAACTTTTAAGTGACAGACAAAGTGTAAGCATTGTGCTAAGCTAAGCAAACCATTTTATTCATTATTTTATGTAAGCATTACATTATAGAAAAATGTATAATTATTATATCCGCTGTCTGTAGTTCTGTGGTTAATTAAAAAAAAAAACATCTCATTTACTTAAAAAAAAAAAAATATTTTTAAATTTCTCTACAAATGGGAAAAGAAAAGAAACATTCAATCGCTTATCGCTTATACCTTAACTCTATCCCACCCGCCACTCGGTGGCATTATCGACCGGCCAGCGAGCATGAATGGCGTTGACGTCACTCCCTGCGGGGTGGCAGCTGCGGGACGAGGGGGGAGCGGGTTCCAGGGGTGCAACCTTGAGCCTTGACCCTGTTGCATCGATTGCCACCCTTGCACTTGAACGACACTGAACGCGCTCCGGGAAATGAACGCTCGCGCAAAGTTCAAGACGTGGGCTATGATCGCGCCTGAATTTTATTTATGGAATTTTTTTTTTGTTTAGACTGTGTTAATGCTATTTTGGTGGTGTAATTTGTGTGTGGTTTTTAGAGATGAGGCTCTTATCTCTATTTTGGAAATTCATTATTGAAAGGTGCTAAAATAGTCAAAATGACTCTGAATCAAGATTTTACAGCGGCTTCGTTTAACATTTTGTTTTTGATGTTGTTTTAGAAAAATCCGTAGCCTGTTGTATTTCAAACAGTCGACTCTTTATTTATATTATAAAATGCGAAAATGTATTTGTTTGTTTTTCATTGACGTTATAATATAAATAATTTTAGGTAAGTTTGTTTTTGGTGTCTAGAGACATAGAGAGTGATTTAGGCTACCTTTTTTCCTTCGATGCTTCGATCACGAAGCTGCAGGCGGAAAACTAGCTCTTCTATTGTAGATAAAAGTGGTTTAGAGAAAAATTATTTTACAAATAGGCAGGAAACAGGAAAACTTAACAGACGGATGGGAAATAACAACAAACACAACACTCATTAGTCGGTGGTCGGGTAAAAATAGAAAATGTCTCCACAAAAATTCCTTGTTACATGGAAAATAGTTAAATAATGATGTTTTCTTCGAGATAACTCCGTATTACTTGTACTGAATTAGTGTTATTTTTGTCTGTTTTATTTTTAGATAAAGTGTAGTATGTTTGTGGTGACGATTTATTTCAGGAACGACATTTTATTTATGGGACAGTTATGTGTATTTATAGTTTAAATGGTCTGTTAAGATTTCAAGTATTTTTTGTTTTATTTTAATGACAAATTCTAATTGTTTTTTCCGTTTTCAGGTTAGTTGCAATAGGATAAAAATAATATTCAGGGAAGCTAGTAATATTACATGACCTACTATTGTAAAAGCTTAAGTTTAAAACAAAAATCGGCCATCATTTTATATAGTATTCTGAAAGTACTTGGAACGAAATCCCATCTATTTTCGAAGTGTGTCATTCCTAAGCTAACGATGACAATGTTTATAATTATATTCGTAATTCGTCATAGCTTCTCAACGTGTCATTCGTCATAATCGTCAGTCTATGACGGAGGTCGCGTGATCGCGTCATGCTTGGGCATCGTCATTTGCGGTGACGTCACAATAAAGAAATTTTGTTAAGGAAAAAGTTTTATTTTTTTTAGAAACGATACGAATCAGAGATTGGTTTTATTTATTGATAACTAGTTGACCCAGCAAACTATATTTTACACAGCAAAAAATATTTTCCCACCTTTTAAACCTTCCCCGGACTTCCTCGAACACCTCAAGACCAAAATTATCCAAATTGGTTCAGCCGTTCTCGAGTTCGAACGGAAACTTCAAAAAAAGGAGGAATTACTATGTTCGACTGATTGTTTTATTTTTCTTTAAAAACGTTTCCCCCGCACTAGGATTTTCTCCTGTGTCGTGCGTGGGTGCGTTTACAAACATACAAGTTCACATACACAATGACACCCAGACCCGAAACGCAACAATTTGTGGATCGCACAAAGTGTTGTTCCGTGCGGGAATCGAACCCGCGACGCGTTGCATGGCAGCCGGTTGCCCAGCCACCGCACCAACCGTGCATTTTTTTATTACTTGAGTATATAGAAGATGAATGTATTGTATGTCATTTGTTTTGAGTGGCTCGTTGATTTCGATTCCTGGACCAGTTGTTATAATTTAACATCAGATCGAAGTCAGTTTTTAATATGTTCGTTGATGTGAGGACTGATGAGAGTTATCGATCATTTTTTGGGTTTTATTTGGCGTAGATAAAAAACTCATTGTATCTCATCAAGGTATTTTGGTATTTTGGTGGTCTGTAATAGGCATAAAATTACGCAATAAATAGAAATTAAGCAATAAGTATTGCGCCTTTTATCCTCGAAGGGGTAGGCAGAGGTGCACATTATGCCACTGTACAATGTAACACCCACTTTTCACTATTTATGTTATGAGTCCCATGTAACAGAGGGTGAGCCTATTGCCATATACCGGGCACAATTCCAGCCTTTTTTAAAACCCAGTAATACTTTGTCCGACCCGGGAATCGAACCCGAGACACCTTGCCTGGTAGTCCCACTTGCGACCACATATATTTTTATATACTTGTGTTTATGTCTAGAATCTAAGTCTAGAACTATATACAAATTAACCAATCAATTAGAATAATGATGAAACTAGTCGAGGTCCTCGTCGAATTACTACGTGAGTAAGCCGAAAACATAATAATAATTATGAAATTACTAGATTAGTATTTTGTAAATGAATAATCTTTATCGAGTTTACATATAATTTGTCTGTTATTAGTTGTTAATCTATTGATCTTAATCTTGGTTTCGATTTTTAGTTCTGTCAAAAGTTTGTTGAATTTTGACTGAGTAATTTACAAATTTTTAGATATTTCGCATAAAGTATGTACGCAGTTTTGAATTGTGCTTAGTGTTTTTTATCTAATTTATAATTTTAAGTTTGAACATGACTGATAGAAAGTGCTTAGACAACCAAGAGTGTGACGACTCGTAACGCCTTTGATGTTCTATTTGTCCATGGTCGACGCCGATTGCTTACTATCAGGTGATCCGTCTGCTCGTTTATCGGATTATCCCATAATAAAAAATAATAATACTGCCGAAACTCCGGATTACATGTGCTTGTATATTTTTTCTGACAATAAAATAATGGATGGGAATAAAAACAGTCATTTTGCTCAACATTAAATGTCTTTCCTTCCTTCTCCTGACATACTACAAGTTTCCTTCTAATTTCTTAGCCACTGACGTAATTTACAAAATATCCTTCTTAAAAAACTCAAATGTAGATTTTCTAAAGACGTCATTTGGTCTGCGTTCGTGGGTTATTCTGACAACTGAAACTTTTTGAGTAACTAGGGCTAAGGATTGGAAGAATATGTATAATTTAGTATAGAGAAGTAGATATTTAGCAATTGGTAAATATATCCTGGGTTAGTTATTGTGTTTTTCGGCTTACGCACGTAATTAGTTTACGAAGAACTCGACTAGTTTCAAGCCATGCTAGAGGCTCATATTCATGAGCAGCATTCCGCGATTATTATTCTGACATTTTGAAAAATACCTAATTTAAAGACTGTTAGTCTTACTTCTTAATTTTCCTTAATATTTGGTGTAAAATCTTAAGAAAAGGAAACACAACAAAAGAATACTATTACTTATAATTTTGTTAAAATTGATAAATGGTCTGACTCAGATTCAGGTATTGTATTAGATAATACAAACGATATGGGGGCTACTATATTTTACTCACCAGATGGCACTAGTGTGATGCTCTCGTGTTTCGTCCAATAGGGAATTAGTTAGTGTCATCCATTGGACGCTCAATATTTGACAGCTGCTGTGATTGGACAAAAAGCTCTTATGCTACATTTGCACCATCTGGCGACTAACGGTAGGTACGTCCATTGTGTAAACACTTATCGATTCGAGTAAATAAAAAAGGTAATCTTCATATTTGACAGATGAAGTCAAAACTACTTATCTTTACTTGAATTGACCTGCGTATTTTTATTTGTCAGGGGTTGCTGCAATGGCGGATCAAGGCTAATTTTTCCTAAAAAAAACCTATCTTTTATCTAACAGTATAACTTAACTTCGAGAATAAGATGTCGTAGTGGCCCGGAGGTTTAAGACGCCCGCATCTCATGCATGAAGGTGCGGGTTGGAAACCTACCAACGGCAAGTACCAATGTGACTTTTTCCGAGTTATATGTACTTTCAAAGATTACTCAGATACCATTGACAAACGGTGAAGGAAAACATCGTGAGGAAACCTGGGATTATAATTCCTAATGATAATATTGAAATCGCCAACCCGCATTGAGCACGCGTGGTAATTAATGCTCAAACCTTCTCCATGTGAGAAGAGGCTTTGCTCAGCAGTGGGAATTTATAGGCTTTTTTATAGGACATGCCCGCCACAACTTCCCAAAACTCCTGTAAGCCAGGATCTACAGTTTTGATTCCCGCAACGAAGTGAATCAGAATAGAATTTATAGGCTGTTGATGATGATGATAACTTAACTTCTGTTATTCCCCCGCAAGGCAAAAATGTAATATCAAAACAATGTCTACTGTATGTCAATCCCCAGTGCCATAAGAGAATGTGTCATAAAAATAAAATGCAGGCTTATCTATGCAATTTGTGTTATCAACTCTGATATTTTTGCTACCATATATGCATGGTTATATATAATAATACCTACACAATATATACAGATAAATCCCTCTTCCTGCCACTTGTTTACATTTTGTGATATGATAGCTAAAACTGACTAATAGGGACTGTACATTTGTCAGAGTCTGGGCAGAAGTGCTCTCTGATAAACCTGAACCTTTTAAAATGAGGTCTTTATTACCTTCTTAAAAGGTAGAGGTAGCCCATAGTCTAGGACTAGAATGTCTCGTCACGGGCCTGTTTATGATGATACTAGCTTCTGCTCGTGGTTTCGCCCGCGTCCCCGTGTAATAAAAAGAAGCAGCTGTGTTTATTACAGATCATAATCTACCCATATTGTGTAACATACATATAACCATAGAAATATTAAAAAGCACTCACAAACTTTTGTATTTACAATATTATTAAAATTGTGATCCAAATAGATTTTCCCCTCAGATAAGGCTTGTCAGAGAGCGCAGCTACCTGGGGGCTTACTCTTGAACCCAATTCCAATCGATTTTGAAATTTCGTACTCTTGAGTTGCAATACTACCGCCCATTGCATTCGTATTGCGTGGATATTTAATGAACTAAATGGTATTGAGTTTGGCTTTATACTCTGTACTCTGAATGCTATTTTAACAGCTTCGATTGTATAGTTCTGACATTGAATAATTATTGAGATTATATTGGATAGAAATTAAATTGACATTGAGATTGGTTTCAAGAGAAAGCTCTCAGGTCTATGTAATTAATGTGTAGTCCTTTAGACTTTACAATACAATAAGTGTGGGAAAGCCATGCTTCGGCACGAAAGGGTTGGCTCGACCGAAGTGATACCACGGCATCACAGAAAACCGACGTGAAACAACGTTGTATTTCGTCGTGTTAGTGAGGTTACCGGAGGTCCAACTCCTAAATGTCTCCAATCCCTGAATTCCCAATATTCCTCAAATTCCTAATCCCCAAAAGGCCGGTAACGCACTTGTAATGCCTCTGGTGTTCCAGGTGTCCATGGGCGACGCCGATTGCTTACCATCAGGTGATCCGTCTGCTCATTTAAAGATATCCACGAGAATTGCAAGTGCGGTGACTAATGTATTATGGTCTGCAGTCACCACAAAGTCTATCTAATTTGCTTTAAGGAAGTCCAATGAATGGAAAATTATGAATCATGGAAAGTTCAAATTATAAATAAACCAGTATTACCTCTAAAATAAATGGTCTGTAAGTAACTCATATAATCACTATTCGTTTTTGATAATACATTGATAATTTTAATTTCATTATTGTTATTATGAATTCTGATTAATTGAGATATTTCATAAGATATTTTTAAACGATTTCTATAATGAGTAATGGTGGAATTATCCGTAATTCCGCCTTTGTAGATAATAATTAATTTATTAAAACCCAATTTTGAGGAAATATTTGCCCTACCGGAGGCCTTATTATCCCAATCTCCCCAATCCCTGACTCCTCAATTTCCTAATCCACAAAAGGCCGGTAACGTACTATTACGTACGCCTCTGGTGTTCCAGGTGTCCATGGGCGACTACGATTGCTTACCATCTGGTGATCCCGTACGCCCGTTCAACGGCTTATTCAATAAAAAATAAATTAGAAAATTCAGTATATATGAGTAAATAATTATGTAATGTGTTTTATACAATTTTCATAGCTAAAATAATGAACTGGATATAATATAGTTTATATAAATAAGATGATACATAATAAATATTTCATTCAATTATTTTTCTTAATAGCCGACGAGGAAGACAATTGCAATAAAAAACCAATAAAGCTGTAACAGGTAAATCCTTACCTGTTACTAAGATAAGTAATTAATTAAAAAAAAAACATAATACTATTTTATATACCTGTCTTTTCTTTTTTCGTCTTTTTATAAACCTATCTAAGCAACGTCAAAAATCCAAATAAAAAATAATCCAGCATTAGATTTAGAATTTTTCGCGACTCATTTCTGTTGTTACTTTTTTATCAAAATAGCGAGTTATGCGCGAGCGCCGATAGCAAGGCGCACGTCGCTCTTGTCACGTAGGCGAAGCCCTTCAATACTGCGCCACTAATTTTGTCTGTATATCGGTGTTATTCAAATCTTGCTAAGCTATTATAATAGTGAGGTCATTATAAATCGGTTTATATTGATTAGGGTAAATGAAGGCTGAGATTGCGCACACGACTTTTTTTATTTAATTGTTATTAGGCTTCATTATTTATTCTTTAGCAATTTCAGAACGTGTACTTAGAATTGTTATGTATCATAATCACCATTAAGTCTATTTTTGTATGCGGTCTACTTGGTATACTCAGAGAAAAGACCAACCCGTATTTTCACGAATTAACTAAAAGACTACATTTCAGCTATAGAGACGAGTAAGAATTCCTCTAAAAGAAAGTGTTGGGCAATGATAATACGTATATGAGGAACCTTATTATTTTGATGGAAATATTTTTTTGCTAGGATTTAATACTAGATGGATGAAAGAGACCATCACAGAGGTAATGGAATAAAAAGTCTTTACAGTAATTAATATTATATAAATAATCTTAGAAAGTATATAATTATAACTCGGAATAAGTTACTTTGGTACTTGCCGTTGATAGGTTTGCATCCGTACCCTCATGCATGAGAAGCGGGCGTGTTAATCACTGGGCCACAGCGACACTTACCTCTAAAGGTAAAGGAACAGTAGAACTATTTCAGGTGATGAAAAAGAAAGTAACTATATTTTTATTTTCACTTTGTCTACCCCTTAACAAAAGATTATTATTTACTTGTATTCATTACGTAAAACCACAATTTTCCCACGAAACAATATTTTCATTTTTATCAATCTATTCGCTGTTTCACACAATTGTTTGACGTATTTTCTTGATAATATTAATCGCTGATAATAGCTGATAGTATTGTACCCAGTATGTGATAGTGTATGATCTAGTTATATGTAGATTATACGTCTCAAAGACATTCATAAGGTACACGATAAGGCTGAATGATTGGTATCTGCCTGCTATTATACAAAGGATGTGGGTGCAGTTAGAAATTATTATATGTTATAAATTATCTTTTTAAGTGACTTAAAACTTAGACTGCCTCGTTGGCCGAGTCGTAAGTGCGATTGCCGCCAAGGGGTCTCGGGTTCGATTCCTGGGTCGGGCAAAGTATTACTGGATTTTTTAATATTCTCAGTAGTAGCACGGAGTCTGGAATCGTGCCCGATATATGGCAATAGGCTCACCCCCTATTAACTCGTCGAGTACCGGTTTTGTAGACACAATTATAGAACAATAGGTTGCGGTCACCGGTGACCGCTTGGTGTTTGACAGTTTAAATGGGACTCATAACATAAATAGTGAAAAGTGGGTGTTACATTATAGAGGTACAGTGGTATAATGTGCACCTCTGCCTACCCTTTCGGGGATAAAAGGCGTGATGTATATGAGCCTATTGCCATATACCGGGCACAATTCCAGATTCCGTGCTACTACTGGTAAATTTTTCAAAAAACCCAGTAATCATTTGCCCGACCTGAGAATCGAATCCGAGACCCCTTGCCCGACAGTCGCATTTGAGACCACTCGGCCTACTAAGCAGTCAATTAATATTATTATTTTTTTTCAATTGATTCCTTATAAATTATAACAAAAGTGAACCATCCTATGGCAACTCATTTGTTGCTACAAATAAATTCATTCTTCTGTAGGTACTCCAAAATACTATCGGGTGCGTGATATCAAAGGATTAGCAACTCTTGCGCAAGTGTAGGAGCGGCGATATCTGCCCTTTTCTGATAAGGCCAGCTGTGGGACACGTGATATCGAATAATGATATGTTTTGCTAAATATTCACAAGCTGATTACTGCTGGTGCTTACGTGGAGTCTAGATATTATTAAATGTTACTAGTTTTATTGTCAGCGATTTTTTCGCTTTCTCTGATATCTTTCACGTCATTTTCATATTGTCAACCAAAAATGAGCTCTCAAGATATCGTTTATGTTGACATTTTATTTTTATAAGTAACTACTTAATTTACTTCAGTCTTCAGATACTTCGGGCCACATAAAAAATTGTTCATTTTTTTTTAAACTTGCCCTTCATTAGGATTTTCTCCTGTGTCGTGGGTGCGTTTACAAACATACAAATTCACATACACATGACATCCAGACCAGAAACAACAATTTGTGGATCACACAAAGAGTTGTTCCGTGCGGGTATCGAACCTACTAAACGTTGCACAGTTGCTGGTTGCTCAACCACCGCACCAAGTGTGCTATCAAAGGTTTTTATAAGTACTTTATGTATAACTAGCGACCCGCCCCGGCTTCGCACGGGTGCAATTAGAAACCTCTAAATTTATCAGTGTTTCTCTACTAAATTACGCATGTATTATAGAGGTACATATAAACTTTCCTGAAGAATCACTCTATCTAATGAAAAATCTGCATTAAAATCTGTTCCGTAGTTTTAAAAATCTAAGGATACATAGGGACAGACAGACGGCGGATAGCCACTTTGTTTTTTACTATGTACCTCTAGTGATATTTCGGCCCACATAATAAAGTTAGCTGTGGAACTGCGAAAAATTGCTCTTGTATGTTGGAAATCTCAAAAATTCTAATATCTTAATAATAGGTGTCCTACAGAGATAGAAATAGTGTAGTGTGTAGTAGCCGTGCAGGACAAATAATAAAATACTTCCTTTGTTAATCTAGACAGATTACATTGTACCTGAAATAATATTGAAACTTCCACATACATGTATATAAATAACGATATTATGGGCGTGTCTGTGTGCAGTCTAATCTATTCAACCGTTTCAAGTCGATGGAAGTGTATTCTAGAAATTATTTCTGTCGTTTCAGGATAATAGAAAATATTCTCTAAGTAAATTGGATTTTGTTCAGTCATCGTTCATGATTCAGTAAAAATTAAAGTCACACGATGTAAATATGCTAGTCATTCTGAGATTTTTATCATTTTCATGTGCATGCAGGATGCGCGTGGAGTCCAAAGTTTGATAAACGTCTGATGAAATAATTTTGGTTTAAAGCATATGAATCTAAAGTCCAAAGACTAGATATTCAAGGATGGCTTATACGCTGTTTTGTTAAGTAAAAAGAAGAAAATTCTTCGTACTCAGTTTTTCTCGTATTTGAAGATTTATTATTGCTATATTATGCGAATTTAAACCAAAATACCGTATTAGTAGTATTTTATACTTTTAAATGCTCCATTTGCATGGAGTACTTAATATACTTTTGATCGATTACTTATGTTAAGGAATTTGTTTATATAAATAACTTGTCCTAGAATTAGTAATGTTGTGAGTGCTCCTTTCGCCTGTGATACAGGATATTCTTCTTAGTACAGGCATTCAAACCTAGTGAGATCTCTGATTTAAAATTAAGATTTTTGTCTGTACTATGACCAATTTCTTATAATGAATAATGAATAAAGATGAAAGATGAAAAGATGAATTTTTCATTTACACTAATATTACTGAGTAAATTACTGTTCCTTAATACTGCTTACAATTCTAGAACATACTATAAAGACCCTACATATAAAAAAAATTGAAAAGTGGGTGTTATATGTATGTGTACAGTGACATTGAGTACCGTAATGTGCACCTCTGCTTACTCTTTAGGGATAAAAGGCGTGATGTAATATTATGTTATGTATCTCCTAATCCCCAACTGACCAACACTTTGCACACGGGTCACATAAGTAGCACACAATACTACATACGACATGACATTTCTTTTACAAAACATCAACAGCCACAACAAGGGTTTCCCGATAACAATTTATCAAGACAATCTATTTAATCGGTCGTTGGAAGTGAATTAAAATATCACGCGGTGAACACGCAGTCGAGCACGACCATAACATTGATGTCGTGTCCTGGTGAAGGTTATCTGGAAAATAGGCCCCTGCTGGCGCAATTTGATATCGGTAGTAGATTAGGAGATAGAGTATAAGCCAGTGTTTTATATTGAAAGAAGTCAGTGACTCTTTTTATTGAGTCAGGTGACCGTATAGGATATGGCGGCAAGCGAGCTGAAGGGTTGCCTTAGTCAACGGTTAGCGCCACCCATGGCCTTCTACAATATAAGAAGTATCTCTTTCATCAAAAGTGGCTCTTGCATGGAAAGTTTGAAGGTCATCGGTGAAGTTTAGAGGTTACAGCGCACATAGATTTCATCAATTATTAGTTCCAATTGTAATATAGAAAAACCCAGTTTGTTCTCAATTTAATCACAGACGAATTGGTATTTCATCAAATGATCAGTTAAGAAATTGAAACATCTAGAAATGTTTTGTTCATTTTTGAGAGCAAACCTAAATCCATCATTTAGAAAAGGTATAGATACTACTTGTAAATTGGCAGTACATTGACCAATTGGTATTTCTTTCATAAAAGATGAATAAAGCAGTTTGAACTGAGTCGTAAAGCTTTGTTTTAACTCATAGGCCTAACATTTGCAACACAAAATGCCTAAAAACCGACTTGTCATCAAGAAAATCTACTAATCTTGTCAAACCACGATTACTAGACAATAATATAACAAACCCTGATGATGATCACACCTAATTACTGAGCAATCACGCGGGAATCATCATCATGTTCACAAATCACACTGCATAACACAGTGGCCATGATAATATGTATAAAACGTTCCTTTTGTAAGTAACGTGGTACTTTTTATCACTTATAGTACCATTCAGTGCTATCAGGGAGGGTAGAAGTCATGATATGAGTTTGTAAATAGTTTTCCATCACGCTGTTCGTGCGTGATGAGTGTACTCGTTTGTGACGACATCACGTGTGGTCCCTGATAAGATATTATCAATATGTTAGATAATGTTTTAGTTCAAAATTGTTTATTGTATGTTTAGGTTATTTGCTGGTGAGCACAAAGGTCTAAGTTCGACACTGGGTTGAGTGGTTAACCTATCAGTTAATTGTTCCCGGATTTTATACTGTTGTTTTTATTATTTGGATATTTTGTTTATCGTTGTTTCGATAAGGAGTAAGCAGAGAGAAATTGCAATTAATATGTTTTCGACTTAATCACGTAACTGTTTGATGTGGAGTAGCAGCACGACAGTCGCCGCGTCGTGCGTCGCGGAATGCTGCTCATGAATTTAAGCTTCTAGCAATTGTAATTTAACTCAACTATATATATTATGCAGCTTCAAGGTCTTTTTGAAAAGCACAAAAGCACAGCATTCGGAATACTACTAAACCAAATTCGATTAATATACAAAAATACAAATTTTGAGGCCTTGATACCTTAAAAAATAACGACAGTCAACAACTTACACACATATCATTCATATGTATAACACATAGTAAGGTATATGTTATCGAAACATCTAGTTTTCTCCATACCAGTCGGGAAGTACGTGTCACTGATAAGAGAGTAATTATAGCCTTATCAGATGCAAATATGACATGTAATAGTAATAATATAGTAATATTATAAAACACACATTGTGTGATATGAATAAGTTCCGAAAAACATAATTATGACTTAAACGGACCTCGAACTCGCGGCCTTAGACCCCTCGTGTTGGTAATCTTGTTATTGAGCTGTCGTGTCACGTTTGAACTCATTTTATGCCCTAATATCGTACTCATTCTTTTTTTAATAAACACTAACATAACTAAGTGCTCAGCAGACTTGTTTGTAAACTACTTAATAAACGGAACAAGACATTATGGCTAAGGACACACGGTGTAATTTTCGCTGCGCCCGCCGCAGTTGCAGGCCCGCAGCCTTGGTAGAATATGCAAAAAATCAAAACAATTTTCACGGTGTGTTTTAATACCGCGGCGGTTGCGATTTTTTGCGACTCCCACTGCACCGGCGTGCGCTTTTTTTTTAAGGGGCGAGAATCATCGAATGACTGCTCCCGCCTGGGTGAGGCGGGAGGGAGTGTCAGACTCTTACTGACTAAAAACCACCCCGTTCCTTCTCCTGCACGTCGAGCCGGAGCCCCGGTAACCCGTTAGGTTGTCCGCTACACCAGTGTGAGCTACCGCTGTCCCTCAGCCGCGGCGGTTAATACCAGCGCGCTCTGCGATCGTTTGGCGGGCGATCGCAATGGGAGGGCGGGCTGTTCTGGAACTTAACTGAACTGTTAAAATGCGCCATCGTCTTACGATAGTCAACCGTCAAGTTTGCGGCCTATAATCTCAACCGCGGTGGCTGCGGGATCGCAGAAAAATTCCGCTTCCATTCCACCACCGCGGCGAGCGTGAGAGAAAATCGCGACGTTGACTCCTTAGCCTAATAATCAGTTTCAATAAACCCGATTACTTCCCCTCAGATAGAATTCTTTTTATCTGTAACTAGCAGCCCGTCCCGGCTTCGCACGGGGTAGACAATTATTTATTTTTGGATATTTGGATTGTTGTAGTGACATAACTACAATAGTTGGACATATGCTACCGCGGAGTTTTTTGTAGACAATAGGATGTTCTTCAATATTGTTGTACATTATTTTGTTCTATCGCTAATAGTTTAGCTGTTTCGCAGCGCATTCGACGAAAGACATTTTAAGAATCATTTTTCTACACCTTCGGTTACAATGTTGAAATTTTACCAAGGATCCCTATTTTTTTTCAAAATGAAATATATCCTATGTCAAATTGGAAGAATGAAGCATTATAATTTTTTAAATCTGCCTCGTTGGCCGAGTGGTCGCAAGTGCGACTGCCCGGGCAAGGGGTCTCGAGTTCGATTCCCGGGTCGGGCAAAGTATTACTGCGTTTTGTTAAAAAATCTCAGTAGTAGCACGGAGTCTGGAATTGTGCCCGGTATATGGCAATAGGCTCATCCCCTATTACATGGGACTCGTAACATAAATATTGAAAAGTGGGTGTTACAATGTACAGTGGCATTAAGTGCCGTAATGTGCACCTCTGCCTACCCCTTCGGGGATAAAAGGCGTGATGTTATGTTATGTTATGTAATTTTTTAAATCGGCCCAGTACTTTTTGAGCCTATTTATTACAAACATACAAAAATAGGTACAAATCTTTCCTCTTTATAATATTAGTATAGATAAGCCATCCTACAGATAAATAGGTCATTATAATTTGTTTTATTATTATTATACTTAATCATTTGTCA
This sequence comes from Spodoptera picta, assembly GCA_038387885.1. Classification (NCBI taxonomy): domain Eukaryota; kingdom Metazoa; phylum Arthropoda; class Insecta; order Lepidoptera; family Noctuidae; genus Spodoptera; species Spodoptera picta. The sequence continues at coordinate 20,060 of JAZHFQ010000271.1, forward strand.
AAATCACCGAAATTAAATCACTAGTAACTATCTTATTGATGTTTTGTATTGATGACAAAATATTATTTACTAATATACTACTATTAAATAGGTATTTATTAAAGGCGTTGAACCTATTTCAATGTGATACATGTCCTAGATTACATAGATGTTATTAATAAGTAAATATTTAATTATAACTAGTATTTTGTTTGTATGTAATTAACACTAACGACCTCTTACTATGAACATAAAACATGAACTGCTAAGGACTGTACATGAACATTGTATTTCATTTAAAAATACGTTTGACATTTAAAGGCTAGTTTGCATGACCGAAATAAAAACAAAAGTAAACAAATAACTGGGTTTTGATGATTGGATTCTTCTTCTTCTTTGAATTGGTCCTTATCATTGTCCAGGTGGAAAAGTTGTTCCACAGAGCTGATACCAGTCCAATCCCGAATATTGCGCAGCCACGACTTTTTCCTTCGCCCAGCGCTTTCTTCTCTTCCACCTTACCTATCAGTATAAGATGATGCAGCATGTATCTGTCATGTCTCAGTACATGACCGAGATATTCTATCTTGCGCTTTTTGATGGTTTGGATCATTTGGCGTGGCATGTGGACGCGCTGGAGCACGATATCGTTCCTGACCTTTTGCGTCAAATTTATTTTATTTTTTATTAATAATGTTGGAAAAACAACAGCTATACGATTTGATTAAATATAATGTGATATAGACGTACAACACAACACCAATTATTGGTTTCAAAGATATAACAGAGAATAGAAACATGCCAATACTTTAATTAACTTTTTAAACTTATTAAACCACAGGCAATCTATAATGATGTACAAATTACTTTAAATGTTAAGGACCGTATAGGTACCCAACCCACTATGAATTAAAGAAATCAAGTTATGCACAACATCTGACGGTAACACCACATGTCAAACGTGTGGTTAAACTTACCCAAATCTGTTCAAAAAACATATGTAACTAAGTATATATGCCACATAAGTCTAAATATAATTATTGAGGCAAATAACTAGAGGTACGTATGAATTTCATCATCTGGCCGTCTACTAAAAAAAGAAGGTTTCGTAGCGTGATGTAACCGCACCGAATTTAACGCTACGCTGCTACGCGACGTAGCGACTACGCGCGCTACAGTGCGTAGCGACTACGCGGTGCTACATATTTACTACGCACTGTGCTATTTTAGGTAAATTGTAGAATTTAGCATTTAGATCATGTTTATTTTACTAGTTTTTATATGGACTTGATAAATGTTAGCACGGTGGAGACCTAATCATGGTAATTTGGTATTCGAAGCTTTAGGTGCACCAGACAGAGTATTTTTTAGTTTTATGATGATTATTTAGGAATCAAAACTTGGAGCTAAGTATAATTAATGACATTATTACACAACATGTTTTAACTGCACTTTTAACTACAATCGTATATAAATAGCTACAATCGTAGGGTATGTTAGTAATTTTTTTTTAAGAAGCGACTATGCATCTTCATCTTTTGCTGTTAACTTTATGATAATATATATATTTTATTTTAAGTTTTACACAATTGCATAAAGAGGACTTAATGTTTACAGCAATATCTTTGATTTGTATTTAAATTAGGAAACAGTTCATAAGACAACATATTAACCGCTACACATCGTTGTATGGTGTCATTCCCCTGTTCTCTCGACACACACCCCTTCACAAATCAGGCGCAAACTATTTTTAGTCTTACCATGGATATATTTATAGTATAGTCCTATTTTCTGGTCAAATTACTCTTACGGGGTGCGTAGTGCGTACACGGCTATTTTTGTCCTAAAAAGGGGTCACTGTACTTCCATTACATTTTTGTTAAAAGCAACTTTATAACGTAAGATATAAGATGGAATTTTGTAGAGTATGGGGTGTGTTTGATGTGATTGACCGTGTTTTGCCCCCTATATATGTATGTGTATGTGTGTGAGGGTGTGTTGTACTCTTGATGTAGTTAATTATGGCATACAACCTCGTTACTGTGTTCCATTGATTATTGGAGTATGTAAAGTAATATTAAGGAGCTCTGCTTTTGTTACTTGCCGGTTTAAACAAATAAGTAATATGTTATATGAAGACATGTGCTATTTGTCCGACTGTTGGAAGTGTATTGTTCTTATTACACGAATTTAATGTATGCCTAGTGTTTTTCTCCTTCATGGAAAAGTACAATTATAGCATGATATAACATCAAGCCTTTTGTCCCCGAAGGTAGGCGGAGTTGCACTTAATGTCAATGTACAAATGTATTTATGTAACACCTACTTTTCACTATTATCTATTTATGTTATACGTTCCATGTGATAGGGGGTGAGCCTATTGCCATACACCAGGCACAACTCCAGACTCCGTATTACTACTGAGATTTTTTTAAAATTCCGAGACCCTTTGCCCAGCGGCCGCAATTGCGACCACTTGGTCAACGACGCAGTCGCACTACAATTATAACTGTCGTCTTTCTATTCAACTCCAAATCTAAGTAAAATTGATTAGGTTTTTATCTTTTAATGGACTTCTCCATAGTCAAAGAATAAGATAATAATATTACTACATAGTACGACGAGTTATTTTACAAAATAATTGAAACAGACAAACAAACAGCTCTTCAGCTACTAGAGATTAATTAATACAAATGTGAGACCTCGATCTTATTTCATTAAGTGTCGGTACATAACGTAAACACTTGACGATATATTGTAAATAAAATCCTCAATATATACCTCTAGAACTAATTAATGTGTTTATTTGTTTACTAAACAACATGCATTGGAAATATAATGTGTAAACAAAATCTTGATTAAGAAGAACCTACTTCAGGTTGAAATAAAATAAAAAAAAACATATCATCACGCCTTTTATCCCCAAAGGGGTAGGCAGAGGTGCACATTATGCCACTGTACAATGTAACACCCACTTTTCACTATTTATGTTATGAGTCCCATGTAATGGCGGGTGAGCCTATTGCCATATACCGGGCACAATTCGGCACAATTCACAATTTATAAGTAATTTTTTTTAAACCCGGTAATACTTTGCCCGACCCGGGAATCGAACCCGAGACCCCTTGCCCGGCAGTCGCACTTGCGACCACTCGGCCAACGAGGCAGTCGTCGGCAATAAGAAAAACTATGTTTATAATAAATTAAAATTTAATAAATTCAAATTATTTATTACCTTAGGAATTACAATATCTGTCTAACATTGAGGCAGCCCCAGTAAGTTATTATACAATACTTGTGTTGGGACTGACTCGATCCTTTCTTTATTTATTTAACACTCTTAAGAATAATAGAGTCCAGATCTGTAAATGACTTAATAGAAAAAAAAAATATAAAAAACTATGGCAGAATGGTATGACATGGTAAAAGCAATTGAATTTGTTTTTTTATTGTGTGAGTAGATGAATGAATGAATGTGCATCTTGTTTGTGTTTCTCGTCGCATTTGTTCGGTATAAACTCTTAAACCGCTGAACGTGATGAAATTTTCACAGGATCCTTAATTCCTTATTTTTATCCTTAAAGATAACGCTGTAATCTGGTGAACATCATTTTATGAACCTATTGCCATATACTGGGCATAATTCCAGACTCCGTGTTACTACTGAGTTTTTTTTAAGGAAACCTTGTTATACTTTGCCCTACCTGGGAATTGAACCCGAGACCTCTTGCTCGGCAGGCGCACTTTCGACCAAAAACATAATTATGTTAAAACTCAACCATTATGTACTAGTCAACCATCACCATAATTTATTATAGTAGTGATTACCAGCGCGATAAGTTTATTTAAAGTGATGATTAAGAGATAGCTAGAGAAATGGCTTCCTGTTGCTAAATAAACAGCAAGGGATCAGAGGTCGCGATGTGGTGAACTCCGACATGACCACGATTCGATAACTCGCGTGATAGCAGTAGTTATTATAACACGATCATTATGTGTTTTACATAACAGTTACATACATTATTGTAGTTTTAATGTTAATTAGAATCAATCAATCAATCAATCGACCGCCAGATCAAGCGCCGCAAGTGGGGATGGATAGGGCACACGCTCCAAAGGGATCCTGACCACATACCCAAGCAAGCCTTGGACTGGAATCCCCAAGGGAAAAGAAAGGCCGTCCTCGGCAAACCTGCCGTCGTACCGTACTGGCAGAAGCGACGAGCATCGGTATGACGTGGAGTGAGGTGAAGCGTGAAGCTCAAGACAGATCGCGATGGAGAACTTCAGTGGACGCCCTCTGCCCCATCTAGGGGGACACAGGATATTAAGTCGAGTAAGTCGGTGTGAGTGCAAATGCACTGACGTAATCAAACATAGATGAAGCATTAATGGAGTCAACCCTTGTATGATCTTGCCTCTTGTCCCATGATCTTAGTTGGAAATAGAGGGCCGAAACTATAATTAACCCACTGTATGCCGAAACTTAGATATACGCGAGACACAATGTGTTTTCTATTGTGTCGCATATGCCGGCAGATAAGAGGTTAAGCAGGCATATCTAGTTAATATTGTAATACACATTTCTTTGGTTTCCTATATAAACACCGTTCTTGACGAGGTAATTCATTATAAGATGGTAATATTTTAGGGGTAAAGACTAGGAAGTAAGGGATTTTTACTTTATTAAAACCATCTCGAGTGCCTCGTTGGTCGAGTGGTCGCAAGTGCGTCTGCCAGACAAGGGGTCTCGGTTTCGATTACCGGGTCGGGTAAAAAATTACTAGGTATTAAAATTTTCTCAGTAGTACCACGGAGTATGGAAATGTGCCCGGTATAGGCTCACCGCTATTACATGGGACTCGTAACATAAATAGTGAAACGTGGGTGCTACATTGTACAGTGACATTAAGTGCCGTAATGTACACCTCTGACTACCCCTTCGGGGATAAAAGGCATGATGTTATATTATGATGTCATCCCAATAAGTGTAGTCATAATCAGCACCTATAAGAGGTTACCAGCACTTTGTATAATTACACTAAGAATATATATTATACATTTCTGTACTCATACCCTAATTTAGATCTAGCTTAAACTTATTCGATTACCTAGCATCCTGGTCAATCCTGATTGCTTACAATGTAAGCGGTTATTACGATAACCGCTTACATTGTAAGCAATCAGGTCCTACAATCAGGTCCTTATATTAATAGCTCCTACTACGGTAGGAGCTATTAATATAAGTTATAATAAACACTATGTTATCTAACTTAACTGGATCGCTGTAGTGTTTATTGGGTATAACTCGTGTATGTACATATATGTTTATATATATATCATCTATTGCTTTATTAAGCTTGATACATATTGATTATAGTGGCAGTCAGATGAGAGGATTATATTTAGCAAAGTATAATTCGAGATTAAATGAAAATATTTTATTGAAAAACTCTGAACCGCAAAACATTAACTTTTCTATGAGGGTGTCAAAATTAATTTTCTGTCAGATATTTGTATCTACTTTCGACTAAATGTGGGAAAGCCATGCTTCGACACGAATGGGCCGGCTCGACCGGAGTGATACCATGGCTTCACAGAAAACCGACGTGAAACAACGCTGGCGTTGTGTTTCGTCGTACTAGTGAGGTTATCATAGGCCCAATTACACCCCCCCCCATTCCTCAATCTATCCAATCCCTAAATCTTTAACAATCCTCAAATTCAAATTCCTTATCCCCAAAAGGCCGGTACCGCATTTGCAATGCCTCTGGTGTTCCAGGTGTCAATGGGCGACGCCGATTGCTTACCATCAGGTGATCCGTCTGCTCGTTTACAGGCTTATCCTATAAAAAAACTATAGTAAATAATATTATTCAATTACTCCTATTAGTCAATTACTCCTTTCAGGAATAAGAGAGTATTTCTTATTAAATGAGTTAAATTACTAGCACTACAAATAACATCAAAGTTCGTTACTACCGAGTATTTCTTGATCCAATCACCAATAGTTTTCCGAGGAATGGAAGGAAAGACCACGTCTACTGAGACCTATTAGGGAGTCAATTTGCGTCACTAAAGACAGACGTGTGACTGTGTTCTAATTTAATTTGGACATGTCCTAAAACTTCCCTCAGGTTATTTAGGGTTTTTTACGAGAAATTAGGTCACGTTATTAATAAATGTATGTATGTATGTATGTATATGAAGAGTTATATTTAGTGAACGTTGTCGGTTAAAAAAGTGTTTTTATAAAATAAATGGAGTGAATAACTTGTTTTATTCATAGTCTTGTGTCGAATGGTTGTTAGTGTGATTTCTGGATGGTCGCGGAAAACCTAACGGGTAACCGGGGCTCCGGCTCGACGTGCAGGAGAAGGACCGGGGTGGTTTTCAGTCAGTAAGAGTCTGACACTCCCTCCCGCCTCACCCAGGCGGGAGCAGTCTTACAAAAAAAAAGTGTGACTTCTGGATATGGGTTTTCAGGGGCAATCTTCATTTTTGCGGGTTTACAATCCCTTTGTAGTAAAATAAAATAAAATGTATAATATAATATATGTATAATTATATACAGTCGGTCTGCCGTCTCATCGGGCTCTGAGAGCGCACCTGTGTTTGCGCACATACTTGTGCACTATAATATCTCCTGCGTATTGGGTTAGTTTAGTTAAGATTTCCCAACATGATCGAAATCGATTGGGAGATTTGAATTTAAGTATTATAGTTTCAGTAGATAGTAATTATACAAGTGTACTTAAAGACACAGTTACATGAAATCCTATTCGTGCCAATAATGTAATGGGGGACAAATTGATGATCAGTTAATGAGAACTTCACAAATTGTCGCTACATAATATGATTCATCAAACTCTGAGTTTCACAGTTGGTTACAACAACAATTGCATATTAATCACTTGTTTTCACAATAACTGCACCATCAACTCAACCATAAATCATTGACAATCACAAAACTGGATAAATAGATAAGCAAGGGGTCTAGATTCCAATTCATCTAACGCAATGTGGTTATTTATACCTAATTTATCAGTGTTTTGCTCGTTGGAGGCTGGGCTGAAGATCAGGGGTCAGGAGTTGTGATAACGAACAGGTTACAACCAGTTGAGGTGTGGCGTCTACGCAGCATTGTCTGCGGTATAAATTGGTGTTAGAATTTGCATCATTTGGATTGGATAATGTAACTTGGGACCTCATTGTGACATGTCGTTGTATTGTGGTGATCCATATTTAATAAAAGTAATGATGGGAGGAGGAGGGATAAAGACTAGCGGTGTTATACTGCACATTTACATAACACAAAATGCCTTTTATTCTCGAAGGTGAGCGGTGCATTTTTAGTCAAATTTCCGTGGTGTTTGGTGACTGGGCTTCACCCAGTTGTACAGTTTCTTTTTTGTGTCTTTAGGCTTAATTCATTCTGTCTCCTGCAGTAATTCACCGAGGGAAGTGGAAACTACCGTTATTTTCTTCTCTTCTTATAATATATTCTGATTCACTTCGTTGCGGGAACCAAGACAGTTATTCATGTCCCTGGGACGCGCCGGACTTCAGTGTTCCGGTGTTTTCATGGTTGTATCTACTGTAGATCCTGGCTTACAGGAGTTGCGGCGGTTTCAGGAGGTTGTGGCGGGCTTGTCCCAAAAAAAAATTACGGCACTCAATGCCACTGTACAGTGTAACACCCACTTTTTGCTGCACATTTCTCAAGCATAAACACTCTTATCTTATAAAAAAGATTCAAAACTTGAGAACTACAAATGTTGTTCTTACCAATACGTGCTTTCTTTAATTTAGACACTACTAACATAAGATGAAAGACAAACATCGGGTTAATCACAATTTTTCATTCGAAACGAAAAATAAACCTGAAACTTATTGGTATATCGATAAGTAGGTACATTAATATTGTATTCTTTTAAACTTACGACACTTAAAATTTTCCAAGTTTTAATTAATTAAGCATATCTCATACCGAAGTTCGACAAAACCGTTATGTATTGACGTAAACTTGTCTCGAACAACGATAACTCTATAATACCTAAGATCCAGGTCAACTACATAATGAGGTATACTACTTTATATAGGTACTTTATACATTCTTCCTATAGATATTTCTACGGTACGGTACGGTCTTCTACGGTACGGTCATTAGAGCAGTTTTCAAAAAACTGCTCTAATGACCGTAGACCAAATATACATTTACAGTATGTGCATTCTCATACGGAAAATACTAAATAAGTCCATACACACAAACATATCCTTCACAAAAAAATCACAAGTCCAACAACGTTTATTGAGAAATGCTAACAATATATGCTTGCAACCACCACGCACTGTCAATTACGGAAGTAAGAACATCAAATACGAAGGGGCTCAACTATATAATAAACTACCAAATGATATAAAGGAAATAAAGTCATTTCCTTTATTCAAAAAGAAGTTAAAGTACTATATATTAAAACTACCAAGCAAATAATCTTTATCTTTATAACTAAACCATATAATTTAAATTCATATATCTAATTAACAAAAGGGAAAGAACATGCGTACATAGTTATACTATAAAAATAAAACAAACAATACTCCATAACCTCTTGCATACATTGCGTAAATACACACACATACAATACATACATACAGTGTTAATTATTATTTTATGATGACTGCAAAAAAAAAAGTAAATAAATAAAAAAAGTGTGGCACGGTATTGATAGTTGTCCATAACATAATTATTATTGTACATCTGTGATAGCAACTAATGTGTTTCGAAACTTCGATACGTAATAAGACCATTGCTATTGCAAATTCCTATTAGTAAAAAGACAATGTTTGATATTCTCGACCCAATATTTTTAAGATTACCCTCGGCTACTCAAAGTAATTTTATTGTGTAACTGGATTTGTTTTAAGTATGTACTCAATGTAATTTTTTGATTGTTCATAAATACGGATATATTGTTTCGGGCACAGGTTCGCATTCTGTACCTACTTATGTATATTTTGTATTTCTCAGTCAAGTCAATGTAAAATTGTTTTTGAGAAATAAATATCTTAAACCGTAGATATTTCTTCATCACCAAACATTGCATCAGAACCTCAGAACTATTATAAAAAGTAAACAACTTGTTAGATAAAACAAATTAATATACAACAATGATGAAAAAAACTTTTGAAATATACAATAATCTAAAATTGTACAAAAAGAGGAATGTGGCCCATGAGGGGATCGAACCCGCGACCTTCGCGTTATTAGCACGACGCTCTAACCAACTGAGCTAATGGGCCGATGTGAGCAGTGGCGAAATAACGGTGTACATCGCTTTGTAGAATGAAAGCTTAAAATAAAAAAGAGAAAGTTGGTGTATTCTATTTATGAATTTAGATTCTTAATTTAAATATTTTTAGTGGAACTGTTCGTTTTATTTATGCAAAAAAAGTAATAGATTAGAGACGCGTATATTGGGCAATGACTGATTCAAAGTCAAAGTCAAAGTCAAAATCATTTATTTCAATTAGGCCAGAATGGCACTTTTGAACGTCAAAATAAAATTAATATTAAAAGTGAAGTTATTTGCTCATTCCAAGGTGTAGATTCCTATGGAGAAGAACGAGCAAGAAACTCCATAGGTTACTCTTTTTCAATCAGGTTCACAATACAATTTACTAGTTACATAGTTTTGCTGTTTGGATTGTGCGAGAACAATGTAACACTAAAATCCAGTCAAAGTGATCAAGAAAAAAAATAACCTTAAGAACAATAATACAGTCTGGAGCTGACCAGTCCCAGTTGACGGCGCCCGTTCACGAACATGACACGTACACCAGCACCGATTAGTCGACTTATTGCATCGAATGAAACAGTAATCGGTAAATTTTTATTCTTAGTTAGGGTGAGTAGATGCTCATTATCTTGATCTTGACTCTGTCATCCAGGGAACTGAATAGATTTACTGAGAATTTAAACTTTGTTCTAATGAAAAAAAATAGTGCCCGCGTTTTTTCAGAAGGTGAAAAGAGGTGTGTGCCCATATATTTAATTGGTCAATTATTATCAATAGTATTCTTTATTTAGGTATTTCATATCTCAAAGTTGTGTATACGATAAAAAATAGAGTAAGACATTAAAAATACGCTTATCTTGTTGTTATTATTATGTATTTGCACTTAATTGGTAAAAGTTATTTATACCTTTTTGCTTTAATTAAACTGATATAACACGTCAATGTAATGTTTAAAATATAATAATACAAAAGTTTAAAAGTAAGAAATTGACAAAAAGTTTCTACAAATCACGTCTTCTTTCACTTGACAAAATTTAAAAAGCCTAAGTTTTATCTATTCAAATTATTTTTTCTAGTTAATTTTGCCTCAAATTTGATCCTTGGCTCAAAAACATAATAGGTCATTTAGGATACCTATATCCAAGTGTTAATTAAACATTTTATATAATATTATTGTAAAATAGAATTAATACTTTGATATAGGTAAAACTCCAAAAAAAAGGAGTTCATTGGCAGTTTTATAAGCGAAGTAGATAAAAAGATTTTGATAACCCACCCTTTTTGATAATGCGGGGAAAACATCAAAATTAGGCCTAGCTTTTTTGATGAAAAAATAAACTAGGGCCTGTGGGATTTCTATCTCACTAAAACCACCCCGGTGGCCACCATCATCACCTATGAGGGCTCAAGTCCTCTATAATATCTATACCAAGTCCTCTATAATAGACCTGCTTCGGATCCCCCACGGTCAAATGCCTATTACGGCACATCCCAAGGGATTGATACCCCACCCTACAGATATAAAACAGTTTAAAAAACCCTTAAATGAATGAATGAATGAATATCATTAATTTCTCAGTACTTGGTGCAAACAGATCTTAATTAACAAGGTTCCACACATACTACCGTTGCCGGTGTAGAAATATAAAATTGTATTAACAGTAAAAAATTATATCTAATTAAAGATAAAATATATTTAAATTAGTAATATTATTATTATTGGAAACAATTCAAATAAATTACATAACATACATAACATCACGCCTTTTATCCCCGAAGGGGTAGGCAGAGGTGCACATTCTACCATAGTACAATGTAACACCCACTTTTCACTAGTTGTTATGAGTCCCATGTAATAGGGGGTGAGCCTATTGCCATATACCGGGCACATTTCCAGACTCCGTGCTACTACTGAGAATTTTAAAAAACCCAGTAATACTTTGCCCGACCCGGGAATCGAACCCGAGACCCCTTGCCCGGCAGTCGCACTTGCGAATACTCGGCCAACGTGGCAGATTCAAATAAATTAAAACAGGTAAAGGCAGAAAATAAATTAGAAATGTCATAAACTTAAGTTGTCATTATGAAGAAATTATGTGTCAAATATTACAATTACACACACCTTAGTAACAGTAACAAATTATTACAAATAATTTAACCTAACCACCAAATTAAACAAATGACTGTGACATTCCAATGTTCTATGACGACAACAAACACTCAAACAGTCATATAATATTTGACAGTAATGACCCACTTCCCTAGACGACAGGGCCCGTTATAAACAAAACAATTGAACAAAATTATGGCTGACTGGGGTCCACCTGATAAAATTCTGTGTCCTTTTTTTGTTGCTATAGTATTCGGTAGCTGGGGTTCTGGGGTCCGAGGTCGTTGTAAAGTTATTGTTATTCAGATGTTCTGATTTAATGCCAGTCTCAATAATCTGTCAGATTTTTTTTAAGTCAAAGTTTTTTTTTGTATAAACCGGTAAACGAGTATGCGGATCACCTGGTAAGCAATCAACGTCGCTCATAGACACCTGTCAAACCATTTAATTCAATTAAATCATAATTTGGTACTATTGAAACGTTATCAAGTACTAAATAAATAATAGTCTGTCAGTCTGCCCGTCAGTGAAGCTAGGTGTTCATTCCAAAATGTAGATTCGAATGGAGAAGATTCGGTTCTAAAGTAGTCGAATCTGCAGCTGTAGCCAAATGCCATTTAGCGCTTGTCTACTTGTAGAATAGAAAACTAAATTATATGGAATTGACGAAACTTTTGACACTTGTCAGTGTCATCCCCATACATTTTGATTTCTACTCTCTCGGTAGACAAGCGCTAAATAGCATTTGGCTACAGCTGCTAGTTAGAATCATAGTCATTCAACGGATTCTAGAGGTAGAGTTCCACTCGGTGTATGGAAACTATTGAGGCTTGTAGCCTTAATAATAAGGCCATAATAATATGGGTGAATCGCAAACGGTGAAATGTGGATGAACACTATAAATTAGATACTTTGCTAAATCGCTAAGGGTATGTTATGTAAGATTTCGCATCTGGCCTATTCAGCGTGCCCAGAGGTATAAATGGTGACATCGGGGATGGTTTTAGTGTAGTAAGAGTAAGGATGCGGTATTGTTGGATTTTCCTTAAAAGCTAGGTTTATGTTTAAGGATTTTCTGTTTTTTATTGGCTTGTAAAACAAAATGGTGATAGACGGACATCTATTAAAAGTACATATAATAACTGTAAATGTATATTTATATTAGGAATGCACTTGAAAAGAAGGAAAACTAATACTATTAAAACACGTGCAAAAGTATAATTTTTATCTTATTCACGTCTCAGTACTATAGGTAACACAGTAGGGTTATCAGCAGTATCACTGTTTTAATATTTTAATTGCAAACACACTGAGATAACTCAGTTCCTATTGTATCAGTAATATTTTCGGTTTTTCTATTTGTTTTTTTATATTAATATTATCGTTATGTACTGTTTTTGTGGTTGCCTTCTTTATTCTGACGTACGTATTATGACATAATATTTACTCTTTTTTGTTTTATTATTTTGTTGTTGTTATTGAGTGATAGCGAAAGATTCCGTGCGAAATGCAGCGGTATTTTGCTATCGGTATTTTTACTGGATAAAACCGAATAATCAACGCTACCAGAGACTTCGATATAGTTCATGAACTCGTGACATAATACGAAACGCGAAATAAAAGAAAAACATAAACAAAATAATTTCGTAGTGTCAAAATACGGCAATGTTTGTCCGACCTGTCGTCCCATTGAACTAAAATATTGAGAAGTATAGCAAGTTAATACAAACAGTGCCATGACCCCGGTTGGCAGACACGTTATCTATGTTGACACTTGCCAATCTCGCTATGCCAGGAGGCATTTGCGTAAGCACATTATCATCGACACAAACCAACATAACATGACCCTTTAACAACCATACACTTTCCTCTCTTAATCCTATTACTGAAATGCAGCGGAGAGGGAGGCAGGTCATCCGCGATTGGTCACCGCTATCAGTTCAGTAGGTAACGTGGGGGCTTTGTAGTTCTCATTTGTCAGTCGGTGACGGATCGTCGCCGACTGCGGACGTCCTAGGAAGAATTTATTCAATTTCATGCAAAAAATCTTGTTATGAAATGTATGCTTATCTGTAATGATTTTATGTTTAAAGCGTAGAATTGCTATGCGATAACTTAGCTATTGTTATTGGAATTTTTTGTATACTTTCCGTATTGGTTCAGGTTGAGTATTCATCTACAATTTTTACCTGTTAGCAACATTGATAAACCTGATTATTATCATGATAGGTACATTTTATTGAGCTTATGACCTTGTGCACTTGATCACTTAGTCAGAAGGCATTAATAATGTAACTTCAAGTACTTAGTAATCTAGAAAACAATGCAAGCTTGTTTTAATTTGCAACATATATGACGTTAATGTATAAACAATGAGTATATTACGCCTACTATCAGAAAATTGCACAACGTATTGTGTTAAAGTTTCACACAGTAAATTCCATGTTACTTCTACTACAAACAAATTCATGTTATTGTTCATCATAATGTAGGTTTTTTTAAGTAAATTTTCGTTCATAGTGAATCGCAATAAACTGTATTTGGGATGTTATTTCGTTGCAGTTTTGTTGATCGAGTGCCTAATGGGTTTTTTTTAAGGGGGGAAAATCATCGAATTACTGCTCCCGCCTACGTGAGGCGGGAGGGAGTGTCAGACTCTTACTGACTAATAACCACCCCGTTCCTTCTCCTGTACGTCGAGTCGGAGCCCCGGTTACCCGTTAGGTTCTCCGCGACGACGTGCCTAATGGGTACGATTCTAAGTAGAGTAAACCACATCTGGTCAACTTGAGGCCTTGTTTGATTCTTTTAGATATATTACTTAATGCGTTCTTTAGGTTATTTCTGTTTAGTCTGGAATATGAACATAATATTGCAATAGTTAAGGGAGACTGCCTCGTTGACCAAGTGGCCGCAAGTGCGACTGCTGGGAAAGAGGTATCGGGTCGGGCAAAGTATTACTGGGATTTAAAAAATCTCATGCCTGCAATGTGTCGAATAAATGATTTTCTTCCTTTCCTTCTTTCTAAAGTAACGGCAGTTAATTTGGAAATTACTGGGTCAATTTTGATATATTATTTTATCCATACAAACCGCGAAATCTATTATTAATTACGGCTTCGTTGTAATCTAAAGATTATAATAATAAAACCTTAGTAATAGAGGTATTAGGGATTTCTTTGTAAAAGATAATGTAAGATAAAAATGGCTGTAAATTGCGATACCCGGATGTGGAAAGTATTAAGAAGGTCAAGTCTTTTATAAGTAGGTACTAAGGTTTAAGATGTCCTTAGATGATAATAGATGAGGGTCTGATAAGAGGGATTTCATGAAAGTATAAAAATTTAGGACGTGATGTAATATTAGGCTTCTTGTTTAGTGTCTAGTGACTGCCTAGTTGGCCGAGTGGTCGCAAGTGCAAGGGGTCTCGGGTTCGATTTCCGGGTCCGGCAAAGTATTACTTGGTTTTTTTGTAAAAAATCAGTAATAACACGATGTCTGGAATTGTGCCCAGTAGGTATATGGCAATAGGCTCACCCCCTATTACATGGGACTTATAACATAAATAGTGAAAAGTGGGTGTTGTATTAAGGGTCGTAATAGGTACACCTCTGCCTACTCCTGGGAAAAAAGGCGTGCTAACGAGGCAGCAGGCAGTTTTGAATAAAGTAAAGAGAAAATACATCCAAAAGTCTATCTACTATAAGTCTCATTTAGTAATGAAGTCGAAAACCTTTAATTTCTTACCTTATTGACTGGCGTTAAGGTTATTTTTGTCATTACACATAATTTGTGTCGTTTGTCGTTTAAAACTAAATGACAAGGGCGGAGGTCACGGGTATTTCGTTTGTTTTTGTTTTATTTTTGTACGAAGTACAAATACGTAGATCTGTTATACCTCTACATATATTTGAGTTTTGTTGATATCGACTTTATTACGAAACAATAAGGTTTAAGATGGAAAAGGTTGTCTGTGTATATACATGTTCATAATACCCATGGACATTAGATACCTTGTGGGTACATTATTATCATATTTTACCTAGCGGTTGCATACGTGACTGATCATTGTATACATATACATACATTGACCTAATATACATATGTTTTTTGTAGTACAGTTAACCATGGCATGTATTTTACATTTATAGTATTTACCTCCGCTCTCTGCTTACCCATTTCTCACAATATAAGTAAGGTCAAAATCTTAGTGTTTGCCAACAGCCGCGGAGAACCTAACGGGTTACCGGGACTGCGGCTCGAAGTGCAGGAGAAGGAACGGGGTAGTTTTTAGTCAGTAAGAGTCTGACACTCCCTCCCGCCTCACCCAGGCGAGAGAATTCATTCGATGAGTTACCCCCTTAAAAAAAAGTGTTTGCCAACAAACCGATTTTTCATCACAAACACCACCAATTAAACAGAAAAAGCCGTTTAGCAATGACGTAGTAATTTATTATCATCGAAATAACTACAAAAAAAAAGTTGACCCGAAGAAACGCGATAAACACATTATTTACTTACATTTTCGTGGGAACTTAAAAGTCAAAGATATAGAGCGAAACTTTAAAACAATACCTAATTGTATTTTTATCTTTATATTTTTATCGTGGTCTAATTAACATTTTACGGCGAATGTGTATCGGTAAGCAGCATTTTAGTACGCATAGTGACAGATAAGAAAAGTGACAATAAGCCAGCACGATGTAAATATGTGGGTGCGACTCGTAACTAGTGTATTATCAGAGCAAAACAAACCCACGAGGCGAGCGCGTGGTCGCCGTACAAACGCTTTAAAAATAGACACGTTGACTCACCAATGTTAGTAGATCTTCCCTGCCCCCCGCGATAATAAAACAAACCGACGATTATAACAAATATAAGTTTGTATATTAGCAGTTATTTAGCTTGATCTCCTTCTCCCCTCTTTGTACTAAAGGTGTAGGGGAAATCAGGGTGTCACAGCTGATAGTGACGTGTCAATGTTATGCTGGTCGTTGCTGTTCTTGTCTCAGGACCACGCCCTGCTGTTGTGTTCGATGCGTCTCGCGTTCCAAATTCAAATTTTTGGCAGTGTTGGTTGCCAGTAGGAATTTTAGCGCGATTTTCTTTTTTTTAATTGTTCTTGTATTTTCTGTCAGAATCGTCGATTTGAATTGCACAGATTATACAATAATTTACTAGATTTCATTAAATATTTGTTTAGCTGCATAATGGTACAAAATACGTTAACGATTTCGTCATTCTTTGCTTTGTTCGTAGATATTTAGGCAGGTAATTTAATTAATGATAACATTGTAGGTAATAGATAGATAGAAGTACAAAATATGCAATTAAATAAGAGAAATTGTGTATTCATGCTTGTATTACATTTTCTGTTATCACTACATCACGAATGCATTATCTAGGATTATTTGCATACATGATCTATTTCATGCAATTCATTGAAAAGGAAATTTATTTCGCATTATTATGCGATAGTTAAATGACTTTGGGAAATACAGCGAAATGGTATGAATGATGATACCATACCAACCTATTTAAAAGATATCGAGAACTGTTTTTCTCCTGATTTTACTGGAAACTGAGTGATCTCATACATTGTTACCACCTGAGTCAACAGTATGCTAAAATTCTTGAGTTACGTATGTGAATCAGAACATTTAATCTCGATCTACTTATTGCACTCCACTGCTGGATTTTGAGGGCTTGTTAGATTCTCGACTCTGGGCAGGTCCTGGCAGCTTGGAGATCACAGTTAAAAACGTTCACGTTCTTCAGAGAGAACAGCTGCAGGGTCAAATTTTGCATGTGCATTATTCTGCTTTCACCATATAGGTTATTGGCGACATTAGGAGAATAGCATGAGAACATGAATGTGGCTAATACTGATTAACAGATCCTGAAGAGAATATGATTCACCGAGATCTATTGTTCTGACTTTTAAATTTTGATTAAACCAGTAATCCAAAGCCAGCTAAATAGTACCACAATACATAATTATGTACATAACAGACGACCTATTTACACGATATCGCAAACGGATTAAATAAATACTACGTAGTTTCCAACATCCGTTGACATCTGCGAAAAGAAAATAAAATGCGACCATAGACAATACATAATGAATCACAGACGTGTTATTAAAAAAAAAAACTAAACCAACCAGACTTACCTGTTTATTGCGCAGTCGTAGTAATGCATGTGGTTACCCCCAATATATATTGGAATTTAAACTTTAACATTGACGTGTACGGTTGAAAATCGAATAATGAATTTGGTAAAAATTAAGTAGTTTGATGTCTTCAAAATATTTGAGAATAGCTAATATCTACGCAGTTTTGTGAGTTTTAATTATATTCAATGTTTACATCAATTTGTTATCATCTTCGCAATATGGAACGTGACATCGTGGGGTGTGTCTATTATTTTAATTTATTCGTCGAAAATCTAGGTAGATGCGTAGATTGTTAAAACAAAATTATAGTTATTTATTATTTAGATACCTATTTAATTTGCAGGGGTCAACAGGGGTAAACTTATGTGAGAGAGTGTTTGCAGCCACAAGCACAAGATATCTGAATCTGTCAAAATTGGGTAGTTTCCAGGGTATCAAAATTAAAATTCTAATTAGTCCGTCAGTTAGATAATGAAAAAATATTAGACACGTATTTTTTTATTTTCTCGTATTAAGTTGCAATATTTAGAGAAATGGTGCTAAGTTTAGGAGTGGGAGGTCGTTACGTCATAACGTGCTACATAATGTGACACGCTGTGACGTCATACTATATTTCAAATTAATATAATATCGTCGAATTATTAATTTTGTGAGAACAGAAAAAATATGTGTCTAAAGTTTTAAATTAATGTATCAAACAGACATTAAAATAAAATTTAGGAAACTACCCTATTGTGTAACAGATTTTCAACCTCTTCTGTGATGGTATGAGATTGAAAATCTATTAAAAGTTCATAGAAGAAACCTATGCAGTTGTGTACGTGCGCAAATACAGGTGCATTTTCAGTTGCATGACACAATGCAACACGACCAGAGAGAGAGGTCAGGTACAGCGGAAAAATGTATGCAGGTCTGCGTGCTACATGGCACAGGACCAGTTTTTTTTAAAGAGCATCTCAGTAATCTACGAAGGCACCTATGTCTGGGGGTGAGCCTATTGTCATACATCAGAAGCGATTCTAGAAGAAAATTTAGATGGAAATGACTTGTCCTTGTCGAATTAAACGATAATGCTTTGCCTGGCTCTGGAACCGAACTTTTTTCAGGAGTCATATGCTAATAGCTATTTTGCTTGGAGTTTGGAGTTGTCATGCTCACTCAAAGGTCTCATTGGCGGTGGCGCGTGCAGTGAATCGCTCAATTCCCTACAATATGGTTGAGTTGGGCGGTGCTGGTGTACGTGTCATGTTCGTGAACGGGCACCGTCAACTGAGACTGGTCAGCTCCAGACTGTATTATTTCGATCACTTTGACTAGATCACACAGGCACAATCCAAACAGCTAACTATGTAACTAGAGAACTGTATTGTGAACCTGATTGAAAAAGAGTAACCTATATAGTTTCTTGTTGGTTCTTCTCCATAGAAATCTACACCTTGGAATGAGCAAATAGCTTCACTTTTAATTTTATTTTTGACGTTCTAAAGTGCCTTTCTGGTCTAATTGAAATAAATGATTTTGACTTTAACTTCGCTCTAACCAGAATCGAATCAAAACTCGTTATCTGCAGTCGTATACACAACTACTGTACTAATAAGACAATCGCTAAGTTAATCGTGCTAAGTATTCTAATGAGTTTCATTTAATTACAAATATGGACATGCCAGAAATATATTTAAAACTAGTTTATGCTCGCGACTTCGTCCGCGTAGTGTCAATTGAAGGACATAACTTTTTTAGATTCAATTTTCAAAAAAGTAAGTAGCCTATGTAACTTCTTAGTAATTTACATTAGCTACCTGCCAATAAAAATCCCGTCAAAATCAGTCCAGCCATTCCAGAGATTAGCCAGTACAAACATACAGACAGACAAAAATTGTAAATAATATTAATTTGGTATGTGTATCGGATGTATATTCATATGCATGTAGTAAAACGTGGATGTTTTAATATTACAAACAGACATTCCAATATTATTTGTCTGTATAGATTATAATTAGGTAGTATGTATAATGTAATAATATGTATGTTGTTTGTATGTAGATATCGTGTGTTATGGCATGCAATGAATGCAATGGAATCGCGTATAGAATGCCAATTATATTTTTATTTGTCACTATAAAGCATTGAGCCATGTAGGTACCATGGGACCATTAAATCATATGCCACGCCCATTTTTATTCTCAGTGAGAATTTTTGAGACTTTGTATTTACTTCAATAAGATAAGTATTGGAACTTTATAAAACGGTGTTTGTTACATTTACATACATACATTATACATCAACTACAAATGCCCGCTGCTGAGTAAAGCCTCTTCTCACACGGAGAAGGTTTGAGCATTAATCACCACGCTTTCTCAATGCGGGTTGGCGATTTCAGACTTATAATTAGAAATTATAAGTCCAGGTTTCCTCACGATGTTTTCCTTCATCGTTTAGCACATCTAAATAATGTTAGAAAGTACATATAATTCGTAAAAAGTCACATTGGTACTTTTCGGCTGTTGGTAGGTTTCGGACCCGCGCCCTCATGCATTAGCGGACGATGTTACTCGGGTATATTACTAAGCAATCCTACAATCCTATCAATGTTATAAATTCGAAAGTTTATAAATTAGTTTGTCTATGCCTTCACGTTAAAATGGCTGAACCGATGAGTATAAAATGTGGAACAGGGGAAGATTATAGTCTACTTTTTAATCGCGGGTACGCGGGCTAAGCGGCTGGCAGATCCAATATAATTTATTTATGTTATTGTGACTGGAGAGAAATTAGTGTTTTACATTATACATCTTTATTTACTCGTTGCAATAAAAAGGGTGACCTGTTTATTTAACTGCAATCTCTGCTACTCCTGTGCCATTGCAATAGAGTTGCTAAACAATTAATACATGCCAGCCGTGAACTTTAATCCCAGTCGACTAGTTGTGGTCGTTGCTTCACGTGGTACATTACAGTCATGACGCTCAGATTTACCTTATATTTTTGAGGAGATCAAAACCATCGGATGACTTTTCCAGCCCTGGGTGTTATGAGAGGGAGTGTCAGCCTCTTACTCACCTAAAACTACCCGGTTCCAACTTGTGCTCCGAGCCTGAGCCACAAAATCTTCTTGCGCTTTTCTGCAGCCCTGGTCAGGCATGCTGATGCTCGTACTCTAGGGTCCCATCTGCAGTGGTCTGATTTAAAACCACCCAGTTCTATCTTCTGCTTCGAGCTGGAGCCACGAAAACTTCTTGCGCTTTTTTGCAGCCCTGGTCGGGCATGCCGATGTCCGTACTCTTGTGGGTCCCATATGTAGTGGTCTGAAGGCTTCTTTCCATCCACTTTACCCTATAATAGCCTGAAAGAAAGTGACCGAAGAAAATTTCTCTGATGTTGTGTATGGGTGGCACTGATCACGTACTACCAAAGGATTGGTCTGATTCTTTCCGTAGTCTTTGAAGTCCTAAATTTGACAGGGGATATAACATATATAACATAACATCTGGCCTTTTATTCCCGAAAGCGTAGGCAAAGTTGCACATTACTGCATCTAATGCCACTGTACAATGTAACACCCACTTTTCACTAATTATGTTATGAGTTCCATGTAACAGAGGGTGAGCCTATTGTCTACTTACGTTTATACTCCTTTTGTGGTTGTAATGAAATTCTACCTCCAAAGACCATTGAACGATCTAGGAGTTGAATATAAAACCTCACTCATAGTTGCCCTTGAAACTTTCGACATTGTCTCCATGATAAACGTAACTACATCAACTTAATTAAATGATTAAAGGTATTTTTATGGTGCAGTGTAAACTCATATAAAGGTTGGGTCTAACATGCAACTTGTTCGTCAACAGTAAAATATTCCAGGGTGTGTCTAGTAGTATAATGTACAGGTGAGTCAGTAACATTACCATAAATGTACCGGGTGAGTCAATAACATTAGTCTTTAAAAACTTTATATTATGAGGCTTGTTAAAGACCTCATGGTGGCTAGATAATTTAAGATAAGACTTTTAAGCCTGAATGTCATAATAACTATTTTATACTTTTAGACTCAGCATTTGGAGACGATAGGATAAAATAAATAGGTATATTTTAAAACAGTTTCTAGCCTTTATCGTCAACATCTGGTTTCGCGACATTTTAAAATTTACTTTAATTAACAAAAAAAAAAAAAACTTTTGTGCTATGTATACAAAATTCGATTTAAACAGATTTTCCATTGTCTGCTTTGGAACATAGAGTCCTTGAATTGCACATGCGCAGTACACAATGGCCTCGACTCGGCCGCCATATTAGAAGTCCTATAGCAAATACGCGATTACTGCATGGTCGTGGATTATTCTACAAATTATTGTTGTTTGAATACCTATACCTAATGGTTTAGTTATTGTGTTTTTCTGTCGATAAAGTAAGTATTTGTTACGCCGGGTTAATTCTGTATATGTATAACAAATTTCAAATCGGAGTTTGGTATGAGTTTTAGGTTAAAGGATTCAGTATGTGCTGCAGTCTGACTTTGTGTCGTTTGTTCGTACACCCAGCATAATATCTCTGCTTACGTCTTACGAGATCAATAAGAGTTATGTATACGAATAGTACAGTCCCACCGTACTCTTTGTTTGCTCAAATAACACCTATAGTGATAATAATTATTATGATAAATAAACTACCATGACATTATTCTACGATTTAAAAAATTAATAGTAACCAATTTACCTCTAGTTTCCGAAATTTCGTTTCGGAAACTAAGCAAAAAAATACATATGTAAAGAAAAAGGTTTTCTTAATTTTTTAATTGACTACTTTGTCAAATAGTCTTTGTTTTTTTAAAAACGTCAATATGTGACTTTTGTGTTAAAGAATTTATAGAAGAATAAAACATTAAATGTTGTTTCTTAATTTTACAAAACAACACATTAGTTTTATTTCATTCTAAATAATACGATTTAGTCTTATACATAAAAAAACATCAAACTTCTGCCAGTCAAAACAAAAGAGCATCGTCTGCGCACAACACAATAGCGATCTAAACATAACATGATCAGTAGGAAAAATAAACAATACAGTATTCTCAAATTGAAATACAAACGTTTGGCAACATTCCTACATTCAGTAATTAACACACAATTAAAAATACAACACAAAGGCGCCACTCATGGGTACGTCTGCAAATCAAGATATACAAAACTAGTTCATCTTGGTCTCACTTTGTATGATCTTTCTCCACACTCAAAGGTCAGGTTATACTGGATTGAATGGTTTCATGTGGAGCTATGTTTACCGTGATTCATGAACTGAGGAAGGCGTGTCACTGAGTATAAGCAGGACTTTTATAGTAAAACTCGTACGTGTTTTTTATGGGAAAAGCCAGTAAACGAGCACACGGATTATCTGATGGTAAGCAGTCGGCGTCGCCAATGGACATCTGGAACACTAGAGGCGTTACAAGTGCGTTACCGCCCTTTTGGGGATTACATATTTAAGGATTGTTGGAAATTCAGGGATTGGGAAGATTGTGGAAGGGGGGAGTGGGAAAGTCATGCGACGAAGCACAACGCAAGCGTTGTTTCATGTCAGTTTTCTGCTCGGCCGTGGTATCACTCCGGTCAGCCGACCCTTTCGTGCCGCAGCATGGCTCTCCCACACTTCAATGTGTTGTTTCACATTTTCCCCGTCTATTCTATAGGAATTTAGGCAACCTTCTCTGTGTCAAATCTGTCTGTTAGTCACTCAGTCCTCAGTAAAGGAAACCTTTAGTATTAATTGATGGATTTGAATTATAGACAGGACACACAGACAATACCTATTTGTGTAAAACCAAGAACAAATATAATGTAGATTCACTAAGTGCTAAAGTGCGAAATAGTAGAATTCAACTGTGAATTTACTTGTAACAACTCCATATTAAAATTCGAAAGTAAATCTACATAAAGAAGGACCAAATTAAAAGTACCCTTAACCGACGAGCATGCATGAAAAGATTGATGACTGTTGATGAAGCGAAAGAGGTATGTAGGAATCGTAGCAATTGGCGTTCCAAAATATCTGCCTACCCTCATGGGAGACAGGCGTGAAGTTATGTATGTGTGTCTACATACTAATAGAAATTAATAACTACATATACATAAATCGAAAATAACGAATTCTTTTTCTTATTTAATATTAATGTCTTAACAACATGTTAAAGGATAATGTTTTAAACATATGTTCAGCAGATGCAAATGCATCCATGTTGTTTTCGAAGTATAAAGTTACTTTGTTTTATGTTTATTTAGCCATGATCTCATGTTGGTAAAGGAATGTTAGGTATGCTACCCGAACTAGGTCTCAGTAATGTTATCCTAGTCAATAATAGTAGAGATCCTTAAGGAATAAATTCTGGAGTTCGTGCTACAGAAATCAAAACTCCCTTGTTCAGCCTTTCACTCTTGCAATGGTGAGTCTCCGTCATGTCCTGGTGACCCGGAGGTTCAAAGCACCCATTTCTCATGCATGAGGGCGTAGGTACAAAACTCACCTAAGGCGAAGTACCAATGTAACTTTTATAGAATAATATAATAATATTAATAATATGTAGGTACTTTCTAAGATTATTTATACACCACTGACAAACGGTGAAGGAAAATACCGTGAGGAAACCTAGGCTTATAATTTCTAAATAAAAGTTTGAAATCGCCAATCCTCTGAGTAAGCGTGATGATTATTGTTCAAACCTTCTATGTGGAAAGAGGCATTTGCTCAGCAGTAGCCGTTTATTGACTATGGCTGAATGGCGAACGAGGCGGTTAAGCTAATGGATGAGGCAGAAAGCATCACCATCACCATATTCAATATCACTTCAGACACGAAACCATGTTGGAAAAAGGAACGAGATGGTTTTTAGTCAGTAAGAGTCTGACACTCCCTTCCGCCTCACCCAGGCGGGAGAAATCATTCGATGATTTTCCCCCTTAAAAAAAATGTCTTCCCCATTCTCAATCACTAATTCGCCGAAAGGTTGGGAAGGCAATTGGAACTTCTTTGGTGTTACCATTGGGTTGGCCACCCGTCAACCGCAACACCATAGACACCCGGGGTTGTGGTTCACGGGTGGCGTCAATCAAGTGATCCGTTTGCTCATTGGCTGACCTTCGTTAGAAAATACTATTTTGAATTAGAAAATAGAAATAATGATCATCAAAAATATTTTTTCCAGAAATACCATCTTCAATAAAATGACTCGAACACACAGACATGTTTGATAATACAATGACTCTTAATTAAATAGGTTTAAAGTCCAAATTTCAATGGGAGGTCATTGTTGACGAAACGAACACGCTTATACGATGTTGTTTACGTGAAAATGGCGGGAAAACTTCCGTGTTATATTACTCACACTGTTTAACTAATTAATAAACATTCGGTTTATTTATGTGCTTTGGAAATTGTACAACAAAATTGTATAGAAACGGCGAGGTTAACGGTAAAGATATTGAAACAACATTTGTAAAAGAAAGTTGTTGTAACTGAATTGTATAGAATTTCAGTACTCATAAATATGTTGTTGGTAATCGACAACGCTTTGGAATCTACTGCTGAACTATGGGCTTCCTCATTAATAAAGGAAGAAGAAAGAAAGAATGAGCGAAAGAAAGAAACTAATAAAGAAAGAACAAAAGAAAGAAAAAGCAATTAGACCCTTAGGCACGCACAAAGTAAAGTGGGAGCTAGCTATGCAGGCGGGTTTCAGGTATACCGGAGAGCGCAGCTACCCAGGCTCTGTTAATTATGAAGTACTTAGGCTGGCCTTAGGACACACGTGGAAAAAGCAGAGGCAGTGACAAATTCACAATACTATGTACAATACTACTAATTTATTTTCAATGTAAAACAATTAAGATTTAAATTAGTATTTGTGTTAATATACGTAAAGTATACTTACAGCTATGACGTCAAAACTTTGAACGATTTCCTCATTGAAATTTGAAAATTCAAGTTTATTTATACTTGTAACGTCTGCTGTAGTAAGATTTGGAATTTTGCTAACGCAATCAGTTTACGGTTATGTTTTATTATTACGTGGATTTACTTCATTTGGATCTTTTTCATGATTCATGCTTTCATCTTCAAAATCCAGACATACATCATTTTATTTCTTGCGTCATTTTAATCTTTACCTTTTTGGATTTCTGTCCATACTTACTTTCGTGATCATTAGTATATACTCTTTTTGGAACTGCTATTGTTCATATTTATTTGCATCTTTCATTATCCATATATGCAAGCAAGCTATTTAAATTAAAGAATCTAGTTAGTAATTATATAGGTACTTAAGTTATCAGTTGGCACGAACCCGCTGCATGTAGCGTTAGTCACAAAGAACTGTTGACTACATTTTATATTAGGATTCTATGTCATAACATACCAGCATTATTTATCATTACAACGGCAACGTTCTGGAATGAAATCTTTGTTTCCAACCTTTTTTCTATCAACAACAAAAGTTTTATGTAAAGAAACATCTTTATCGTTACCTACACGTTTCCTATTATTAACATTTAGACAATTAATTACCTGATTAATGTTCAGGTAAGCTATCTCTTCACGGCCACGCAGACCTACAACATGATCGCAAGCATGATCATATCGGACACACCAAACTGGTATCGAGGCCGGACCGAGCCTCCGCAGTTTGCGAACGTTTTAAAATTCTAAACCGTTGCACAAACACCCAGTAGTACGGGTACGAGAATAGATTTGTATCGAGGCGAGTCAGTGGGCTCGTCAGCCGCCGGCCACGCGTCGACTGCGTGCTCGCTGACGTCATCCGCGTCACTGCTCCGTCAAAACAACGCTCCTCATTACACCATACCCAATTTAAACCCTAACCCCTCTACATAAGAACCTCAGTATTCTTTTGTTGTGATAGTGCAGCTGTAGTTTTCCGTTCGCTTAGCGTAAGCTCACAAAGTGTGTGTTGGACATTTTTTCGGCACACGCGCCTACTTTGTTGTTTTACGTCATCTCGGACATGGGTTTCGAGAATCTGATCGTCAAATTTTGTGAAATTAACATGCAATGTGTGCTTAACATGGTATTTAAAGAATGCCCGATACATTAGATATTTCGTGAGTACAGATAGAAATAAAAAGTTAAATGCAAACGCCTATGTTTTATCGGAATGTAAATATGTCGTTTTATCAGCAAACCGAGGGTATATAAAGCGGTGCAGACATCGCTCCGCGCCCAGTGCGGATCGCGCGGGCACACTACAAACATGACTGCTTAACAAACAGACTATCGCAATAAAACATTGTTGAATTCACATACAATACATTAAAAGTATCAAAATATTGATGTGAACGACTGTTGTGCTCATATCAAAGTAATTGAAATGGAAAACAATGAAACTGTAGTAACATTGTTTCCAGGATAACCCTTACAAATAATGTCTCCTAGCAAGAAAACAACAGAGCCACTATTATGAATGAAATTATGCAATACAAACGTAATGTTTTGGTGCAATAACTCAATGAAGATGTCACGGAAGGAACAGATGATATAACTAACTGAAATGTTTCCTTAGCAACAAATTTTATCAAAGTTATCAGTGAAGATGTCAAATGCCTTGGAGGTAATAATAACAAATAAATAAACATTGTTAAACAATCGTAAGCAATCGATTATGATGAATGGACAGGAAATAATAATATAGGTCATGGTTGAATGATTCAGGCACACGCTAGCAGCGAAAATAATGCAGAATCGATGCAAGGCGTGAGCTACACTCTAATAGCCAAGGCCGAACAATGTTTTGATTAGTAACATATTTCAAAGAATATATACGATAAGGAAGTAGGTATACCACCTGTGGAAAGTAGGATAAACAATACAATCGAAGCAGAAAATGTATTTTTGGTGATAACATCTTTGTCGTACGTTGAATTGTTTTTGAACCTTCATACGATTATGTCCAGGTAGCAAGGAATTCCGTATTTGGTGTTGTCAATGAATTGTGTGCAAAAACCCATCGACCTTCGTTTACAAGTATTATCCTTTTTTTTGTACAATTCGCACAAAATTCGTTTGTTTACATTTTTATCTTTAACTGACTCGGGGACTTACCCCTTAATAATAATATTTTGAAATGTAATGTTGCATGATTTCATAAGGACTTTTTGGATTGGAGTTCAATGGATGGTTTTTGTTTTGATATTAGACTTATTATGATTACTATTACGAAATTGAATGAAGTAGATCATTTTTAATTCGGAAGATACAGTAATACTGACAAACAGTTACACCAGCTAAAATTTGATGAACAATACAACTTAAACATTGAACTAGCTACAACATAAAACCAATATTTCCCTATCAAAAAAGCACCAACGAATAAAAATAAAAACAAACAGTTCTAGAACAAAACAGCAACTACAATAATAACATTACTGTTGCAAATGATTACAGCATTGCAGATACAAAGACCTCGTACTGACTGTGTCAGTACGGTATCAGTATAAGCGAGGGAGGCATCAGTGTTGAAAATACAGAAAATATACAAGCAATGACTAACGTAGCACGCTATCAAAGCGTGGCGCTCAGTGACGCGTATGAACGAAGTATTGCGTCACTATTCTTGGATTTTGTTTCAAATTCGCTCATTATCGCGGCAGGTGAGTAATGTGAGAATGAACACATTGTCCTGTAGACTGCTAGGGTCTGACGAATTTAATTGTATCATACGTACGTGTAAACTCACGCTTTTGTCCCAGAAACTACAGTGTAATTACCTAGTACGATCGTCACATGTTATGTTCTGCTTCCACCATATTCATGCGTTTGATCATGTAAGAGGCCTTTTTCTTCTAACACAGCCAGATTTTTGAGCTATGAATTCGTTTTTATACACTAGAAATGTCACGTTAGTCAGCCGTGATCTAGAATTAGTAACTAAGGGAAGATTGATAGAAAATGCATCGAGTGATGATGACACTGCGAAACATGGCAAAGGACTTATTCGACCGCAAAAATGTAGGAAATAAGTAGCAACTGTCCTAACCACATAACATCGTTAGCATTAATATTATCGAGTAAGACTATGAGGTGGATTTAAACGTAAAAGAATCACATTATACTAACCACAAAACGTCGAAATACAAGAAATAATTTTACGTAGTAGAACAAAACAATGTCGTAGTGGCCTGGAGGTTTAAGATGCCCGCTTCTTATGCATGAGGGTACGGGTTCGAAACCTACTAACGGCAAGTATGAGTATGAGTAGCAAAAGAGATGTACTTTCTAAGATTATTTAGACACCACTGACAAATACTGAAGGAAAACATCGTGAGGAAACCTGGCTTATAATTTGTAATGTTATGTTTGTAATCGCGAACCCGCATTGAGCAAGTGTGGTGATTAATGCTCAAACGTTTTCCATATGAGAAAAGGCTTTGCTCAGCAGTGGGCATTTATGGGCCGTTGATGATGATGATGAGTAGATCAAATGTTACTACAATATAGGCATTTCTATGGTACCTGTGTTTCCATTCTTTATCATAAGCAAATTGACATATTACTAAAACATTGGACTATCCTATCGAGGGATAGATGACCTCATGTTATCTAATATTATTATAAATGAGAAAGTTTCTTTGTATAGTATGTTTATTCGTCAGACTATTGAACGGCATTGATGAAATTTGGTATACAGGCAGGGTATGGACAGACTAGGTGATAGGTTACTTTTTATACCGATTTAATGCTCCCATTGGATAAACAGGAATCATATTCTACGCGGATGAAGTCGCGGGTACCAGCTAGTGTGTGAACAATCTAAGTAAAGGGACTACATCATCAGCGTCTAAACAACGATGGAGTCATCTAACCAACGTGTACAGTATAAAAAGAATAAGACGGATTGTTTTATGACATATTTTGTTAATTTAATGGCGCTGGTGTAATTCTTCTTGACATGTTTGACCATTTTATGATTGTTATCAAGCTTAATTATACTAGTACCTACATGCGAAATAGTTCGAATTAGACCGGTTTCATATCATCACTTTTATTCAAGACGACTTTAAGAGATGCATATATCTCCAACCATTGTTGATCAGGAATCTATCTTGTTAGGAATAGGTCTGGTGTAATAATAAGACCTCCTTCATCTTAGAGTAAGAAAGAACTTCACTTTAATTTTTTTTTTGTTGACGTTCAAAATTGCCTTTCTGGCCTAATTGAAATAAATGATTTTGACTTTTTTTTCTTAGATCTAACTTTATCAAAATAATTTGTGTACCTACGACCTAAAATGTAGGTCTCCAATCACTATTACCTGAGCTGGCATTTCGTAGGTCAGACACAGGAAATACTACTAATAAACATACGTGGTCAAAATTTCTAATAAGTGTACCAGAGCACAGCAACGCCCCCTATTACATAAAATCATAACATGATCGACTAAAAGGGGGGCGTTTCATCACATCGGAAGCACCTTGACAAAATGCTGATTGTAGAATAATTTTGGAAATAAAATGACGCGCACTGGAGACATAATGCCATTGCCACCATTGGCCAATTGGCCGACACGTAAATCACACCTCTATATCTTTATACGTGATCAGAACACGTGAAATATTTGCGTCAGAAAGTCCGTATGACTAGTGCGGAGTGGTTGTAAGCGTTGGCACAAGGTCGATACTTGGGTCGGGCAAATTACTGGTTTTTGTATAGCCGATGTCTCACGCTCATACTTCGGAAAGCATGTAAAGCCATTTGTTGCAATTTCGATGTTATTCTGGAAGCATAAATATGAAGTTGGCGTCTGTAGAAGTCACTTGAATAAGTACTATCTATAATACTCCATGGACTTTTCATTATATAACATAACATAACATCACGCCTTTTATTCTCGAAGGGGTAGGCAGAGGTGCACATTACACCACTGTACAATTTAACACCCACATCTCACTATTTATGTTATGAGTCCCATGTAATAGGGGGTGAGGCTGTTGCCATATACTGAGTACAGTTCCAGAGTCCGTGCTACTACTACTGAGATTTTTTTAAAACCCAGTAATATATTGTTCGACCCGAGAATCGAACCCGAGACCCCTTCTCCCGGCAGTCGCACTTGTGACCACTCGGCCAACGAGGCAGTCAAAATTTAATTGATAAAATTTTTATTATAAGTCTATGTAATTGCAACTTAAATGAGGCGCAATACCTAACTAACCAACGTAAGTAATAAGGTCTTACCAAAGTCCATTTGACACAGACTTGAGTTTAGGTATTCACAGAGATTACATAACATCACGTCTTTTTATCCCCGAAGGGGTAAGCAGAGGTGCACATTTCGGCACTTAATGCCACTGTACAATGTAGCACCCACTTTTCACTATTTATGTTATGAGTCCCATGTAATAGGGGGTGAGCCTATTGCCATATACCGGGCGCATTTCTAGACTCCGTGCTACTACTGAGATTTTTAAAAAGCCTGTAATACTTTGCCCGACTCGGGAATCGAACCCAAGACCCCTTGCCAGGCAGTCGCACTTGCGACCACTCGACCAACGAGGCAGTCTTCACAGTATTCACAGAGACTTCTTTAATTTTTACATACAAAAGAGGTCCCAACCTATTTGAGTGTTTATGTCAAAACCCCAGAAAGGTTTTTAAGACAACCAATGGCCACGTGAGTGCGAAGTATCAGCTATGAACGTGGTTCCAGTCATGCACACCAGTAACCTTAACCTTAGCTTGTAGTTTTCCTTTGTTATTTCATACATGACTTATTATATTAATTTTCACGCCCATTTACTACTTAATTACTTTATGGTTTATTTAAATTGTTATATTTTTTTACTTTTTTAAGTGAGGTCAATTTTATTTGAAAAAGTTTTATATATACAATTAATATTAACTATAACTAAATGAAAATATATACAACTTAAAATATAAATAACTATGAACTAAAATATTTACACCGTAAAAAAAGGTAATAAAAGGTAATTGTTATATTGGTCGTTGGCATAAGTTCTTGAGTCGTATTTGTCATCATCATCATCATCAGTTCGGTCCTCTATACTGTTGGAGGCATCTGACGCCGCAAGTTCCTTTGACGACAGGTTCTGCAATGGTGAATTGTTGAACCTAATATATTAATAGTCTTTTCTATTGTATAGTTTCACTGTGTGTGGTGTTATTCACTTTTGTAACCTGACAAGGGACCTCAGGTCCTCTTTCTTGGCAGCCGTGCCTCCAACTACTAGATCGACATGACATTTTTAATAAATAAAAACTATTACTTATTACTTTATGATTACCTACTCTTATTAATATAGAACTGACGTCGCACGTTGCGAGTGTCAGGTATCCTTTGCTACGTGCACTCAAATATAATTAATCATATAAAATTTTCCTTTTATCCCATTACTTATAATGAGGTTTTATGTTGTTCTGGGTATCGAACCGGTTACTAAACAGACAAACTACACATCATACTACAACTAACCAGTATAATCTGACCGTCGATTGTGCGGGAAGATCATGAAAAGAGGGACCATGAATAACTGGATTCGTTTAGCTCGATGTGTGTGTGTGTATGTAAGGTACCTAACCATTTTATTAAAGGTAAAAATAAGTGTCTTTTTCCTTAAATTCTTTAATATTACGTTTGTCGTTGGGACTTCGCGGTAAAAGTACAAAACTTTAGCTGAATTCAAATTGGCTTTTACTCAGTCATTCCTTTTATTAAATATCTTTGATACTTTATCAGTTCAGTAGGTCGTTCGACATCTATAGAAAATCCATCGCCAGTTTCTAGCAAGTTATATTATTATCAAACTATTGGGGAGATCCTAGCTTAGACTATTTTGATGCATCGTTAATTAACGATACTTTTAAGCTGTTTATTTGACTCTAAATTACAATACCTCAGGGGCAATTGCGTGTAAGAAGTTCAGACACGTAGGTACACCCTACAACTGACGTGTCTTTCAAGCACCACGTCAGAAGTCACTACCAGCCGTTCTCGACCCATCGAAGGATAGAGCAACCGACCAATAGCGTCCAACTGTCCAAGGTTACCATATCCAAGTCAATGATTATGAACGGACGATGTAATTATTTACGTTGAACGTTACGAACGTTGAAATTGTATATTATTATGCATATCTACTACTTAACCTAGTATCTAAAGAACTACTATTTACCTACATAGGAACTACTACCTACCTACATAGTGCATTTTCTGGCACCTCTGCTGTTCCCATGGGTGTTTTAAAAACCGAAGTAGCGACTGTATTGCTCCCTGATAAAACTGAACGTTTTAAACAGAGATCTTCAAGCATGACGTTGTGGTGACATGAACAGCTGTTGGGCAGAACGCCCGCCAGGCACGATCATCTCTGGTCGAAGGATCCTCCTTGTCATAGGGAATGTAACTCTCTGTTCCCTAAAAGGTTATAGCAACTCCATGTAGTGTGTGGTTACGCGGAATTTAAGAGGGCCGCTTCTCATGTATGACGTGCCGGTTCGAAATCTATCAACGTCAAGTGCCAATGTGACTTTTTCCGAGTTGTATGTACTTTCTAAGATTATTTAGACATTGCTTGAAAACGGTGAAGGAAATCTATGCTTGTAATTTCTAATTATAAGTTTGAAATCGCCAACCCGCAATGAGCAAGCACGGTGATTAACTCGTCGAGTACCGGTTTTGTAGACATAATTATAGAACAATAGGTTGCGGTCATCGGTGACCGCTTGGTGTTTGACAGTTTAATGCTCGAACGTTCTCCGTGTGAAAAGAGCCTTTGCTTAGGAGTGGGCATTTATAGGCTGTTGATGTATGATGGAACCTCATGTAGAGGATGCTCATAGTCCAACAATGGACTGCCACGAGCTTTAGAAGTTAAATACAATGATTTACGTAGTAGGTTAAAGTGTGCATACTATTTAACCTTATTAATGCTAACGAAGTTTTCCTTGATCAGTTTAATTAATTTGTTTGCAAATTGTGCAGTTATTTACTATCAAGTGCATTGCAGTGTTGCACCTATTTGTGTCATGTATTATCCGATGTGTAAAATCACCTTGATGGTCTGACACCTATTGTGGTTTTCTCCTGGGTTTCGGGTGTATTCACAAACATAATTTGTGCTGTCAACGTTTCATATCCTGAATTAAAATAGTTTTTCTACCTATGTTATAACTTGTGAGGATATCCTAGTACAATTTATCTGTTCATAATCCATCATAATCATCAACAGCTTATACATGCCCACTGCTGAGCAAAGCCTCTTCTTACTTGAGCATTAATCACTATGCTTGCTAACTGCGAGTTGGCGATTTCAAACTCATAATTAGAAATTATAAGCCCAGGTTTCCCCACAATATTTTCCTTCATCGTTTGTCAGCAGTGTCTAAATAATCTTAGAAAGTACATATAACTCAGAAAAAGTTACATTGGTACTTGCCGTTGTAGGTTTGAACCTACATCTCGCCCTCATGCATTAGAAGCAGATGCTTTAAACCTCTGGGCCTCTACGACACTGTCAATCTCTGCCCTTAAAGGACATCTCCTAAATAACAGTCTTTAGTCCACCACTCAAAGCCAGACCTCAATAGCTCTCTTAAAACTTGAATTAACATAGCAAAAGAATTCAATAAACATTTTATAGTTCACTTAAAACTATTCGAACAATTTAACCTTTATTGTTCGCTCGGTATCACTACCATACCGCATTAGTCCGGCTAATGATGTACATCAATGGTGCAGGCGATGTAGACCTACCATTAGAACTAATGATGTTGCACAATCGAAGATTTCACACTATTGCTATTGCTTTATAAGAATCCTAATTTTTTTTTATGACAGGCGGAAACCTTCATACGGTCCCTAGCTTTTTAGAGATAAAAAACTAGGGAGTGTGGGTAGCCACACTCAACACCAGAGGTACCGGGTCTTCTAAAAGAGACCTGCTCCGGAGTCCCCATGGTACAACGCCTGTTACAATACATCCTTATGGATGCTTAATAAGAATCTGCTAGGTACTCTTTCGGTGTTGGTATTCAATTTACGCAAATTAAGATTAATCTTCTTAACTCGTCGAGTACCGGTTTTGTAGACACAATTATAGAACAATAGGTTGCGGTCACCGGTGACCGCTTGGTATTTGACAGTTTAATCTCGTAATATGTGGCTTAACAAAGCCACAAAATCGTTATATCAGCAACAAGAAAAACATAGGGCTTTGACCAATAAGTTACGCACAGATTACTAATGAGTTCAAAGGCCACAGCACGGAGCTGGAGCTGGAATGGTGTGGTTTTTAGTCAGCAGCATTCTGACACTTCCTCAGTGCCTCATTCAAGGTAGGAGGAGTCATTTGTTGGTGTTCCATCTTGATAGAAAGTCTTGTATTCAACAGCTGGCTGCAACCTGACTATACAATACTTACAACAAATCGTATGAAATCCATATAGAAATTCTCATCTGTTCTTTGAGCCAAAATTTAATCAATAACTTCTAAAGTTTATGGGTAATAAATATTGTGTATAATGTATAAATACTGACAATTTGGCTCTTTGCCTATTGTAGGTTTTATGTGAGTAAGCATTTTGTTCTGTTTGTGCGTCTTTGGCGGTCTGTCATGACTTTAGAGACGTCGCAAATATCCAGGAAGTCAGAAAGATGGCAGTTTTGTTTTGATTCGAATTGGTTTAGTATTGTTTGTGTGTAGTTCTAGAGATAAGCGTCACTTGTCATTTGTCGAGATTATTCTTACAACCAATGACACGGTGGACCGCGATCGAGTTCACTTCGGTCTTTCGAATTGAAAATTGCAGAATTGCCTACCAGATTATGTTTCAAATTTAAGAAAGCAGAAACTAGGTTAACAGTTGGCAGCGAGACATCACCGCGACAGCGTACGCTGCTCATGAGGAAGAACCCTTCTTTGGTTCGAAACTAGTAGAGCTTTTCTCAGTATGTTTATGTAATATGTAACCCGCGTTTTTAGTTAAAGCAGAAACTAAACATATAATAATTACGTAACATTCAAAATATCTTTGCAAACTTTACCATTCAACCTTGGATATCCAAGATAAAACCTATGAAAGATAAATACATAATATTTACCGTAAAAAAGGGTGTGACTCTAAACCAATATATCGAAAATATACATTGCGAAGGGCATGCGATTATAGATAGATAAGGTAACAACATATGGTTGATTTATAAAGTAAATATCGTATAATCTGTAATTTGTTACCTAGACTGCTTTGGTATGAAAAAAGGTGGGGCATTCAATGTTGAACCTAAAGTTTTGAAAGGGTTTTTGCGGTAAAGTAAAGAGTATAAATGGCGGATAACGGTATATTTTACTTTGATCAAAGACAAAAGAGATTTTAAGTATTGGGTCGATTCTAGGGCTTTTTTTTAAGGAGGGAAAATCATCAAATGATCGCTCCCGCCTGGGTGAGGCGGGAGGGAGTGTCAGACTCTTACTGACTAAAAACCACCCCGTTCCTTCTCCTGCACGACGAGCCGGAGCCCCGGTAACCCGTTAAGTTCTCCGCGACTCCGAATCGGCTCGATTCTAGGACAGTCAAAGTCAAAAGTCAGCCAGGTTAGAAAAATAAATACAGAACAATGCTGTTTACTCTATGAAATAATAAATCGTTATGTTATATTTATATGTATAAGTATTATTTTTCTTATAATTACAGCACAGACAGGTCATACGCTAGTTGGCAATGTGAATGGGAAGGATCTCGAAATTGTGCAGTCGCATGCGCATTGCACGCGGCGTGCTTGGTTCTTTTTGTGCTACGTATGTGTGCGTGAGATTCTTGCCGTGTGTAGCAGTGATTGGTCGATGTATAACCACAGATTATATAGTAGGCAGATGAAGTATGGTTAGCAACCGATTTTATTATTATTTCTAACGCAGTCCATATATGGACTATGGTAAAGGATGGGTGGGGATTTCACATTTTCTGAATTTACTGTTAGTGTAAAATATAGGTACCTAAAGTTAGTTTGAATGAGCGTAGGTTGTCAATGGTACATTGGGAATGGTAGAGAATGGTTAGTTTGACAGTATTTGCTACTATCTATAATACTTCAGATTTTATGGTCTGAAAAGTTAGTGGCATAACCATGACGATCTTGTGGTCAATGCCATCCTCAATTAATTTTATGGTTACTGAAGATGATTTTAATATTTAACAAAGAAAAAAACAATGAAGACGAAAACATTAAGAACAAATTATACAGGAAACCAATTTTTTTTAAATTATTAGGTACCTACGCATCTAATCCAGCCTTTAAAAAAATAATTTCGATATATCCACAAACATTGCAAAAATAACACGAATGTCTTTGCAAAACACGTATAAATCCTCTTCTCATGTCTGTTTAGTGTGTCAATGTTCTTGCGCGAGCGGCGCGCAGGTGCGGGCGCGGCTGTGACGTCATACGCGCACGCGACGCTCGCGTGGTGACCCGCCCACCGCCACACAATTAAAATGCTGCCGACAACCCAGCCAACTGTTTTCTATGACATTGGTAGACGCTGTGCAGACGAATTTGGCTAACTAATGGCTTGTAGTCGTGGAAAGTTTTGTTTTCGTTGCCAAAATGGGGTAGGTACAGAAGATGGTTAAGTCTAAATATTTTTTTGCAATGTTGGTCGTTATCATCTAAGCGCCTTTGTGCTTCGAAAGTTACTTGTGAGCTTTGGACCTTGTTTTTTAATGGCATTTCGATTCTTTTGAACTTCTAATTCCCACAACTATCACAGAATAGTTATTTTAGTGTCATCACTAGATCAGTAGCAGTAGTGAAAATTCAGTCTAAGACACTACATCTGTGAGAACCTAACGGGATACCGGGGCTCCGGCTCGACGTACAGGTGAAGAAACGGGGTGGTTTTTAGTCAGTAAGAGTCTGACACTCCCTCCCACCTCACCCAGGCGGGAGAAGTCATTCGATGATTTTCCTCCATTAAAAAAAAATACAGTACATCTGGACTAAAATAACGATCCATATCGTAATACGTACCTACAAAAAAAGAATCCACAAAACTCAATTATAAAGTCGACTTTTATTTAACACTGCTTCCACGCCGAAATCTGTTTCACAGCTACACTTAAGGTAAATGCAGTTATGCAACGAATGTTCTAGAACAGACCAGTTCTTAATGTTTAGTCTAGGATCATGTTGTAACCAAACATACCAACATGTCGGACGATCACGACTCAGTATCAACAACAAGGCTACGGTTAATCCAGCTATTGTAGGGACTCATAATATTGATATTTAATGAATAACTTGTCACAGTAATGTGGCTGTTTTGTCCTGAGCAGGTCGTGGTATCTATAAATCCAGATTTTTCTAGTTATATTTTAATACCATGACTCTAATAGGAAAGAGTAACGACTGCTTTACTAGGCTGTGTTCTTAGTAAGAATTTTCTAATAGGAAAACTCAGTAATCCGACTTTTTCAGGCTTTACATGTAGTTTCAGACCGGATTCATCCACATCAACAGTTCCTGTCATTTTTTCCAATAAAACCAATATCAAAAAGCTTGTATAGAATAATAAATAACATAATATATCTAGATTAAAATCGACACCAGAAGAAGAGTAGAAAGTCAAACAGCATACTTAGGTTAAGCAACGATAACTTACTGATAATCTCTTCTATAATAACTATCGTGAGACATACTGAATTAACTTAAAACTAAGAGTTCCCTACGACGTCACGTAATAAATCTAGTTACTCCTAGTAGTACCTACTTCTAGATGTGAGTAGGCTGCGCGACATCGCCGCGACCGCGCACGCCGCTCATAAGGAAGACTCCCTCTGACTCGAAACTAGTTGACATAATATTAACATAACATCGCGCCTTTTATCCCCGAAGGGGTAGGTAGAGGTGCATATTATGCCACTGTACAATGTAACACCCACTTTTCATTATTTATGTTATGAGTCCCATGTGGGGGTGAGCCTATTGCCATATATCGGGCACAATTCCAGACTCCGTGCTACTAGTGAGATTTTTTTTAAAAACCCAGTAATACTTTGCCCGACCCGGGAATCGAACCCGAGACCCCTTGCCCGGCAGTCGCATTTGCGATCACTCGGCCAACGTGGCAGTTTATTCGACAGTCTTGTCTTCAAAAATATGATGAACAAAGCAGTTTGGACATCATACCTCTACAATGTGGACACGAAGTACACACAAGGCCACATCGTTCATTATCACAAAAAAACCATCGAACTTCATAAAGTGAATCATGAGATGCAATAAAAAGGCATCGAACTCAGTATATTTTTAACTGCAATTGAATTTCAACTGTAATTACTTCCATCTTTTATGAGTCATAGTCTAATTTGGCGTGCAGTTGTGAATATTTCGAATGCTTTGCTAATTGCGTTTGTAAATGTTCATTGTTTCTTATGAACGAAGTAGGTTAAGTTATAGTTTAGATTCTATATTAATTGCACAGAACATAATAATATATAGAAGGCTTATATATTCTGTGATTAATTGTGTCGTAGTAAGGGTGTCTCATATCGTCTGTTGTCAACGAGAAGACAAAAGCTTTCTTAGTTTTCCGTTGACCTTGATGGGTCAGTGATTGAGAATTTAAAAGATTTGAGTGTTTTTGGTTTATGTTATAAGAAGTATTCCATAATTTAGTAGGTAGTGGAGGAGGTTTTTTTTAATGGGGGAAAATCATCGATGACTGCTCCCGCCTGGGTGAGGCGGGAGGGAGTGTCAGACTCTTACTGACTAAAAACCACCCCGTTCCTTCTCCTGCACGTCGAGCCGGAGCCCCGGTTACGCGTTAGGTTCTCCACGACAGTGGAGGAGGTTATGAATTTATTAAATATAATAAAATGAGAGTCAGCATTGAAGAATATTATCTCTTTTGCCTGATCTATCTTGAATAATTTTCTTTTTTTTAAATACAGGAACTAATATGTTGTTGTAAATGAGAATTGTACATATTGTTTTATTTATTACTAGCTGTTTCCCGCGACTTCTTCCGCGTAGAATATGATTCCTTTTTTATCCCATGGGAGCATTTAATCGGTACAAAAAGTCTTATCACCTACGTCAGCCCATACCCTGCCTCTATACCAAATTCCATCAAAATCCGTTCAGTAGTTTCAGCGTGATTGACGGACACATCCAAAGAAAGAAAACTTTTGCATAAATATTATGTTGTGATAGTTAGTTCAGTTGTTGTCACAATTCATGGCCAAGGGAAGTATATTATCAACTTAGTAACTATATTATAGTGTTCTAATAGAAATAATACCAATCCATAATCCATAACACCATGTTTTATAAAGAACTAGCGACCCGCCCGACTTCGTACGGGTGCAATTATGCATGTATAGATGTAAACCGTCCTTAAGAATCACTCTATCTATTTAAAAACCGCATCAAAATCCGTTGCGTAGTTTTAAAGTTCTAGAGGTAAGCATACATAGGGACAGACAGACGGCGGATAGCGACTTTGTTTTATACTATGTTATAATTATAATATAATGATGAGTAGGCAGGGTCCAATTTAGCCTGCTTTTCTTCAATAAACCTACGCATGGTTTTACTCATCACGGCTAGTAACAATTTCTTGGTAAATATGACTACTTTATGGTTTCCTATTGAGAAATTGGTTACTCGTTAACTGTTGATGTAAGCATTGTCGTGGCTGCTCACAAACCAGTTCCATATATTTAGCTATACATAGGTACGTCAAGTCGATGGTTAAAACAGTATTTTTATGTAATATTTTTTAGTCGTAATACACTTGCATGTGGACAACACGTATTTCATTTTTCCACTCCCCTGCTCGTCGAGTGAACCTTATTACAAACACCAATAACCAATAAATCCCTAAAATAACTGAACTCTTTGGTGAATGAAACTTATACTAATTTGTAAGTTCTTGGAACGTTTGTCTTTGTGAACTAGCTATTGTTCGTGACTTTGTTGTGAAAAGACCTGGATTTTCCTAGTTTCTGTTAATATAACATAACATCACGCCTTTTATCCTTGAAGGGATAGGTAGAGGTGGACATTACGGCACTTAATACCACTGTACTATGTATCACGCACTTTTCACTGTATACGTTATGAGTCCTGTGTGCACAATTCCAGACTTCGTGTTAATACTGAGATTATTTCTTAAAAAACCTTACTTTGCCCAACCCGGCAGTCGCAGTTACGACCACTCGGCCAACGAGGCAGTCGCTGGTGAAATTCTCGCACGAAGCAACTCTGTCTGGTTCATAAATTGTTTCGGGTCTGGGTGTCATGTGCATGTGAACTTGTATATTTGTAAACGCACCCACGACACAGGAGAATATCTTAGGCCCGTATTAATAAATAGGTCTCAATCACGATGTCAAGACCGGCATCAGTTGATACGTTCTCAAGATGCGATCAGCATCATAATGTCGACGCTAATTAATAAACCTATATCCACACGATCTCAGGTGATACCGCGGTTTGGATCGAGTTATCAAGATTCGTAATTTGACACTCAATGAAATCCTGATGTTAAGACTTGTTACGTCACAGCGAACGAACTAATACATCTTTCGTTCATTGCGTTTAGTAATAGCTGTGTAGAACGATAATATTCAACTTTGTTTGCATAGGAATAAAAGATTATTTCCAGTTTAAATGGATTAAAATTTTAGGAAATTGTATTACTTTTTTATATTGTATACATTATGTTTTTTTTAACCATAAAAAAGCATTATTTATTATAAAGTTACGTTTAATTTTATGACGAACGCACATACCAGTGATAGCGCGTCACCTCATTATTATAATCGGTGATTCCCTTTCTCTTAATTGTTTATTATGTACTTGATAATACAATCACATCAGTGTTTCATGTTTATTTACAAGTTACTTATTAATCGACTGCCTCGTTGGCCGAGTGGTCGCAAGTGCGACTGCCGGGCATGGGGTGTCAGGT
The DNA here is from genome assembly GCA_038387885.1 of Spodoptera picta. Lineage (NCBI taxonomy): Eukaryota > Metazoa > Arthropoda > Insecta > Lepidoptera > Noctuidae > Spodoptera > Spodoptera picta. The sequence goes on from JAZHFQ010000271.1 coordinate 61,610, forward strand.
TCGATTCCCGGGTCAGGCAAAGTATCACTGGGGTTTTTAAAAATTATCAGTAGTAGCACGGAGTCTGGAATAGGGTAGACGACTAATTTTTATTTTAATGTCCGCCTGGTAGATTATTTTAAATCATTAGACACGTATTTTTTATTTTCTTACAGAAACGAATACTTTCCACGATATATTGATTTGAAATGTCGTGTGACGTCACTTTTATGTACATTTTATACGTAGAAATGACGTTTTAGCCCCCACTCCTAAACTTTGATTCGTTTTATCTAAGTATTGTTTTATTATACGACAAAATAAAAAAATACGTGTCTAATATTTTTTAAATACCTAACTTACGGACTAATTAGATTTTTAATTTTCATACCCTGTCGTCATCCCAATTGTGCCCGGTATATGACAATAGGCTCAGGCTTACATGGGATTAATAACATAAATAGTGAAAAGTGGGTGTTACATTGTACAGTGGCATAATGTGCACCTCTGCCTACCCCTTCAGGAATAAAAGGCGTGATGTTATGTTACTTATTCATATTCGATAATGGAGTCAAAAATGCCTATTCAAGCTAGCTTGATCTCCTGTAGGTATATATTAACTTTAGGTACTTATATAAACTTTAGGTACCTAATAGATTTTGAAAAGGCCATAAAATATCATCGTATTAGCCGACTTCATCATAATAATTGATTTCGGAAATAATATTCTCAATATTCATGGTTCCCGCGAAATACTTAGGTACGAGTTCACGATATTAAGTCCAGGGTCGACTGAACTTAACAATCGTGGTCTTGATAACCATCCTAATACCGATTTTGAAACCCGAGTAATGTTTATTAAACAATGCGATCTCAGGTGATGACAGAGTCTTAAACCGCGTATTAGGTTTTGTTTATTAATACGTCGGAATATCAAACAGGATCTTAACATCTCGATCTTACGCTGATATCGGTTTATTAATACGGGCCCTAGTGTGGGGGTTACCGGGGCTCCGGCTCGAAGCGCAGAAGAAGGAACGCTCCCTCCCGCCTCACCCAGGCGGGAGGGAGTGTCCAGCAATTCGATGATTTTCCTTCTTAAAAAAAAAGGGTGGGGCAACGTTTTTTATAAAATAATAATAGTAATAGCACGCAAAGGATTTACCCCCTTTTTGTGATAAAAAAATACCTAAATCATACAGTTTCTTTCCATTGCCTTGTTTTTGCATAAAACCTAACATATTCTATGGATTCCCCGAACTAGAAAACTGCATTTATGACATCATCGACGTATGGTTTTATACCAAGTAATATATTATAGTTATTAATAGATTTGCTTATATAAATTATGTCATGCAAGAACTATATTATTACAGCATACGGTTCTAGGGAACTTTCAATCATTAATTCTTATGTTGTCGGCCTACCCACGTAACTGTTTGACGACGAACTCGACTAGTTTCAAGCCATGCTAGAGGCTCGTATTTATGAGCAGCATTCCGCGACATGCGACCCGGTAATAAAATATATGTTTTTGTATAACAATATCTATAGCAATAGGCTCATTCTCTATTACATGGGACTCATAACATAAATAGTTAAAAGTGGGTGGTACATTGTACAGTGGCATAATGTGCATCTCTGTCTACCCCTTCGGGGATAAAAGGCGTGATGTTATATTATGTTATAACTGGGATGATGACGGGGTATGAAAATTAAAAATCTATTTAGTACGTAGGTAGTTAGGTACCTAATGAAAAAACATTAGACACGTATTTTTTATTTTGTTATATAATAAAATAATGCTTAAATAAAACGAATCAAACTTTAGGAGTGGGTGTTAAAACGTCATTTCTACGTATAAAATGTACATAGAAGTGACGTCACACGACATTTCAAATCAATATGTCGTCGAAAGTATTCGTTTCTACCTCTATAAAAAAAACAAAAAATACGTGTTTAACTACTATATAACCAGCCTATCATAAATCTTGGGCAGTGAAGGGATCTTACAGGATTAAATTAAGAAGAATGGTAATAACGAAGCCATAGGGACCAATTAGTATAATACAAAAACAATAATACCATATCAACATTCTCCTAAGCCCCTCCACGTGGCCCGATTTTCTAAGAGCTATTAAAAATATCAAGTATTGTTTGATGAACATTGAACATGTTGATAATATTACGTAATGAGTAATTGTTTTTATATTTTGCTATCTATCCTTATCATTGTAATAGATCGATATGTAGCACACGTGTTGATGTATTGGGTAAGTTCGAACTGTGTGTTTGATGAAGAGAGGTTCCTACCAACAAATAATCAGGTGAATGTATCAAAAGTTTCTTTCCAGTGCAGTTAAATACTTTTCAGAAGCCTTTTTGGGGATTAGGAAAGGCATTGAATTAGAATACATTAATAACATCACACCTTTTATCCCCGAAGGGGTAGGCAGAGGTGCACATTACGGCACTTAATGCCACTGTACAATGTACCACCGACTTTTCACTATTTATGTTATTAATCCCATGTAATAGGGGGTTTCTATTGCCATATACCGGGCACAACTTTAGACACCGTGCTAAAATCGAGAATTTTTAAAAATCCCAGTAATACTTTGCCCGACCCCTTGCCCGGCAGTCGCACTTACGACCACTCGGCCAACGAGGCAGTCAATTAAAATACATTTGTATATCAGTCGCAAATAAAATTATTTAGACACAACTGACAAACGGTGAAGGAAAACATCGTGAGAAGACCTGAACTTATAATTTCTAATTATAAGTTTAAAATCACCAGCACGCATTGAGCAAGCGTGATGATTAATGCTCAAACCTTCTCCGTGTGAGAAGAGGGTTGCTCAGCAGTGGGCATTTATAGGCTGTTTATGATGATGATGATGCGAGTGAAATCCTTTATAATACATACGTGGTGATAACGTTTCCTTATAAAAAGTTCAAAACAAAAATACTCACTTAAATCACTAGATAGTCTAAAACAAAATCGCTGTTCGCCGTCTGTCTGTCCCTATGTATGCTTAGATGTTGAGAACTACGCAACAGATTTTGATACGGTTTTTTTAATAGATAGAATGATTCTTAAGGTTTATATGTATATTATATGTGTAATATAGTAGTTATTTTTACATAAGCATTGCACCCGTGCAAACCCGAGACGAGTCGCTAGTAATATTATAATTTAAGAATCAACTACAACAACTTCGTCAGTTAACATTCTCAATAAAATAAAACAAAATGAACACAAACATTTTCCCTGTTTCAATCGGTACTCTAAAAATTTAATATTATTTTCTCGCTTGGAAACAAATAGGCTCAGCCCGTTCAAGGGCAAACAAACAATAAACAAAATTGTTCAGATCGTTAATTAGGTACTTAACCATTCTATTTTCTTTAAGCCCTCTTCGAAATTTATTGAAAAATATTCGCTATTGAACAGAAAACAGGCAGATTATATTCTTTACCAGATATTCTGTAGCTGTGAAACGATTTATTTCATTTTTTCAGTACTTATGTTTTCCAATTGATCATTTTCATCTATTAGGTCTGTCCGAATACGCCTGTAAAAATGGCTTTTTCTTAACAGGACTTTTAACATAGTCTTCAGATTTTTCACAAGGTTTGGAGATCGCAATTCGGCCTCAAAAAATGTAAAAGATGCTACCGTCCGTACCTTGGATAGCTGTTTTAAGACTTGTCCTTATCTAATAAAATTGTTACATCTTCTTGCAGAATAATATCTCGCATAGCAACGCAACATGAATTCAAATAATATCACATTAGGATTTTCTCTTGTGTCGTGGGTGCGTTTACAAACATACAAGTTCACATACACATGACACCCAGACCCGGAACAATAATTTGTGGATCACACAAAGAGTTGTTCCGTGTTGGAATCAAACCCGCGACACGTTGCGCGGCAGATGCTCTTCAATGAAAAATATAAAAAGAAATTCCTCACAATACTTTCACAACAAATTGGTCAACAAAACCGATAAATATACAATTAGTAGAGGTATAATTCACTTTCAATGAAATCTGAACTAAATATATTAAGTATACCTACAGTGATAAAGATAAATAGCATTGATTTCATATCCGCAAAAAATGCATATTAGTCCGGATTCAAACTAGCCAAGCGAGTGGTCGGTCTACTCACGAGTGCGATGCGTGCGCGCAGATCACGTGCTCACTCTGTGTACAGCGCACATTGGACCACCGCGCACCGCGTGTTTCATTCGCATAATGTAATACATTATTTTATAATTCGGATAGTCATCAATGGTTTTATATTTATTACGAAACAGTAATTTATAGCATAACTTAAAAATGCGTCACTAAAGGAGTTTTTAAAATTTTCAGTAGAATGGACGAAGTTTTAAACTGTGACATTACTGACAATGTATGAGCTAACCTTCGCCTGAACATGAACATGAGATTTATGACATAATTGACGAAAAGTGGGTGTGGTATTAAATGAAATTGCTTATTTTTAAAACGAGACACGTTATTTTAAGGGGGACAATCATCCAATGACTTATCCCGCCCGGATGACGCGAGAGGGCGTATCAGACTCTTATTGACTAAAAACCACCCCGTTCATACTACTGCACTTAGAGCCGGAGCCCCAGCAGCCTGTTAAGTCGTTAAGTCCTCCGCGGCACCGTACCGTCCTCAGCCCTATTGCCCCCGATCTGTGGTGGATTCTGGATTTTCTTCTTTGTTATGCGGTTAGTAACAAACATAATATAACATACACAACATACCCAGATACAGTTGGTTACCTAGTCACTGTGTTTCTTCTTCTCTTATAACATCTTCTGATTCACTTCGTTGCGGGAACCAAGACAGTTACTCATGTCCCTGGGACGCGCCGGACTTTAGTGTTCCGGTGTTTTCATGGTCGTATCTACTGTAGATCCTTGCTTACAGGAGTTGCAGCGGTTTTGGGAGGGTATGGCTGGCTTATCCCATTAACTAGTCACTGTGCCAATCTCGTAAACAAAAGGATATATATGGAAATATGGAAATATGTGTGCCTTTTTCGAAAATAAGAGACGATGGCCTTTGGTTGTTGCTGGATCATTCACTCACATCACATCAACCTCTAGAATTGATTTAGAGCCTTGAAGACACCGTTGTACCACTGGTTCTGGAAACACGCAGTAGAGAATTCCACGTCTTTATAGCAGTTCTTATATATGTATATAAAGAAACTCGAAAGGTTTTCATGAATGGTGATATTTTTACAGAGAGCTTATATTCGTGGGCGTTCCACGAGAAGTTGTCACTAAGAATATATTCAGTTACTGTGCTGGCGTGACATTCATTATTAGGCTGGGTTTACAACGAGTGTTGCGACCTTCAAATGTCATAACTGGTTTATTATTTTTTATTTCGAAGTTGGGGTATAAGTGAAATGTCATATTGAAATGTAATTTTCTTGTGACAATTATTTTTTTGTGATAAAATATTAATTTGTTTCAGTTTTTGGAGAAAGAGACTAAAGAGTGTGGGTTTTTTTGTCATTAAACCTCTCCAGTGTGGTGAAAAATCATAGGAAACATAACATCACGCCTTTTATCCCCGAAGGGGTAGGCAGAGGTGCACATTATACCACTGTACCTACAATGTAACACCCACTTTTCACTATTTATGTTGTGAGTCCCATGTAATAGGGGATGAGCCTATTGCCATATACCAGGCACAATTCCAGACTCCGTGCTACTACTGAGAATATTTAAAAACCCAATAATAGTTTGGCCGACTCGGGAATCGAACCCGGCAGTCGCACTTGCGATCACTCGGTCAACGAGGTCATCAATACAATAATCATAGGTACTTAATATTTTTTCTTTTACCGGCTCTGCTTATACCGAATGGTACTAAAGCATAAATACTTGAACAACTTCGTAGCTTGCATTAGCAATAAGCAGCTTAAACAATACTCGTGACTTAAACTGTTCAATAAAATAATTGTTCAATCTTTTATTACATTCGACACAGCAGTTTAGGCGCATAATCACACAAAGTTATTTGTGCGTACAACATCCGTATTATAGTAAAATTGTTCTTATTAATAATGGCTTTATTATGACTACTTATAATAATAAAAAGAAAAAATGAGAATCACACATTTTTTCAAGTTCAACAACCTGGCTGTTGCTACACTGCGGCACTGATAATGTTTGACTAAACTTAAATATCGATAGGTATATAATAGTCATAGTCAATGTACAGTTATTACAATATGTATAGAAGATATACCTCTAGATAATCCCGAGTTCCATGCTATTGTTGAGAATTCTGACATTCTTAAAACCCCACAATCTAGTTTAAAGACTATTGCTATTTTTTTAATAAATGAATCAGTAGGCTCCGCGACATCACCACGACCGCGGACGCTGCTCATGAGGAAGAACCCCTCTGTGGTTCGAAACTAGTAGTGCTTTTTTCAGTATATTCACGTTAATAACCCGCGATTTTTAGTTAATTTAGTATGTCTCACGATAGTTATTATAAAAATAAATGAACAATGGACAAATCGAAAGTACTTATTAAAATTAACGCCACGTTCCCAATAACAAAGTATAGATGTAATGTTTTGCTACTGAAATAGAAACGGGATCAAAGTCCATGATCCCGTATGCCACACCTCTATATGTAGCACGGGTTATTTTGATCCCGCATCCATCCCGCGCAACTCTAGTGTACGTCTCAATGGTACAAAGTTTCATCGTAAATAACAAACCAGAGTACATCATTAACTATTTGGCAGACCTGCTGGGCTATGGCACTATGGGCCTCCTCTATACATAAGATCATAAGAAGCTCTAATATAATGGCTGGAGAGTTAAAGATCGCAGTTTAAAAACCTCTATGCAAATGCAAATCTTTGGTTCTGCAAATATGGGGTTACTAAGAATTATTAAAAAATATTTCAAAACACCTGGGGGCTTACTCTTGAATCCAATTCCGATCGATCGACATTGGTATTGCGAATTTTATACTCTTGAGTTGCAACACTAGCGCTCATTGCATCCGTATTGCGTTGATATATAATAAACTAAATGGTATTGAGTTTGGCCTTGTATTCCGTACTCTGAATGCTATTTTAACAGCTACGATAAGGGTTGTATAGTTTTGACATTGAATCATTATTGAGATTGTATTGGATTCAAATTGCATTGATATTGTGATTGGTTTAAGGAGTAAGTACCCTGGTCGACGTATCTCGGGACTTCAGAGGGCTAGCCTGTTCCTCGGTCAGAGGTTAAGCATTGCCATACAACGTGGCAATGCTGCCAGTCTTCTTGATACTTTCCCAGCTGACATCGATGCGGACGAATTTTTTGACGCTCTTCGTAAATAGTTATTTTAGTTTCTTTTTTTTATATTAGGTACGTATTTGTAAGTAGTTTTACGTTTTATAGTTTTAAATGGACATCAATATGGTTCCTTCCTAAGTAATTTTACACGTCACACCTAAGTTTACACGTCAATCGCTTTAAACTATCTAGATGGCTTTGGCTGTTTAAAGATGAGGTCTGTGTCCAATGTGTGTATCTTAATTCAAAACCTCTACTTAGAATTTAAACAGAAACTCTATTTAACTAAAGTCTAATTGTTTGCTTATTACGGTAATTACTTTTAGCCATTATTGAGCTTTAACGACAGGCCCGGGAAGAGGGTTGATGACAATAGTCTACTCTACCATGAACACATGACGTATGTGGGTATAAGAGACCCATATTCCAGCAATAGACTGTCCTGGGCGGTTGATATTGGTGTTCAAAGTAAAAATTGCTCATTAACCCCGTCACTTGCCGATTCGGAGTCGCGGAGAACCTAACGGGTAACCGGGGCTCCGGCTCGACGTGCAGGAGAAGGAACAGGTTGTTTTTTAGTCAGTAAGAGTCTGACACTCCCTCCCGCCTCACCCAGGCGGGAGCAGCCATTCGATGATTTCCCCCCCTTAAAAAAACCCTGTCACTTCAAATGAAATTATTGCTGATAACAACGCATTGTTATTCACAAAATAACAAACATGTCGCAACATGTAATAGGACCCTTTTATTTACTGAGTAACATTGTGCAATGTGGCCGAAATTAGGGCAGCTCTATATTAACGCTGAGTCAGTAGCGAGGTAGGCAGGGAATTCCCTATTGCGTGGCCTAAATGGGAGATTGCCAATGCCAGCTAACATCACGATTTTTTTAAAGAAAGGCGGTGATGAAGTCTTGAAAACTTGGCCAAGTTCGTTACTAACTATATTTTTTTGTGTTGATTTTTAAATAAGCTTCGCACTACAATATTTTCGCTGTCAACAAACGTTACATCTCCCTAACACATTTATTAGGGACATCAGCAGCTACAACCCTGACGTGTGTTCCTGGTATATTAAAATAGATGTCTTGCAGTCCCATACCACCCGAATGTAATATAACATTGCACGTTGTTTATTTTGCTCAATGGTGTTTGTGGCTACAAAGTAAATGCCTAAAGCCCTGTAGAGTAGTGGCGAACAGCAGCGTTTAATCTCCAGGTTGGACAAAGTTTTATTGTGTGCTTCGATTTCAAAACATTTTTTAGTAGGTAATTTTTTATTTTTTATTTTTTTAAGGGAGGAAAATCATCGAATGGCTTCTCTCGCCTAGGTGAGGCGGGAGGGTGTGTCAGGCTCTTACTGACTAAAAACAACCCCGTTCCTACTCCTTCCTTTCGAGCCGGAGCCCCGGTAACCCGTTAAGTCATCCACGGCTCCGTATCGGCATCAGCCCTATTGGGCCCTATCCGCGGTGGACTGATGGATCTTTGAGGCGCGCGCGGAACGCGACCCGCCGTACGCTCGCTTTAGTAGATATTGGAGTGGAGTTTTTGGTCGATCCTCTAATAAAATCTGACTAAAGACAATTGAGCAGTTGGGTGTTTAAAAGGTATAATTTTGAATATTTCAAAATTGATTTGCATAAGATTAAACAATTTAACACTATCCAAATAAGTACAAATATCAACAAGGATGTTGCAAGTAAGAAAAATATGTATTTTCCTCTGAATTTCGGAAATGACACGATAATTTTTGATTTACAATGATGATTTTCAATAAGTTGCTAATATAGAACCAGTCACAAAGTTTTTAGCAACATTAGTAGCGGGCAAATTGTCGAAAAAAAAACATATTCGTTAATTTATATTAATATGTAACATAGCTGTTAGAATATTTCTCATTTACACTGTCGGTTTATCCGTGTGTGTAATTGAGGTTTGTTTGTGTGAATGTCTGTTTTATGTTTGAAGTTTTTAAAGACTTATTAATAGACAATATATTGTTTCAATAAAATGTTATGATTTTCATAAAGTCAAAATATTTATTACAATTAATCCTTGATTAGGTATTTTTGAAGCGTTAAATTTAATTGTTAGTAAAGCTAGACGCTCGTCCCAAAGTATAGTTTCAAATGGAGAAGAACAAGCAAGAAACTCCATCGTTACTCATCGTTTATCATATACGATATATTTGGAGGAAGCACCATGAGCTAGCACCTGTCAAGGGTAATTTTCAGGATAATTACTTTATCAATGACAATCTCGGCTGAACTGAGGACTATTTGCGTATAACTATTGTACCTAAAGAATAGCATGTTTCACTTCTATACACCCGTTTCAATACTATCTGTTAAAAAATAATTAACAACAAAATATAAATACAAAGATAAACCTGACAGAATCCACGTGCAATTATTAGTGTTAGAACAAACACCCACAACACACACGGACTGTTCACGACTTGATTGTGTAACAAGTTTTCTTATCAAATGAATAAATATCACACAATTACTATTGTCTGTCTTGTTGGTTAAGTGGTTGCTCGTATTACTGCTGAGCACGAGGTTTCGATTTCGATACTGCTAGGCTTCTGTAACTGTTAATTTGAATTTCGAGGAAGACAGAGAGAGAGAATCGCATTGTCGCGCGTCATTGGTTGATAATATTCCCGCAACCAATGACATTTCGAGAATTCTAAATAGCGATGAGAGAATAACCTAGATGATTAGTATTTTAGTGTAATTATTTGGTTAACTAAAAACTGACGTCAAAGCCCTCGATCTCTTCTAAGCAAAAGTTGAAGTTAATAATAATTATAATAATAACCCCCCTACGGGGCCACCTTGACGTGGTGGGGGGGCTTAGGGAAGGCATGTACTATAAATAGGTCACTAAGAACTACTAGACCCACCCTTTTAATGGAGATACAAATATAACAGCCACTCACACCTCGGCGACACCCTTCCAACTAACGGTCCCAATCATCAATGCATTTGGCACAGTCACAGGCCAACATGTATTATTTTCCTAAATTTCGTCTCCTATAATTTCCTCTTTTTAACTCCCTCGACTTTTAAACTTTTCACTTCTTTTGTCGTAATATCTACTCTTGCCCATTCCTCATATAAAACAACCCCTCACATTTATGCGATGCGACTAAGAAGTAGAGTAATACCCCAGGCGGGTACCGGAGTTAACAACGATGGAGAATCCCGCCCCGGGCCTTCCAGCCCGGGCTGCCCTTCGTACTCTGGGGAGGGCACCGTATCGCAAGCTGCCCAGCCACAAGTTGTTGCAGCACGACATGTACAATCACCATCATGTTCCTCACCAACGTCATCATTATTCTCATCCATCCTCTCATCGCCAGCATCATATCTCAACGTTCAACAACCAAGCTCACCTAATTCGTCTCAATCATCACTTTCATCCACTAGGGATGTTGTGCAGGAGGCTATCTCAGCCGAAATTACTGCACCCGCCCAAGGTGGTCGGCGCACACGTAAAACGTGGTCTAAAAGCATGAATATTTTCATAATGCGCCACTATTTCATCCTCACAGATCTCGAAACAAACACGAGAACTTACCTGACGCCATTACACATACGCTTTAATTCTGAATTCCCAGAAATGAATGCTTCAAAGCAACGAATAGGAGATCAACGCCGTGCTATTGTCCAGCGCAACTTGCTTACAAAAAAGGAAATCCAAAAAATTAAGGAAGAAGTTACACTCTTACTACAAAACCAACCTACATCATCAACACACCATACAGACAACGACCATTCGCATTCCCGTAGAATGCGATGGACTGATCACCTAAACGAAACAATTATGAGAAGCTACTATCGCTTAACAAACCTCGAAACAAATTTAACCACATACAGACCACTACTGCATCAAGACATCATCTCAAAATGCCCCTCTATCGCACATCTTTCCGCACAAAGAATCTCAGACCAACGGAGATCTATTGTTAATAACCAGCTTCTCCCCGTCGATCGATTAAACCAAATCAGAGAAGAAGTTAGAAACGAACTAGCTTCCGCAAATACTGATAATTTCAATGATACAGTATCACATCACACAATATACGAATCGTTAACACAACCCACACCAACGATTACCATGGGTGATCATAATGCAGTACAAATGTCAACAATCGCTGAAGAGGAAAACACACTAACAGGACAAAACACCATATATCTCGCTACCGAAATAACCCAACAATTAGAGGTAACGTACGTAGACCTTTACAATAAATTCAAAGACTCCGACCCCACAACTAGACCATATTTACCTAAACTAAAATCCTCGAGGAAATTAGCAGCTATTATTAGTCACCTCAATAATCATATACTACCAAAGACACTCTCTTCAGATACAGATTTTTCAACACTCCAGACTTCAATATACTGTGCAGCATACGCTGCAGCAAAATTTAATGGTGCACGAGTCAAAGATAATACTAGATACACCAGTCAACCACACAAAGTCCCTTGGTGGCAAAAACGTTTAGAACGTAGAATTAGTGATCTTAGGGCCCACATTGGGAGACTTACAGAATATGCAAAGGGCACCCGATCGGAAGCTCTAGAAATGCACATCTATAACATAAAACAAACATACAAAACTCACACTCATCACGAAACGGAAAACACCGACATCATACATTTTCTAGACACCCTAAAACAAAAACTCAATACACTTGCAAATAGATTAAGAAGATATAAGGAAACAACAATTAGGAAGACACAAAATAAACAATTCTGCAATAACGAAAAATTATTCTATAGAAAATTAGCCCAACAAAACAACACATCACCAGAAAATACCACATCTCCACCTAGCCCTGAGTCCCTACAAGCCTTTTGGTCCAATATATGGTCGAACCCGATAGAACATCGGCAAAATGGGTGGATCGAGGAGGATATAGAAAGGTGGAAAGATACACCCGAAATGAAATTTGATCAGGTTTCCTTACACTTGCTGAAAACAGTTATCGCTAGGGCACATAATTGAAAAGCTACAGGATCCGACAATATACATAACTATTGGTACAAAAAATTAACATGCACTCACACACTACTACTCAAACATATCAACACATTCATACAGTCACCTAACTCAATGCCAAAATACATCACACGAGGCACTACATATTTGCTGCCAAAAGATCTGTCAGACACCGCTAACCCTGCTAAATATCGACCCATCACATGTCTCCAGAATATATATAAAATCATTACATCATGTATTAGTGAATCCATATACAAACACATACAGGAGCACAACATATTAGCAGAAGAACAAAAAGGCTGTCGGAAGAATAGCCAGGGATGTAAAGAGCAACTCACTATTGACGCGGTAGCCTGTAAACAAGCACTTAAGCAGAAACGCGACATTGTCACCATGTACATTGACTACAAAAAAGCTTTCGATTCTGTACCACATTCTTGGCTCATATATATTCTAAAACACTATAAAATCCACCCCGTAATCATAGACTTTTTAGAAACAATAATGCCTTATTGGAACACCAAGTTAAAAATATTCAACTCAAATCACATCATTGAAACAGAATGTATCCCAATAAAAAGAGGTATCTTCCAAGGTGACGCGCTAAGCCCTCTGTGGTTTTGCCTGGCACTTAACCCACTCTCGAACATGCTCAACAAAAATAATAGAACAGGTTTCAAAATTAAACACGAATCTCAGCATACAACCCTCACTCATCTCATGTACATGGATGACATAAAACTATTCGCTAGCAACCGGAATGAAATACACACCCTCGCTGATATAACACAAACTTTTTCAAATGACATCTGCATGGAGTTTGGAATAGATAAGTGCAAAATTCAGTCAATTGTTAAGGGAATAGCAGAACCAATAGAACACGAATTAGACAACCAAGAACTAATAGAAGCTGTTGATCCTAGCGAGGGTTATAAATACCTAGGTTATTATCAGTCTACAGAAATTCACCTTAAAGACACAAAAAAACTATTACAAGAAAAACTTAGGAACAGATTACACAAGATATTACATACTCACCTTAACGCAAAAAACACTATCAAAGCGATAAACACATTCGCTATCCCGATTCTAACATACTCATTTGGTATTATCCGCTGGACTCAAACTGATCTCACAACATTACAAAGAATAATTAATACCACTATGACTAAACACAGAAAACATCACCCTAGGTCTTGTATTCAGAGATTAACCCTGCCTAAAATTGAGGGTGGCAGAGGACTCATTGATATCACAAACCTTCATAATAATCAGATCATATTACTCAGAAAGTTCTTTTACAACCGCTCACAACATTCATTATTACATAAAGCTGTATGTCAGGCAGACACATTCACACCACTCTCATTAGCAGACCGAACAAAACAAATTACAACTATCAACAAAGAACAGAAGATACAAGCTTGGCAACAGAAATCGCTCCATGGCCGACATCGTCTCGATTTAACCAATCCTATCGTTGACAAGATAGCGTCAAACGCATGGTTAAAGCGAGGCGAGCTGTTCCCCGAAACAGAAGGTTTCATGTTAGCCATTCAAGATCAAGTGATTGACACCAAGAACTACAGAAAATACATAATCCGCGATAGCATCCTTGGCAGTGACCATTGCCGGCACTGCCACAAACAACCTGAAACGATCCAACATATAACAGGGGCATGCTCATCCATCACACAAACAGACTACAAACACCGACACGACCAGGTTGCAGCTATCATACACCTCGCATTCAAACACAAACTCATAGCAGAGAAAACTCCATACTACAAGTACACACCCCAAATCATCCTAGATTCACCCGATTTTAAAATGTATTGGGACAGAACCATACTAACCGACAAAACCATACACCACAACAGACCTGACATTACACTTCACGACAAGAGAAAAAAAATAGTGTATCTAATAGATATAGCCATACCTAACACCCATAACCTAAGTTCGACTCACACTAACAAACTCTCTAAATATACAGACTTGACCATTGAGCTCAAATCTCAGTGGCAAGTTCACACTGTTAAGACCATTCCCATTATTATATCTAGCACAGGCGTCATCCCCAAAACACTACACACAAGTCTAAAGACCCTCGATTTACATCCCCTCACATTTACACTCCTACAGAAAGCAGTTATACTCAACACATGCAGAATAGTCCGAAAATTCTTATCAATAGATTAGATTAGATCATCACAAGTATCACCCCCAAAGTTGCTTTGACCAAAAGTCCGCAACTCTGGTGTAGTTCCCCAGAAATGGGTGAGGTTTTAACCTAAAATACAATAATAATAATAATAATTCATTGAATGTCAGACACAGTCCATACAGCCAGAATAATAATAATTAATGAAGAAAATAACTACCTAACAAAAAAGCAATAAAATTTAAATTAAGGAATACAACAAAATATAAAAGTCACACTATTAATAAAACATAAAACTCAACAATGTCAAAATTAACAATAATTATAATCAAAACCATTGGAGAATCAGACACGATACCCGCCATGCGTGATTGGACCGTACAGAGATCGAGAGATCATCGACGTCTACAGCCCCAACACGATATCCATCCATCTCCGCTGGATTGGGCAATCCGCACGTGAAGCAATCATCTTCAGGATGCCGTTGCTACTGCCCCTCACACGCATGAAAATAGAAGCGACTTTCTTCCGCATAATTGCATGAAAGCCATCAGTGCGCGCCTCCGCAAACATAGTAGAAGCACTGCAGTACCGAGGCAGCCGCAACAGCATCCTGAACACATTGTTGTACTGAACTCTAATGACATCCGCGGCCCGCCGAGTATGACTCACCCATAAGCTACTCGCGTAAAAAGATTGGCAGTATGCCTTAAACAGAAGTATTTTTACTTCCACCGAGCAACGCGCAAATCTCCGAACGATCATATTACCCCGCACCGCCAATGCCCTTCGTTCTCTTTCCAAATCAGCATCATCCGTCAAATCTTCAGTGAGAATATGTCCTAGGTACCTGAAGCTAGCCACCATCCCTAGAGCCACCCCGTTCAACATAATTGGCGGAACATGAAACGGAGCGTTTTTTTTACTTTTAAATATCATAATTTCGCTCTTTTTTGTATTATATTTCAGTCCATGCTCTACTGCATATGTCTCGCAGATAGCCACCAACTTCCTAATCGCCCCCACCGACGGCCTCAGCAACACCATATCGTCCGCGTAACTTAAATTACTGACACATACGTCATCAATATGACACCCTGTATGTGTATCACTGAGTTCGCCGATCAAGTCGTTTATGTACAGGTTAAACAGCAGAGGAGAGGTGAGTCCTCCCTGTCTCACACCACACTCCATGCCATAAGCTTCCGACAAGACTTCTCCCCACCTCACCTGATTTTTCTGACAACCATACCAGCCCTTCAGCAACGTTGTAACTTCCACCGGCACACCCGCACTCGCCAGTTTGCCCCACAATTTGTCATATCTAACACAGTCAAAAGCTTTTGACAAATCCAGGAAGCACGCGTATACCGGCGTCCCCCTGTCCGTATAGTACCTGACAGCCTGCTTAAGACACACAATGGCACTCTCAGTAGAAAGGCCAGCTCTAAAACCGAACTGGGCATCATGCAACTTTATGTGTCTCACAAGAATATTATTAAGCAGGCTATCAAGCACCTTCGCGATTACGGTTGCCAGTGATATGGGGCGATAATTGTTTTTGTCTGATATGTCCCCCGTTTTATTCTTTACTATTGGTACGACAATTGTTTTAGTTAATTCCTCCGGTAAGTAACCATGACAAAGACATAAATTATAAAACATTGAGAGTATGCGGGGCAGATGAACCCCAGCATTTTTGAGGTGTTCAATGCTGAGGCCATCATACCCCGGGGACTTGCCTCTAGCCATTCCTCTTATCACCTCTCGTACTTCCTTAGCTGTAAACCGAACCGACCTCCGATGGTTGACAGCCCCACACTCTACGGATTGACTGGATGTGATCACAGTACCATGGTGTGGTTTTATCTCAAAGTACTCCTTAAAAAGGTTCGCTATCTCCATGTATTAAGATAGAGCTTCTTTATTGAGTGTATGTCGAGTCGCCAAACAAGGCGTCTCGGGTTCGATTTCTGAGTCGGGAAAAGTAATATTAAGTTTTTTCGAAAAAAATTAAGCGATATGGAAGCAGGCATTGTACCTACTTAGTGTAGTGCAATAGATTCAGCACCTATTACATAACAGACCCCCATTACGGATTCGATTAAACAATCCTCAAATTCCTAATCCCCAAAAGGCCGGTAACGCACTTGTAACGCCTCTGGTGTTCCAGGTGTCCATGGGCGACGCCGATTGCTTACTGGCTTACCGCACAGGATGCTTACTCTTGGAACCAATCTCAATATCAATGCAATTTCAATCCAATAAAATCTCAATAATTACTCAATGTCAAAATTATACAACCCCTATCGTAGCTGTTAAAAATAGCATTGAGAGTACGGAATATAAAGCCGAACTCAATACCATAGTTCATTGAATATCCACGCAAAACGGATGCGATGGGCGCTAGTGTTGCAATTCAAGAGTACGAAATTATACAATGTCAATGTCGATCGATCGGAATTGGATTCAAGAGTAAGCCACCAGGTGATTCGTCTGCTCGTTTACCAGCTTGTACCATAAAAAAGTTCGCATACTTAAGCATATTATATCTTTATAGTTTTTACTCTTTTCTATGTGAAGTACAAAGGTTGTTTGGTAAGCATGTCTGTGCTTGTCTCTTCCTTGTATGCAAGTAATCTTAATTAACAGATAAATAAATTACTTAGCAACTAACTAATTGCTTAATAAGCGTTTTGAATGCCATGACGAAAATAATAATTTGAAGTCGAATTTATTTATTTTTATACCACGACTGTGGCAATTAACGTACATGGTCCACCTGATGGTAAGCGGTAACCGTGGCCTATGTACGCCTGCAACACTTAGGGCATTACATGCGTCTTGAAAAACCTACTTTGTTCGTGACATTTGGTTTTATAAAATGCTAAATAGATTTTCAGGATATACTTACATAAATTGGATCCTAAATAATACAATGTAGACTTGAATATGTTTAAGATTCTGGTACTTTAAAATAGCTAGATTTTTCTAGTTACCTAGTTTTGTACCTACTCATTGTACAAGTGGGACTGGTCAGCTCCAGACTATATTATTTATTGTCCTAGGTTATTTTCTTTTTCGATCACTTTAACTGGATTTTAGTGTTAAATTGTTCTCGCACAATCGAACCAACAAAACTATGTAACTAGAGAATTGTATTGTGAACCTGATTGAAAAAGAGTAACCTATGGAGTTTCTTGCTTGTTCTTCTCCATAGGAATGTAAGTCCACCTTGGAATGAGCAAATAGCTTCACTTTTAATTATTTTGTTGACGTTCAAAAGTGCCAGTGTTCAAAAGACTTTGACTATGACTTTGAGTCAAAGATAATTCATTTACCTCTATATATTTCATATGGAGAATTTTGTAATGAATAATCCTACCAATCACATGAAATGTCCTCTTTTATACTTTTCGTCAAAAGTTGTTGGTATTTTTAAAAAGGGCGTGAAATAACATAATTATTTCACAGCAGAGTATGTCGCCGTCGGTTTCCTTACACTAGAAATAACCAGGGACTCTGACGTCACAACCCAACCGACCGTCCCATCCCATGCTTTAAAAACTCAGTTAAAAATAACTATGAAAAATTTCCGTTAATTGCACCGCGGCGCTGGTGATTTTTATCTCTTAATTCGTATCAGGGAAAGGATTTTGTAAAAATATTTCGTAAGAATATTTGAGTATAAATTAAAATTAATAATCGCCTTAACACGTTAAACGCCATGGGGGTCACCGGTGACCGGCGTTAGCGGAGGATTTACTTTCAACAGTTTTTTATTGGCAGTGAAAGTCAAACTAAAAGATGGGGGCTCTCAGATTGACGTGTATGTGATATGTATGTTTGAGCGCGAAAATCTCGCGATTGCCTGAACCGATTTCGATGCGGTTTTCAGAAAAGTGTTTGTTATACTTAGTACAAGGTTTTAGACAAGTAAATTTAAGTTAATTAACCGATTTCAAAGGGAATGGGTTGAAGTCGGTTTTTTATACGTAGTTTTCAAAATTATTATTTAAGTATACATTAAGGTTAATTTAACAATGGCGTATATGTCAAAAAAATGACATGTCCCAAAAATAACATTAATTTACGGTATTTACTACTTAACTAGTCGAGTACCGTCATTATAGACACAATTATAGAACAATAGGTTGCGGTCATCGGTTACCGCTTGGTGTTTGACAGTTTAATAATTTCAGTTTTAATTAATGGTTCCCATGTAACTTTTACAAAAAAATGACAGCCTTGACACTACAACGAATAATTCAGAAAAATCTAAAAATCTCAATAACGGTCTTCTCATTCCGGAAATCATACTTAGCTATATTTTACTCTTATAAAGCAGACAGCTAGATTTATTGCTCTAACAGTTAGGTTCCAAAAATTCCAAAACGTCGTGTGAGTGAGGTTAGCGGAGGCCAAATTACCCCACCGCAATCTCCCTAATTCCTGAATCCCCAACAATCCTCAAATTCCTAATCCCTAAAAGGCCGGTAACACACTTGTAACGCCTCTGGTGTTCCGATTATCCATGATTGACGCCGATAGCTTGCCAACAGGTGATCCGACCGCTCGTTACCAGCTTATACCATACTAGCGGCCCGTCCCGGCTTCGCACGGGGGGACTTAAGATTTTTTACATAGTTTTACGTTTTATTTATATTTATTCTCAGTTTTTTTTATTTAGGAAGTATTTACCTTTTGAAAATATTTTTCCGGACTTCATTTACTTATTTCATTTATTTATGAACAATTCATCTACAGAGCATTTTTGTATAACTTTAACTATATGCTCAGCGCACGCCACGGAAGGCCTCAGAAACGATACTTTTCCCCCGTTTTTAAAACATTTTTGGTTACTGCTCCAAAACTATAGAACCTAGCGTGATATTATATAGCCTATGTTACTTCTGAAATAATGCAGCTTTCTAATGGTGAAAAAATTATTGCAATCGGTCCAGTAGTTTTTGAGTTTATTCATTACAAACATACAAAAATACAAAAATACAAATCTTTCCTCTTTATAATATTAGTATACCTCTAGATATAGACTAGAATAGATATAAATAGGTAAACTTTCATTTTTGTTACCATATTAGATTACTACAATAGTTAGGTACAAAGTTGACACGTAAAATTCATGACTGCAAATTATATTTTATTGCGAAATATTTTAGAAGTGTACTGGTATATATGTACACACGGCCACACATCAATCTATACAAAACCAGTTTATCCTGGTATCGTGTCGCATCATCTTTTCGCACATTTAAGGTTCAGTTCATACTGGTTATGTAAAGCTCGATGTGTAGCCGTGTGTACATATAGATTAAGATAATATTATTGTTATATTCGTGGTGTCGGCGTGTTATCACGCAAGTTCTATTTTTTTCTTGTTATTAGACAGCATGGCTGCTAATGTCTTTCCCGTTTCCTTTTCATGCATCTCGTTTTTGAGAAGACAAGATGAACGGATAGAATCAGACATACCTAGATCATTAAACTTCGGCTGAATTACTTTTTGGAACTAAAATATTATAAAATCATTAGTAGGTACGTATAATTTTCAAATGCTACTAACAGAAGCGGTAAAGAAAATATTCTAATGAAGGAAAATGTATTAAAAACATTTCTTAAAAATAACTAGACAAGGAAAAACTGCGTTTCTCATATATATATATAGCTCCGTCAAGAAGTTATTTTTCTAAACGTTTATATCTCAGACATTTTTATCAATTTTAATACGAAACGTAAATACAAAAATTGTATTTTTTTATTTGTAAAAAATATTATTATCCCTTTATTATTTTCCCCGAGTGACGTCAGATCACGGTGGGTGTGCATGGAGGCCGCGTGGTGCGCAGGCGCCGGTGGCGTGCTACGATTAAACGTCAACATATTTTGGCTTAACTCGCGTGACGCGCCATATTGATAATTCCTGATACCTATGTTTATTTTCGCAGCTAGCTAATATAACGATATTGTTTTTGTTACGGAAATTCTTAGTTTTAATAGATATTTCCTGGCAATGAATTAATATCGCGAAGTTGGTGGAATGTGTTAAAAGTTTTTATTTTGCTTTGCATGGTAACTGGCATTGCTATATTGAGAGGGTCTTGTTTAGAGTAAATATTGATAAATTTATAACGTTTTATACAAAATTATTATACATTTTTATTTCTAAACTCTTTCTTGTGTTGATCTTTATAGTTTAGCTTAATGTAACGTTTTTGGAAGCTCTAAAACTTTGTAGTAAATGCAAAACTTTATCCATTTTCAACGAGTTAGGCTTTTTATGACGAGACGAAGGCAAAAACTTTAGAGTATCAACCACCTAATTCTATATAGTAACAGTAGAGAGCCACCAACCCGTACCCCAAGTACTCCCAGAGGAAACAGCAACAAATAGGGGAAACAGTCAGTAAGAGTCTGACACTCTCTTCCGTCTCACCTAGAATCATTAGAAGAAGTCTTGAATAATTTTGCTCCCTCAAAAAAATGATAAAAAAGCGCTGATGAGATTGTGCCTAACTCCTTCTTACATAGATTAAATGTGGGTGAGCCGTGTTCCGGCACGAATAGACCAGCTTGACAGAAGTGATACCACAACCTCACCAATCACCAGTCTCCCCAATCTCCGAATCCCCCACAATCCTTAGATTACAAAAATGCCGGTAACGCACCTGTAACACCTTTGGTGCCGCCTCCGGTTCCGCCTGTGGTTTCAGGTTTCCATGGGAGACGCTCATTGCTTACCATCAGGCGATCCATGCTAGTTTATCGATTTATCCTATAAAAAAGGTAGTTCTATGCTCCAGCAATGAACTGTTACGGGTTTCTTAATGTCTATGACGTAAGACTGGGTAAGTCCGCCAAAGTAGAAGGTGGGATATAGTCCTTCAATTATTATCTTTAATGGGGATTTACCCACATCGCTGTCAGATAGACCGACGCCCTGACGCCCCGCCCTTCCGTTGACATGACTAAGTGTGATCATGCAATTAGTAATTACTATATCTACTGTTTATATGTATGTCCTGTGTAAGTACATTAACCACAAACCAATCAGTGATTCATCGTTAGAATATGATGATAATAATTGACATCCGCAAGGTGGCTGGCAGTGGTTGAATGAGAAGAGCTGAAGACCGAGCTCAGTGTCGTGCCTTTGGAGAGGCCCATGTTCAGCAGTGGACTAATAGGGACTGATGATGTGGATGATGAATTATGACACTTGCTAAAGACGGTAAACAGACGTGTGCGAATAGCTATGCTGAAGTGGCAAAATATGTAGCGAATTTATATCAAGTTTAGTCATTCAAATATTATTTAACGCCAATGACAAGTACCAATACAAAAGCTGACGGCCAACCCACATTTGACGAAATGACACCATAATAAGAAGAAGAACAAGATGATAATTACCGTACCTGAACTAGTTTAGAACAGAGTTACAGAACCTTCTTGTATTTTCAAGTTAGAAAACGTTGTATTTCATTTCAGAACTTGAAATTTTTCACCATTTTCCAAGATTCTATCATACCTCTACAATAGTAGACTCGGAAAAGGATCATAACAACAGAACTAAACCAACACATTTGTAAGAAGGGGGCGTTACCTTACTTGCTTATCTATACTAATATTATATGACAACTATCTGTAACCTTATTTATGCAAATAAATAATTTTTGAATTTGAATTTGAATTTGAATTTGAATATGAATATAAAGAGGAAAGATTTGTACCTATTTTTGTATGTTTGTAATGAATAGGCTCAAAAAGTACTGAGCCCAATTCTTCCAATTTGACATAAGCTACATTTCATTTTGAAAAAAAATAAGGATCCTTGGTAAAATTTGAACAATGTAAGCGAAGGTGTAGAAAAATGAGTTTTAAAATGTCTTTCGTCGAATGCGCTGCCGAAACTATTAGCGATAGAACAAAATAATGTACAACAATATTGAAGAACATCATAATGTCTACAGAAAACTCCGCGGTAGCATATGTCAAACTACTGTAGTTAGTTAATCCAAATTTCCAAATATAAATAAAAATGTCTACCCCGTGCGAAGCCGGGACGGCTAGTAACACATAAAAACAAATGGCAATAGCAAAATATTTCCTAAAGCTATGTTTATGTAAACTATATCCGTTTCGCTTAGTCATAGGAAGAATACCAATGTACTGCAAATATTTATAAGAATATTAATAATCATTCGTTATGATCAATTAGAGGTAAATTGTGAAGTGATCATGTGACTGGTCGTTAATCATTATTTACAAAATATTTGAGTGCAAACTTAACATTATTATGCTGTTTATTCCCAAAGGCATCGCTAAAGTTGCAATCGTGTATGTAAATGTCACACCCACTTTTTGGCTGTCTTTTTCATAACATAACATGCCGGGGTAAAAAGCACAGATTGTTTGCCGTGCCCTCATGTCGTACCGTAGCACGTGCTAAAGCACCGATTCCTCGCACTCTGGCCGCGCTCAATGGTCTCTTGGATTCCAATCCAACTAGTGATCTGTTTGCCGATGGATGGAAGGAAATTTTATCGGAATGCCTGAAGTACTGCGAGAGGAACTTATGAATGCTACCATTTTTTAAATAAGTTTTACTCTTCTGGTTCGTTATGTATGTTTTGTTCTAGTTTTATTATTTCATCGTTTATTTTATTAATGTGTCCAGTTACTTTAATTGGTTTTTGTTATCAACCGTTGTGACTGTAATAAATAAATAAATAAATAACATCACGCCGTTTATCCCCGAAAGGGTTTTTTTTTAAGGGGGGAAAATCATCGAATGACTGCTCCCGCCTGGGTGAGGCGGAAGGGAGCGTCAGACTCTTACTGACTAAAAACCACCCCGTTCCTTCTCCTGCACGTCGAGCCGGAACCCCTAGGCAGAGGTGCACATTATGCCACTGTGCAATGTAACACCCACTTTTCACTATTAATTTATGTTATGAGTCCCATGTAATAGGGGGTGAGCCTATTGCCATATACCAGGCACATTCCCAGACTCCGTGCTACTACTGAGATTTTTTTTAAACCCAGTAATACCTTGCCCGACCCGGGAATCGAACCCGAGACCCCTTGCCCGGCAGTCGCACTTGCAACCACTCGGGCAACGAGGTAGTCTTTTTCATTTCTATCAAAAGAACTCTTCATCTCTCGCCCATCATATCGTCTCATAGAAATTACAGAATACATAAACAGATCAATTGAAAGCTTTTTTTTAATTGAGGGGGAAAATCATCGAAAGATTTCTCCCACCCGGGTGAGGCGAGAGGTAGTGTCAGACTCTTACTGACTAAAAACCACCCCGTTCCTACTCCTGCACTTCGAGCCGGAGTCCAGGCAACCCGTTAAGTCTGCCGCGGCTCCGTATCGGTATCAGCCCTGTTGGGCCCCATCTGTGGTGGTCTGATGGCTCCTTGAGACGCGCACGAACAATTAAAACCTTAGGAAGCCTAATAAGCTTCAAAACCTTCAAGATAGTTGATTATTTTTTCAAGTTAACTCTTTGAGTTCCGTCATTATAGACACAATTAAAGAACAATAGGTTGCGGTCACCGGTGTACTCGCGGTGTTTGACAGTGTAAAAGACATTTTATACGATCCCTCTATTTGCCATTGGCAGGTTCTAATGTCATCCGAATTGGTATAGCAGTTTAGTCATAAACTTAAACAAATAAACCTATTTTATGTGATAAACCAGTAAACGAGTAAGGATCACCTGATGGTAAGCAATCGGCGTCGCCCATGAACACCCGGAACAATAGAGGCGTTACATATGTGTTACCGGCCTTTTGGGGATTAGGAATTTGACGATTGTTGAGGTTGGGAAGAAGGGGAGGGGGCATTGGGCCTCTGGTAACCTTACTCACACGACGAAACACACTTGCGTTGTTTCGTGTCGGTTTAACCTAACAATCTCACTACAAGTTATTAAAAATGATGATCAACTTAGTGTGCTTGTTGGGTATTTTCCCTGCGTTTAAAATAGCAAGTAACTTATTACAATAAAATTTCCAACATTTGTTAGCCATTTCGGAGTTTTTGTAGCGAAGAACATGCACCATTATCGTGATGGGTCTTTAAATTATTATTTATGCACATACATAGTGCCAAACACCGGCTATATACCTCTACAAATATTGTTATTCCAAGTGGTTATCACAGAGCAAATATAATATAAATGTAATTATATCCTTCATTCATGGGACTGATAATGGAATTTGCCATGGTTACTAAGAAATCCGGTGCAGTCTTGAAATTATGAGCGTGACTATAAAGATTGTTTAAAACACTTCTGTGTACGAATTATCCATGTTACTGAGTAACAGTTATGTATCTTACACCTGTCTCGTTGGCCGAGTACACAAGTGTGATTATCGGAGTCGCGAGTTCGATTCCTGGGCAAAGAATTATTGGGGTTTGTTTTTATGGGATAAGCCGGTAAACGAGCAGATAGATCACCTGATGGTAAGCAATCGGCGCCGCTTATACGGACACCTTCTGGGGATTGGGAATTTGAGGATTGTTGGGGGTTCAAAGATTGGGGAGATTGGGGAGGGTAGTTGGGCCTCCGGTAACCTCACTAACACGAAGAAACACAACGCAAGCGTTGTTTCATGTTTTTCAGCATTTTCAACATTCTGCAGTAATAGTATCAAATCTTGAATTGCCCAGTGTAAGGCAATAGGCTCACACTCCATTACATGAGAATTATAACAAAGCTAGTGAAAAGTATGTGTTTCATTGTAGAGGTACATCTGCTGTACACCTCACACACCCTGTTTGAAGGTTGAAAGGATTTATAATATCATCCACTGCTATGAAATATTTTTTTTCTACTTTATAAGCGTAAGCGATGATGTGGCCGACGATGGAGCACGTCTACCTATGAGCAACCTGTTCACTCCGGACTGGAAGACACCCAAGTCATATTTGATATTGTTTATTTATTCTCTCTTCCCATCTTTTGTTTTGTCTGCCTTTACTTCTTTTTTCTTCCCTTGGATACCATTCTGTTACTAACCTACTCCATTTTTCTACATTTTCTCTCGACATATGTCCTGCCCAACGCCATTTGAGCAGTCTGTGGCCTGTGTGTGCATTTTTAAATTTGGTTGTTCGGAAAATAGCCGGCCCAGTATGGAGCCGACTAGCAAGAGACAGAAATAAGTGGAAATCTTTAGAGGAGGCCTTTGTCGCCAGACAAGCTGTTCAACAAAAGCAACCAGTTCCTGATCAATCCTTACTATAATATCATAAATCCGAAAGTGAGTTTGTTTGTTTGTTTGTTCCGCTTTCACGCCGTAACTACTAAACCGATTGCTTTGAATTTTTGCGAACGTAAAGTTAGAAGTCCGGATTAAATAATAGGGTAGGTTTTATCCCGGAAAATATAAGATATTCCCGAGGGAAAACAAAAGTATTGGTATAGATGGCGCTGTGTGTATTGGTTTATGTCACTGGCTACTTTTTATCCTTTTGTGACGCGAGCGAAGCCGCGGGTAAAAGCTAGTTTAATATAAATTAGAAATAAAATTTAGTATTAGCAAGTAGGCATGTATGAAATTATTGTAAGGAAAAACAGCAATAAAGGCTATACTTATTTATTTTATTTATTCTCTAGACTGGCTTCTGGCAGCGGCTTCGCGCGTTATCGTGATATAAAAGGTGGCCTTTGTGTATTCTAAACAATAACCTACCACGGGTCCAGATTTCATCTGCATCCCATCAGCCGTTTTGAGGTGAATGAGTAACAAACTCATCTGAGGCCTTAGTACGAGTTTGATGTACGTTTAAAGTATTCGAAACGAGTACGCGTTCCGCTCTCTGATTGGCCGGCGCCAATAAAGCAACCAATCAGAGCGCCGAACGTGTACTCGTTATGATTACTTTTGACTACGATGACTCTGAAAGCTTGAACAATTACCGTTACTGAATAGGACAGAGGATTTTTTTAAGGAGGGAAAATCATCATCTTATGACTTTGCCCGCCTGGGTGAGGCGAGAGGGAGTGTCAGACTCTTACTGACTAAAAACTACCCCGTTCCTACTCCTGCTCTTCGAGCCGGAGCCCCGGCAACCCGTTAATCCTCCGCGGCGAATGACAGAGATTTTTTTTTAAGGGGGGAAATCATCGAATGGCTGCTCCCGCCTGGGTGAGGAAGGAGGGAATGTCAGACTCTTACTGACTAAAAACTACCCCGTTCCTCCACCTGCACGTCGAGCAGGAGCCCCGGTAACCCGTTAAGGAAAAGGTTTATCAAATATACATATTAGATATATTATCAGGTATATACCGGTTTAAGCTAAGTTATATAATAAAACAATAGGTTAGTTACTGTGCAAAGTGTCCCTCAACATCACTCGGAGTTGTTGGACATGTTCTCAGACACATTAATCCACGCTATATTAATTTCAGAGACCTGGCTTAAACCTGAGCTTCTATCCACCTCTTACAGTTTACCTGGTTTATTTTAATCCGAAATGACCGCACGGGGAGGAGAGCTGGGGGGGTTGCTATCTATCTTCGTAGTGATATCCCCTTTAAAATTCTATATTCTTCTCCATCTTTTTATAGCGGATCTCTAGAGGGTCTTATGCTGGAAGTGAACGTCAGAGGAGTCAAGGCTATTCTTGGAGTGGTTTACTGCCCACCAGCAATCAACTATTTTTCTCATTTAGAGATTCTCTTCGAAACCTTTTCCACAGAGTACAAACACCACATTATCATGGGAGACTTTAATACTGATCTCATTAAGTCGTCTCCTAGGTCTCGTGGGCTGAGGTCGATCCTTGAGTCTTCGAATCTTTCTCTTCTCCCACTAAATCCGACCCATTGTAATGTTGGATCTGATGATTCTTGGCTCGACCTCATGCTCGTATCCTCCTTGGAACTTGTGGTCAATCATGGTCAGGTTGCGGCTCCGGGGTTGTCAAGACATGACTTAATTTATTTATCATACAAAATTAGGCCACCTAGGCGACGTCCTGCACTTGTATACCTTCGAAACTTTGCGAGGATAGATAAAATCAAACTAAACAGCGAAGCACAATCCATTGACTGGACCAATGTATATCAATCGACTTCTATTGACGAGAAGGTCCATTACCTAAACGAGTCTGTCCATAAGCTTTTGGACGCGCACGCGCCTCTAAAGGCAGTCCGTGTTAGGCGTCCACCGGCTCCCTGGATCACTCCGGGAGTCAAAATGGCTATGAGACGTCGCAATAGGGCGTTCTGTAGATATAAGAGGGATCGTAGCGATGAGAACTGGGGACTGTATAGGTTGGCGAGAAATCGGTGTAACCAGATGGTGAGAGCTGCTAAACGCCGATACATTTTCGATAACGTTCAAAACTCTTCTCAGGCTGATGTATGGAAGTTCCTAAAAACGCTGGGTGTCTGTGGTACTTCATCCAGTGTTTTACCCACAAATATTTTTCTAAATACTCTTAACCTGCATTTTGCTTCATCTTCTGGTTTGGCGGATGCCATTAAAGTCAGCACTATCGCCGACATTACTTCCAAGCCTATATCACTCCCCGACACTTTCACTTTTAGTCCAGTGACTGAAAACGAGATCCAGCGAATTTTCGCATCGATCAAATCCAGGGCGGTGGGCTGTGATGGGGTGGGTCGTACCATGATTTCCTTAATTCATGAGCACTTTCTTCCTATTTTCACCCACATAATAAACTTCTCGTTATTTCACGGTGTATTTCCCACAACTTGGAAAAAAGCGCACATCATCCCGCTTCCAAAAATTCCTAATCCCTGCCGGGCCAACGATTATAGACCCATTTCTATCCTTCCTTATCAATCTAAGATCCTTGAAGCAGTTGTCCATAGACAAATCTCCTCATATATCTTAAAACACAAACTACTGTCTTCCTTCCAATCTGGTTTCCGACCCGGCCATAGCACTTCTACTGCCTTGCTCAAAGTCACTGAGGATGTGAGGTGTGGTATGGAGGATTCGAGGTTAACTGTGTTGATCTTAATCGACTTCTCCAACGCTTTCAATGCAGTTGACCACGATATTCTCTTGGCCATATTAACTCAATCTGGGGTCTCGTCGTCGTCGCGGGAGTGGTTCTCAGCATATCTTCATGGTCGCCAGCAGTCTGTTCGCGTTGGTCAGGAACTCTCTGACTGGGGCGGACTGACGGCTGGTGTACCGCAGGGCGGTATACTCTCTCCTCTATTGTTTTCTTTATTTATAAATTCTATTACTAGTCTTCTCACATGCTCTTATCATCTGTATGCCGATGACTTGCAACTATATGCTCAAGCTAGGATTGCGGATATGGGGAGTTGTATCCAACAACTCAACGCCAACGTACTCATTGTGGAAGATTGGTCTAAAAAGTATGGTGTCACAGTAAATGTTGGTAAGTGTCAGGCCATAGTGTTAGGTAGTTCCTACTATCTGAGTTGTTTAAATACTGTTCACCTTGAGCCAATCATATTCGGTAAAGTGACCATACCGTTGTCTCCTCATGTAAAGGACTTGGGACTGTACCTGGATAGAGGGCTCAGTTGGAACCACCATGTCACTCAGGTAAGTAAAAGAGTCACTACCACGCTGCGATCTCTCTACAGATTTAAAAACTTTCTTCCACCAAATACAAAAGCGCTGCTTGTTCGGTCTCTTGTGCTTCCTGTGATTGATTATGCTGATGTTTGTTACTCTGACCTATCCCAAGACCTTCTTAACAAATTGGATCGAATGCTCAACAATTGTATCCGCTTTATCTTCGGACTACGTAAATACGACCATGTCTCTTCCTTTCGCGCTCAGCTTAAATGGCTTCCTATCCGTGAGAGGCGATCTCTTAGATCCCTCTGCATGCTCTTCTCTATTCTAAATGATCCTTGTGCTCCCGAATACCTAAAATCTGGCTTTCAGATTTTGGGCAGCTCTCACAGCCGAAATCTCCGTTCAGCTGAAAGTTTGCTTCTAGAGATCCCGTCTCACCACACTTCCTTCGTTTCTAACTCCTTCAGAGTTAGTGTAATTAAATTATGGAATGCACTACCCCATAGTATAAAAATGGCTCCAAACAAAATGGCTTTTAAACGTAGTGTTCGTGAGGCCTATTTAAAGGCGCTACAACGCTGAGTTCGTGTCTTCTTTAATTTATATCTTCGTCAATTTATATTATATTATAATTATATATATGAAGTTATTTATGTATGTACATATTTTGTGTTTATTATATATTTTATACAGTATGTTATACAGTATTTATTATTACTATTAGTTATTTATTTTGTTTTTTTTTTTTGATATTACACAGGCCCATTTTCGCTGAGCTTACACTTAACCCAAAGGTTGACTGGGAGAAAATGCCATATGGCATTAAGTCCGCCTTATGTACCTTATTTTGTGTGCATTAAAGTGTAAAATAAATAAATAAATAAATAAATATGTAAATATCTAACGTAGACTTCGAACGATGTGAGACATTCGGCCGGTGCGTGACGGCGTTGCTAGGAGAGTGCGTATCAATGATTTTGCGGACGGCCAAATGAGTTTATGAATGAGTGAGTGTACACTCACGAGGAGAGTCTGTGAGTTTTTGAGGTGAAAATAGTGATGGGTTAAACGGCCTAAAACTAAATTAAACTTTTTTTATTCTATTACCGGGTCGGGCAAAATACTACGGGGTTTTTAAAAAAAATCTCTGTAGTAGCACGGAGTTGGAATTGTGCCCGGCAATAGGCGCACCTCAAGATGACTATTTCTTGAGATCCTTACATTTCGATTCAGTAAAGATAATATTACAAAATTTTAAAATACAGGATGTTTACTTTGCGTTTATCTAACTGTTGTTTATCGTTTATTTACTACTGAACATTAATTACTTCATCAATCAGCATTACCTAAGGTTCGGTTAACGAACGACTACTACGATTGATAAAAATTGACCAGGTCATTAAATTATTATTAGTACAGACAGATTGACATTAATTAAGTATTTGAACCCGTCGCGTGCCTGAACGCGGATCCACGCGAGACATAATGTAAATATATGGGACCACACATTTACTCCAAACTTAATAACCAACTCAAAATTCTACAACTCACCCATAATGTATGTAAAAGCACGGTTATAAGGTGGCTTCTCACCATGGATTACAACATGATTGAAAACCTGTTAAGTTAGTAACAATAATCATAAAAAAGAAGAAAAAGGAAAGTAATTGGTACTCACTTATGTGACATATTCACATTTCCAAACATGGATACGTACACACACACTCACATACACACGCACTACATACAACAGATGCACACACGCACATACGCACACATACACACGCACATACGCACACATACACACGCACATACGCACACATACACACGCACTACATAAAACAGATGCGCATACGCACACACACACACACACACGCACAACACACACATTTACTTACTTACTCACATACATCCACACATATTCATACACACACACAAAATACACATTTATATTTAAGCGTTATGATAACTTTTCTTTTTGTACTGTTTGTTAGGGAGCCTGGGCCTCACGACACAGGGAATCCTAGTGTGAGGTCCAGGATACAACAAAATTGTAAAACTTTTTGAAATAAACATTTTTATTATTATTATTATTAATATGTTCTAGTAGCTGACCCGGCAAACTTCGTACCACGTAAAAAATTACCTTTTAAACCCTCCCTGGACTTCATGAACGAGACTAACAAACATCAATTCATTTTTATAGATAGAAGTGACAAAGTCATTGTCAAAGCAGTTTATTTCAATTAAACCATAATTTGGCACTTTTGAAATGTCAACAAATACAAAATAAATAATAGTCTGTCAGTCAGTCCGTCAGTGAAGCTAGGTGAAACTAGGTGCTCATTCCAAATTATAGATTCCAATGGAGAAGAACGAGCAAGAAACTCCATATTTAATGATATTATTTATAAATATGATATACAGAAATAAACATCACATTTTACAACGAGCACCAAGCTTCAGTTTCGGACTGACTGACAGACTATTATTTATTTTGTACTAGCTTTTACCCGCGGCTTCGCTCGCGTCACAAAAGGATAAAAAGTAGCCTATGTGACATATACAAATACATACAGCGCCATCTATACCAATACTTTTGTTTTCCCTCGCGAATATCAAATCTTTCCGGGATAAAAAGTACCCTATTATTTAATCCGGACTTCTAACTATACATCTGCAAAAATTCAAAGCAATCGGTTTAGTAGTTATGGCGTGAAAGCGGAACAAACAAACAAACTCATTTATTGATTTATAATATTAGTAAGGATATTAGTAAGGATTTCTTGCGGTTTCAAAAGTACCAAATTATGAATTAATTGAAATAAATGCTGTGACTTTGATTTTATCTTTCCTTAGTCTAATTAAAGTTAAACTAATACAAGACGTCATTACAATTATCATTAGAATTGCTAATCAAACACTCTTATACAACGGCAATGCATAACAACATTATGACGTCAGATCTATGACATTTAATATCATAGGATTCACATGACGATAATGGCGTCAAAATATAACAGTTCCCGTGGTGTTTGGCAATAGGTAGTTCGCGTGGGTGTGAGGGAATACTCCTCAGTTGAGGAATTTGAGCGTTGGCTAGTTGACGTCTGATGGCGTCATTCCTTGGCTTGCCTTTTAAATACCTCAGAATCTACATAGTATTTAGCTAACTGAGATAGTGGTGGGTAGTATAAATGGTAAATATCTTCGAGTTAGGCAAAGTGTTATTTTGCGTTTGGGGGTTTTTTTGAGCTATTAGTATGAAATTTGAAAATGCAGGATACGATTGCTAAATTCTTTTTTTTCCATTCTCGAACGAGTTACCTAAATAGAGTATGTAAAGCTAAGGATACACTAGGGAACAAAATGTCCTACGACACGTATCGCCAGCGACACTGGATGATATAGTACGACATTGCCGTACTTTGGTCGACATGCCTGGCAACATCAACGTCGCAGTGGACATAAGACGCCCTGTATGTCAGGCGACATCGGCCGGCTTCGCTTAACATCTCGTGCGACTTTTGTCCCTTAGTGTATCCTCGGCTTTAAGCATAGCAATAGTTTTATTCCCATTCAAACATAATAAAACATAAACATAACATAACATCACGCCTTTTTATCCCCGAAAGGGTAGGCAGAAGTGCACATTTCGGCACTTAATGCCACTGTACAATGTAACACCCACTTTTCACTATTTATGTTATGAGTCCCATGTAATAATAGGGGGTGAGCGTAATGCCATATATTACCGGGCACATTTCCATACTCCGTGCTACTAGTGAGATTTTTAAAAACCCAGTAATACTTTGCCTCACTTGCGACCACTCGGCCAGCAAGGCAGTCGGCGTTATTCCCATTCAAAGTGAAATTAAACACATGACTGTGTAATAAATGAATACACCATGATCCTCTTTTTATGGGAAATAACAGATAAAGACCATATTTTCATCAGATTTAGAACAAAAAAAGGATATCTGCTGTAAAGTACTTTCAACGAGTGCATTAGGCATAGCAATTCGCTAGGCATAGCAAACTATCCAGTGGTATCAATTACTTTTGAAAACAAACCGTTTCAGCAATTTCAGAGAAAACACTCAATGACACTAACGCACGAAATTGCACACAATTATCGGATGCAACGGAAATGCTCGGATGACGTCTGAACCATGATATGACAATCATGGTACCAGCATGTGACGAGTATGGCGTCAAAATTACAACGTCAGAGCAACTTCCACTATAGTTTGGCACCAGAATGGCGTTTGGTACGTGGTTGGAAACAATTTAATTGTACTTCTTATAGTCATGTGAAGTAGTTCTTTTTTAATACAATTACAGGTGACTGCCTTGGTGGCCGAGTGCTTGCAAGTGCAAGGGGTCTTGGGTTCGATTCCCAGGTCGGGCAAAGTAATACTGGGTTTTTTGAAAAATCTCAGTAGTAGCACGGAGTGTGGATTGTGCCCGGTATATAGCAATAGGTTCACCCCTATTACATGGGACTCATAACATAAATAGTGAAAAGTGGGTGTTACTTCTGTGTGCACCTCTGGCTACCCTTTCGGGGATAAAAGGCGTGATGTTATGTTATAGGTGACGCCAGATAAGAGATATGTTGGTATAGTTAATCTTTTTACGGATGTCCTGAAAGCAGACGAAGCTTAGACACTTTCGATCAGACAGCAGCGATCTCTGATAAACCTGAAGTTTTAAAATTACGATCTTTCACCTATCTGCCAAGTGGGGAAGCATTTTAGTCTAGTCCAGCATTGGACAATTACGGGCTGTGAAAGAAGATAAGTGGGTCCTACGATGTGGAAATGAATATTGACTGGACTATACAGTATTAGAGGTATATTGGTACTAGATTCGCTTCTAACCATTTTAAAGAGATTTTTTTAGACTAAGAAATGTGGCTTTAGATCATCTTCAACGACTTTCGATATAGGTACTAGAATGTTAGTTTATTTAGTGGTAATTTATTATTCTGTATTTAAGCACTCGCTAGCCTGAAGCACAGGTTTACCCTAGGGCTCAGGCAAAGAAGCATCACAGATGCTTCTTCTTGCGTTCGTCTTTTAATTAATATACTTTACTGTAATTATGTCTTATGTTATAAACGATTGATTTATTTAATTCCTGTCCACGTCTTTGACAAGCACTGACGTGATGATATTGTTTTGAACAGTTAAGCAGAAATATGAGTTAACGTAAACGTTTGTGGTCAACTACGCGAACTAAATAAAATATTATTGTTTGTTTGCGTAGGATATTTGTTGTAATTTAAACCACAAATGTTAGTCTCAAGTCTTGATTAAAGCCTTAGTTACGGATTCATTTTGTTTTGACAGTTAATTAATTACCTATTTATTTTCGTTAAATGCAGTTGATTGAGTAACAGCCTCGTTGGCCGGTGTTACATTGTACAATGGTATAATGCGCACTTTTGCCTACCCCTTCGGGGATAAAAGGAGTGAAGTTATGTTATGTTATGTTGATTAAGTAATGAGTAAGCCTGGTTCTAAATGCTACTGTCGACCTAAGTGTATTGGATTTGATCCCAGGCTTGGCGAAATATTGGAGTGGTTTTCTATTTTCAGTTATCGATAATAACTAGTACCGTTTAGAAGCTGTGCCCATCATCTGATGTCTTCTCGGCCTTGAGTTAGGCGAGAGGGAGTGTCAGACTCTTACTGACTAACCACCCCGTTCCTACTCCTGCTCTTCGAGCCGGAGCCCAGGCAACCCGGCTGTTCCGCGGCTCCGTATGGTATAATAGAGTTGCCGCATAATACATAGAATTGTTGAATAACTGGTGAAAATTGAAAGTGACAATGAATATGGGCACGCTTGATTACTCGTTGTCGACTGCGTAGCGTTAAAGTCTCTATAACTCTAATATATCTCAGGTTTAATACTTGGCGTTAAAGAACTCTAATATGTCTCAGGTTTGATTCTCGGGTTCGGCATTATTACTGGGTTTTTCCCCCTCCTGGTTTCGGAAAGCGGCCGGCAATACCGGCGGGATGTTGTGATATTTATGTTCTATATATAAGAAATTTTACTCAGTCTGTCCGTTCTTAGTATTCTGATCTCTTTATTGAGATTGTATGTTTGTTAGAGATGTTACCAGTGAAATGTGGTTTCACTTATTATTGTATGGAAAATTACATAGTTTTCAGTAAGCTAAGATGTTTGCCAAATTGCGATAAGTGTTATACTTACAACGAATTTGGTTTTATAATATCTTGTTCCAAGAATCTGTTCGTTCACTCTTGTTTCGATTTAATATGATGCAACTTTTTAGTTCTCAGAGAGATCGAGATTCGTTTAAAATTGGCAACTATTTACAGATTGTATCAAAATGTCTGTTCCACAGTTTAGATCATGTTTAGATTCAAATTTTTTATCAACAGTTTATATTAGCTTTGATAATAACGTGTTATTGATTGTCACATTATTTCTTTTATCTGTGTTCATGCCAATTAGTGTGTCTTCTCTATTTGAAATGTTTTCGGCGTGATATCGGCGGTGATAAGCGTGGCTGTGCTCGTTATCAGGCCGTGGTAGGTGCGGCGGCGGGCGGCAGTCGGCGGGCGGTCGCCGTCGCCGGGACCACGGCCCGCCGCCGACCATCACGCCGTGTTACTTATCGTGCTCCGCAGTCACGCGAGCTGTGTGTGTCTAACGTGTGTCAACTACTTCCCACGTACTGGTGACCAGGACGTGCAGTGTCCAGTGTGTGATGTGCAGTTCAGTGTGGTGTAAAATCAAATCAAAACAACAACTTGTATAAAACATTTAGTTTAATCTTTTGGAAGCTTAACGTCGCTAACAATAACATAGTCTTACAACTAGATGCTACTTAAGTAGACATAGGACAGTCTTAGAGATGAGTACAACTACAACTAGGTAACGATCATGAGATCTGGATCACAGTCGAGGTGTCGTGGCGCGCACGGCTTAGTGTGCGGGCGCGACGGCGGGCTGCACCGGGACCGGTATGGCGAGTGGCGGTGAGGGCAGCAGCTTCAGCACGGGCGCCGGGGGCACGCGCTCCTTGGCGTGTCTCTTAACGTGCTTGGCGAGGTGGTCCGAGCGCATGAAGCGGCGGTTGCACACACGACACCCGAACTTCTTCTCTCCAGTATGTGTACGCTTATGTCGGGACAGCTCGTCCGAGCGTGAGAACCGACGCTCACACCCAGCCCAGGCGCAGCGGAACGGTCGCTCGCCGGTGTGGGTTCTAGCGTGAGCTTTCAGGTGGGATGACTTGAAGTAATTTTTCCCGCAACCGGGATACGAACACTCGTAGAGGCGGCGGCGCGCGGCCGGGGCGGGCGCCACCAGCCACAGCGCGGTCGTGGGCAGCAGCGTGCCGGGCACTATGACCGCGGGCGCGGGCCGCGGCGCCAGCGGCACCCAGCCCGGGGTGGCGGCCGGGGACGGCACCTGCGGCACGCGCTGCTCGTCGCGCACTTCATGTTTGGGCACACACTCCGGGTGCGGCGAGGGCACGCGAGCCTCCTCCGCCTTGGGAGGCGGGCTCGGAGGCTCCACTCGGATAGGAGGAACTACTTGAGCTTGCGACGCAATGTATTTAGCTTGCGAGTAACTGTGTCCTCTGTTCATTTTGAACTTGAGGGTTTTGAGGATATTCATGTTGTCTTGCTGCGGCGGAGGCACCAGCGGCTCGGGGCTGCAGGTGCCGTCCTTGTGCGCGCGCATTATGACGGAGGGCCGGCAGCATGGCTCGGGCGGTGGTGTTGTCAGCAGAAGCCGCGCCAGCTCGCACCGGGACCTCTTGCTGAAGTCTTCCTCCCCCTCAGAGTCAGAGGGCTGAGGAGTGACCAGTCCGGTGGGCGGCGGCGACTCTCGAGCGCGTTTCACTGCAGCCTTCTTGTAAGGTAACTCGACCTGTGAGACAAAGACAGATGCACGTAAGTGAACGGTCTCTAGCACTCGGTGAGCACGCGCGCGCTGCGTGATCGCGCGCTGCGCTCTTACCGTACTTTCGATTGCACAAATGGCACTGAGATTATTTTTTAAATGAGGAAAAATATTTTTAGGGGCACATAAAATTTATATTTTTTTAATTTTCGTAAAAGTTTTGGTGACGATTTAAAAAGACACTCACTTTGTTTTCCATCAACGGAGGCGTTGACGGCGGTGAGAGGGGTCCACAAACTTCGATCAGAGTCGACATTCTGAATAGACTAATAGCATTCAACGCAATAAAACTTTCTTTTTAATTCACAAAACTTGTGTTTTCGCTCCGCGCTTCCGCTGTTGGGAGCCGTGTGGTTCGGTTAGCGAGCGGCAGACGAATAAACCGTTCGGATTGCGCTCGAGGTACGAGGCATGCGATTGTGGGGTGAGGGGGGGCGGGCGCCCAATGGGAGCGGGTGGCTCGGCTGCGCGGGCCAATGGCGGGGCACTGATCACGCAGCCGGCGCGTGGCGGCGCGTGCTGTTCACGTGCACGTGGTGTGACGGCGAGGTCGGCGTGACGTCACCGGCGCGCCCCCGCATGACGTCGCCGGAGGGGCGCGGGCGCGACAAGGTCGCCGCTCGCCTCACTCGCCTGCACCGCGCCGCGCACAATCAATGACACTCGTTTGCATCTAGCTCTACTATTTTGACAGCAGCGGTTCGATGACCCGCGCTCGATATTCGCTACTTTCCAACATTGGGACGAGCGACGTCTTGCAACATAGTGCCGTGGTCTTTGTTTTGTTCCAGTTACTGCATTAGTACGCCATGAGATCTATTGGCACGTAATTATGGAGTATTGAAATACTTGTATCGGAGTTACAAGTGAATGGTTTCATAGCTGTTGTTGTTATTGTATTAGCGGGAGATTAGATAAAGTGCTCTGTATCTACATTCTGCGTGTCTAGAGTAATAACTGGCGAACTATAATGCGTCACTAATATTTTTATAAATAAACTATGAATATTTTAGAGTTCAAAGTATCGGAATTATGTTACAAGTATCTATGACGCAGTTAAGACTGGATTCTAATAAATAGAACGTACCAAATTTTTTTAATTTACTATTCTTTGAGTATTTGGCAACATATTCATCCAATTATGGTCCTTATTGATTTAGACCATCGTCTAACTAACACCACACATTAGATCTTAGTGCAAGATCCCAAAACAAAAAGTCCCATACTTACGTTTTTTACTTCGGAAATTCCAAATAGCAAGCCGGATTTAGGCAATGGAGGCTCGCCTGTCTTACGAAATAACTTGGAAACTGTGGGCGGTTAACACTTCTGCCTATATTCGGCCAATTGAGTCGCAATATTGCAAAATTCTTTTATATTTGCATGTATATTTTTATGTTGCTTTCTGTCCAAAAGTTAATGACCTTTGTATACTTTTTTTAGTGCGAAAGATGATAAAACGTGGCGTAGGTCTGACTTAGGTGGACATTCAAGTGTTACTTAGGAACAAAATCTAGAAATACTGGTTTTAGTGTTTCAACGTCTATTTTACTAGACCAGTATTATGGACAAAGCATTTATTTCATATCTAATTTGCCATTTCAGTATTTAATTTGTAAATCAATGATTTTTATGTTAATTTCTGTAGGTACAGTGTAAGTTTTTTGCGTTGCGCAGTAGAACTTGAAATTCTACTTTATTCTATTGCTTTAATATACAGTTAAAATGAATTTCATTGTTTAATAATGGTAACCGGATTTTAAATAACAATTAGCTTGACTTATTATAATACTGTTTTGACAGAATTAGGTCTCATATTAAGATTTTTTTTTATTTTTTTTTCCTGCCGTAACACATGACGCTGGCAGAATAGTCAACTACTAAATGAGACTCAATTGCCATAGAAAAAAATATTTTTTTTTAATATCTGTGTCATTTTGTTTACAGACAAGGCTACATCAGTATCCACCTGCAAACTTCTTGTTCACAGGTCCACTCCAATAGAACAATCGAGAATTAATTTTCATATAAACATTGAATTCCGCGTGGACCAAGATATTTTACTACATACGTAACTGGAATAAGAAATTAATAAATGTATTAGTACAAAATTTCTCGAAAATGCCAACACCAACACCCAATGACACGTAATTCTATTTTGACCCCTAGTATATACTATATATATAAACGGTCGATGACCTTAAGACACATTATATATACAATACAAACATATAGAAACTAATATTACTAGATTTTTCTCCATTTCCTTTCAAACTTATAAATGTTACTCATTTTTATGTTAATTTTCTACACCGACCGTTACGATACGTGTGTTGTGAGTGTGTGCGTGTGTGAGTGCGGTGCGCTGACGCATAGTTCTGTGTCGTGAAAGTGAGACGCACGCGGAGCCCGAGTGATCAAGGAACAAGTTATAAACGGTAGCGAGGTCAGGTTTTTGAACTTTGGACTTTGAATGTTATATCCGTGTGTATAAGATTAAATTTAAATTGTATTGTTAGTACTTATTGCATCAGAAAAATGTTATTGGTCATACGTTGGTGTGAATAATCTTCATGATGCTGATGGGATTAGAAATATCCTCACAAACGACCAGATATAGAGTATTAACTAGTTTGCTCGTATGACTAAACAAGATGTATAATAGTTCGTATGTTAAGCGCTTATATAACTTGATTTTGTTTTGTTCGTATTCAAATTGGTATTCATCACGTTTACCAACGTCAAGGTGTTCTACCTCTAGAATCCAAGGTTAAAAATACAAATATGTATTACAATTACGTTTGTTTACCTTGCTACGATACTACGCGCTACGCTTAGTTTAATCTGCTACGGAGCGCGGCGTAGTCGCGTAGCACTGTAGCACATCATAAGTGCTTTAATCGGTTGCATTTGTTTTGACTGAGGTTTCATATTATCACGTCATTACGTCAAATTGAATAGTTGTTGATAGTTAAAAATTAAAATTTAAAAAACGTATGTACGAGGTTTATATCGTCCGGCAGCGCAGCAAATCTGTCTGTCGATAGATATAATATGAGACACAATAGGAAACAAATTGTGTATCGCGTAGTGCGCGTAGTGCGTAGTGCGTTCCAACAGATAAGAGGTTAAGCGATCTTGTCCGACCACTATCTATAGATGTTATTTAATTGTATTATTTTGATTATGATTTTTATTGCACGGGGTTGCTGGCATATTTTATACAATTATATTTTTAGTACTGTGACTGGTTTAATCTGTTACGTCATAGGCACGTAGCACATAGCTGAAAGTGCTACACAAATTTTGGATTGTGTTTATTTTTTTAACAAATGGCGTACTCCGACTTCGTACAACTTTAGCAACCCGTAAAGATTCGCTGCTGGACCAGTTCCATTGGTTTAAGGTCGTTATTTATAGGTTTCAGGTTTATTAGAGAGCTTGGCTGATTTTTTCTTCTGGTTACGATCTTATTCGATTTTCTAACAGGCGAGAGAAGAAAAGAGGCGGCCAGTTACCGCCTCTTTTTTGAATTGATGAATGTATTCTGAGGCCTTAGCACGACTTTGCTTTAAGTTTAAAGTAATCGAAACGAGATCGCGTCCGTCGCTTTGATTGGTTGGATCATTGGAGCCGGCCAATCAGATCGCCATCGCCAAACGCGTACTTATTTCGATTACTTTATACGTAAAATGAACTCTTAGTAAGCCATCTGTCATCACCATAGGATTTGTTGGGAATTTTATTTTAATAAATGATAATAAAAACTGATTTGTGTTTCATTTACTGCATACACCTAAAGATGTGTAAAGTGGTTTCATCACCACTCCTGTTCATTCCTTTAGAAATTAACACATCATCTAATATAAAGTATTTACGTATATGTAAATATGTATATCAACACACAAACAGACATCAACATACCTCGCTACGTCTTATCACTTGGGCCACACGCAATGTATCAATGTGTGTGTGCATGTGATGTAAACAAACTTGTTATTTCTGTATTTGTGTGTGTTGTTTGGGGAAACCACGTCGGCGCATTGGTATGACGCAGAGACCTGATAAGCTGTTATCAGTGACCGGTTCGTGGGCAATATTAATTCCCAATACTGGACCAGATGACGTCATATTACTGTCTGGCATCAGTGATAAATGTGATTATTTTGGGTTGTAGGTTCGATTCTGAGTCAGGCAAAAAGCGCACGAGTGTTTTCGAAAAATCTTATAGGGGTCACAAACGTGACTTCTGAGTGTCTCGGGTTCGATAACCGGGTCAGGCAAAGTGTAGTTGGGTGTTTTAGGTTTTCGGAAAGTTTGGTTAGAGTCATAACTAACATTTGGGTTCGATTTCCCCATATTACCTTTATGTATACATAAAGCTAAAGCTTATGAAACATCATATTTTATAAAATATTATGAAACATCATATTTTATAAAATATGATGTTTCAAAGGTTTTTGCATGATTATTCGCAAATTAAATTTTGATTTATGAGTTAATAAAGTAAACTTATTTGTATTAAATTAAAATTGACAATTTCTGATCTGATCCGCCTGCCGGTTTACCGGCTTAGCCAATAAAAAAATATACTTACATTAAAATTTCTGAAAAATTAATAAAAATTAATAATCCCAAACCACCTTAGGACTCGATTCAAAATCACCAATATTATGGCTTTTCATAACACCTATATACAATTTAGTCATATATAATAAACTCTACGACGCATAATAATTATAATATCAGAAAAATATTGCGTTGGTACTTTATTCGCATAGTGTCAAAGGCCCAGATAGTGTCATAGTGTCATCTTAACACTAACTGGCACTTAATGACGCAACTATTCATGTTCGTCTGATGAAAATGTTACCTACAAGAAAATAATGAGTCAATTGTATGTTTAATCGTGTATTGATAAAATAATACATAGTTCATATCAAGTTATAAGGAACCAATATAAACTGATCTACGAGTGTATCAAAGGGTCCCACGAAGCGAGTCCATGATATACTGGACTGTTTAGCCGATGTGTAATGTGTAGTCGTTTGTTTTATGTTATTTATTGCTTGGGTAGACAATAGACTAGAAGCTTTATATAAAAAATATCCCCGAAAGGATTGGCAGAGGTGCACATTACTGCATCTAATGCAACTGTACAATGTAACACCCACTTTTCACTAAATAGTGAAAAGTATGTTAGGAGTTATGTTATATAAACAACACGACTGGTCGCAATTGCGACTGCCGGGCAAGGGGTCTCGGTTTCGATACCCGGGTCGGGCAAAGTATTACTGGGTTTTAAAAAAATCTCAGTAGTAGTACGGAGTCTGGAATTGTGCTCGGTATATGACAATAGGCTCACCCCCTGGACTCATAACATAAATAGTGAAAAGTGGGTGTTACATTGTACAGTGGCATAATGTGCACCTCTGCCTACCCCTTCGGGGATAAAAGGCGTGATGTTCTGTCATGTTTTAATTGATCACCGACACAGTAATTACGTGTCCTTACGGGTCTGCTACCAATTTAATGTCAATGTATTATCTTTACATATTTATTTATAATCAACTCTATTACAAATTGTTTTAAACAAAACCTGTCAAGATCAATTAATTATTTCACTTCCGATA
The DNA here is from genome assembly GCA_038387885.1 of Spodoptera picta. Lineage (NCBI taxonomy): Eukaryota > Metazoa > Arthropoda > Insecta > Lepidoptera > Noctuidae > Spodoptera > Spodoptera picta. Next base: position 104,270 of record JAZHFQ010000271.1, read on the forward strand.
ACGGCCTTGGGTTTAATTATAGCTGTTACCTATTATCATTACCTATATCAACTGATTTTTAATTTGTGAAAAAATACCCAGACTTATAATTATCATAAGGCTGAACTAGTCTGAAACTGTATCAACTTGAAATGCTGAACAAGAGAACATATTTTTTATTATAAGCTATCACTAAGATTTTTAAGTCAACAATTTATAAGTAATACTTATCTACTGAGCCCGATCTTCAATTGTTTTAAGCGACAGCCACCCAAGGTTATTTTTTATTCATTAGGAGAGGAGGCGAACGGATCACCTGATGGTTAGCAATTGGCGCTACGCAAGAAACCAGAGGTATAATTTCAACTCAAACTAGATCTATCACAATGGTCCTTAGTTCCAAGGCAAGAATGTGACTAGTTAATTACTACTTTAGCATTAGCAGTCAGCTTACTAAAGCCTATAAAATAGTGAACAGGAAACTATGGAATTCTTGTCCAAAGTGTAACATTTTAAACTGCATTATGCTATAAGGTAGGTAGTATAAGGAAAAAACTTGAAACCGCATACAACTGGTCGCGCATCGCTGCACACTGTGCGTGTGACTTGCCCACGCGCATATTGCGTCTGTGTGCAAGACATGTGTGTGAGGGTGTGTCCGTTGACCGGCCAGCTCTTTGTGTAGTGCAAAAAGTGGGTGTAGCACTGTTTTATTTTGATATTTTGATGCAACTTTTCCTCTGTGATAATGATAACTGTAATTGTTTTTACGAATCTGTGTTATTGTTTTGGTTCTTTGGCATTTCGGGTTTAGTTTTTATATGGTGTAGAATGTTTAATTGTTAGGGTATTATTGCTACATATTGTGATGACGTCATGGCTATATCAATGGAGTTTTTTTTTATTCTTAATAGGATGTTGTTTGACCACCATCTCGCCTGGCCAGCATCTGTAGCCAAATGCCCAGGGCCTTTAGCCAAACACCACTTTAGCGCTTGTCTACAAATAGAGTAGAAAACTAAATGTATGGGAATGACACTGACAAGTGTCAAAATATACGTCAATTCCATATACAAGTAATTTGGTTTTCTATTCTACATGCAGACAAGCGCTAAATGACATTTGGCTACAGCTGCAGGTTCGACGTCGTAGCGGATTTTAATGAGGTCATTCCTTTTACCCTAATAAAAAATTTGAAATAATACCTGTAAGTTGTCCGAGCTGCACAAAATTGTATGTGTATTAAAAATAACGTTTTTAGCTACGTAGTTGGCCGAGTGGTCGCAAGTGCGACTGCCGCTCAAGGGGTCTCGGGTTCAGTAAAGAATTACTGGGTTTTTAAAAATCTAATTGGTAGCACGGAGTCTGGAATTGTGCCCGGTATATGGCAATAGGCTCACCCCCTGTTACATGAGAATCGTAACATAAATAGTGAAAAGTCGGTGTTACATTATACAGTGGCATAATGTGCATCTCTGCCTTTCGGGGATAAATGGCGTGATGTTATGTTATGTTTATTAATAATTATTAATAAGGTAATAGGTTAATATTTTATTGCATTGAGAAGTCGTGTCTCGATTTTACTATATACATAGTCCTACATATTTTGACTAGGGAAAGTACCTAATTGCCAGACAACTTTATTACATGTCGGGACTTTTCTTTACCTAAATACGTTTGCACATTGAATCACAAATTTTAATGTATTGTGCAAAATGACACAATATTTGTACCTATTTCATTGTGGTTTTATTTAAATGATATCTATTGAACAAAAACAGGAAACTACGTATAGTTTGCTATGTGTAACGTTAATATACATATGTATAATGTTGCAGCGAGCAATTTCTGATAACATAGTGTTATTATTATTACCTACAAGCGATCCGCCCCGGCTTCGCACGGGTGCAATATGCATGTATTGTACTTACATGTAAACCTTTCTTAAGAATTACTCTATGTAAAAAAAACCGCATCAAAATCTGTTGCACAGTTTTAAAGATCTAAGCATACATAGGGACAGATAGACGGCGGATAGCGATTTTGTTTTATACTATGTAGTGATATGGGATTTATATGTCATATGGAAGTCTTAATTATTACTAGTAAAAAAAAGCTGCCTCGTTGGCCGAGTGGTCGCAAGTGCGACTGCCAGGCAAGGGGTCTCGGGTTCGATTCCCGGGTCGGGCAAAGTATTACTGGGTTTTTAAAAAATCTCAGTAGTAGCACGGAGTCTGGAATTGTGCCCGGTATATGGCAATAGGCTCACATTGTACAGTGGCATAATGTGCACCTCTGCCTACCCCTTCGGGGATAAAAGGCGAGATGTTATGACATAACCTAACATAACATCACGCCTTTTATCCCCGAAGGGGTAGGCAGAGGTGCACATTACGGCACTTAATGCCACTGTACAATGTAACACCCACTTTTCACTATTTATGTTACGAGTCCCATGTAATAGGGGGTGAGCCTATTGCCATATACCGGGCACATTTCCAGACTCCGTGCTACTACTGAGAATGTTTTAAAAACCCAGTAATACTTTGCCCGACCCGGGAATCGAACCCGAGACCCCTTGCCCGGCAGTCGCACTTGCGACCACTCGGCCAACGAGGCAGTGTTATGTTTATGTTAAATAAGTTAAAACACCTTCCTACCCATAAAAGGATAGGAGATAGGTTAGGCACATCATTCTAGCTTCTGCTAGTAGCCTGGCCCACATTCCCGTGGGATTTAAAGTCTATGTGTTACTCCCGTTACAGATCATAATGAACCCTTGTTTCAAATTTCATCTCGATCCACATATCATAACATCGCAGTGGTGCTTATCATCAGCATTTCCATGGTGCTTGGCGACTGGGCTTCATGCAGTTGTACAGTCTCTTTTTTGTGTCTTTATACTTAATTCATTCTGTCTCCTGCAGTATAATAATATATTCACCGAGGGTAGTGGAAACTATCGTTTTTTTCTCCTCCTCTTATAATATCTTCGGATTCACTTCGACGCGGAAACTAAGACAGTTCATGTCCCTGCGACGCGCCGGACTTCAGTGTTCCGGTGTTTTCATGGTTGATCTACCTGTAGATCCTGGCTTACAGGAATTGCAGCGGTTTTGGAAGGTTGTGGCGGGTTTGTCCCGATGAAAAAATAACATCGAACCTTTTATCCTCGAAGGGATGGGCAGAGATGCACCGAGTGGGCTAATTTTAGTCTTGAAATTTTCGTGGAAGTCCAGAGAAGGTTTAAATGGTGAGAAAAGACTTTTGGCGGAACAGAGTTCGCCAGGTCAGCTAGTATAACATAAACATAACATAACATCACGCCTTTTTATCCCCGAAGGGGTAGGCAGAGATGCACATTACGGCACCTAATGCCACCGTACAATGTAACACTCAATTTTCAATATTTATGTTATGAGTCCCATGTAATGGGCGAAGAGGGTATTTATCCCGATCCCTTCTGCCATTTTGACGTGAAAGAGTAATAAACAAACCAACATATATAAATACTTTTGCATTTATAATATTCGTAGGAAGGATTTCATTGCATATTATGTAATCCATGGTAGGACTACATCAAGGATAGTACTTTAAACTAAAGGAAGGTGAATACGGTATAAAGTAAGGTACTATCTAAGATTATTTAGACACCACTGACAAACGGTGAAGAAAAACATCGTGAGGAAACCTGGACTTATAATTTCTAATTATAATTTTGGAATCACCAACCCGTATTGAGCAAGCGTGGTGATTAATGCTCGAACCTTCTCCGTGTGCCAAGAGGCCTTTGCTTAGCAGTGACCACTTATAGGCTGTTGATGATGAAGGTAAATAAAATATAAATATAGGATCTGTAAAAGTAAACCCAACTTGTTGGTCCATTATAAGTTTACAACCACCACAAGACTTCACAGCTGTACATAGGCCTCCCCCAATGACCTCCTCGGCCGGTCGGAACGGACCTGCGTCTAGCGGCACCCTGAGTCTTAATCTAGTTTATACAGTTTTTTGGCCTCCGAGATTGGTCTCGAACAATATTCCAAAGCGCCTTTACGATTAGTTATGGCAAATATCCACAATTATACCTCTTTCTGTATTATTTTGGTTAATTTAATACATTTAAATATTATATAAAGGTGTTAGCCTTCAATCAGTTAATTTGCTGAGAATACTTACTCCTTACATATTTAATGTAATTTGTTGCAGTACAGAAATAGTTATATTGGTGTCGTATGAAAGGTTCAAATCCCAGTAAATAATTAAATATTAAAATATTGATAAACCGAATTGTACTGTAGTACGTAGCGAGTCATTTAATATAAGCGCTTATTGCTTTCAATATCCTATTCCTTATATAGTCTTAGTATTAGTTGGTATAATAAACTTCGCCGAAGCGAAGTCATTCAAAAAATAATATAGACTCATTTGAGTGTTCCCCTCCACGGAAATCTTTAGTAAAAGGCGAAAGATTTATGCGTTTTGAAGGGAAACCAGAGTTTACGCAAAATGAGCCGAACGAGGGACCCAACCAAACGGCGGAGAATCTTAACACCGCGATTCAGAAAATGACGTCACTGCACAGTGACATCTGTTAGGCCGCAATGGAACTAAATCGGCAATATGGCCGCGGCACCACAGATGTATTTTATAGGCGACGTAGCTACGTAACCCCATTCATTGTTTGGTCGAAGAAGCACTCATTCAATGATTGCGTCGCTGTGTTACTAATTTATATTTCTTAAAAGAAACCGGTAAAAAAGCAGTATTATCTGTATCATGTGTGTAATATGATCGGGGTTCCTATTAAAACATGAAGAGCAAACATAAAAGATATTGTTAATAAAACGCAGTTTTTGAATTCACAGTAACGACTGACATATATTATTTTCCATAGACAAGCATAGACTTAAAATTATACTATAGACAAATAATAATAAAGCTGTCACATATTGTCGTCTATACTACTAGTTAATAATAAAAAGCTACAAACTAATATGCATTATTTTGTTATAATTAACACCTTCCCGTAACAAAATAATGTACAACTACTCAAAATAAAACAACAATTAATTAAACAACAAAAGACAAGTGTTTAAAATTAAATTTCTGAGATTCCCAACAATTTCAAAAATTTATAATGCTTGCTAGCACACAAACCCTTAGTTAGTATGTCTGCAGGCATTTCTGAGGTAGGTATGTATTGAATTTCAACCCTTTTACTTAGGACAACCTCTCTCACAAAATGGTGACGGATATCAATGTGCTTAGTTCGCTTGTGGAACAATGGATTACTAGATAATTTTATGGAACTCTGATTGTCACTATACAAAGCTATAGGTATTTTACTATCAAACACACCCATCTCACTTGTTAAATTTTGAAGATAAATAGCTTCCTTGCAAGCTTCAGATAAAGCCATATACTCGGCTTCGGTGCTAGACAAAGCCACAGTTCTTTGCTTTCCAGACTCAAAACTTATGACACATCCTGACAGTATAAAACTAAAACCGGTATATGACCTTCTGTCTACAGAACTGGAAGCCCGATCAGCATCAACATAGCCATGCAAATTACAATTAGTTCGCTTATAAACTAGGCCATACTTTTTAGTTTTCTGTAAATATCTAAGCAATCTTTTCAAATGATTCCAATGACTTTGATCAAAACATGTATTATATTGACTTAAGAAACTGAGACTAAAAGAAATATCTGGTCTTGTTAACACAGAAAGGTACATTAAACAACCAACTAATTGTTGATAGGGAAGTCTATCATCACACTGTTTACCTTTCTCTAATTTCAAGTTAGTTTCTATTGGTGTTTCTGAGGGTTTACAATCACTCATGTTAAATCTAGCCAATACATTGTTTATAAATTGTTCTTGGTTAATAGCAATATAATCTTTACTTACTTTAACTTTCATGCCAAGACAATTTTTTATTTGACCTAAATCTTTAATTTTATACTCACACTCTAGTACATTTTTCAATTCTTTATATGTTGATTCACAATTATAAAACACAAAGAAGTCATCCACAAACAATGCAACATATACCTTAACATTGTTATAACATTTAATGAAAAGACATGGTTCATATTTTGATTTTACATAACTTAACTTTAACAAACTGTCCTCTACCCTAGAATACCAAGCTCTGGCAGACTGTTTCAAACCATATATTGCACGTTTTAACTTTAAAACTTTATTTTCACAATTGGCAAAGTTACAATTTTCTGGTATTTCTAAAAATACACTTTCATTAATATGACCATTAAGAAATGCAGTGGGTACATCTAAGTGATTCATTTGAAGATCAAACTGTACACTTAAAGCAAAAAGAAGTCTTAATGTAGAGTACCTTAGCACAGGTGAGAATGTCTCGTTAAAGTCCACTCCTTTCACTTGGGTAAAACCTTTAGCAACGAGCCTTGCTCTATAACGCACTTCACCATCACTATTGTATTTCTTTTTGAACACCCATTTACACTGTACAACTCGAGCATCACTAGGTCTATCTACTAGTTCCCAGGCATCTCTATCACTAAACGATTGCAACTCTTCTTTAATTGCTTGCTGCCACTTTACACTATCTGGTCCGTTGATGGCATCATTTAATGATATCACATCACTAATCACTCCATCCTCTATGCACATGTTAGCGTAACCATAGTAATCTGGCTTCCTCCTGATACGTTTTTGTACATTTTCAGTACTAGTGGGAGAACAATCAATATCTATGTCATCTGACATAACTGAAATTGACTTGTAGGTACTCTCTGACTCTGAACTTACGTTTTGTGGTACATAGCTCTCATCATTATCAATGTTATCTGATGTATCTGAACTAGACTCATCTGACAGTTCATTTCCCACTGAATCCTTCTGTCCTTCACATGTATTCTGCACTGTCATCTGTGTTGTCATCATATCATTTTCAGGTTCCATGACCACAACATCTCTTGCCACTGTTACAGAATGTGATTCAGGATCATACAGTCTATACCCTTTGACGTTCTCAGAGTATCCGACCAAAAATAACCTTTTTGCCTTTTTATCCCATTTCAACCGTTTTTCTTTCGGTATGTGTGTCATTACTAAGCTGCCATAGACACGTATGTGGCTTACATCTGGTTTACTACCTGTCCACATTTCAAATGGGGTACTACGTTGAAGACCCGCAGCTGGAGATCTGTTCTTCAAGTAAACTGCAGTTTGAACTGCCTCTGCCCATAAATTCTTATCAAATTTGGCATCAAATAAGAGACATTTAGCTTTTTCTACAACTGATCTATTATATCTCTCACAAAGCCCATTCTGTTGTGGTGTGTATGGGTTTGTTTTCTGGTGTATAATTCCAGTCTGCTTTAAATAATTTTCCATTTGTGCTGAACAGAATTCTCCACCATTATCTGTTCTTAATATCTTTATTTTTGTAGACTTTTGGTTCTCAACTAAGTTTTTAAATTGTTTAAAGTAGGAAAAAGTCTCATCTTTAGATTTGAGGAAATATACAAAAGCCATACGACTATAGTCATCTATCAGCAGTAGAAAATATCTAGCCTGTCCGAGCGACTTATTCTCCATGGGTTTTTTTTTTTTTTTTTATATATTTGATGGGGCGACGTTTGACCACTATCTCGCCTGGTGGTAAGCGATGATGCGGTCTACGATGTAGCACGTCGTCCCATAAGCAACCTATTCACTCGGGCCTTGAAGACTCCCAGGTTGTACCCTTCAGGAAATACAGATTCTGGCAAAGAATTCCACTCTTTAGCAGTACGCACAAGGAAGCTTGAAGCGAAGCGCTTCGTGCGTGTGGGCGGAACATCTACCATGAATCGGTGACGCTTCGCCGATTGTCTTGTGGTACGATGATTGAAAGGACTAGGGGGAATCAAGTTGTGCAATTCCCCTGCACACTCACCGAAATGTATCCGGTAGAAAACCGAAAGGCTTGCAACTTTACGCCTGTGCTCGAGGCTTTGAAGCCGAGCCTTCACAAGCGCATCATCGTCGATGAGCCTCTTGGCACGCCTCTCAATGTGCTCTAACGCGTCCAGCTGATATTTTGCCGAGCCGTCCCAAAGATGAGAGCAGTACTCCATACAGGACCGAACCTGTGCCTGGTACAGGCTCAGCAATTCTTTCTTTCTTTCTTTCTTTCCTCTCTCTCTGACTCTGTTGGGCGTCAGAGTTACACCAAGAAGCTCAAGATGATCGGTCATCGGTACGGACACATCCCGGAAAGTAGGAGCCAGCGGAAATTGACTCCGTTTGGCGGAGAATAGACACGCCTGGGTTTTGCTAGCGTTGAACCTAACCAAGTTGGCGTCACCCCAGTCGGAGACCGCCTTCAAGGTCGAGTTCAAACGATCGACCATGGATTCTCTTAAAGACTGGATCTGTGTTCCGCTAGTCCGCGCACTGGACACATACCTTTCAACAACTGTGCTGTCATCTGCATACCCAAAGATACCGGGCTTAAGCAGGTCGTTAATGTGCAGCAAAAAGAGCGTCGCTGAAAGTACTGACCCCTGAGGGACGCCGGCATTAATACCGAATTGGTCAGACGAGCAGCCATCGATGACTACTCGTATTGACCGATCCCTCAGAAAGTCTGCTATCCATCTGCACAGACCAGTAGGAAGTCCATATGCAGGAAGCTTGCCGATTAGACTGTCGTGCCAAACCCTGTCAAAGGCCTTCGAGACATCGAGGGAGACTGCTAATGCCTCCCCGTGCCCCTCTATGGCCTCGCTCCATATGTGAGTGGCATACGCAAGAAGGTCCCCAGTCGATCGGTTACGTCGAAACCCGTATTGCCGATCGCTGAGGAGATCGTTACCTTCAAGGTATGCCAGGAGTCTATTGTTGAGTACACGTTCCATGCTCTTGCAGAGTATGGACGTGACTGAAATAGGACGGTAATTATTAGGGTCGGCACGACTACCTTTTTTAGGCACAGGCTGTACGTTGGCTAGCTTCCATGCAGCCGGTACTAGACCCGTCTCCAAGGACAGGCGAAACAGACGTGTCAAGATTGGAGACAACTCAGGCGCACAGGTTTTTAAAACCAGGGCTGGGATTCCGTCGGGACCACTGGCCTTGTTCACGTCCAGATCGCGTAGCGTCCTATATACCTCCTTCTGTCGAATGCGAATTTGCGACAAATTCGTCTTGCATACGCTATTAAGAGAAGGAGGCAAGGCGCCACCAGTGTCAAGACGCGAAGATTCCGCAAATAGAGAAGCAAATAGATTCGCTTTCTCTACCGCAGTGTGAGCCAGCGTCCCGTCAGACCTCAGGAGCGGAGGAAGTGAGGAGCGACAGAAGTTCGATTCAACCGCCTTGGCCAGGGACCAAAAGCTTTACTTCCCGCTGGGTAGGAAGCTAGTTTGTTCCCTATACGGCCAATGTGGTTAAATCGAGCCATCCGTAATGCCTTTTTGCATGACTTGGCAGCCCGATTAAAGGCTCTCTTCTTTTGATGAATGTCATCAGCCCTACGGCGCCTGGCATCCGCCCATGCCAAGTATGCCACCTGCTTTTGCGCTTCGGCACGTCCGCAGTTGGCATCGAACCAAGGACGGCACCCACCAAAGGATGTCACGTCCGAGAATGGAATGTAGTATTCCATGCCCTGGCGCAGCACCCCTGTTACGGCTTCCGCACAAGCTGACGGGTCATCAGAAGAGAAGCAGACGGGCCGCCAAGGATAGGATGCGAAAAAAGATCGCATCCCATCCCAGTCCGCTGACTTGTATCGCCACATCCGCCGAGGTCCTCTGGGACTCGGATCTGGTGGGGAGTGTGTGGATACAGATTTCACCAGACAGTGGTCGGAGCTACCTAGAGGTGATGAGACTGTCACCGAGTAGCGATCTGGATCAGTTGTCAGCAGAAGGTCTAAGCAATTGGCAGTGTGCGTATCGACATCGGGTACCCTTGTGGCTTCCTGGACCAGCTGGGTCAGGCCGAGCGAAAGCGCAAGTTTACGCATTTCCCTTCCAGCATGGTCGGTGCACTGGTATGGGAATAACCACTCCTGATGATGAGCGTTAAAATCCCCCAGTAACACCAACTGGGCCGAAGGGTACGCCTGTCGAGCCGCATCCGCCGCTTCACCGAGATATTGCGCTAATCTGGTCGCCTCCAAATCTCCGCTGTGCGACCGATAGACACAGGCATAAAGAATTTTCTCCATGCCTGTGTCTACCAGTATCCAAAGGGCAGAAAAACTAGGGTGCTCAAGGTTTCGGAGACGCCGGTAACAGATGCCGTCTCGGACGTATACGCATACACCTGCATGCGGAACAAAATTGTGCTCCAGGGAAAAACCAGGATAATTCAGGTAGGATACGTCCGACGGGCACCTGATCTGGGTCTCCGAGAGAAACAAGAGTGTAGGGTTCTCGGTCTCGAGGTGGTGATGGACCGCATTGACATTAGAGTGCAAACCTCGAATATTTGAGAGGTGCACTTTGAGGGAGAGGAGTGCAGCCGCTGTTGAACCCTTTTCTTATTTCTCGGTGTCATTGATGTAGAGTGGAAGGTTGCTGAGAGGATGGCAGTGAAATGGTCCCCCACGCAGGCGACCCCTCGACGCGCACCGCAGTTAGCCACACCATTGGGAGGCCAGTCTGGAGACTGCGGGGACGCCCGAGCCCCCCCACGAATATCCATCGGGCCCTCTCCTCCGGTCGCCAACCGGCACGATGGCGTATCCATGGGATTTTTCGCTAGATGGCGGGGCAGCCTTTCACGTGTGGCTAGCACGCTAGTTGGGCCCCCAACTATCTGCGGTCGGCCAGCGGTGCACCGTGCCTCGGATCCCGCTACCCTCCGCGACTGGACACCCGGTGTAGCTACACCAGCGCGCGTCAGACCGGCCAGTCTACAGTGGAACAACCATCTCGACCCATCCTCTCATACGGCGTCACCGAGCATCGTGGCGGAACACGGCTGGGCCGCTTGGCGACACGCTTTTGCTCGGTGGGTGGTCATAAAGCCGGCGGCCGAAGCCTACCACCAAAGTGTCACCTGGTTAGCACCACCCGGAGGCCACGTGTAGGGATTCTGGTTTAAGGGTGCTCTCCTACGGACGAGGGTGACTCAGCCTCCAAAAACACACTCAGGGTCCACAGAGGTCAGCGTGTACAATATTCAATACACTTTTACTCCGCGATGAACTAGCAGGAAAGGGAAGTTTAGTCTGCTTTCCCTCGCAGCACACTGTACAATTACTTCTGCTGATTTCTGCCTTGTCTTGGAATGATAAGCCTTCAACTGCTCCATCTCTCATGATCTTGAGGTCGTTACTATTTATGTGGCCAAGTCTTCTGTGCCATGTCCAGCTAGAAGTCACTGCCGTTGCCGCTAGCAGTTGTCCTGACTTCACAATGTTTAACTTATACACACCATTTGTTAAATTTGCTTCACCAATGCATTCATTCCGTTGATTGTAAATATGACAAACATTCTGTTCGAATTTAACTCTATTTCCACTAGTTATCATCTTACTAACGGATAGAAGGTTCGTGGTGAGGTTACGTATGCATAAAACATTTTTGACATTTACATTGTATTGTTTATTTCGAACTTTTGTTGTAATTTCTATGTCACCTGAACATACAACTGGCACAATTTGTTTGTTTGCCACCACAATATCTCGAGGTTCTGTGTTATAAGTTACATTCTTCAACATATTTTTACTTGACTCGGAAATCATGTGCGTACTCGCACCCGAGTCGACATACCAATCATTGTCGTTAAATTCACCCGTCAGGAACATTGCACTAAAAGCATTTACTTGCTTTTCTTTTTCCATTTCTGCGGAGCGACACTGACTTTTGTAATGTCCTAGTTGCTTGCATTTATAACATTTAATGTTTTTTACCGGCTTTCCGTCACTTGAATGGCCGCCATTGTTTTTGGACGCTTGCGCTTGGTTTCGTTTCCCGCCAATTCGTTGACGTTGATGACTCCCTTTTGAAAAGAAAGCACCTTCAGTTTTTGTCTCGGTATCAACACTCATATCCAAAAGCTTTGTCTTTATTGCATCTGCACTTATTTTCATGCCGGAGTGCTCAATGGCCATTATCATGGGCGCGAACTTCTCGGGTAATCCGGCTAACAGAAGTGACCCCACCCACTCATCATTAATCTCGAAACCAGTGCCTTTCAACTTTTGAGACGTATCTACCACCTGGGTCACGTATGCAGTCATTGATTCCAAGTTTTCGAGGCGAATAGATATCAATGTCCTTAGTAGACTGATGCGTCGTGTGAACCCGGAATCGTCAAATAACGATTTTAACTTAGCCCACAAGTCTTGCACGTTCGTTTCGTTCTTGATGTGTACGTAGAGTGATGGATCGATGGTCATCACCATCTTAGCTTTAGCCTTCCGATCATCTTCCTTGCTTAACGATGCACAGTTCGCAATGTCGATGCCTTCGAGAATAAGAAAGTTCTCTACGGCGAATGCCCAATCGTCGTAATTATCCCTTCCCTTCAATTTGGGGACATTTACTGAATAATTTCCTGCCATTGTAACTGCACTAACTAATAAAAAACTTTTAATTTTTGCCTGGGCCCATAACCTAATAAAACGCAGTTTTTGAATTCACAGTAACGACTGACATATATTATTTTCCATAGACAAGCATAGACTTAAAATTATACTATAGACAAATAATAATAAAGCTGTCACATATTGTCGTCTATACTACTAGTTAATAATAAAAAGCTACAAACTAATATGCATTATTTTGTTATAATTAACAATTGTCTGAAAAGAATGGAGACATCTTATTTATTTAGGGTTTTTACATTACATTTGCATACTTGATCTTAATGCATTATTAGCTTAATCAACCTTTAAGTAGAGAGCTGTATTAATAAAGGAAGACACAAGATCCAAAAGAGACTTTCATAACATTTAGTTTTTGCAATCAAGTCGCAACATTTTCAGTTTTCAGTATCACTTCATCAACCACGCATTCGCCAAAAAATATTTTGACGATAATTTCATGAAAATAATTTATTCTGACTATATTATGGAATAATATTATAGTTGTGAAGGAGCAGTCAAGAGAACATAAAACAGCATGGTATCTATTGATCTGTTCATGTTTTGCTCAGGTTAAAATTATAGGCGCTTCTTTCTAATTTGCTAAGTTGATTTGGTCATTAACATTGTCAGTTCTTTATACCCTACTGTAGGAAAGGTAAAGTTACCGAGAGTCAAGGATTATGTTGAAGTGAGCAGGGGCACCTGATTTGGCCTATCCCTTTACAGACAGTTTAGAAAGCTTACCTACCCAAGTTATGAGTTAATGTTTTCAAGGAATAATTAACTCCGCCGAAGCGGAGTCATTCAAAAAATATCATAGACTCATTTGAGTGTTCCCCTCCACGGAAATCTTTAGTAAAAGGCGAAAGATTTATGCGTTTTGAAGGGAAACCAGAGTTAACAATGGAAGAGCCGAACGAGGGACCCAACCAAACGGCGGAGAATCTTAACACCGCGATTCAAAAAATGACGTCACGGCACAGTGACATCTCTTGAGTTGAAAAGGAATTAAAAGCAGATATTCCTATTCTAAGGAGTCCAGTCAGGTAGTATAACGTTTTTTTTTTGTTATTTACCCTCTTTGTATATTATAAGTTGGCTAGTGACGGCCAGTTACAAAATGAATATGAAACGAGTAAATGACCTTCTGTTAGACAATGCCCAAACATGTACATGTGTTATTTTTGTACTAAGTCTAAATACAAAGTAATTAAATGTTAAGAAATAAAAAGAAATCAAATCGTAGCATTAGAAGAAAAATTGTAACTACGCAAGGTGCTTGAGAGAAAAGAAAAGAAAATTACCTTTAGGTGGGTACCTATTTACTGTATTTAATGCATAATTATGTTTGCTCCGTGTCCTTTAAAAAGAACCTTTTGAAAAATACAAGTGAACATCTATTAATTGATTTACAGGATTCTTCGTAATGTATCGCCAAACTATTTTGGCGATACATGCCTCTATAGGCATATCTACAATAATGTTGCAAAAACGAGAGTTATTCTATTTCTATAGAATTTCGACTTAACTCGTCGAGTACCGGTTTTGTAGACACAATTATAGAACAATAGGTTGCAGTCACCGGTGACCGCTTGGTGTTTGACAGTTTAAGGGTGGGAAAACTTTCAACTCTCTTCTCTTGTTTTGCGATATTCTTCATAAGTATAGTTTTAATTTTAATGTACTGAATATAGTGACATAATTTTTGGAAAATAATAATGGTTCCGAAAAACAAATTAATCTTCAGCGATCTGTGGCCGACTATAAAAATGGATCTTCGAATAACAAAACTAAACTTCCGAATAGAATATTGAACCTCCGACAAAATTACTAAGTTACCGACAACAGACGTTTTAGGTTAGTATTGTAGCAATAAACAGTCATGTAAAGTAGTCGGAAAGTTAGTATTTTAGGCAGTAGATTTAATATTTTCAGTAAGGACAATTCTTCTTTTCTTGTCGGAGCTTTTATTACTACCCATATTTTTTCAAGAAATAATTAACTCCGCCGAAGCAAAGTCATTCAAAAAATATTATAGACTCATTTGAGTGTTCCCCGGAAATCTTTAGTAAAAGGCGAAAGATTTATGCGTTTTGAAGGGAAACTAGAGTTAACGCTAGAGCGTCTTCGGGTCATTTCTGCGTCCCCGGCTGGGGGGCGCGAGGTCGCGCGATCCAGGCCGATGCCTGTCTCGGCGGATTCGCTCGCTGCCTGCTACAGCAGGCGAGGGGTTGGATTGGTCCGTAGTCGGGCGCACCTTGCGGGGCCCGATGCGGTGCCGAGTCCGGTACAGTGGTATGAGCCGCGCCCTAGCCGGGTAAGCCCAGTAACGCTAGAAGAGCCGAACGAGGGACCCAACCAAACGGCGGAGAATCTTAACACCGCGATTCAGAAGATGACGTCACTGCACAGTGTCATCTCTTGAGTTGAAAAGGAACTAAAAGAAGGTGTCCCTAAGGGGTCCAGTCAGGTAGTATAACGTTTCTTTTGTTATTTACCCTCTTTGTATATCGTAAGTTGGCTAGTGACGGGCTGACGGCCAGTTACAAAATGAATATAAAACGAGTAAATTATCGACTATTAGACAATGCCCAAATGTGCAAAAATGGCAATGAGTTCATGTCCAGTACGTGTGTTTTATTGTACGGAGTCTAAATAAATTAATAAATAAATGTTAATAAATTGCAACTACGTGGTGCTTGAGAGAAAAAAAAAGAAAGTTACAGTTAGGTAGTTAACCCTTTAACCGACACCGTAATATTACGGTTTTTGAAAGCTGTGTCCGAATCGCCACGCACGTACAATCACGTTATTTTATTAAAAATTTTCTCATAGTGCACAAACTCCATATAAAATGTGTCAATTTCAAGATGTAGGGTATAATCTTTATTGTTAAGGATATTTCTCAATGTTTTCAATGATAAATACTGTGAAATTTGTGGTGTAAATAAATTGTCGTCACCGTCTCCATATCTTTATCGCCAATCACGTAATTTGACGAGTATTAGGGTTGGGTCGAATTCGAAAAATACTTAATAGGTTGTCTAAGAATAAACAAGGCACTATAGAAATTACTGCCACTATTTGCAATGAAAGTGTATACTTTCATTACAAAATAATCATAGTGTTAATTGATGCAAGTATTTGTACACAATAAAATGTATTTAAGTTTAAAATTATTTAATTTTTACAGCAATAATATAGAAATTTCATAACGCAGAACCGCACTAGTGCAGACAGTCGCCGGTTCCATCACCGTAATATTACGTGCGGCCAAGGAGATTAAAGGTTTAATAGCGCATAGCGCTGTCTTGTGAGATCCCTTAGCGCCGTCACCGTAAAATCACGTGAAACATTTATCGCTCAATGCAACTAGTGTTGTAACTCTTTTTTTGGTTTTTTGTTTTTCTTCAAATAAATCAACGCAGACAAAACCATATGTGTCCATTATGCAAAGTTAGAAGATGTTGACGCAAAAGTTTTTGATCAGAGTCCAAGTGATCCACGAAATGAATACTTACTTTGATTCTTTAAAAACTTTTGCACTGGAAACCCGCTCAGAAGTTTATATGAAAATATTATATTTAATACGACATGCTCGTGGAGAATTGTTACCGTCCCCAGCAGAAGAACTGATGAGGCCGTGTCCATTTCCCGAGTAGGTACTCATTTTCGTATACTTCGATTTAAGACTGAAAAAGTTTAGATTATTTATTAAGTTGGTAAATAAAACATTGATTTTACTTCCATCTTAATTTTTTTTTAATAAATAAAGAATACCTATGTGCATCGATATTAAGTATTCCCAACACTGTTCCAACTTATACCTAAAGTGACGTGGCGCTGGAGGTAAGTTAAATAAAAGTTCTAAATCTTGACGGTTAAAGGGTTGCATAATTATGTTTGCTGCGTGTCATTCATTTTTTATTTACAGGATTCTTCGTAGTGTATCGCCAAATAGAGGCATTAGCTATTTCTATAGAACTTTCGACTTGGGAGGGAAAACTTTCAACACACAATTTTTTTTGTGTCACTCTTGTTTTGCGATATTCTTATAATTCAATCATAAGTATAGTTTTCATTTTATATGTACCCCCCAATATGGTATTGGTGACTGAATTTTTCAAGGAATAATTAACTCCGCCGAAGCGAAGTCATTCAAAAAATATTATAGACTCATTTGAGTGTTCCCCTCCACGGAAATCTTTAGTAAAAGGCGAAAGATTTATGCGTTTTGAAGGGAAACCAGAGTTAACGCTAGAAGAGCCGAACGAGGGACCCAACCAAACGGCGGAGAATCTTAACACCGCGATTCAGAAAATGACGTCACTGCACAGTGACATCTCTTGAGTTGAAAAGGAACTAAAAGCAGGTGTCCCTAAGGGGTCCAGTCAGGTAGAATAACGGTTCTTTTGTTATATAACCTCTTTGTATATCATACATAAGTTGGCCAGTGACGGCCAGTTACAAAATGAATATGAAACGAGTAAATTATCGACTGTTAGACAATGCCCAAATGTGCAAAAATGGCAATGAGTTCATGTCCAGTACGTGTGTTTTATTGTACGGAGTCTAAATAAATAGATAATTAAATGTTAATAAATTGCAACTACGTAAGGTGCTTGAGAGAAAAAAAAGAAAGTTACAGTTAGGTAGTTAACCCTTTAACCGACACCGTAATATTACGGTTTTTGAAAGCTGTGTCCGAATCGCCACGCACGTGTGTACAATCACGTTATTTTATTAAAAATTTTCTCGTAGTGCACAAACTCCATATAAAATGTGTCAATTTCAAGATGTAGGGTATAATCTTTATTGTTATGGATATTTCTCAATCTTTTCAATGATAAATACTGTGAAATTTGAGGTGTAAATAAATTGTCGTCACCGTCTCCATATCTTTATCGCCAATCACGTAATTTGACGAGTAATAGGGTTGGGGCGAATTCGAAAAATACTGAATAGGTTGTCTAAGAATAAACAAGGCACTATAGAAATTACTGCCACTATTTGCAATGAAAGTGTTCATTACAAAATAATCATAGTGTTAATTGATGCAAGTATTTGTACACAATAAAATGTATTTAAGTTTAAAATTATTTAATTTTTACAGCAATAATATAGAAATTTCATAACGCAGAACCGCACTAGTGCAGACAGTCGCCGGTTCCATCACCTTAATATTACGTGCGGCCAAGGATATTTAAGGTTAAATAGCGCTGTCTTGTGAGATCCCTTAGCGTCGTCCGTCACCGTAAAATCAAATGAAGTATTTATCGCTCAATGCAACTAGGTATTATAGTCAGAATTTTAATTAGATTCCAGATTTGACAATAGCTACTGTCATTTTGTGAAATAATGATGCCACATATAATAGTGTAGTGATGCACACAAAAATCGATAAACAATCAGTGTGTGTGTTTTATAATAAATTTTACAAAAAGTGACAGGATAGCGATAGCGATGACGGCGACAATTTATAAAATAATTTATTACCATACCTCTAATACATCTATCTGTTTCATTTGTCATGTTCCTTCATGATTACATTTTTTTATTTATTTCACACACAATTATAAAAGAAAAGTCTCAGATCGTTAATTAATCGTCAAAACTAAATTTTCGGTTCAGAAATATTTAATTTCCTGATATACTTAGTTTACGAGAGTAAAATTATAAACGAGAAGAATCGATCCAGAAATATTGCATTTCCATATCGAATAATTTCGCAACGTCACTATTTAGTACTTGTCATAACGTTGCAACACTGAAATTGTCAAATCTGGAATCGAATTAAAATTCCGAGTATAGTGTTGTAAACCTTTTTTTGGGTTTTTGTTATTCTTCAAATAAATCAACGCAGACAAAACCAAATGCGTCCATTATGCAAAGTTAGATGTTGACGCAAAAGTTTTTGATCAGAGACCAAGTGATTCACGAATTGGTTTTGCATCTTTATAAGCTTTTGCGCTGGAAGCCGTATGGTCGGAAATCCGCTCAGAAGTTTACATGAAAATATTATATTTTATACGACATGCTCGTGGAGAATCGTCACCCTCGAATCGTTTCCCGAGTACACAATTGATTTTACTTCCGGCTTTTAAATTTTTAATATATAAAGAATATATGTATCGATATTAAGTATTCCCAACACCGTTCCAACTTATACCTAAAGTGACGTGGCGCTGGAGGTAAGTTAAAAGTTCAAAATCTTGGCGTTAAAGGGTTGCATAATTATGTTTGCTGCGTGTCCTTCAAAAAGAACCTTTTGAAAAATACAATGTCGTGAATATTCATTTTTTTATTTACAGGATTCTTCGTAGTGTATCGCCAAATATAGGCATTCACTACAATAATGTTGCAAAAACGAGACATTCTATTTCTATAGAACTTTCGACTTGGGAGGGAAAACTTTCAACACACACAATTTATTTTGTGTCACTCTTGTTTTGCGATATTCTTATAATTCAATCATAAGTATAGTTTTCATTTTATATGTACCCAATATGGTATTGGTGACTGAATTTTTCTAGGAATAATTAACTCCGCCGAAGCGAAGTCATTCAAAAAATATTATAGACTCATTTGAGTGTTCCCCTCCACGGAAATCTTTAGTAAAAGGCGAAAGATTTATGCGTTTTGAAGGGAAACCAGAGTTAACGCTAGAAGAGCCGAACGAGGGACCCAACCAAACGGCGGAGAATCTTAACACCGCGATTCAGAAAATGACGTCACTGCACAGTGACATCTCTTGGAGTAAAGTTAAACTAAATAAGAATTATTACTGCTATGTTGTGGGCATTAGTTCAAAAGCTAATAAGGGAGTATTAATTAGTAAAATTTATTTTTATTGTTTCTTATGAGAAACAATAAAAATATATAAGTATGCTTACAACCTTGATTTATATGATATCTAAGATAAAAAATGTCTAAGCACCCAAGACGTACTTACTTTTTAAATATTTATTTAAAACCACAGGTTGCCCACAGCCCTCAAGCTATATATTATATATCATTTTATTAAACTCATTTTTCAGAGAGGGAAATCTAAAAATCTTTCGATTATTACATTTCATTGGTTGCTTTCAATGGTAAAATTATCTTATTTGGCTACAGCGCCATCTGTCGGAAACGATGTGAACTGCGACTATACCTACGCGTTGAGAGTAGCAACATTGTTATCGAAGTTTGAAGGGCGTAGGTATAAAGTGCTCGGTGTGTTTTAAAATACACAGGTGGCACTACTGTTTGGTTTTTGTTTGGTAATCACACTTCCTAACAAAAGTTTTATGAATGTACAAATAACAGAATAAAGTTACTTATATCTAATATCTGAATATATATACTATTACTAAATGAAAATATATAAATGTACAACTTAAAATATAAATAATTATGAACTAAAATATTTACACCTTAAAAAAATAAAAATAAATAAATACGCTATAATAAGGCATATAGTTACTTATTGAATAGTTAAAATCGTGTAATTGTGTCATTATCGTAATATTACCAATTCATTGAATTTACTTTGCTACTGGTATGGTGTATGGTATCAACCATTTTTTATTTTACTGGTTATTTTGCGAAAATCTAATATTTTATTCTGATATTTTTCTGTCGATTTACTTAAGTCAAATGAAACATAAACAAATAATTTTACAGTCACTCCAGCAAATCGCGAGATAATCGTGGTCAAATATTTATACTGGGCAAACCATATTTCTTTTTTAAAAGTTTAACAATGTGACAACAATGGCAATAGCAATAGGAATCAATAGTGGCCAAACGTCAACAAAAAAATAAGTAAAAATAAACTCACAATTAATGTACCTAATTATGTAAAAAATAGTGGCCGTAGGCAGGGCATATAATAGATTAATAAGACACTAAACTGACGGCTGAAGCAGCAGAAAATTTTTAGCATAGAACCAGGTGCCAGTCGACAAAGTCGCCTGATCCGCGGACAACTAAATAGTTTTTTTTAAGGGGGGAAAATCATCGCATGGCTGCTCCCGCCTGGGTGAGGCGGGAGGGAGTGTCAGACTCTTACTGATTAAAAACCACCCCGTTCCTTCTCCTGCACATCGAGCCGGAGCCCCGGAAACCCGTTAGGTTCTTAGGACTCCGAATCGGCATCAGCCCTGTTGGGCCCCATCCGTGGTGGTCTGATGGCTCGTGCCCGTACGTTTGGGTCTGTTTCTGGTCGGACGGGGAGCAGCCCATGCTCGCCGTCCGCAGGCCCGAGCTTACGGTGGCCGAATATCGTCCAGCGATCCCCGACGCACGGTGTGTCCTTCGCGATGGCTGGGTTAATTTCAATCCAATAAAATTTCAACAATTATTCAATGTCAAAACTATACAACCTATCGTAGCTGATAAAATAGCATTCACAGACCTATAGAATATAAAGCCAAACTCAATACCATGTAGTTGATTCAATATCCGCGCAATACGGATGCAATGGGCACTAGTGTTGCAACTCAAGAGAACAAAAGTGAACCATACCAATGTCAAATAAAAACGCGGGTTACTCACGTGAATATACTGAGAAAAGCTCTACTTCGTGAGCTGCGCGACGTCGCCGCGACCGTGCACGCTACTAATGAGGAAGAACCCCTCTGTGGTTCAAAACTAGTAGAGCTTTTTTCAGTATATTCACGTGAGTAACCCACGGTTTTAGTTAATTTAGTATGTCTCACGATACCTAGTTATTATAAAAACATACCAATGTCGATCGATCGGAATTGGATTCAACAGTAACCCCCAGGTCGAAGCAGAAGCTGTAGTGGGAACGGGGTGGTCAGGGCCGTCTTGAAACTGGGGCCGTTGTGCAGACAATAATTCGGACCCTTTTCGAATGTTTCTTTTTTAATGTTGCACCGTGTGGTGTTAGAGTTGCTCCTGTATCGTTGGTGCATTTACAAACATACAAGTTCGTTTAGACAATTAATGTATCAGATATTGCGTTAATCATTGCTGAAGTCTCTGTGGGGATGACACCTCAGTCAAAAATAAAAAAAATCGACATACATTTATAAGTAAAAGTTGATATTTTTTATTGTATATAAAAAAACATGGCTTGTGTGATTACAATGACCCCACGTCCGTTTTAAAGGTCAGGTTTTTTGCTACATGTCCATGTAGTTCTTAATAGAATTCGGTGCCACGCTCATATCAAGAATACACCCCAAAATTGTACCAAAAATTTTCTGTGTCAACTGTGACTTATTCCATAAGTTCAGTGAGTCGTGGGTCGTATGTGAATATTTGGACAGTTAGTTGTTAAAAAAAATACGTAACGCCCAGATTCACAGTATCAATTTGTGGATCATTCAAAACGTTATAACATAACATAACATCACGCCTTTTGCCGAAAGGGTAGGCAAAAATGCACATTACGACACTTAATGCCACTGTACAAAGTAACACTACACTCACTTTTCACTATTTATGTTATGAGTCCCATGTAATAGGGGATGAGCCTGTTGTACCGGGCACATTTCCGTGCTACTATTGAAAATTTTGTTTAAAGAACCCAGTAAAACTTTGCCTGACCTGGGAATCGAACCCGAGACTCCTTACCCGAGGGCGCACTTGCGACCGTTCGGCCAACGAGGATTTAAATAAGAAAAGTTCAAGACCCGCCCATTTTGTAGAAGGCGTTACCAATACTTTGCTTTGAAATATCATTGTTGTTATTAATGTCCATTTCATACTACGTGGTTTGAAAACATGGTTTTGTTTCGAAATTATGTGAATATCTTAACCACTCAAGTTAACAACATGTAAAATAAAGAAAAAACTCTTTTTTTGCTTACCATAAGATTTAATTGGGAATCTATTTTAGTTATGTTATTTTTATTATTAAAATGACTGCTTCATTAAACATTGTTTACAAATAAAACTAATAACTTAACATGTTTTAAAGACTTCAGAACTCTTTAATTTTTGGATTGAATATAGTTAACTGTTTTTTTTTATTGCATAGGCCGGTAAATGAGCAGACGGATCACCTGATGGTAAGCAATCGGCGTCGTCCATAGACACCTGGAACACCAGAGGCATTACAAGTGCTTTACCGGCCTTTTGGGGATCAGGAGGTTGAGGATCGTTGGGGATTCAGGGATTGGGGAGATTGGGGAAGGGGAGGTTAATTGGGCCTCCGGTAACCTCACTCACACGACGAAACACAACGCAAGCGTTGCTTCACGTCGGTTTACTGTGAGGACGTGGTATCACTTTAGTTTACACTATACATTTTTAATTTTTCAAACAACATAATATTTTTTTTCATAATACATTATTATCAGGACTAACCTCGTAGGCGGCGTAGCAAAAGACGTAGCAAGTGCTACGGTGCTACGGATGGCACGTTTCGTCATTGTTCACGTGATCGAATGTGTTATTTTTAATTTTAAAAAGGATGCCTTTGTAGTATGTGGGTCGTAAGAGAGAAAGCCGAGCAAAATACATCGAGTTCGATTCCCGGGTCGGGTAAAGTGGTTCTGGAGTTATTATAGTACTAACTGTTTCCCGCGACGTCGTCCGCGTAGAATATGATTCCTGTATTATCCCATGGGATCATTTAATCGCTTGAGTACCAAATTTCATCAAAATCCGTTCAGTAGTTTCAGCGTGATTGACGGACAAACATTAGAACATCCAAACAAAGAAACGTTCACGTTTTTTATAATTTTAGTGGCATTTCAAAAATTAAAAGCGAAACGTTTTGATACGTGGACTGGTTAAGTTCCACACTAAATTAATTTCATTGTCCTTATGTTTGTCTTTTTTTTCTGTCTCTTTGGCTGAGTGTTGGAGTACATTGTTTTCACATTGAACCTATTAACAACGCCTACAAACTTGATTGTAAAACTGATTGACTCCATGCTACTACTGAGAATTTTTTAAAACCCAGTTGTATTTTGTGCCCGGCAGTCGCACTTGCGACCACTCGGCCAACGAGGCAGTCACTACTGAACATTACTTCTGTAATTGCTTTAAAATCAACAATACCAACAGCTTATAGAGGTAAGTGGCCACTGCTGAGCTAAGGCCTCTTCTCACGTAGAAAATCTATAAGCATTAATCGTCATAGTGTCGTGGTGGCCTGGAGGTTTAAGACGCTCGCTTCTCATGCCTGGTTCGAAACCTACCAACGGCAAGTACCAATGTGACTTTTTCCGAGTTATATGTACTTTCTAAGATTATTTAGACACCACTGACAAACGGTGAAGGAAAAACATCGTAAGGAAACCTGGACTTATAATTTCTAATTATAAGTTTGAAATCGCCAACCCGCATTGAGCAAGCGTGGTGATTAATGCTCTAACCTTCTCCGTGTGAGAAGAGGCTTTGCTCAGCAGTGGGCATTTATAGGCTGTTGATGATGAATCGTCATACTTGCTTAATGCAAATGAAATTTAAGGGGGGAAAATCACCGAATCACTTCTCCCGCCTGGGTGAGGGGGAGTGTCGGACTCTTACTGACTAAAAACCACCCCGTTACTACTCCTGCACTTCGAGCCGGAGCCCCGGTAAACTCGTTAGGTTCTCCGCGACTCCAAATCGGCATAAGTCCAGAAATTATAAGCTTAGGTTTTCTTACCATGTCAGCGGTGTCTAAATAATCTTGGAAAGTAACTATAATTCGAAAAAAGTCACATTCATACTTGCTGTTGGTAGGTTTCGAATCTGCACCCTCATGCATGAGAAGTCTTAAACCTTCGGAGCACCGCGACTCTGCGCCGTCCATGGAGAGTTGTAACTTCGTAAAGAAATTAAATGAAAATAAAATAAATTTACAGTTTTCTTTATATAATACTAATTATGAAAGTGTATGTATGTGTGTGGGCGAGGGGTCTCGGGTTATGTATTACAGTGATACTGATATTCTAAAAAAAATTATCAGTTGTAGCACGGAGATTGGAAATGTGCCCGGTAGGTATATGACTTACTCCTATTACATGGGACTAAAAACAAATAGTGCAAAATAAGGTGTTACATTGTATAGTGGCATTTATTGCCGTAAACGTGTACCTCTGCCTACCCTTTTGGGAATAAAAGGAGTGATGTTGTGTTATTTCACCTGTAGCAGTCAAGAGGCTACTTAAACGAACAATTGATGGTTAGAGAAGAATTAATAACTTAGAATGTGGGGACTGAATGAATCTAAACTTAAAACTACAGTAGCAGGTGTTGCAGGTGTAAATTCTTAGAACCTACATAAACAAGTATGTATTTTTATTAGATAAGTCGGTAAACGAACGGATGGATCACCTGATGGTAAGCAATCGGTGCCGCCCATAGACACCCGGAACATTAGAGGCGTTACCGACCTTCTGGGCATTAGGAATTAGAGGATTGTTGGAGATTCAAGGATTAGGAAGATTGGGGAAAGGGGGCGTGGGTAATTGGGCCTCTGATAACTCATACGACGAAACACAACGCTGTGGTTGTTTCTCGTCGGTTTTCTGTGAGGCTGTGGGATACCACACCGGAGTGATTACTCCGGTCGAGCTCTCACACACTTAGAACGGTTCCATTAAAACATTTATATTTAAGTGGAGGATTGCTATTATTCCTAAGTACAGTACGATAATCAGTTATCAGGGATAGTACCAATCCGACTCTACCGTAAGTAAAGGCTGCGTATCTGCGATAGATTCAGTTTTATCGAAGAAAGTTAAAACTTAATTATATTATTCATTTATTATTAATTGACTGCATGGTATGCGCAGTGGTTGGCCAACTGGCTGCCGTGCAAAGTTTCGCGGGTTCGATTCCCGCACGGAACAACGCTTTGTGTGATCCACAGATTGTTGTTCGTGTTTGGGTGTCATGTGTGTGGTGAAATTGTATGTTTGTAAACGCACCCTTACAGGAGACAATCCGAGTTATCGAGTGTGGGGAACGTATTTTAACAAAAAAAAAAAACAATGAATTTGAAGCTCATTCTTACATAGGTATTACAAATGAGTCGAAATGAAATGAACTCATGTAAAGGCGATGGCAACCAATTAAGATTTTGCGGGATATTTCCGCGCAAACTTGAATTAGCTACATCTGTCAGATATGCAGAATTATCCAATCCTAGTTCAGTGGTTTTGCACTATCTCCGATGATAAGTGAACGAGATTTCTTCTTGAAACTCTACACCAATGTGAGGTGAATAACCACAACAACGTTGCTTTTTTTAAATTAAGCATCGTGAGACATACTAAATTAACTAAAAATCGCGGGTTACTCACGTGAATATACTGAGAAAAGCTCTACTAGTTTAGAACTAGTATAGATGACAGTAGGCTACGCGACATCGCCGCGACTGCGCGCTGCTCATGAGGAAGAACCCCTCTGTGGCTCGAAACTAGTAGAGCTTTTCTCAGTATATTCACGTGAGGAACCCGAGATTTTTAGTTAACGTATGTAGCTATTTGCCTCGCACAGCAAAACTGTGGAATGATCTGTCGTCGGTAGTACTTCCGAACCGATACGACCTTCCAGAAAAGAGCGTATTCCTTTTTAAAAGGCCGGCAACGCACCTGTTACTGCTCTGGTGATGCGGATGTCGCCCATGTCGCTGATCGCTTACCATCAGGTGATTCGTCTGCTCGTTAGCCCTCTATTCCTTAAAAAACGTATTTTAATACTAAAACTTAGTTTATTAATATCTCTGTTCATTTTCCTAGAATTAACTTAGTAAGTAAGTTATTAAATTTAGTGATACCTATTTCCTTAAAGTACAATAATAAGTGAGGCAGAGTACGCTCTGAAGTCTTAAACAACTACAATGGTGTCTTTAAAATAAGATCATTTTTCATCAGGCTTCTAATTTCTGCCCATCATAAGAAGATCTTAAAGTGTTCGGCAAATATCAAATTCCGATTGCGGGTTGAATATTTAAACTTTACAACTACCTATTAAAAATAACAGTTGCATATTATGTAGTCGGTTTTGTTTTTTCTATTAATAAGCTGTTGCCTGCGGCTTTGCCAGCGTATTCCTATTTTATCCCATGGGAGCATTTAATCGGGATAATAATCCTATCACCTAAGTCAGCCCATACCCGGCCTGTGTACCAAATTCAATCAAAATCCGTTCAGTAGTTTCAGCGTGATTTTGTCTTGACCACAAGTAACAAAAACATATTACAGGACGTCTTTTCAATTTAGAAATGGATCCAGATCATCATCAGTAACCAGACCACGGCTGGTTTACGAACTCCTCTACGCTTGGCAGGTTCATAAGACCTGGGGGGCTAAAAAGGTAACATTGGGTGAATCATTTCCAATATGTCAGATTTGATGAATTGTAAGAGAATCACCTAAGTCACCGTAAAATGGTAACAATAAAGTATGAAACATCTGCAATTCATTCCATAACTGAATCATGTTAGATGCCGATGTTGCTACACAAGAAATATATAGAGAGAAACCGAACCGTAACTTTACCGGTTTTGTTTATCTTGCCTTTTAATATAACTTGAATTAAAAAAATCGATCCTAAATGTTTTTTAATTATAATATTTTCTCATATCTATCAAGAAAGTAGAAAATTAATTAAAATATAGTGTTAAAACTACTTACAATATTTGATTTTGTTTTACTTATTTCCTTTATGCTGGCAATGTCTCCTACGTTACGCCATAGTCATAGATATACGTCACGTCAGTCAGTCACTGTCAGATGAACAGTAAATTTAAACTTGATTTAAACAAACAAATTTGCTAAAAATATAAAACTCTAACTTAAACATTATTTCATCGTGAAGTAAGTAACAGTGAATAGAGTTCGAGATATGAATGGAATTCGAAAAGTGAATTGATATAGCAAAGGGCTCCTCCCGTACCAAGGCGAAAATTGAATGGATTTTATTAAGAAATAATACACGTTAAAAGGTAAATATAATTTAATTATTTGTTATTTGTGTACTAATACTAGTCATAAATAACTAGCCAGACACTCAACCACGGCACTACGCCCAAAAGCATTGTCGGACTGGAATACTGTGGAAAGGTGTATCGGGGTACTCAAATCTCACTGGCGATGTTTAAGTATTGGTTCATCACAAGATGCACTACAGCAGGACAAGTGCATTTGCATGAACTTATATTAACTGAAACAATGGCATGTTGTTTTATTGTAGCCTACCATAAACCAGGCAATGATAGTAGCTTTAATATCATAATGTAAGGTAAAATTTGCAACTTAGAAAAAATTTAATTTCATTCATAATGTTCCATTTTCAGATGTTCTATTTTTGTTTTGGATAAACCTGCCCCAACCTTCTCTATCTGCTGCGACTCCTGTAAGCCAGGTTGTACAGTAGATACACCGGAACACTGAAGGATGGTGCATCCCAGGGACATAATTTAACTGTCTTGGATCCCGCTACGAAGTCAGATTTGAATTTATCAGAAGACGACGAAAGTATCCACTTCCCTCGCTTTTTTTAGTTAGTGATTATGAAATAAATGTTTTAAAATTAGTGACTTTATTTTATTGGTGTGAATGATATCTCTTTCAGTTGAAATACCTCTTCTTTTTCTTCACATTACAAAAGGTGGTACTATGGCTATAGACCTAAAAACTAAGGCAAATAAAAACAATAAAAATTTTCCAATCGTCAGATACACGTGCTGACCAAAATCTATTTATTTATTTATTTATAAGTCCGTTTCGTACTAGGAAATTAGTATTAGTTCTTGCACTGTGTAGGCGTATCCTGAAACAATTTTATTCATTAATATTTACTATTTGTGCAGGATCACAATGTATAGTTTTATTTAATAAGATCAGTGTGAAACTTGTTGAAAAGACATTACTGACAATGAAATAACAATATATGAAGATACAACTTCAATCATACCTATTACTGTTACTAATATACCGACACGTTAAATATTACAGGTATGCTTGTAAATGTCGTGTTGTAAAGGTACCAAATCCACACACCTGCACAGTCATTTCTCGCTGTTTCTCCTCAAATACAAGCATTTGTTATCAGTTCCCTGTTGCAGGGTGATCTTGCAATCAACCAAACTAGCCAGCGAGATTTGAGTACATACCTACTTATATCTCTCCACAAAATTCCGAGTCCGACAATGCAATTCGTAGTGCCGTTGTGGTACGCGGTAGCTCCAATAAATAGTTGGTACGATCCAGAGGCGTAAGAGCTTAGAGTGCACTTAATACCTTAAGCAGAAATAAATAATGAGATACACATATCTATCATTTTCACACCTTAGTTGTATAACTACTTTAAGTAATGAATAGTTTGGTGGCTACTTATCTTGCACACAGTACTTATTACACCACGTCGAGAGGCTAAATACGCTTCCACCACGTGCGTCGAGAGGCTAAATACGCTTCCACCACGTCGAGAGGCTAAATACGCTTCCACCACGTGCGTCGAGAGGCTAAATACGCTTCCACCACGTGCATCGAGAGGCTAAATACGCTTCCACCACGTGCGTCGAGAGGCTAAATACGCTTCCACCACGTCGAGAGGCTAAATACTTCCAACTCTGTGGATTATTTTGCGACACACACTATTATTTACTTGAAACAATCCAACATATTCAGGCACCGGTATTTCAAAAACAACTTGCATTTCCTGAAGAGTCTCACTTTGCCGACGATATGAAAACCTTTCTAAAACATGTGCATGCTCCAAAAGGTTTTCAGAAAGGCCTAAATCTCCGATTTTTCATTAATTTATTAAAAATATAAACTAAATGAACTGTTAAATGTTGCCTTTGAGTAACATCTGACAAATCTGCTTATTTGACGTATAGGAATTCAGTCTTTGTAAACCATTTTACGAATTTCCATTCAAAAGTGTCATATTAGATGAATTGCAAATATGAACCACTTTCCGTTCATATTATGAATCATCAAAATGTTGTCTTTTTACGACATGACAAATGTCACATATTATGATTCAGATATGAAACATACAATGTTACCTTTTTAGCCCCCCTGATCTTATGAAAAGATGTGACACAAAACATGATTAAAAACAATCGACAACTTACAATAATTTCCTCATACTGCAATTACAATAGCAATAATTGTCAATAAATTATTAATAAAAAAGTTTTAGCAAATGGACTACGCGGCTACGGGTCTACGCGCTACGGAGGGGGAGGGGGGCTAAAGTGGGCGGAGCTAAACCCAGCCCTCGAGAAACTCGCGAATTGGCACCAACGTGGTTGAGAACGCCTCCGATTCAGTCGCGTTCCGACCTTTGCCGGAGCCGGTCGCGTGTAAGTGTTCACAAACAAGTATCGTGTGTAGTGAGTGTTTGTGTGATGTTGGGAAAGATTCGAGCTCCGTGCTAGGACATGTCACGTCGGAAGCAGAGTAACCCCAAACCACTGAAACGTAAGTTGGCAACACTATACAACTGTAAAACTACTTACATTCGAAAAAAGAACGAAAACGAAACATTCGTTTCATTTGTTTTTTCATTCGAATTTCGAAGTTCAAACTTTTGGCGGGTTCTTGTTAGTGAGTTTTGTTTATGTTTTTTTTTGTATGCTCTGTTGTGATTAGTCATTTTGATAAATGACAGATTTCATACTTTGCCGTTAGCATATGTTTAGTTTGCGCTTTTAGTAACTTGAAACTTTTGAAAAGTTCTATGTAATGTTGTAAGAACTTTATTATATCAAAATTGACGAAATAGTTTAAATAGTAGGTACTTATAGTTAATTTTTTATCAACATGAGAACAGAAAAGAAATTAGCTGACAGATGTTGCATCACTTATTAATTCTAAGACACAATAACATCTAAAATAATCTTTTACGCCGTGTTAATAATAATGCAACTCATATTATGTTGAATAATATATGTTAATAACATACAATAAGACATGTATTAAATACTAGTAAACATGCATAAGGAAGTCTTGACAAATAACTTTGTTAACTCCAACTAACATTACTCATATTGAAAAAAGATATATTTAGCTTTGAAACTAGCAGTATTATCCTTGTTACTATGAAAAAAGAATTACTTGAATTTGATAAACCGAATTACATATAAACCAGTTATATGATATAGAGGTAGGTAGGTAATAAGCTAGGTGTTCTTTGTTTTTAAACGTTTATGTGACTCCTCTGGTGTTGCGGGTGTCCATGGGCGGCGTTGATCGCTTACCATCAGGTGATCCGTCTGCTCGTTTGCCTCCTATTCCATAAAAAAGGCGATGGAATTTCGATAATAGTTTTGGTTACTATGCTTATTTATATATTTTATGTTCAATTTATATTTATAAACATTGTTGTATCATACATTAAGCATATCATACGTATTTATTTATATATCTTTCATTAACTTAATTAAGAGTTAATGGGAGGATTTGGGGCCTTAATGCATTTTTTAAACTATTTTTGACAAATAGGTACGTAAAGAAGTAGTTATGATCAAACTAAATTAAATAAATCTTACAAAAAACTAAATAAAGTACTTAAGTCAAGATCAAACAAATACACATTTCAATTAGGTTGATGACATTATGTGCTGTCAATTCTTTAGTAATTATTATACCTATTTTAGTTAACATCTTATACATATATATACATATATCAGGAAGGCACAAGAAATATGGAGTTTGTTATTAGAATAATTATTAATAGTAATTACTATTAGAAACATTCGTTGATAATCTCATTCATGATAAAAATAACAATTGAATTTAATATAATATCAATATTATAAATGTCATCTGACTTCTCATCTTGAAATCAATCTATGCTTAGCTAAAAGTTTTAAATAAGTATCAATTAAATACCTATTCGGAAATTTAAAGAGATAAATGTAATCTAAGAAACAAAACAATGAATCCAAACTGGTGAGCTCACTACAGTTTGCTTACACCAATTATAATATGTGTTTTAATTACGGAGTCGCGGAGAACTTAACGGGTTGCCGGGGCTCGGCTCGAAGTGCAGGAGTAGGAACGGGTTGGTTTTTAGTCAGTAAGAGTCTGACACTCCCTCTCGCGTCACCCAGGTGGGAGAAGTCATTCCATGATTTACCCTCTTAAAGAAAAACAATGTATTTTAATATTTTATTTATACATATATGCTAAATACATAGTTTGTTTGACCGCGCTAATCTCAGAAACGACTGGCCCGATTTCAAAAAGATTTTCTGTGTTGTATAGTCCGTTTATCGAGGTAGGCTATAAAACAACATTCTACAGCTAGGAGCCGAGTAGAGCGAGTGAAACCGCACGAAAGTGGCTAGTATTTAATAAATTTATGTTACTATATTGCCTTTATATATCGTATATTGCATATATAGTTCACTGTTGGATACCTCCTCTGCATAAGAGAGATTGTTATGATCTCTAATCTCTACAAATGGAACAAGGGTTAGAGATCGAAGTTTTAAACTGCAATTCAGGTTTATCAAGGACCGGTGCCCTTCGCTCAAACCTTCTCAGTGTGAGAAAAGGCCATTGCTCAGTAGTGGGCACTTATAAGCTGTTGATGATGATGTTGATAAGTATTGCCTGAAGCGCTGCCGTTACCTCACAGCTTCGTTGAAAGTGTGAGCACAGGCACAGGTGCAAATAATAACTGTCTGATTCAGAAATAACACTAAATATCTAGTACTAATCATCACCAAAGCACGATTTATTATTTCTTTATTTTCAAGTAAGTCCTATTTATAATAACTATCGTGAGACATACTACATTAGTTAAAAATCTCAGGTCTCTCTTGAATAGACTCCTAGACTTTTCTCTACTAGTAGAGCTTTTCTCAGTATATTTTCTCGTGAGCACCCCGAGATTTTAGTTAACATTACTCGTAATTTTGTTTTAATTACAATATGACTTCTATATTATGTTAGTAGGACATTATCACACACACACAAACTTACTTTTAAATAAAAATTAAACTTAAGTATTTTTAGCACAACAACGCAATTCTGACAGTACATTCTAGCAATTATACAAAATGACTAATCTACCAATTTAACCGTAACGTGAGTTGTTCGAGTATAATATCTTTTTTGTTCAACGACTTAACTTAAGTGCGAGTTCGATAAACTATTATCTGTATGTATTAAATATTCTCTGATTGTTTACTTATCTTCTTGTTGGAGATAACTTTAAAGTTATAACTTTAATGACTACCTATAGTGGAAATATTTCGATAATTCTGACGTGGGGCTGGTGGATTTTTGGGGGTGACATTTGCTTACTTTGGTATGTCCCATGTCTTCTTCTTGTTCTTCCACCCCCTTGGGGATTAAAGGTTGTTTATTGTCCCTTATTCCTTTATCGTTAGGAACTTGAGGAAGATTTTCCAAATCATCCCGGGTGAAGAGATCGGTAGAATAGGGATGATGACAAGGTATGAAAATTAAAAATCTAATTAACCCGTCAGTTAGGTAACGAAAAAATATTAGACACTTATTTTTTTATTTTGTTGTATAATACAATGATACTTTGATATAATGAATTAAAGTTTAGGAGTGGAGGCTAAAACGTCATTTCTACGTAGAAAATGTACATAGAAGTGACGTCACGCGACATTTCAAATCAATATATCGTCGAAAGTATTCGTTTCTGTAAATAAATAAAAAATATGTGTCTAATGATTTAAAATAATCTACCAGACGGACATAAAATAAAAATTAGTCATTCTACCCTATTGCAATAGATACTTTGGTAGTACTAAAAAACTATAAGTTCTACGCCTTTCTTAGTAAGTACATAATACTGCCAAGAGCCTGTCTTTCACATGTAGGTAGATTACATTTTTATCTCACAACGTCAATAAATTAAATACCTATTAAAAGAACATTACAATTATTATCATTCATTTCACTCTTTATTACAATGGAACATGACTGGTGGAAACTGGTCAACTTGGAGACTTCTGCTTATCCCTTTTGATAAAGTATCTTCATAAGACGTCTACTGATGAACTTAGGCTTCCCTTAATGACAGAAATTATGACGATTCCAAATCCATTTAAGTGGAACCGTATTTAATTTTACTTTTTGTATGGGATAAGCCGGTAAACGAGCAAGAAGTACGTTATCGGCCTTTTAGGGATTAGGAATTTGAGGACTGTTGGATATTCAAAAATTATTGATGATAATTGGGCCCCCAGTAACCTCACTATTACGAAGAAACACAAGGCAAGCGTTGTTTCACGTCGGTTTTCTGTAAGACCATGATATCACTCCGGTCCATTCGTGCCGAAGCACGGCTCTACCACAAATATAAATGTTTATTTACTACAAAAAAATATTCGACAAAACAAACATCTTTTAACTATTTTAAATTATTTTTTATCTTTATTAAACATTTCATTAAATCATTACTCATTTTAGTTATAAATCCATTATTAATAATACTAATTGAGTTCAAACAACATAAATATGTTAACGGGCCATAAACTAAAACTATTTTAAAAACGAAATGGCTACTTCGTTATTTTAATAGATTTAAAAGAGTCGTTTTGTAATATTAAGTTACTTAAAGTTAATGGTAATATTAGATAACATAAGTATCGGTTATATTATAAGGAATAACATCACGCCATTGTATTTTTGAGAGGAGTAAATAGGGCTGTAAGAATTTTTTTGACAGTAATCAATTCACTTATATTTTTGTCACCATTTGTGGGTATTGTTTGAATTATAGAAACTACACATTGTGAGACCGGGCAGTATACTGCTCTGAGCTCCCTGTTATGCCTTAATTTTTTAGACTGTAATCTCTAAACAAAATCTCCACAAAATTCCATACCTCAAAAAAATAATTAAAAAATCTAAGCCCCACGGTACTGCAAAAGGTCTATTTTTAAACCTGGTTAACTAAAAAAAAATACAAATAATAATACAAATACGATATCCATTATTGAAAAAATACAAATAATAATGCACAGTAAAATAATTAAGTCGTATTAATTTAAAAATTCGCCATATTTCTGATAAAGTTTACCTATATTAAATTCAATCAATTTGTTTAAAAGCATGAGATAACATTTAAAAAAATTCCAGTAGTATAAGGAAAATCTTGAGCTTGAATTCAATAATTCATTATTCTTTTCATCAGATAATCTAGAAGTCAAGTGCTTGGAATTTAATTTCTCTATCTTATATCTTATACTATGACATAAAGCTGAAGAATTTGTGTGTTTGTTCGTTTGTTTAAACGCGCTAATCTCCAGTACTGCTGATCCGATTTGAATAATTCTTTTTGCATTGGTTAGTGCATTTTTCGAGAAAGGCTATAGGTTGTAAAACTTCACTCTGCTATTAATAGGAGCTGAGGAGACCGGGTGAAGTAGCTACTCGAAGGAATAATTATAAGATTTTTTTTTAAGGGGGTAAAATCATCGAATGACTTCCCTCGTCTTAGAGTCAGATTCTTACTGACTGAAAACTACCCCGTTCCTACTCCTGCCCTTCGAGCCGAAGCCCCGGTAACCCGTTAAGTCAGCCGCGGCTCCGTATCGGCATCAGCCCTATTGGGCCCCATCCGTGATGGCCTGATGGCTCTTTGAAGCGCGCGCAGAATAATTATAAGCCTGAAGTAAGACTAACTTGACTTAATTTACTAAATTTATAGTAAGGGCAACGGTAAAAGTATGGGTAATGCCAAGTATATATTGTACACTGCTATCATTAGTTTTATTTATTTATTATGACGTAATGTTTTAAATATTTCACAGCCAAGTAGAAAGTATAATGATTAATGTACGTAAAACTGATAAAATATCTTGTGTGACCTGTTATCGCCTGCAAATGTCAACAGAGATTCGATCGTTATTTTTATTAATAACAGTTACTCAGTTATTGTAATCTTTCGCATCACTAGTTGAGTTTGTACTTTGAAGGTGACCTGTTCCAATTTTAAAGTGGAAATGTAGACGTCCGTTGTTTATTTTTTTTGTGATTCCTACTATTGGCTAATTTTCTTAAACAAAAAAAAAATATTTGTGTTGTAACTTTCGTGAGACATACTAAATAAATTATTATGTTTTCGGCTTACTCACGTAGTAATTCGACGAGGAATTTGACTAGTTTCAAACCATGCTAGAGGCTCATATGCATGAGCAGCATTTCGCGACCCGCGACGCTTCGACTGTCGCGGTGCTACTCATGAATATGAGCCTCTAGCATGGCTTGAAACTAGTCGAGTTCCTCGTCGAATTACTACGTGAGTAAGCCGAAAACATAATAATTAAAAAAAAAAATATTTCAAATGTTCAGTACCTATGTAAATATTAAACTGAAGAGTTACTATAATTAATTATGTATGAATTATAATATACAATGTGACTACAAGTGAATTCTCATAAACGATCTTAGAATGTTTATATAACAACATTTTTTTATTTTATTTTATTATATTTCTTTTAATGTTGACATGGATTTGAATGTGTATTTGTATTATTGATATAATGGTCTTATAACAAATTAATTAATTGCTGTCATTGGTGTAACCGTTGTAATTAATATAAATAAATAAATAAACAACAAATAATAACTTGGTGAAACTCTCACGTAATTACATATTTGACGAGGAACTCGACTAGTTTCAAGCAGCACAACAGCATCGCGTAATCCTGCTCGTGAATACGCTTGAAACGAAACATAATTATTATTAATAATAATTGATCTTATAATGGTCTTAAATAAAAAGATATGCTTTGTAACTTAGTTAAACTGTCAAACACCGCGAGGACACCGGTGACCGCAACCTATTGTTCTATAATGTTGTTGTTATAATTGTGTCTATAATGACGGTACTTGACGAGTTAATTTAAAGTTCAATAAAAATATAGTCCTTATTTTGAAGCATTGTTCAATTCATAACCAAACCCTAATTCAGAGCAAACCAATCATTACAATAACATAACATTAACCCTCAAAGGGGCAGGCAGAGGTGCATATTATGCCACTGTACAATGTAACACCCACTTTTCACTATTTATGTTATAAGTCCCATGTATTAGGGGCTGAGAGTAGAACACCCCCGTGTTCATCTCAACTTAAATTAAAAGCCAACAACTCTTCAACACAAACACAAATAGCTCTGAGCCATCTCAGTCATCTCCAACCAATTCTCATGTTAACACACAAATATTCAGCATTCCACATTCCACACTATAAATAAATATCTAAAAATATCTCCACATCACAAATAGGACCAGTAAGAGTGGTCTAAACCTTTATCTCTACCATTATAGTGAAGTGGTACCACTCAGGAGTATCTACACTATATCTATATGTTGTACCAATTACATCTTGTTATCTACCTAGCCCCTTAACGTGTTGGATTGAAACATGAACATTGAATACACTTTGCTTTATAAATGCGAAATGTATGATTTGTGTGATCATGTTGCTAAATTGCTGTGTTGATAATGATAAGGCTTTGTTGAAAATATAGATAAAAAGATGGAGATGGGAATTTTGTTTTGATGATTTCAGTAGTAAGTAAACTGTGTTTTGTGGTTTTTGATGGAATAGGAGGCAAACGAGCAGACGGATCACCTGATGGTAAGCGTTCAACGCCGCCCGTGGACACCCGAAACACCGAAGGAGTCACAGTTTCGTGTACGTTTCGATTAATGGAATTTTATAGCACACGTTTTCTTGGCATGTACTAATCGTATTGGGTAGGTATCACCAATGTTTTTGTTACTTTTAAGATGTACCCGGTATTCATTAGTTAATGGAGAGAAAATAATAATTATATTGTGTTAAATATTTATGTCATAAATATGGAAAAATTCGTAGGTACACTAGTACTAAAAACAATAGGTTTTAAGGATGATAACTTGAAAACCTTTAAGTAGCTTAATCAAGATAATATTAAATGATATCAACAGATAGATTATCTGTTGCGTTCGCGGTTTAGTACTAATCTAATTATCTAATTACAATTTGAAATTTTTTTGGCGTGACAGCCACTTACCTAATATTTGTATAACATAACATCACGCCTTTATCCCTCCAAGGGGTAAGAGGTGCACATTACGACACTTAAAGCCACTGTACAATGTAACACCCACTTTTCGCTATTTATGTTATGAGTCCCATGTAATAGAGGGTGAGCCTATTGCCATATACCGGGCGTATTTCCAGACTCCGTGCTATATACTACTGAGAATGTTTTACAAAACCCAGTAATACTTTACTCGACCCGGTAATTGAACCTGAAACCCTTTGCGCAGAAGTCGCACTAGGCAATATGGCAATAGGCTCACCCATATTACATGGGACTCATAACATAAATAGTGTGTGAGTGTTACATTGTACAGTGGCATTAAGTGGCTTAATGTGCAGTTCTGCCTAACCCTTCGGGTGTAAAAGGCGTGATGTTAAGATATATTGAAACAATTCCCACCAAACCCAACAAAAATTAAATTACCCAACAAAGTACCACATAAACCTATAATCCTTTATCCATACATCTTCCCATCCTTAAAAACAATGAACCAGGAAAGGGCGGCGGCACAAGCGTAATTCTGTCACCGGGTGCGCCAGCGCAACGTCATTTGCGTATAAGTCGAGCTAACTTGACGCACAATAACCCTTTGATAGTGCCGCTTCGCATAATTCCAGTCAGGTGGACGGCTAATATCCCTCGTATGTTAAACGAACAAACAAACAAACAGACAATCGTACTTTCATGTAAACATATGTATGGTTAACTTATGATTTCCGAACGTATCTTTAAGAGAATCGATTGCAAAGTGGACGGTTTTGGTGTATGCGCGTGAGTTGATTTTTATTGGGGATTGATGATCTTTTGGAGTTTGTTGTTTACCAAGGAGTGCAGGAAGAAGCCGAAATAGTATGTTTTTATAATAACTATCGTGAGACATAGTAGAGGTATATTAACTATATTAACTAAAAATTGTGGGTTACTCATGGAGCCCCTTTGTGACTCGAAATTAATAGAGCTTTTCTCAGTATTTTTACGCGAGTAACATGCGATTTTGAGTTGAATTAATAATTTTAACTTAACCCAATGTTAGTATTTAGTTTAAATAGGTATCATGGTGACGGTCCTGGACAGTAGTGCTCTCTGATAAACCTGGACCTATTAAACTGTGATGTTCAACCCACCTGGTAAGAATATAAATCAGTGCAAACCGCTCTCATTGTAGAAGAGGCCCAGCAGTCCAGCAGTGGTCTATCAACGCCCGTTGATAAATATGTGATGTTCAGATATTTTATTAATGAAAACGGCTAGAGGTATAATCCAGAACTCGTCGATTATAATGTATTATAATTGTATGCCTTCATTGGTGGAACATGGTGAACTGTGTATTCATCTAATATTTAGCAATACATATAAGTTTACTGTGTTCAATTATAACGATATTTTGAAGATTTCAAAAGTGGTATGTGAACTGGTGGGGGTGATATAGCTTTTCTGCGATCTAGACCTAGTTAATCATTCTCTTTCATTTACATAGAGTATATACACTTATAGGTTATTAAATTAGATAAGGTGTTGACAAAAACTCATAATATAATATAATATCGCACCTTTTATCCCTGAAGGGGTAGGCAGAGGTGCACATAATGCCACTGTACAATGTACCACCCACTTTTCACTATTTATGTTTTAAGTCCCATATAATAGGGGGTGAGCCTATTGCCATATACCGGGCACAATTCCAGACTCCGTGCTTCTACTGAACATTTTTAATACTCAGTAATAATTTGCCCGAATTTGGGCATCAAACCCGAGACCCCTTGTCCGGCAGATACACTTGCGACCTATCTGCGAACGAGGCAGTATTTAAAAACAATAAAGGAGTGAAAAAAACAATTAAGAGATTTGATTTGATTTGATTGTAATTAATTACCTCGCCCCTACATACTTCACACATACGTCACACTCGATTTAAGAATCAGTAGCAACTCAAATCGTTAAATTAATTAAATATACAGATAAACTATTAATATTATTTGCTTCTAGTTTGATTAGTTTTGGTAAGATACCAAACTCGTTTTGTGAATTGACATATGAAGATAATAATTTATAGTTTAAACGAAACTCGTATCACTGACAGACTATTATTTATTTTGTATTAGTTGACGTTTCAAAAGTACCAAATTATGGTTAAAATTGAAATAAATGCTTTGACTTTGACTTTTACTTTGACCTCTTAAGGAACCCCATGTCATGTCATGCCCACTGGGAAAACCACGACAGGGAGTTCATTCCACAATCGGAGGGTCCGTGGGAGAAAATTCCTCTGAAGCCGAACTGTACTGAGTCACGTTTTTTTTAAGGGGGGAAAGTCATGACTGCTCCTGCCTGGGTGAGGCGGGAGGGAGTGTCAGACTCTTACTGACTAAAAACCACCCCGTTCCTTCTCCTGCACGTCGAGCCGGAGCCCCGTAGGATTATCTCCTGTGTCGTGGGTGCGTTTACAAACATACAAGTTCACATACACATCACACCCAGACCCGGAACAACAATTTGTGGATCACACAAAGTGTTGTTCCGTGCGGGAATCGAACCCGCGACACGTTGCACGGCAGCCAGCCCAGCCACCGCACCAACCGTGCAATCATTATATTATTATGACCCCCCCCAAAACGGACGGATTGGAAATTGTAGTTAAAAAGGTTAAAGTTTCTCAAAGGGAGCTGATCTGATATTGCGTGCTATTAATGCAACACTAGCCTTGAGGAGTTGATTACAACTATTATTACACAAAAGAAACATTTTAATTATTTACTTTTATGAAGAAAGAAATTGTTTTTACCATCACTTTGTCGGCACCTGTTACCCTGTAAAACCAACATAAAACTTTAAATTGTGTCTACTATTTTGATAAATTAAATCCTATGTATATGTGCTTAACGTATAAACACATATGACGAATCACCTTCATGGTGACTATACGTCTATAAGTTCCATAGTTCTGTTATAACTATATTTTTTTAAAACAATATTTTTTCCTGCTATTGTGTATATGGAATATTACTATGTATAGATATATCACCATTCAAAGAATATTGATTCTTTATTTCTACGTATATAAAGTGAGATAGTAAAATTATTAGTAAACTTGAGTCAAAATGATTCACATTTTAATTGTTCAGTCAACTATATAATATTGTGGCTAACGACACGTAGTTATTCACATTAAAACACCACTGTGTATGACTTTCTGAGGTTATTTAGATAGTACTGA
The DNA here is from genome assembly GCA_038387885.1 of Spodoptera picta. NCBI lineage: Eukaryota > Metazoa > Arthropoda > Insecta > Lepidoptera > Noctuidae > Spodoptera > Spodoptera picta. Next base: position 145,034 of record JAZHFQ010000271.1, read on the forward strand.
CATACACAGAGAGAAAACAGCGTAAGTAAATCTTAATTTACATTTTGTAAATCTGATATTACTAATTCGCCTTGAGCAGGTGTAGTTAGTGATCGTGGTTTATCAGAGAAAAGAACTATTGTTCAGCAGGAGACAGAATTGATAAAGAATTTCATATTTTTATTAATTTAACTTAGATTCTAAGCAAGGAGGCCCAATTACTTTCCCTAATCTTTCCAATTCCCGAATCCCTAACAATCCTCAAATTTTTAATCTCTAAAAGGCCGGTAACGCGCTTGTAACGCCTTTGGTGTTCCATGTGTCCTTGAGCGACGCTGATTGCTTACCATCAGGTGATCCGTCTGCTCGATAACGGGCTTATACCACAAAAAAAAATAAGTACAATTTAATGCTACTCCTTTGAAATAGGAATCATACCAGCAGATACAACCATTCGACTAACAAGCATCAATAGGAAACTACTAATAAACCTGGTCATAATTTTGTTTACGGCAAAAAATATCATAAAATAATTCACGAGGTGAAGACCCGCCATGACACATGACATATGTCATAGCGTCAAGTGTCATATTGTGAAAACGTGTATGAACTAATATTGTTATGTTTGTTAACAATATTGAATTAGTTTTCCTCGAGAAGATTACAGTTTTGAGAGCTAGAAAAATGTCGTCACCCGTGCAAAAATTTAAGGAAAATTATTGTTTGTTTGTCATCTTAAAATAACATGTCGCTCTGGATTTTAACCGTCTTCTAATATGGAGGAAGGTCTTTGTGGTTTTACCCTAGGAGAAAATGTTGTGTGATTGTATTTATAATTATTGTGTGTGTATATTTGTCTTTTCATTACAAGGAGTTGTTTTAAAGCTGTCGTCAAATAGTACAGGGTATTATCATAGGCTATTTATATTTTTTTCTTTTATTATGTTTACAATTGCATTAATATATTTTGACATTCACAATTTCAATAAATATTTTACCTGTCCGATAAGTATTTATAAAGTGCGTAACTCTGAAATAAGAACAAACTTTAAAAATAACGGACAAGAAAAAATCAAGATGGCTGACCTGTCAATGTCAAATATATTAGAAATTTCTTAAACAGATTATTTTATATATTGTAAACGTATATTATTTATCAATGAATACTAATAACCACATAGTATATTAGTAAAACACATCTGATATGATATGCCTGATAAAGTTATCGGCAAGTTACGCGATATTGAATGATTTAAAAATTATTGCAACTATTTTATCGATTGTTAATCGATGCTTCTTGATTTGTGTCTATGGTTGTGCTTATAAATGATTTGGTAATCGAGTTGTTTAATCGAATAAGGACTGCATTACTGCATAAGATATGACGAACTTTGTTTGACTCTTCGGCGAAGGCCTCTTCTCACACATACAAATAATCTCAATCCCAACACTTTATATATGTCTATGTTTTCTAACGATATTTTCTTCAGAGTATATTAGTGATGCTTAAATGTACTGACAAAGTATGATTTGGAAAATATCTGTTAGTACTCCAAGGATAGTTTTTTTTAAACGTTGTCCAGGGGCGTAGCTAGCGCCGTATCTTCCAGTCTGACCCTTGGGTAATGCAGAGAAGAGTAATTGGTAGGTGCAAGAGGCAAGCAATGATTTTAATTGACAAAATGAATACAAAAATGTATTTGATAAAGTGCATTATAAAAGCTTAATTCATAGTTTTAATATTCCTATTTAAAAAAAATATAGCATATTTTAGATGTTTTGATTTTATTAAAATGCAACAAGTGAATCATAGCAATATCTTGATTTATATGTATATAGTTCAATATAAATATGACATTTGAAATATTAATTTACGATTTACAATTCTAATTTGAATACTTAATAACTACCGGATACATGACCGTATATCGTTCATTAAATGTAAATTTATTCAAAAATCGCTTCTTTTATATCAAAGATGTTATTAGTAATAAGTTATTAAATGTATTTCGTATTTAATATGTGTAAATATAAAATTTATTTATGTTTTATGATGTGTTAATTTCTATAAATCATTTGAAAATTCGAAATTACTATAGTGGGATGTTTATATATTTCGAGGTTCATATATTTTTTGTTTTTTTGCACTTTAAATGCTGTATGGAATCCAGTCACTTTACGCCAATTCCAAATACAATTCTAGACTCAGTTATTTTACTTATACAGAGTGTATATACAGAACGCTCCCGGAACGCTGAGAAAAAAAAAATATTTTTACAATTTTACTTAATCGACTTTGTTTTCGTATTATACATATATGCAACATTTAATTCCTTACTTTTATAAAATAGAACTAGTCTTTTTACCATCACCTGTCGGCGTTTTTCGGGAGTGCTCCGTTTACACCCTGTATAGAGGTATATATGCCCAAGAGCAATTAAAAAAAAACAAAAAAAGTCATACTTAGACCGAGTATACAATTCTTTGCTTGGCAGTTGCGCTTGCTATAACCAACGACATAGCCACAATATACTATATATAAAGTTGAATTACTAACCTACTACAACACATTTTTTCAACTGCATATTAACAAATTGTCTCCAAAACCAAAACCTTTAATCGGGGTCTTAACGACCATATGTTAGCGGTTGGGGTGTTAAACCCCTCCGTGATTCTTTTCACCCTCAGTTCCCATGGTGCGCGCGTGGCTTGCTTTGACTTTTGAGGGTTGATGGCGCTTGAATAATAGGATGGGTATAAGTGACCGTCGAGGGTTATATTTCAATTAGGGTGACTTGTGTTGTACGGAAAGATTTGTAATATTTTTGTGTCCTTAAACTGTGATTGACATAGCGCTCTATTTCACCGGGTCACCATGGCGGCGAAACCAGGCGTCGCTACCATCAAAATGTATACAGCTCTATACAGAGTTGCTCACCTGGTGTCCGCTCAGTTACGCAACCACCTTATACATTTTGTTGGTAGCAGCGACTGGTTGCGCCGCCATTGTATCCTGGTGAAATATAGCTGTAATAATTGGAAGTGTGGTTGAATGTGAAGTTATTGGTTTCATCGACTGGTTCATTTAACAATCTGTGATAATTTACTGCTAGACTATATCTAGCAGTAAATTTCCTCTACTCGTACATAAAGGAGTTTGCCCCAATCTCGACGTATGGTAGGCGGGTTGGAGGTTACAACTTAAGAGGTACAGAATAGATTCTCGGACTCTTTAGATGACCCATTTTTCGGGGTTCTTCCACGGAAAAACCCACCTGAAGAACCACGACTCTTCAGACGGGTTCGCAGCGCAAGTAGCAACACCGATGCGAGCGCCAACGCTAACCAGTAGGCTGCGCGACCACGTACGCTGCTCATGAGGAAGAATCCCTCTGTGGTTCGAAATTAGTAGAGCTTTTCTCAGTATAATCACGAGAGTAACCCGCGATTTTTAGTTAATTTATGCCTCACCATAGTTATTATAAAAACGAAGTCATACTACTTAATACATTACCGATAACCCCGACGGCACCTCAGTAATACACATCAAATTTCCTCGTCATATACACGGAAAATGGTCACTACAATATACATAAGCAATAAACTTATTTTTCATAATACCGTTGTTAATTCATTATTATTACATTACAATTTACAACGATCGGTAATTTACTGTACAACAATTACCTCGTATTTTCCATAACGAAAAATCTAACGGAAGTTCAAGCATTTTAACCTTTTTGAACTGTATTGTTGAACTAAGTTCTATGTGTGAGTTCAAATGAAATATTTTATTTTAATTACTAGTCATTCATTTGTTTACCATTCATGCGTTTGAGTGGATTTTTTTTTGTTGATATTGTCTTTAAATATGGAATATATTGACGTATATTGTGACATGTTATAGAGGTATATAAATATATATATGTACATTTATTTTGTTGGGACAGGTTCGCTGGAACTTGTTCTGCTCTTTCTTTGAAAGACTAATTACACTTGTTTACACGGTTTTCATACCCCAGCTGAAAGTTATTATTTCATTTTGTGTTCAGGTAGAACTATCCAGAAAAAATAATAAAAAAATTCTGTCACGTCTGGTTTAAAAAATATTTATTTTCTTGAAGGGAAATACAAAAATTTTAGGATTAATACAAAAATAAATTAATAATTTATGCTTTCTTTTTATAGTTATTTGAATCAGTTTCTCTTATGATAGACCAACAGTAATCCCCTAACATATTTTCAACCCAAAACCCTTGATGTCGTTCTTCGAAAGTCCTTAAATGTTGGTGGAAACGTTCACCCTGTTCGTCACTCATACTTCCTAAGTTTTCAGGAAAAAAATTCAGATGAGAGTGTAGAAAGTGAATCTTTAATGACATGTTTTGATTAATTGCTTCGAAAAGTCTCGGAATATCTGTGTAATAACAATATTCACCTTCTCTTTTGAAAACTCTTCGACTGCCTCGTTGGCCGAGTGGTCGCAAGTGCGACTGCCGGGCAAGGGGTCTCGGGTTCGATTCCCGGGTCGGGCAAAGTATTACTGGGTTTTTAAAAAAATCTCAGTAGTAGCACGGAGTCTGGAAATGTGCCCGGTATATGGCAATAGGCTCACCCCCTATTACATGGGACTCATAACATAAATTGTGAAAAGTGGGTGTTACTTCTATGTGCACCTCTGCCTACCCCTTCGGGGATAAAAGGCGTGATGTTATGTTATGTTGTTTGTCTTTTGAAAAATTCTGAGTAAACTTTGCTTCTGTTTCTGAAAAACGTAACTTTTGTGTCTGGTAGTAACAAGTTCCATTGTTGTAAGCGGGAGCCAAGAAGCTCTGCTTTAGATCTTGATAACTGTAAATCTCGTATAAGATTCAGCCTGATTAAACTGTCAAACACCGCGAGGACACCGGTGACCGCAACCTATTGTTCTATAATTGTGTCTATAATGACGGTACTCAACGAGTTAATTAAATGTGGAGTGTTTTCTTGAGGTGAAAATTCGTCAGAATCACTAGAAATCAACTTGAATTCAACATCACTGTTATTGTCATCTAATATATTTGCACTCGAACTACCGGGACAAACTGGATGGGGTAGATCTGTTGAATGTAAAATCGGCTTAGTAACAGACGGAACATCGGCATACATAATACTTGCCTTATTTTTTTTGTTATATCCCAATGTTTTCGTAACACAAAAGTAACAATCATTTTCATGATTACTAGGTTTTCTCCATAGCATTGGCGAACCAAATGGAAGGTAAACTTTTTCTCCTGATGACCACTGGAGTAAGATGATTCTACAGCTTTCGCAAAACACGTGAGGCACCCACTTTTTATCTTGATTTGCAACAGGAAATCCAAAATAATGAAGATATACAGTTTTTAACGAATCTACAATAAGTCTTCTCTTTTTTGAAAATATAAACTGTCCATAAACTGCACTTTCTGCTAGCCATTTTAAATCAATCCAAAGCAAAGTAACCGTCGTTTGAAGCGAACGAATAAACAATAAAATATCACCACCACGTCGGGTAGTTAAAAAAAATCAATTGAAGGCAGAAAAAAATTCCGACGTGATAAAATATTTCTGCTAACACTTTTAGGTTTAGGGAAGGTAGATTAACATATTGACATACATTCGGTTCGGGGTATAAATAAAAAGTAAAATTTTGTAAACTAGTGTTATTTATGCAGACGAGGTACTTTTAGTTGTTCATGACAAAAATTATATCATCATCTTGACCAGCAGCTCATGGCATGATGACAGTTTTCTACTGAACTCTGCTAAAAGGCCTCCTCTTTATAAGGGGGTTTTGACAGTATCTCAACTATTAGCAGAGGAGATCGCAGCTTAACTTCTTCTGAGCTAAGACTCTCATCATACAAAGAAGTACCTACTGAGCATCTATCGCCACGGTTGCTCAAAGTGGATCGACGAGTTAAAATTTTGATTTGAACCTTTGTCTTTTAACCCCTGGTATGTCGTGGACGTACATATACGTGAGATACAATGTGTTTTCTATTCTGTCTCATATACCGGCAGATAAGAGGTTAATGTGCCAGTACATGATTATAGATAACCTGATGGTATGCGATCGACGCCGCCAATGGACACCAATACCAGAGGCGTAACAAATGCGTTGCCGGCCTTTTGGGGCTTAGGAATTTGAGGATTGTTGCGGCTTCGGGATTTGGAGAGAAGGGTAATTGAGGAGTGGAAATGTCAATGGAGCCAAGTCAGTTGCCAAAGTGTCTCTCGTCTATACTGTCTTTTAGATTAGAAAGAGAATTGACCTCTGAGTTGATTTTATTAAATGTGCTAATTTTGTGTCTAATAATTATTGAGAGCAAGGTTGTTGCACCTTGTAGGAAAAATAACACTAATTAGCATTTTAACTGGTCGAGTACCGTCATTATAGACACAATTATAGAACAATAGGTTGCGGTCACCGGTGACCGCTTGGTGCTTGACAGTTTAAGTGCAAACTAACCTCAAAATTATTAGCTACTAGCTGTTGCCCGCGACTTCTTCCGCGTTGAATAATGACTTCTAGCAGAATATAAACTTTTGAATTAGTCTTTATCAAGGGATATTCTACGGTAACGTATGTCGTCAGAATTGATTACCTAGTACAGGACCTAGTCTCGAAGCGCAGGATAAGAAACGGGGTGGTTCTTAGTCAGTAAGAGTCTGACACTCCCTCCGCCTCACCCAGGCGGGAGCAGTCATTCGATGATTTTCCCTCCTTAAACTGTCAAACACCAAGCGGTCACCGGTGACCGCAACCTATTGTTCTATAATTGTGTCTTTAATGACGGTACTCACCGAGTTAAAAAAATGTATAGGACCTAGAATGATGACCTAGTATACCTCCCTCGTAGATGAAATCGTGATAATATGTAGCCTATATGTTGACCCGACTTTACAGTAATATTTATGCAAAATTTGAAGTAAATCCATGCAGTACCATTTGAGATCATCCCGGACATACACACAGACTAACATACAAAAATTCTAAAAACCATATTTTTGGCTTCAGTATCGATTGTAGATCACGCTACAATAATTCTTTTTTTAAAAAAATCAATGTACAGTGATGTCTTTTCTATGATTATATTATATGTATAGATACCTATAGATGAATAGAAGATTTACAAATAGGTATTAAGATTGTTTTTTTTTAAACACGGACATTAGCACGAAATTTGGTTTTTTTACCATTGCATGTATGGTGAAAGTGGGTGTTAGAGATAAAATGCGAGTTTAATAATTTATATTACAGACTATTTATACTTTATATATTAAACAACACCTCTCCTAAGTTATAAAGAACCCATAAGCTAAAATATACGACATTTTGGCTTTCATCAACCTATAAGTGACTCCTAAAAATAAAAGAAAGGGATCAGTTTAGGTGCTAAGTTACGCTAAGTACCTTTTAAGGGTGGTATAGTGAAAATGCCTAAGTACGAGTAACAAAACATCATCACGCCTTTTATCCCCGAAGGGGTAGGCAGAGGTGCGCATTACGCCACTAAGCTACCGGGTAAGCCTATTGCCATATACCGGGCACAATTCCAGACTCCCTGCTACTACTGAGTATTTTTTTTAAATCCAGTAATACTTTGCCCGACTCGAGACCTCTTGCCCGGCAGTCGCATTGAGAATTTGGTTTCAAAAACCCAGTAATACTTTGCCTGGCGCTCCCTTGCCGAGTCGCACTTGCGACCACTTGGCCAACAGTCGTTAATATGAGTATTGTAATAATTATACTTGTGTACGTTTTAATGACGTGTATAGGTACATCTTAGATTAGGTTAAAACATGCTATTCATTACTACTTATAAAGATAACATAATTAGAAATATTCACTTATCATTAAATATATATAATTTTAGTTTTTGCCCAAGATTGCGCGTCAATTAAAATCCATTTTTGAAAGTTGCCCAAAGAAATTCGAAAGATCCTTTCTTAGCACTTCTATAAATATATTCCCTATGGAACTTAAATGTCTAATTTTAGTGTTAAATGAAAACTATTTTGGCCTATATATTGTCATTCAGTTATTCGAATTACCTCGGTTTTTTCCTTCATGTCACTTGATTACTAGAAAATAAAGGTCAATAAGTCATCACCTAACATAACATAACATCACTCCTTTTTATACCCGAAGGGGAAGGCAGAGGTGCACATTAGGGCCCTTAATGCCACCGTACAATGTAATACTCACTTTTCACTATATATGTTATGTAATAAAGTCCCATGTAATAGGAGGTGAGCCTATTGCCATATACTGGGCACGATTCCAGACTCCGTGTTACTATTGAGATTTTTTTAATAAACTCATTAACTCTTTGCCCGACCCGGGAATCGAACCCGAGACCCCTTGCCTGGCAGTCGCACTTGCGACTACTCGGCCAACGAGGCAGTCAATAACACATCATCTATTGTTTCTAATAATCCAATTAACAATTAAAAAACAAACTAATTAGATCTAAAACTATATCTATTAGTAAATCGCGCAATAGATTGCGAAGAAACACAAAATTGTAATCATTATGTTTCATATCAAGAAGTAATCTTTCGATCTAAGTCATAAATAAAAGAATTACAAAGAAATAACTAGAACAAAAAGCTAAAACTATTGATTACAAGATAAAAATATTGTTTCAAGATAAATAAACTGATCACAGATAAATAAATCTTGACTGTCTTTGAAACTAAGATGTTCATCTAGGTACCATTACATTTTAGACATATTACTGACAAGGAATGTGGAAAAACAGAATTATATTGACAATAATCGCTTATCACATTTGTATTGAATGGAAATCGAACCTGTGACTCGTGACGTAGCTATAGTACTGACGATGCAGTCCCATCAATATATCTTCAGTAAGTAAACCATATTATAACAATATATTGAATCATCATTTGTAAAAATAGAAACTAAAATAATATTAGGTAAGGTCAAAACCTGATACATGCCTATCATATAACATACTATAATGTAGATATCTTGTTTCAAAAAATCTTAATTAGTTATGCACTTAAAAATATCAAATCTTTAATCTAACAAAAATCTCTTCCGTTGTTCTAGAGACTACCACACTACCAGACTACCATACTATCAGACCACCTTTGGGTGGATATAATGCAAAAGAAATATTAAAAAGTGTTGTATACTACGAAAAAAATACATCTTCACTACATAGTATAAAACAAAGTCGCTATCCGCCGTCTGTGTGTTCCTGTGAATGCTTAGATCTTTAGAACTACGAAACAGATTTTGATGCGGTTTTTTTAAATAGATAGAGTGATTCTTAAGGAAGGTTTATATGAATAATACATGCATATTGCTCTCGTGCCAGGGCGGGTCGCTAGTTATATTATAAAATTATCTCGATTATCAATATGTATCTTATTTTCTAATTAATTTACAACAAAATGCAATGGCAATGCTGCTAGTCTTTTGGGCACCCTACCTCACGATAGCTATGAGGAAATTTTTTTGTTGATGCCTTAAGATAGCATTTTTATTATTATTACTTTTTTAAGGTATACCTATGTAACTATTTTAGTTTTTAGTTATATATATTTGAAGTTGTATATATTTATTTAATTATAGATATTTAATGAAACAATAAAGAAATAGAACACAAATGAACATTGTGATAGATAAAATATTGTGTTTCACTGAATTTTATAATGTTGATCAGTTATTAGGCAAGTCTCTGATAATTCGATATCTATCGAGGATTAAAATCGCTGCGCTACCTGATAGTGATCTGCCGATAACCGAATACATGTCTGTGTGTCTGTGTACACGCACACTATTGTAGTAGATAGACTAGCCATTGTACAGTGAGAGGTGAAGTTGGATCTTGACGCATGTTGAATTGAATAGGTTAGCATCGAAAGTATGATTTATTTACGAAAAATAAACTGAAATAACATAAGTAATTAAGAATTATAATTTAAATGAAAAAATAAATAAATATGTACAATATTATAGGTATATTTGACTACTATCTCGTCTGGTAGTAAGCGATGATGCTCGTCGTCCCACAAGCAACCTATTCACTCGTACTCACACCCTTCAGGAAACCTCTGGCAAAGAATTCCACTCCTTAGTAGTACGTACAATTGGTTATTTGCCTTAATCAAAAATGAAGTATTTCGACTGTTCAATACAACAAAATATTAAAAAATAATCACACTTTCATTAACTGATTTTATGACCAACTTAATTTTAGTATTTCTCCAGCCAATTTTTAACAAATAAGTACGCTGTTTGATGCTAAAAAAACGTGACGTCACAATACACAATCTCATACAAAATTCAGAGAAAATTGTCGTTTTTTGACAGTTCGAAGTTTTGAATTTTACTAGATGGTACCCAATTCCTTATTATCCTACTTCGGTTACATCCTCCACCTATGTTCAGTAAACACGCAACATCCATGTAATTTGATCTATATCGTGGTTCGTAATCGTATGAGCCTGGTTTATAGATAACTACTTGATCGATCATTTCAAGATTAGACATTAAGATAACGATTTTAATCGATAAAAGGAGATTTATAATTTTTCCTTCTTTCCGAGCCAAGGTTTGTAATAGAAATTCCTGGTTAAATTGTGATGTGTAGTTAGTGTTATGTTTTAGAAATTATTGTTAACATTTTATGGCCTTTATTCTTATTTATTTATTTATTTATCATTTTATGTACCTACACCACACAGACAATATTACAAAGGACAACACATTATAAACATGAGGTACATAGGTACTGCATATCCCTTAAGGGATTTCTTCCTGCAGACCTGCGACAGGAAAAGGAAATTAAACATAAGACATAAGACACAGTGTAGATAGATGATGCATGCAACGAATACAGAACAAAATAAAATTACTGAAATTAGAGAAAGAGAATAAAATTCTTGATTGGAATCGAATAGTTTGGTGTTAAATAAATCTTTAAAAGTTATCGATACTTTGAAATAGATTTCCCAAATTGTGTGAAATTAATGCTTGCTGGGTTATTTTGGTGATCACTGTTGTATTATTTGTAACTAAATTATTTACCTCTATAATTGACGTTCCAATGATGATGTTTTATAAATCTTGTTGAGGTTCTGTATCTAGATTGGATTTATGATGAAATTTTAATCTTAACGCAATTATAACTAACTATGGCTATCATTAGTCCTAAATCCTAACACATAAATATCACACATACAACAAAATTATCAAAAAATCTTCTCAATCTTATAACCCGATCTTTATTTAAGAACAACGCCATCTTATGTTGGCTGTCAAAAACAAAACAAGAGTGACCACTTCATCCCACGTTTGTAGGACACATGTAAGCTAAATAAATCGCTTTCGATCGATAAAATCTAACTGTTTATCAATGTGAGGGTTAATAAATTAAGATTATCTACTCGGCAATCTCGCGAGATCAGGTGAAGTTGGGTTTAATTGAAGTCACGTGATATTCCTGTGTTTTTAATTGTTTTTGTTTATAAGGACATCGTTGTTAGGTGATAAACTGATAATACAGTACGTAACACCACGCCTATTATCTCCGAAGGGCTACAGAGGTGCACATTACGGCACTTATTGTCATTGTATGTAACACCCACTTTTCACTATTTATGTTATGAGTCCCATGTACCTAATAGGGAATGACCCTATTGCCATATATCGGGCACAATTCCAGATTCTGATAACTTCTCAAAATTAGTAATATAATCACTACATAGTATAAAACAAAGTCGCTATCCGCCGTCTGTCTGTCCCTATGTATGCTTAGATCTTTAAAACTACGCAACGGACTTTGATGCGGTTTGTTTTAATAGATCATTGTTCAGGAAAGTTTATGTATAATACATGCATATTGCACCCGTGGGAAGCCGGGACGGCTCGCTAGTTTATATATATTCCAATAATCACAATAAGATTATAAAAGTGAAAGTTTCTTCGTTTGTCTGTTTGTCCATCAATCACGCTGGAACTACTGAACGGATTTTGATGAAATTCGGTATACAGGCAGGGTATGGGCTGATTTCGGTGACAGGATACTTTTATCCCGCTTAAATGCTCCCATGGGATAAAACGTTGTGTGAGTGAGGTTACCGGAGGTTCAATTACCCTCCCCTTCCCCAATATCCCCATTCCCTGAATCCCCAACGATCCTCAAACTCCTAATCCCCAAAAGGCTGGTAACGCACTTGTAACGCCTCTGGTGTTCCATGGGCGATGCCAATTGCTTACCATCAGGTGATCCGTCTGTTCGTTTACCGGCTTATACCATACAAAAAAAAGACAGGAATCATATTCTATGCTGACGAAGTCAAAGTCAAAGCATTTATTTCAATTAAACCATATTTTGGTACTTTTGAAACGTCAACAAATACAAAATAAATAATAGTTTGTCAGTCAGTCCGTCAGTGAAATTACGTGAAGCTTGGTGAAGTTTCGGGCAACAGCTAATACATAGATATATAAGGCAAAGGAATCCTTAACCTCGTTAAATATAAGAGATAGTATATCTGAGACTTCAAGTACTAATGACTTGCAAATCCGTGTTTCATTATCACCCAGTCGCAAAGATAAAGGTTCAGTACAATTTCTTTCCTAAATTTTTATGTAGAACGATCCTTTCATAAACATAACATAACATAACATCACGCCTTTTTATCCCAGGCAGAAGCGCACATTTCGGCACTTAATGCCACCGTACAATGTAACACCCACTTTTCACTACTTATGTTATGAGTCCCATGTAATAGGGGGTGAGCCTATTGCCACATTTCCAGACACTATGCTACTACTGTGATTTTTAAAAACCCAGTAATACTTTGCCAGACCCGGGAATCGAACCCGAGACCTCTTGCCCAGCAGTCGCACTTGTGACCACTCGTCCAACGACGCAGTCCTTGTTAAACTACGTGTAAAAAAACGGACTTCAACGCCCCTTCTTTTTCTGAAGTCGTTTAATTAATATACTTAAACTTTCTCCTGTGTAACAAAATTTTTTTTGGAAACTGCGTAGAAATCAGTGCAAACATGTATTACTCACGCAGTAATAAGGAATATCGAGCTTGGCTCTTAGCGTTTTACTTTGAAACCATTGAAGAATCTCAATGTTGCTGTTGCATGTTGCCCTACCATTGTTTGCCCTACCACTGAATACAATAGGAAGCGATCTGTCGCTGCCGGCCGTAATGCGGAAGATGGTGGACAGCGCAGAGTCGTGGGACGCGGTGGTGTCTTTCTGCGAGGATGTGATGTCGCAGAAGGAAACTGCGGAACGGGAGAGGGAGATCTTACTGACTTCCTCTCCCAACCGCAGAAGGCGCACCGGGCGTAGGAGAAGGGCCGACAACGCCCTCTTCCGGCCCCCATGAATGGGTCCAGGGGCGAAGGACTTGGGGAAGTCCCCGCCCCCGAATCGATAGACCCGAGTCGAAGGCGCGCGCGGGTGTCGGCGTGCGCCTTTGAGGCGATGCACGTGGTGCACTGCTCCGTGCAGGTGACGGGGCCCTGATTTACGGGCCGGCACTGTAATGCGGGGCTGCGGATGAATTTGGACTCCCGCGGCCCCGCACGCACGTGCGAGGAGACACTGGGGTGGTTTTAGCCGGTAAGAGTCCGGCACACCCCTCCGCCTTTCCCCAGGTGGAGGCAGTCCATGAGGATTTCCCCCCATAAAAAAAAAAAAAAAAAAAAACACTGAATACAATACATGTCCAAATTGGTTTGAGGATAGTTTTATAGATAGCTTTATTTCGAGAGTCTTGTTTTATTAAGAAAATAAGAAATATTATATTACTAGCTTTTACCCGCAGCTTCGCTCGCTTCACAAAAGTATAAAAAGTAGCCTATGTGACATATTATACCAATACATGCAGCGCCATCTATACTTATCCTTTTTTTCCCTCGGGAATATCAATTTTTTTCGGGATAAAAAGTACCCTATTATTTAATCTGGACTTCTAACTTTACGTCTGCAAAAATTCAAAGCAATCGGTTTAGTAGTTACGGCGTGAAATCGGAACAAACAAACAAACTCACTTTCCGATTTTTAATATGTATTAGTAAGGATTATTACTCAACCCCCAAAAAAAACACATGTTGCTTTATAATTACTATATCCACAATGATACGGGTGGTATCAGTAGGATATCCCACTTGTCAACCGTTTACTCGTTCATCTAAACCCTTATTGATAAAATCTTAGATCCCGTACACACATCAAGCTAAACAAACATTCCAGTTTATCATGACCCCGCTGTGTATGAGCTTTCCGTATATTCAATGGTCATTTTATATTGGTGTTGTACACCTTGATGTGTGAGCTAGAAATATGTATGAAATATGTGAGGTCATGTTACTCAGTGCATTCTTGTAATGGTGAGAGGTGAAGAATAGCAAGTGTATGAGTATTTATGAAGTTGTTTTAAAGTTCCTGTTACTTTCTGGCGCCCTGGTACACACGGCTACACATCGAGCTTTACATAACCAGTATAAACTGAACGTTAGATGTGCGGAAAGATGATGCGACGCGATACCAGGATAAACTGGTTTTGTCTAGGTTGATGTGTGGCCGTGTGTACTTGCTACCTTGCAAGTTGATTGTAAAACCTTTCTTTAAAGTAGGTATTCTGTTACAAAAAAAAAATACTGGGCAACCGGCTGCCGTGCAACGTGTTCCATTCCCGCACGGAGCAACTCTTTGTGTGATCCACAAAATGTTGTTCCGGGTCTGGGTGTCATTGTGTATGTGAACTTGTATGTTTGTAAACGCACCCACGACACAGGAGAAAATCTTAATGTGGGGCGAAGTTTTTTTTTTAAAGTCTATGTTAATTATGATTTTATGGTTTTCAATAACAAATCGAGTAGGGTATTTGTTGAAATTTCCATATCTTAATTGGATTTGCAATAAGCATATGCATCCCTATCATATAGATGGTTGGCAGGTCACAACTGTCCGCTTCTCTTGTAGCTTTCTGCAAAATTGTGGAATGATCTGTCGTCGGCAGTACTTCCGAACTGATACGACCTTCAAACCTTCAAGAAAAGAGTTTAGTCATTCTTTTTTAAAAGGCCGGCAAGGCACCTCTAACTCCTCTGGTGTTGCGGGTGTCCATGGGCGGCGCTGATCGCAGTGATCGCTTACCATCAGATGATCCGTCCGCTCATTTGCCTTCTATTCCATAAAAAACGAAGATGTTGTACTGTATCCAGTATTGGAACACTAGGTTTGCTACTAACAAAACGATTTATAATTGGCATTCGTTTTCTGTTTGTAGTGTCTCTTCATTTCTGAAGCTAAGCCTACAGTTTTTTAAGTTCATATTTGTCAATAATTAAGTAGAAAAGTGGGTACACAATATGCAATAAATCTTTCTATCCATACATAGATTTTATAAAAAAACTAACAATTTCACATGACTTTATTAAAAAAATACTTAATCGAATCAGACTGAATCCAAATAACTAAACATTGTTTAAGTAAATAACATGAATATAACACAAAGATTAGATATTGTACCTACATGTGTAATATGTGCTAACAATTTGCTGGCTACTATCGTGATAACGGTAGATAACAAATGTTATCGACCGATCGCTTGCTACCGATGTAACGATAACGATAGGTTTTACAATTTAACGATAATCTTTTTAAAAAAGAACACCACATACATATGTATAATGTGTTGTATTTTCATATCTTTATGATTGGTTGAACAGTGATATTCCGTTTTTTGTTATTATAATCTAAAGATATTGATCGTTATTTTAATCAAGGTGGCTGGGAGTTGATATGAATCTATGCATTCTAATTTTTCGATGCATCGTATGATGTCATGTGCTATTCAAGGAGAATGTGGAAAATAATTTTATTGTGATTGTTTATACAATCTTTGCAGTCCATACTTCCAATTACTATGATATTAACAGTGCTGTTCATCAATTCCGCTCTTTCGTTGCATTCTCTACTAAAGTAACGAAAGGACATTGTGACCGTATGTTTTACCTAACGCTAGAAGAAAAAGTTTTATGGTAAAACGTGTAGATTACCTTCGTATCTCATGATACAAGGTGCAGTTTATTTAAAAGTCATAGTAAAGGGCTATGTAGACGAGGGATTATTCACGGGACACTTTGTCATGATTATTTAAATGTGGGAGAGTCATGCTTCAGCGCGAATGGTCCGGCTCGACCGCAATGGTATCACTGCGGTCGAGCCGGACCATTCGGACAACGAAACGACGCTTGCGTTGTGTTTCGTCCTGTGAGTGAGGTTACCAGAGGCCCAATTACCCCTCTATCTCCCCAATCCCCGAATCCCCCACAATCCTCAGATTCCCAACTCCCAAAAGGTCAGTAACGCACTTGTAACGCCTCTGGTGTTTCGGGTGTCCATGGGCGGCGCCGATTGCTTACCATCAGGTGATAAAAAAATCCACTGCTGGATTTCGGGGCTCCTATACAAAAGCTGATTGCCATAATATTCAATCTGTGGCAGTTGGGTTGGAGATCACAAAAAGGTTCATATTTATAAAAGATGAATATTTGTATGCATTATATACTATTTCATATACTGCAGTAGACAAAAATGGATACATGTTGATGATAGTGATAAGTCATGTCCAATATCTCATAAAGAGGTCAAAGTGTGCAGTTAAGTTTCTAGTTAGGAAATCAGACTTTTATTAATTACGTTTAAAAAACCCATCTTTAGCCCCCTCTGTTTTGAAGTCGATTAATTAATACCTATATTAAAACCTTCTTCTTAGTCTAAGAAACGCTTTTCTGAATACCACAACAAAATCTGTATAGCCAATCCCGAGATAATCTCGCACAAACATGCAGCTCAAATTGAGAACCTCCTATTTTGAAGTAGTTAAAAAATGTTCTTAATCTTGATTGATTTTCCGTCGTTTTGATAAAAGTTACCCTTCTACACAGCCAATGATGGCGATGATCATGATCAGATGAAGGTGTGGGCTAATATTCGTGCTGTATCTCTGAGTAATGGCGACTGGGATGCCGTGTAGATAAATACATTCTCACGTCGAGAGCTGCGCACGATTGCCTATCGGTTCCTAGGGATAGGTAAGTAATTAGGTGGTCACATTTCTTTAACACAACTCTTTTACCACGTTACAAGTGTGTTTTAGAATGTTAAATACATGGAAACGATGAAGTATTTAGTTATAACATCATTGTAATTATGTCTCAATACCAATGAGGAATGTGCCTAAAATAATTATGGAAATGTTGATCAATCTTTGCAATGTCTTGATAGTGTGATCCGACCTTTGAATCAGTCTTGGTTCTTATTCAATGTTTAAACGTACATACATTCGTGTGGGAGAGCCATGCTTCGGCACGAATGGGCCGGCTCGACCGGAGTGATACCACGGCCTCACAGAAAACCGACGTGAAGCAACGCTTGCGTTGTGTTTCGTCGTGTGAGTGAGGTTGCCGGGGGCCCAATTACCCTCCCCTTCCTCAATCTCCCCAATCCCTGAAACCCCAACGATCCTCAAACTCCTAATCCCCAAAAGGCCGGTACGCCTCTGGTGTTCCGGGTGTCTATGGGCGACGCCGATTGCATACCATCAGGTGATCCATCTGCTCGTTTACCGGCTTATGCCATAAAAAAAAACGTAAAGTTCTTATTATCATTATTAGGCAAAACGTAACAAATAAATGAAGTTGTGAAATAACAAAACACTACTTAAGACGTTGTCACAGATTACCACAGATTTACTTAGCTATAAGAATAAAAGTTGTAACCAAGAACTGCCTCATTGGCTGAGTGGTCGCAAGTGCGACTGCTGGGCATGAGGTCTCGGGTTCGATTCCCGGATCGGGCAAAGTATTACTGGGATTTTTAAAAATCTTAGTAGTAGCACGGAGTCTGGAAATGTGCCCGATATATGGCAATAGGCTCACCCCTATTACATGGGACTCATAACATAAATAGTGCAAAGTGGGTGTTACATTATACAGTGGTATTAAGTGCCGTAATGTGCACCTCTGCTAATCCCTTCGGGGATAAAAGAGCGTGATGTTATGTTATATTATAACCAAGGAGGTTGAAGAACAGGTGGATACAGTCTCTTGAAACAACAACTGTGGCACCCGAAGATCATACACACTTTGACACGAAGGACATCTGTTATTTTCTTAAGGCTGGTAACATGCGCCGTGATCGTACACACGCACACATAAATAAACCACTGGCGTTTCAATCATTTGTAAAATACGCAATATCTCTTTCCTTCTTTAGAAAAACCCTGAATTTATTTTAATACCACGTATTAAAAAGAATATAAGTAGCAATACATTAGCGATTATTATCAGATTTCATCAGAAATCTTGAGTTCAATGTAATTCGCAATTACTTTATCAATTGTAAATACCTCGGTCGAGTCGGTAATTATCTTTTTTTAATGAGTACTCATCACAGTGCGTAGATAGTGAGTGACGGGTGATTTTACTACTTAATATAATATCAATCCTGATTTTAATGGAAGGGTTAGGCAGAGGTGTCCGCGGAACTCCGCGGAAGGACTAGCGGGTTGCCGGGGCTCCGGCTCGAAGTGCAGGAGTAGGAACGGGATGGGTTTTAGTCAGTAAGAGTCTGACACTCCTTCTCGCCCTTAACCGTGGCAGGAGAAGTCATTGAATGATTTTCCCCACTTAATAAAAAAAGGCATAGGTGTCCTTTATACTTGTCCTATTTTTAAAGAATGCTAATGGGTAAACCCAAAAAAAGGTAGACGATTGAAGCACCAAAATGTCAGTGGTGTGTCTATGTGTGCGTGTACCTGCATCACCGTAATGTATGAAGTGTAATGACGGGCCATATCACGCTACAGATGCCCTTTGTGTCAATGTGTGAGTATTCTGCGTGTAAGTCTATAGTAGCCAGGTGCCACAGTCGTTGTTTCAAGAGACTATGTCAGCCTGTTTTTCGACGTCACTGGGTAAAACCTACTTACGTAATTAATTTAACTCCTTTATCAGAAGATAGAACGACTCTAAATATAATTCAATCCTACCTTTTTACTTGTCTGCTAGTTTATGGATTCCATCATAGTCATGCATAAAACCTCAAAAGACTCATTTTTGTTGTCTTTGGGGGGGACTAGGTGCAGAATTTTTGTAGTCTTCTTTGAACTGAAAGAGAAGACTTGAAGATATTCATAATTCAGCAGGGGATTGTCAATGGTTGTTGTTAAGATACAACATCAACAGCCTATAAGCGGCCACTGCTGAGCAAAGCCTCTTCTCAGACAGGGAAGGCTTTTAATTAATTTAATTATTATTACAATTACATTGTTATACAATTAACAGTCGTCTAAGTAATATACTAATAATTATGCATGTTTAAAGGAAAACATCGCAATAAAATCTGACTGTGTATCCTGAAATAGATACCCAGTGTATAAGCTCAGTGATCGACGCCGGCTTCTACATGATAAGTGCAATGTGACGTCATCCAATTATATATTCACACTTATATATCCAATTATATAAGTGTGGGAGAGACATGCGTCAGCACGAATTTGCCGGCTCGACCGGAGTCATGGAGCCACGGCCTCACAAAAAACCGACGTGAAACAACGCTTGCGTTGTGTTTGTGTGAGTGAGGTTACCGGAGGTCCAATCATCAATAATCCTCAAATTCCTAATCCCCAAAAGGCCGGTAACGCATTTGTAACACCTCTTGTGTTTCGAGTGTCCATGGGCGGCGCCGATTGCTTTACCATCAGGTGATACGTCTGCTTGTTTACCGATTTATTCCATATGTATATAGATTTGATATCCAATGCTTTGCATAATATTGAATAATTCTTATTTACTTAATCGATTTTTTTTAATATCGTGATTTAAATAAAATTTGTCATGAAAAAGTTTCCTAGGCGACCTCCACCGCATCATCGCTTATCAGCAAGATGGCGCCCAAACGCCACCCTATACCTCTAGAGTCTTTACCTTCTTTCTCCTAACCACATCTCAATTAGTTTTAGGGTCAACACCGAGTGAAGCAGGTTTGACTATATGTTAATATTTGAAATGAAACAACAGCCATCTTTCGTCCTCAACCCGCTAAGGGTGATATGACATTCTTGGTTAAACCATAGTCTGACACACATACATTGTCATACACAATTATCCTGAATGGTAATCCACACAAACAACATTAAGTACCCAACATAGTATCCAGCCAATACCAAGAAACCACAGACACACATTCACGATTAGGAAAAACAAGAAAAGGTCGTCCACAATTAACTTTCCAGCATTGATAATCAACGATATACCATGCGGCCATCACGCTACACCTGTCTCTTTTACTCTTACTAAAATCATACTTTATCTCTTTCTAACTTATCAGTTAGCTTCGAAATTAAAAAAATAAATTAATGAGTATCGTTATCAGTGAGTTGGTATCATACAGCATCCGCTATAGTATCATTGATGATAGTGTACCATCTGCTGTACGACGCTCGATGATTTTGTTCTATTTCTGATTACGGCTTGTTTTGCACGCGTATATGTTTGTGTATTGTAATCTGTGTGTCACTGGTAATATAAAAGGTAATAAAATGTATGAGTTTGATGTTTATACTTTCTGTTTGTTAAATGGAGACTAGCTTGTGGCTGTGACTTTACTAGTAGGCTAGTTGCAAAGCAAAGCTATGGAATCTATGGAGTTATGAAGGTGTCTTTATAAAATTCAGGCTATAATCTGTCACAGTGTAAAATTTCATTAGATTCCTTTACCTATTTTAGCATGATTAAGTCACAAACGAATGTGATTATTATGTTATCTATGATGATACAAATAAAACGATTCGTTTTAAGAGAAAGACTTCCAATAGGGTAGTTTCCTAAATTTTATTTTAATGTCCGTCTGATAGATTAGTAGATTACATTAATTTAAAACATTAGACACGTATTTTTCTTTTCTCACAAAATTAAATACTTTCGACGATATATATTAATTTGAAATATCATATGACGTCACAGCGTGTCACATTTTGTAGCACGTTATGACATAACGACCTCCCACTCCTAAACTTAGCGCCATTCTATCTAAGTATTGCAACTTAATACGAGAAAATAGAAAAATACGTGTCTAATATTTTTTCATTATCTAACTGACGGACTAATTAGATTTTTAATTTTGATACCCTGGAAACTACCCAATTGTGATGATTTTTGTTACCAAGATAGATGGGAACTGTTAGAGACGGTTATTTTACATCGTTTACAAAAAAATATTTACAAATCTTGAAATGACATCTTCACACGAGTCTAGTCACACGCGACACTTGAATCAATCTAAATGAAACCAAATTTAAATTATGTATAAAGAAAACTTTATGTAGACAAGCATATTACAAACTTAATGAATATATAGAGGATAAAAATGCTTGAATGCAGGCTAGTCCGGCTCCACAGGATAACTAAAAACACTTGCTTTAATGAAATCGTAAATAATACAGCCATATTGCTAAATTATATATTGTTTAACTTAGATAACCATTGTAAATGTGAGAGCCCTGTAATTAACTTAATATTAAATTAGTAGATTTCATTTGTGTCAGCTTGGAGTTGTCATGCTCACTCAAAGGTCTCATTGGCGGTGGCGCGTGCAGTGGATCGCTCGATTCCCTACAATATGGTTGAGTTGGGCGGTGCTGGTGTACGTGTCATGTTCGTGAACGGGCGCCGTCAACTGGGACTGGTCAGCTCCAGACTGTATTATTGTTCTTAAGGTTATTTTCTTTTTCGATCACTTTGACTGGATTTTAGTGTTACATTGTTCTCGCACAATCCAAACAGCAAAACTATGTAACTAGTAAATTGTATTGTGAACCTGATTGAAAAAGAATAACCTATGGAGTTTCTTGCTCGTTCTTCTCCATAGGAATCTACGCCTTGGAATGAGCAAATAGCTTCACTTTCAATTTTTTTTTGTTGACGATCAAAAGTGCCATTCAGGCCTAATTAAAAAAATAATTTTGACTTTGACTTTGAAGTTGCAGACGAAACTAATACAATTTAACAGACATTATCAACTAACATCGCCATTAAAAATATCAAGTTTGTGAATATACAATCGACCCTTAACTGGTGCTTTTTAATCTTGCTGTGATAACCGTTGAACTACGATAAACCATTCGACTGATAATCTGATATGGACACGTAACTGACTTATGACTATAATTGCTACATCGTCACGTGGGCTAAGGAAGGTAGGCAGAAAGAGTAGGCATCAAAAATCAATATGGAGAATTTTTGTTTAAATCCCTTAACAAAGCAATTTTGAAAGAAGAAAACAAATGGAGGCAGTTTTGTACAAGATAGTATGATACAAGCTATTGTTGATCGAAGATCGAAGGTTGTCTGAATACTATGTTGGGTACTTAATGTTTATCGGGTTAACCTGTCGACTTATGACCATGCACACACTTTTTTGCTACCATTAATGTATTTAATAGATTTAGTATCATAATACATACATAACCGGTCTCCCATGGTAGGCAAAGACTATGGAACGCCAATTGTTACGATTCTTACATACCTCTCGCTTCATCAACAGTCATCAGTCTTAGATTTAGCGCCAAATATGTAATATTAATGGGAAAACCACAAAATCATTTTATAAGTACCTAAAATTAATATAAAATGGATTATCATCACATTACCATAATGGGTAACCCAACGTCACTTGTTGTTACGAATGGAATGGAAAACAAATTGAAAATTTCCTTTCGTAGTAGCTTAATAGGTGCAATTTTAATATATCAAAACTGGTCAGTTACTTTACACTCTCTATTTGGAATTATACACCCAAAACATTCCTCATGAATCGCACTATTTAAACTGTCAAACACCGCGAGGTCACCGGTGACCACAACCTATTGTTCTATAATGGTGTCTATAATGACGGTACTCGACGAGTTAATAATGAAAAGCGTACCGAAATGCATCCAGCAATTTTCGAGTTTATCGCGCTTATCCAGACAGATGCAAAAGGTAACTTTTTTTGAAAGAATTTTTTTTGTGGGACAAGCCCGCCACAACCTCCCAAAACCGCTGCAACTCCTGTACGCCATTAGCCAGGATCTACAGTAGATACAAGCATGAAAACACCGGAACACTGAAGTCCGGCGCGTCCCAGGGACATGAGTACCTGTCTTGGTTCCCGCAACGAAGTGAATCAGAAGATATTATAAGAGGAGAAGGAACGAAGTGAATTATAAGAGGAGAAGAAGAAAAAACGATGGTTTCCACTTCCCTCGGTGAATTACTGCAGGAGACAGAATGAATTAAGCCTAAAGGCACGAAGGAGAGACTGTACAACTGGGTGAAGCCCAGTCGCCAAGCACCACGTAAATTTGACTAAAAACTAACCTTTTGAAAGCATGTAAGGATCATGTTACATTTAGGTACAAATACATAATCATAATATTGTACAGTACATAACCACTATACGCATACATACATAGCCACCCGGATTCTAATTACTAAGTAACACATTTTTACCGATAAGAAACGATAACAAGAGCGAATGCATCCACTACATACGTTGCTTTGTCTCAACTGATACAGTTTCTGAGATAAGACACGTACAAACGAACATACACTAACTTAACTTAGTAACGCTTACTTAGTACTTGCTAATGTTTTATGGTGACTTTGTTTACATTCAATACGTTTGATTCCTCGAAAAGCCTGGTTTTGGGTCTTTTGTTTTCTCGAAAAGACTAGATACTTGTTTTTATAATAACTATCGTGAGACATACTAAATTGACTAAAAATCGCGGGTTACTCACGTAATATACTGAGAAAAGCTCTACTAGTTTCGAACCACAGAGGGGTTCTTCCTCATGAGCTGCGTGCGCGGTCGCGGCGATGTAGGCTGCGCAACATCGCCGTTCCCTTGACAGGCTCTGAGTCTTCTCTAAATTAGAGGGTATGCCACGGTCTGCACGCCTTGTAGACCAGTTTGAAATCGCAGTTTAAACGGTTCAGGTTTATCAGAGAGTGCTGTTCCCCGTCTTTATCAAATGTATAGTCCCTTAATCCGTTCTTACAACCTATGAGAAGGGTACCTAGAACTGTTAATAACATGACTTGTCTATCATAATTACTGTTGACGGAGGGAAACCTTCAAGAGGCGTCTAGTTTTTCGGCGAATAAGATTAAGTAGGTAGTATGGGATATTTTATTATATTTATCTGACTAAAACCTCCCCGGTGGTCACCATCCGCACCTGAAGGAGGCACCGGATCCTCTTATTTCAAGCCTCCACGGTGCAACGCCTGTTGCGGCGCCTCCAAAAAACTCAAAAGTCAAAGCATTAATTTCAATTAACTCGTCGAGTACCGTCATTATAGACACAATTATAGAACAATTTTTTTTTTAAGGGGGGAAAATCATCGAATGACTTCTCCCGCCTGGGTGAGGCGGGAGGGAGTGTCAGACTCTTACTGACTAAAAACCACCCCGTTCCTTCTCCTGCACGTCGAGCCGGAGCCCCGGTTACCCGTTAGGTTCTCCGCGACATTATAGAACAATAGGTTGCGGTCACCGGTGAGCGGTGACCGCTTGGTGTTTGACAGTTTAAACCATAATTTGGTTCTTTTGTAACGTCAACATAATATACAAAATAAATAATAGTCTGTCAGTCAGTCCGTCAGTGAAGCTAGGTGAAGCTAGGTGAGCTCCCCATGGAGATCTATGTGTCTTCCGAGTGCCTCTCTGTGCAGTGCACGGTATCATGTGACCACTGTGCAGCCGTCTTCCTTAAAGTCATAAGGTGGGCTGAATTCCCCACTCCATGCGCCGATGACCCCAAAGGCATCACAATTGCCTATCAACATAAGAATACCCAATTATATATCAGATACTAACTTAATCAACAAACAATTTCAACGAAATTTTCCATTGTGACATTGATCTCATCACGCGATACCTACAAATAATTAAATATGAATTTAAATACAACGTCATGTTCCGAGGATTTGGTCTCCCTCTCATCAGAGAGATAAGCTGGAGATAACAGATAGTTTCTCCTAATGGACCTCGTTTGCTGATAAGATATTGTATGTAATGAATCTGTTGCTTATATGTTATATTTTTAATGTAACAAACACGTGTTTAAAGTGCGATGGTTGATTGGATACGCCGCGATTCTTGGACTTCGTAACATCACGCCTCTATTTTTGAAGGGTTAGGCAGAGGTGAACATTACGGCATTTAATGCCACTGTACTGTAGTACATTGTAACACCTACATTTCACTACATATTTATGAGTCACATGTAATAGGGGGTGAGCCTATTGTCATTTACTGGGCACGGTTCCAGACTCCGTGCTGCTACTGAGATTGTTTTTAAAACCCAGTTATACTTTGCTCGACCCGGAAATCGAACCCAAGACCCCTTGCCCGGCAGTCGCATTACTTGCGACCACTCAGGCAATGAGGCAGTATTGAGTAAAAGTAGGTGTCTATTTAAACTATATATCTTGTTCAAATATCTTTTCGTTCAGTTAATTATTTATATTTCATTGACCTGATACCCGCCGCATCTTTTCGCCATCGACTCTCACGACAGCATAATAATATGCATCCCCATCATATAGATGGTTGGCAGGCCACAACTGTGCGGTTCTCACGTAGCTTCCTGCGTCGCACAGCAAAACTGTGGAATGATCTGTCGTCGGCGGTATTTCCGAACCGATACGACCTTCAAACCTTCAAGAGAAGAGCGTACTCCTTTTTAAAAGGCCGGCAACGCACCTGTGACTCTTCTGGTGTTGCGGGTGTCCATGGGCGGCGCTGATCGCTGACCATCAGGTGATCCGTCTGCTCGTTTGCCTCCTATTCTATAAAAAAAAAATATTTATTTATTTCTGTGAAAGATGTTAAGTTAAGTACTGACCTAAGATAAAATCGGGTATTTTTTTATTTATTATTTTTTTTAATTACACAGGATCTCCAACAAAAGATGTGCACAACTCATGCTTTTCAATGAAATCAAAGCTAGCACCATAATTATCAACTAAGTTAATAACGTAAAAATTAAAATATGTAGTCGGGATAGAACACAACGTGTAATGGTTCACAAGAATAAAAAAAAAACACAAGTAGGTATATATGAAACACTACTACAACAAGTTGCTTACGTAAGAAAAAATTACAGCGTTAGATATAGAATTACACACATACATAACTTCACGCCTGTCTCCCATGGGGGCGGCAGAGACTAGGGAACGCCAACGCCAATTACTACGATTCCTACATACCTCTTTCGCTTCATCATCATCAACAGCCTATAAATGCCCACTGCTGAGCAAAGCCTCTTCTCACACGGAGAAGGTTAGAGTGTTAATCACCACGCTTGCTCAATGCGGGTTGGCGATTTCAAACTTATAATTAGAAATTATAAGTCCAGGTTTCCTCACGATGTTTTTCCTTCACCGTTTGTCAGTGGTGTCTAAATAATCTTAGAAAGTACATATAACTCGGAAAAAGTCACATTGGTACTTGCCATTGGTAGGTTTCGAACCCGCACCCTCATGCATGAGAAGCGAGCGTCTTAAACCTCCAGGCCACCACGACACTCGCTTCATCAACAGTCATCAATCTTTTCATGCATGCTCGTCGGTTAAGGGTACTTTTTATAATTAACTAAATTAGTAATATTAAAGAATTTAAACTTATTTTCTTTGTCATGTACTCTTCAGATCCTATCTACCTACTCCTTAATACAATATATTTTAATCACAACTTAAGTATAACAATAATTTGAATATGTATCATACAGATAGGTAGGTACTAAACTGAACTATACGAGTGTTGAGATAAACGATGGTGCAATCGGACGCTGTGATAAGGGACCTTATCAATACGATGTGGTTAATTATATTATATATATAGTTTGGTGACTGACTTGTGTACATATAAATCTACGCCTCATTGATATCAGTGGGTTTTTTTTTCTTTTTTAAGGGGGGAAAATCGTCGAATGACTGCTCTCGCCTGGGTGAGGCGGGAGGGAATGTCAGACTCTTACTGACTAAAAATTACTCCGTTCCTACTCCTGCACTTCGAGCCGGAGCTCCGGTAACCCGTTAGGTTCTGTTAGGTTAGGGCAATGAGGCATCATTGGCTGTGTGGTCGCAAGCGCGACTTTCACGCATTTTATCCCTGAAGGGGTAAGCAGAAGTGCACATTACGGCACTTAAAGCCACTGTACAATGTAACACCCACTTTTCACTATTTATGTTATGAGTGCCATGTAATAGGGGGTGAGCCTATTGTCATATACCGGGCACAATTCCAGACTCCGTGCTATTACTGAGATTGTTTGAAAAAGCCCAGTAATACTTTGCCCGACCCGGGAATTGAACCCGAGACCCCTTGCCCGGCAGTTGTAATTTACATCGATATACGAACATTCGGCCGGTGAGTACTTTTAAT
The DNA here is from genome assembly GCA_038387885.1 of Spodoptera picta. NCBI lineage: Eukaryota > Metazoa > Arthropoda > Insecta > Lepidoptera > Noctuidae > Spodoptera > Spodoptera picta. The sequence continues at coordinate 172,548 of JAZHFQ010000271.1, forward strand.
CTCAATAAGTTTTTTTTTATCTACGGGCAGTAGACACTGCATTTTTAAATCTGACTAAATGTTCAGTGTCCAGCCAAAGAAAGGCTTACTTTATTAACAAAAGCAAACAAATAAATATAAAACAATGCATTGAGTGGATCTGACGATTATTTGCATAAATTAACTTTAAACAAATTCATGTGAAACTCCCTTATATTGAATGGACGAAGGCATTAGTATTCGTTTCCAATGTTTACTACGTCACGGCAAATTTTAGTGCAATTTATAGAAAATATAAATGGAAAAACATATTTTGTTTGGTTATATGATTTAAATCCTTTTCTTTTGAAATTAAATAAAGCAAAAGTTTATCTGAAATACTCCAAAATACATTGCCCCGCTCTGGTGACTGCCAGCTTAAAGGCTGCCAAGGAAGGGGTAACAATTGGGGTTTTGACTAAGTGCCATTGTGGGTTTTTCGTTAATTTGTCACTAGTAGCACCGACTCTGGAATAGGGTAGATGCCTAATTTTTATTTTAATGTCCGTCTGGTAGATTATTTTAAAACATTAGACACGCATTTTTAATTTTCTTACTGAAACGAATACTTTCGACGATATATTGATTTGAAATGTCGCGTGACGTCATTTTATAACGTAGAAATGACGTTTTAGCACTCATTCCTAAACATTGATTCGTTTTATCTAAGTATTGTTTTATTATACGACAAAATAAAAAAAATACGTGTCTAATAGTTTTTCATTACCTAACTTACGAACTAATTAGATTTTTATTTTCATTCATACCCTGTCACCATAACAATTGTAGATGGTATATAAAATAAATAGAAAGGGTAAAAAAGTCCCTCTGTAACTTGTAAATCGCATAACTGGTAAATAATTGCTGATGCAATATTTATGTAGATAAATAAATAAACTACATCACGGTTACAAGAACAAATTCGAAATCCCCAAGAATATTGTTTGTTTATGTTTTCGCGAATATATTCATGTTATCAACCGAAACGGACTTGCCCGAAACTGATTAGACAACCTCTTTTTGTGACGAGATTACACTTATTGTTGTTGTTTTATCTACTGGAGTGGACATGAGTATGATTTTTTAATTAACCTGATTTAAATTACACACAATACTTATTTAACCTCGATTATTTCAATGGAACTGCAAAAAAAACAGCAGAATAAGACCAATAAATATCCCAAAAATGCCTAAAAACTGCACAATATAACAAGGTACAAAAAATACCGTGATACAATGTAAAAGAGCACGAAAATCTCAACTTTCTGATGTTATCTGCTCCCCTATTACCCGACCGTGATTAAACAATAGCCGTGTAATCGAAAAAATAATTCGCCCAATTTGTCCAACCGCCTGATTGATGCCCACCCAATTAATACTGCCAGATAGAAACGGCCTGATTGTTAACTTTTAACTAAACGTAATTAGAACTATTTGTTTTGGCAGGGTTATCGTGCCTTCCATCAACCGTTGAACAATAGGAAAGTTCGAATTTTGAAATAATTTGATTACGGAACGAGGTGATAGTGATTTGTTGGGTTAATTATTTTTGTTTTCTTTTTTTTGGAGGTCGCTGTTGAACTTTTTTTAGTTTTGAGATTAGAATGTTTTGTGTTGACTAAAGAGGTTTTATACCTATTTAAGTTTGTAGCTTTTAACAATGACTGTAAATAAATAAGTATACAAAGTCGTATTTTTCCAATTTTCCTTTAATCGCTTATTCATTTAATATAATTGCTCACTCAATATTTTTTCTCTTGTCTTATTTTCCGGTGATTTCTACCAGTAATTACCTACATTAAAAAAACCACGTCATAATATATCTACAATTACCAAAAATGGTAACCACAAAATATCCAAATATGAACAGTAGCCAGTTACAAAACCAAGGTAATAAGTAGTCACCTAGCGACTAGATGTCAACCAGCAACCAGTAATTGCAGTGACGTAACGACCACCCGCGTGCTACTGAGAAACTCAAGTATTAAGTTACGTATAACTTTAGTGTCAATATCAAATGCCTGACTAAGTTATCATTAAGTAAACTGACAGATAATAAATGTGTCGCTGTTATTTTGGAAATTTTATTTTAATCGAGCTTTTAATGTAAAATGAGAAGACAAAAGTATGTCTGCTTAAATGAAAGGTTCCCTTAAGCTTTTAGGAATAAATATTAAGTACTGTAGGGTTTTAACGTCACTGCCGATGGCCACTATCAGCGCCTCACTTATATTTTAAATAGTTAACAATGTGTAACGCCTGTTTTAGTAGACCCGGTCCGCTTTGACGTCTTTTGATTACCAATCAGTCTTCATTATTTTGTAGTCTTCGCCACAACCACTACACCATCATACTATCAGTTGTTAGACAGAACTTACTACCTACCTATGTATTTCCTAAGAAATATTTAGATCAAAGCCTTAACCATAAGTAAATTCGCCTGTCCACGGCTCAAGCCCAGCCTACAAACGTCAATTTTACTAGTACAGTTCCCCAACTAAAATTGATTGAATATAAATAAACCAAATGTGCAATACACGTCATACTATTGCCTCAACATTTCTAAAAGCATAGCTGTCTAATCACATGTCTCATCTCAAACTGAACAATTGTTCCTTGTACACAAAATAGTGTATAATAAACTCTATTCTATTTCCTAAAGGGTTGGCTTTTGATTGAAAGCTAAAACTCTCTCGACCTACGGCCCCTCGATCCATTTCATCTCTTCCAAGCATAAACTACATTATAGGCGTCAATTGTTAACAACCTTTCGATTCTCGTGAACTGATAGAATCGATTACGGCGCTTATTTTCTCGCACTAGCGACTCGATTGTTTTATTCGATTCTCACCCCGAGGCTTAGATCATGCGTTATTAAAATGTGATAAGTAGGTTCAATCATTATTTGAAGTACATAGTACGAATTATTGTTAAAGTTTTTAGGTTATTCGGCTTATTCACAACTTTTGACATTAACGTCTCTTAAGTGAAATTGTCAATTTTGAAACCGATTGTTGATTGTTCTATGACTTTTTCAGCCTAGTATCAAACAGGACTTTACATAGAACTCTTATGCTCTTATTGTACAGTTTTATAAAGAAAATAATACAATATTTCTTAAACAACACCTTACAACGAATACAAAACATTTTGAGGTTAGAATTTTGACACTTGCTTTCGATATCAATTCATCTCATATGACGGATGTTATTAGCCATTATCAGATGTAATACTCAATCCTACTACTTTAAAATAAGGTTTATTATTGAGTAAAGGTTAGTGGGCGTTGTTTTTATGAGCTTATTGTTTAAGGACAGTGTACGTTTGTTTTGACAGTTAGTATTCGGTTACTGGTGACTACGATTATGCGATTGTGTGGAGCGTTTTAGATCGAAAGATAATGTGAGTGGACACACGGGTGCTTGGGATGACAAGCTATAAGTCTTTAAACATAGGTACAGTGTTCTAAATTTGAGCGTCTTTGTTCCTTATGGTGACTTTAAAGTCAGCCGTTTGGTAGTTTTGTCTTGAATATTTGAAATATGTTGAATATTGGCAATTTTTGGAAATATTTGTTGTAGACGACCTCCATATATACGCCTAATTGACCAGTCTTTTTAAAATAAACAATAAAGTTATTGAAAGAAAATATGTATTAAGTAGGTACTTATTAAATCTCATTGAATTTAATTTTTACTGATTTTTGTATTAGCAACGACACTGCAGAAAGGTGTTGATCAACCGCGGATTAAATTAACTTAATCGCTATGCCTACGATAATATTAATAATTAATCACGATTTACCTATTTTTTTTAATCCCTATTAGGTTTTACAAAATCCCGCGTAAGCCGTAGGCCGGTCGAGAATAATAACATACACTTTGGAGCGAAGACGCGGAACCACTAGAATTTTTTCTTTTTCATTTCTTAATAAATATTTTCTGATTACTTAATGTGAATATAAAACGTATAAAAGGGAATGTAAATCATAGAGAAAACCTTTAAAATGATAGAGAGCATTTTTTTGTAAAAGGAACACATATTTTTTAATGTTACAGAGTATTTGATACAATGAAAAAAACACTAGTGGCTTCGTTTCTTTGCTTCAAAGTCCATCTGCCAAACTTGGATATAGGTACTCTGCATTATAGTGTAGAGGAGTTACACTTAAAGCAGATGTTGATGTTGAAACCAGAAAAAATTACCGAGGCTCTGGCTCGAAAGGTGGTTTTTTGTCCGTAAGAGTCTGACACTTCCTCTCGTCTCATCCAAGGCAGGAGACGTTATTTGATAATTTTTTAATTCCTAAAATAATATAATAATAATAATATTTATAATTCCTAATCCTATATATAATTCCTATAATATTGATCATTCCTAAAAGGCATTTTTTTACCGCAAATATCGATCTCTGATCGATCTCTAAGCTACCCATTTTGAATCCCCATACATCATGAACTAGAACACACATCGGTTCGTCCGGCTACCCGACCATGTTTTTGTGGCCACCCGTTAATGGTTCGATGTGACGATAAGATAACAACACAATGTTTTACTTTAATTATATACGTGTTTGTGTTATACAACTATTAATGATTGTTATTACGTTCGACTGGCTACTTGGTTATTAAGGGCTACGAAAATTGGTTTGGTCTTAAAAAAGAAACAGTATGATGTGAGTGTCTGAAAAAATTGTTTGAGGTCTTGAAGGTAAAGGTAATGGCAATGACCAAATTGATTGTAAACTTTCCAAATTGATAAAAAAACATTAATCTAAATCTATTATTGTTCAACGAGTTTAAACAATAATTATCTAAATCCAATGCAAAGACGAAAGCTATAATGTGGTCGTAATAAAAATATAGAAAATTAGTTTTTGCAGTGAAATGAAGGAAAGAGACAGGACGATGTCTGGTGAGATGAGAATGGAAAAAGAAAGTGACTAAGGAGTTCGGGAAGAAGACAAAAGCAAAATTGTATAGAAACTTGATAATACAGAATTATGCAAAAGCACAATACCCAAATAACCAAACCAATTAATCTGGAGAAATACAAAATCGTGTTTAACAGTCTAACAGAACGATTGGAAACTCGATAGGTCCGCCTTAATGTGCGCCCACGCACTATTGTCTAAAACTCGCAACGTTGCGTACGCGCAGATAAAATCGTTTGTACGGGGAACAAAAACAGTGTGCACTGGCTTTATAAGGATTGCGAACGGATCCGTGTATCGTGCGATAGTTTCGGATTTATTTATCTTCAAGCTCTTTACGGTAGATGCAGGAAATGGGTATTGCGTTCGTTTTCGCTTCCGTAGTAATATTTCTTGAAATTGATGCGGTTTCTTTGTTTGTTATTGAAGATTATAATGTTTTTAAAAATGCTTTAATTGGAGTTCCTTAAAACTCTCCTATAAATCTTGTTCTCGTAAATTTATTGTTGTTTTGATTTAATATCCGAAAAATGAACATTTCATCAATTTGTGCTTCTCTTTCCTGCTTCAGGACTTTTTTATCTTTTAAGTTCGACTCTTTTTTCTTAATCTCTGTTAGCGACAATTACGTTTGCTACCTTGTTACGTGAGTTCTATTAGATATCTTTCTACTTTATTCACGTTTGTTTGTAGCACGTTCTACACAATTAATACTCATTAATTTTCTTCAAGAACTTTCTCTTTCATTCATCCGTCCAACACATTTTGTAACATTTAGACAATACATTTTTACAATAGCCAAAAGGCTGATTTTTATCAAAGTCATTATTGCATGTTACGTATGTATTTACACGTCATTATCTATCAAAATGGCTGACAATTTGCCTTTACATGTCAATGTTGTACAAACACTTATTCAAACGTATTACAAATGTACCTAGCGTTGTCAAAAAGCCGATTTTAATCTTCTGAAATTATCGAGTAATCGACGTTACGCTGCGCTCGCGCCGGATGCCAGACCAAAGCTTTATGACGAGACAAAATTAACTGAGTACTCAGATAAATAATTATTCACTCTTATGTCGAAGTGGAAAGGTTGGTTATTGATTAAATGGTGTGAAAAATGTAAGTTTGTATGTCTTTGTGTCATAATAACAGTAACCTGTCATGGTGTGACATTTTCACAGATTAAAATCGCGCTATTAAACGAGTGTGCGATGGAATAGATGATAGAAAGATGGTTTATTTAAATAGTGGACGTGTTTTTTATCTAATGGCACTAGTTATGTGTAATGTCATGATTCAAACGATGTAAGTACCGGTTACATTATTGTGTCGGTTTTTTGGTAAGTCAATAATTTAAGCACTATTTGCTATAAATTACACAGTTTTATATGGGAACTGAAAAATAAATGCTTTTGAAATATAAAATGAAATACAATCAGTTTAAAAATGATTAAAAACATAATTCCAAAATTATGGACGCAACAAACAACCAATAAATAAAGAAATCGCGATAAAACTTCCCGCTCCTCAACACTATCGCCATCTATTGATCACAATTTCCATTACAGCGTCTAACACAACCAATAGAGGTCGCTGTTCTAAAATTTAGTTCTCAACAAACGATTTGACTTATGTGATTGTTACTGGCTAACCCTTTTGTTTCGAAATACGAATTTCGATCGATCAATTTGCGAAGCGTTGGTATGATTTAAGGGCTGGCGAAGGGTCGTGAAGATCTAGGATAGGGCTGCCTCAAAGCTTATAATTAATTTTTGTTTTTGTTTGCTTGTCCGTTTGAACTATAATACTAATAAATGATACTCGTTTGATTTAAAAGCGTGTTTTGTTTCTCTGGTGTTTGTTTTAGGATTTGTATTTTATACGTCAATGAAAATGGGAGGCGTTGTTTATGTTTTGTTTAGAAATGTGAGTACGAGATTTATTTCTCTTTTTCTATTATTTTGAAATGATGTTTTGGGAAAGTTTGTAATTAAGTAACACCGCTTAGACGTTTTAAATTCAAGCAAGGTGCTACAAAGCAACAAAATAACATAAACAAATTCCTTCTGAACTCAAAAAATCAAGATCATCAGCAGTTCATACAAAAAATAAAAACAAAAGCACTGGAACAATGGTCTGATATTAAACTTAAACACACTCAGACCAAGTGTTGGAATGCACAAAATAAGTAATAAGACAATTACCTCTTGGCAAATGTTACCGATACGGAGCGCCACAATCGGCTCACCAGCCCACAATCTTACCATCGGTAATTTGGTAATAAAATGAAAATACGTTCGCCTCTTATCTATAATCCACTCTATATAAATATCCTTCACTATATAAACATTCACAAAACCCCACAAAACAACACAAGCAACACACATCCCCACAAACGATTATGAACCTTTACGACCAAATTGAATCTTAACGGTCATTATCGAACGTTAAGTACTCCTTCGAAAGCAATAAGGGTCAATATTGTTTGATGGTAAAAACAGTGTTCTCCTTTCGCGGATTCGTTTCGATTTCGCATGGCTGCAAATTTAATTTTCTTTAATAAGCTGCTTATAGTTGAAACAGGGGAAAGTTGACTTTATGGTGGAGGTTTAGGGTCTGAAGTTGTTGGTTTGGTCGATGTTGTGTTGGAAGGCATGTATCGCGATAGAGAGCATGTTTCATCGGTCCCGATGCAAGTGCAGATAGGGGCCCCGCCCATGCTTTTTTCGTGGTTTCTCCTAAGTAACAATGGGGTGATCTGCTAACTAAATAACGAGTGAGATACATCTTTAGGAGGCGATGTGCGAGAACAATGTTCGCTTTTATTTTCTTCTGATGGGATGGTTCGACGAAACAAGTTTCTTATTTTTATAGCGGTTCGTTTTAAATGATTGAGGGATCTTTTGAAAGTTGGGTGCCTGTGAGCTGAGCGCAGGCATTCAATGGACTGCTGTATTTGTATCGTGTGTTCATGCAATTCTGTGTTTTGCTATTCTCTTGTTCTATGGATTGTTCATTTGTGATCATAGTGGTGCCTATTATTTCGTCAACTGATTTTTGCCCATCAACAACCTCAGTAGGTATTGTTAGACATTTGTCTTGGAGAAGCTTTTTAGTGTCTTATAGGGTTCTTTTAATAATAATAATAAGTCCTACTTATCATATTATTGGTAAACTTCGTGAAACTTCACCTAACTTAGACTTGTAAATGGAAAACTTATGCACCTTACCGTAGACACCTCTTAAGGAAAACTTCAACTAAAATAACATTAGCAGGGCCTATCAATAACCTAAGCTGTTTCCTCATAAATTTACCGAAGGGGAACGAAATCATTGACGCAACCACACATGCGCACTGGATTATCTCCCCACAAACACGCGGGACTTTTAATTTCAGAAGACCTAATGCAAGGTTGTTTTTAGGTTAGACCGATCAAAATGCTACCGTGTTTCACTCTCTGATTGGTCAGTTATTTGGAGGTGACCAATAAGATCGTCGAACGTCATAAACGTGTCGACTGTGTTATACTGAAATAAACATGCACTAGGCACTCTGTCTTTAATTCCTTTAAACAATCATGAGGAAACTGCAACCAATTTATCGATGTCTGCCTATATTAATATACCGTTAAATTCGTTCTGTTATCCATTTTAATTAACCATAGTTATTTTCCTGTTTTTATCTTTGTTTGTTTCTGTAGCCATGATTATGGATATTTTGATTCACAGTATTGTTACGGGAAACTTGTTGGTTATATGTTAATGGTTTCCAGGGCATAGGTCGATAATTGTTTCAGGAAATTTTAAGGAAATACGATTTTATTTATGGATCAAGGGTGGTTGATGGTTTTATAACGAAGTTCAGTGTTGGACTCGAAAAGGAAAAATGAACGCAAATATTGTTTTTTTTTAGTTGATGTTGATAATTTGTTTTGTAGGTTAGTTGGTAATTTATGGAACGTGTTGGGCACCAAATTATGAGGTCAAAGTATTACAGCGATTTGAATTGTAATTTACCAACCATCATCAAAAGGTTAAACCTTCAAAAATAAATATCATTCAAAATAAAATCTTAAATAAAATATCAATGCAATACAAACTATAGTAACTATTGTCAAAACTATTAAAAACAAAGTTGTCGGACGCAAAACACAGATGTCGTTGGTCTCGTTTCCCGCCAAACCAGTCGGGCATCATGGCTGGTGGGAGGAGCCTCTCAAGCCTCCGCCCCGGAGACTTAACTCTTCAACTCTTCAACTTGAATGTTAAAACTTGATTATTGTATCATAATGTTATTTATAAAGAAAAATATTATATATTCTGACCTATAAAAGTTTTGTAACTGTTAGGTTAGACTTTATGTCAATGTGTTTAGAAAATAATTTGCTTTGTTACATGCCCTTGTAATCTTGTCATCACGCGAAAGAATCTGTCAATAGGCAATTAATTTGGGAAGATTAAAATTACATATTCTAGATTATAAGGAATCAGTAAAATATTTTTACAGGGAGATAATATTTTCATTTGAACAGTAAATGTTTTATTAAGTATCTTAATATCTTACAAACAACACCACAATATATTAAATCTATACCGATAGATAAAATTTGTGTGAGATAAATAAAAGTGTCTGTTTGTATATTAAAATACCTGATTTTGAATATTAATTGGTATTTTAAAAATTCTCAGTACCTAGTAACACGGAGTCTGGAACTGTGCCCGGTATATGGCAATAGGCTCACCCCCTATTACATGGGACTCGTAACATAAATAGTAAAAAGTGAAACACTGTACAGTGGCATAATGTGCATCTCTGCCTACCCCTTCGAAGGTAAAAGGCGTGATGTTATGTATGAATATACATACTATACTCATATCAAAATAACATTATTTACAATTTTTGTCTTACTGTTTGTCTATCTCTCTGTTTGTATTGGCTAATCTGTGAGATGGCTGGACCGATTTTGCAAGACTTTTCTTAGCAGATAGCTGATGTATTAAGGAGTAACATAGGCTACTTTAATTTTGGAAAATTGAAACAATAGATCGTTGTGTTCTAAAATTCATATTCTACGCCGACAAAGTCGGGGGGAGCCGCTAGTATTATAAAACCTATTTTCCAAAACATAACGCCTAAATTTCATTAAGACATTAAACTATAATTTTCACAAAGACTTCTAACGTAAATCAAGCTATAACTATAAAATATAGACCATCAACATAACATAACATAACATCACGCCTTTTTATCCCCGAAGGGGTAGGCAGAGGTGCACATTACGGCACTTAATGCCACTGTACAATCTAACACCCACTTTTCACTATTTAGTTACGAGTCCCATGTAATAGGGGGTGAGCCTATTGCCATATACCGGGCACGATTCCAGACTCCGTGCTACTACTGAGAATTTTTTAAAAACCCAGTTATACTTTGCCCGACCCGGGAATCGAACCCGAGACCCCTTGCCCGGCAGTCGCACTTGCGACCACTCGGCCAACGAGGCAGTCAACAGACCGGTAGACCATCAACATCCCTTTATAATAAACAAATTATAAAAATTGCAATCCTCCAATGATTGTCAACAAATTATCCTTCCCTTTGATCAATGGTGTCGATGTTGTGCAAACAAATTAGCACTGCCGGCGACTTGACAACACGCTTATTAAGAAATGAATCGAGACGGACGTATAGGGCTGTTACTTGCATCTTGAAAAGAAAAGTAAAAATACTATAAGTAAATAAATAATTTTAGTCAGTAAGAGTCTGACACTCCCCCCGCCTCACCCAGGCGGGAGGAGTCATTCGATGATTTTCCCCCTTAAAAAAAAACGAGCTGACCGATCACCTGATGGTAAGCAATCGGCATCGCTCTTGGACACCTAGAACACTGGAGACGTTACAAGTGCGTTACCGGCCTTCTGGGATTAGGAATTAGGTTTGTTGGGGATACAGGGATTGGGAAGATTGGGCCTCCGGTCACCTCAATCACACGACGAAACACAACGCAAGCGTTAGTTCACGTCGGTTTTCAGTGAGGCCGTGGTATCACTCAGGTCCAGCAGCCCATTTGTGCCGAAGCATGGCTCTCCCACACTTTGCGGTGAGGTGACGTTAAAATAAATACATAAACATAATTCTTATTATTTCTATCGGTGTTGTAAGAAACAATTAAGGGATGTATTTGTTTGAGATCTGCCTAGGAAGCAATTAAGGAATGAATGTGACAGTCTCTTTATGTCTCATCTGAATCTTTCCAATACCTTGCGGCCTGCAAAGTATGGCAAACCGTCTTTGTAGAATTGGAATAGTCGAGCTTATATCCATAGGGAGATGACGTTGATGACTTTAAAACTAAAATTAGTTACATTTGCTTAGCATTAGTGTATCTAATGCTTTTTTGTAACGTCTTTGCTATGAACGTCGATTCCCGGGTCGAGCAAAGTATTACTGGGTTTTTAAAAAACCTCAGTAGTAGCACGGAGTCTGGAATTGTGCCCGGTATATGGCAATAGGCTCACCCCCTATTATATGGGACCCATAACTAAATAGTGAAAAGTGGGTGTTACATTGTATAGTGGCATTAAGTGCCGTAATGTGCACCTCTGCCTACCCCTTCGGGAACAAAAGGTGATGTTATGATATGTTTCTTTGCTATGAACTTTTAAACTCATTTGCTAATTTTTAGCGTGTACTTACAATTTTCGATAGCTTTTTTACAATCAATTCTTCAATTCATTTCTTTTCAAATTAACAAGGAACTTCGCCAGCCCTACAAGGGCGCACGACGGCCCGCGGCGACGCATATAAATTAAGGATTTACACATTATGTTTCATTTTTCAAGTCTGTTAACGTTTCTCATTGGCACCCCGTCTCGTCCCTCGGATCATGGGTTCTCAATAATATCGCCAAGTAATGAGTTTGCATACAGACTTGTTTGGATAGCCTGTATTAAAAAATTGGGGAGTTTATTTAGTGATTTTCTGATGTTGGTTCATTTGTTTGATAAACGAAAATATTTCATTTTAGAGTTGAGAATTTTGATTCAAAAATTTGTTCTAAAACAATACTGCTTTATTAACTGCTGAACTGTATGCTTCAATAACACAAGAAGGCTTGCCCATAATCTCCACGCTTCGCAGTCTGGATGCCAGTTAAATATAACCTTTACATAACCTATCCTAGTTTTAATAATAATGACTATCGTGAGACATAACAAATTAACTAAATATCGCTTGCTACTTACGTGAACATATTGAGAAAAGCTCTACTAATTCCGAACCACAAAGGGGTTCTTCCTCATGCGCGACGAGAAAGAACCTTTTAGAAGAAAGAAGGTTTTTAGTTAATCTATCCTAGTTTATCGAAACTTCATCATAATATCGTTAGCAAGAAAAGTTGGACGTCATGTTAAATATGTCCACCTCAGTCACCCACAGAATACACGTCATAACACAAAACATAGACCTATTTATTAATCACACCATCAAAAACAAAACACGATCAAAACACTCGACAAAACACAATCTCCCAACATCATTAGCTGAACTGCTTAAAATTCGCAATGACGTTTGTCTCACGATTGGTAAACATGGCGGCGTGTCCGGTAAGGCCGCGGCGGAAATTCGACCTCCCATCTTTGAGAGGGCTCGGAGGGAGGTGATGGAGTGTGATCTTGTTGTATCATGTGCTTAGGGTGTGGGTGGGATACGATGTGATTTTTTTGAAGTTTGATGCCTTTTGATGGTGTGAATTAAAGTGATTAAGGATTTTAGAATGGGTGATTAAGTTGTTGTTGATCTAAGTGACGGATGTTAAGTAAATAACAATGTATTGTCTGATAAACTTGAACATATTAAACTGAGAAATTCAGCGCCAAACGTGCAGGTTGTGGCAAAATTTGCAGCGACTTGTCAAGGCTTCTGACGATAAACAAAAATACTACCAATCTAAGACACAATATCTAAATAAAAATCTAACAAAGCGTAACATTAATAATATCTATCTTTTCCAACACATTAATGGATAAAAATCTAAAACAAAAACGAAACGAACCGAGGTAATTCCAGAGAATAAATAGTACACCGGTATCATAGCTGTAAGGAGAAAAAATATAATTAAGTTAATTGAGAAAAGCTCTAACAGGCATTATAATTCACTTCTTAATGCGTCCACCATTTTTCTAAATGTCCTACATTGAGTAAGAAATAAAAATGTAGCAATTAAAAATATATTTGCGTTAATGACTTCGCAAGGATGATAGAAGGAGGAACATTTTCGTTTATACGATTATAGGACTTGATTCGCTTACTGGTAATCTAGTGTTAATGTCTGTTGCAGTTTATTTTGGCGACAAACTTCGTAAAAAATTGAATGAATAGCTGTCAGAAGCTGTCGTTAGTTTTATCCGTGGTGAATATAGCGTATGTGTATAGAATTAGTTAATTTTCCACACATATTCATCTATATATATATAAATGATACCCGTTTCCCGTTGTCACGCCATAACTTGAGAACGGCTAGACCGATTTGGTTGTTTTTTTTGTTGTGTTTATTATGTCAGGAGAAGGTCCTTACGACAGAAAAATTCCTGAAAATCCTACGGGAACGGGAGAAAACGGGATTCGCGTACGAATTCGCGGGCAGAAGCTAGTAGCCCAATAAGAACCATATTTGTAAACTGTTTTACTTTCATGCACTATAAATTTGATTGTCTTTTCTTCATTAGTACTACCTATCTACTGCTACATTTTTTATTGTTGCTAGATATTAATGATACATTTATCTTATTTTACAGGTAAGTGTAAAGCGCAGTACTATGACCTAATCATCGCTATGTAAGTATTGAAACATCAACACACTCATTCTTATAAAATGAAGAATAAATTAGACTAAGTTATTTAAAGAAGAACGAATGAAAGATTCAGCCAAGATTCAAATTTACAAGACTTCTCTGTTTTTATTTAAAGTAGCTTCTACAAAACACTAATGTAGTTTGAAATACAACTGTTTTGTGCCTTTTTTATTACTGCTTCCATTACAATACCTATACTAATCGATATCAACCATATCTCATAACCGAATGTAACACGTTAAGTGTGGGAGAGCCATGCATCGACGCGAACGGGCCGGCTCGACCGGAGTGATACCACGGCCTCACGAAAAATCGACGTGAAACTACGCTTGCTTTGTGTTTTGTCATGTGAGTGACGTTACCGAAGGCCCAATTAGGCACCCCGCCCCAACCTTCCAAATCCCTGAATCCCCTGCCTCTGGTGTTCCAGGTGTCTATGGGCGACGCCGATTGCTTAAACCATCAGGTGATCCGTCTGCTAGTTTACCGGTTTATCCCATTGAAAAAACACTAAATTATCCCTCACATAATTTTAAAAAATACCCAGCGGAACAGCAAACAAACTTTCCTCAGTACAAAGCCGAGATACCCCACTTCTCATGTTTAAGCCGAGCACAGCTTAACTATTGTTTTAGCCCGACGTCGCTCGCATTATGTGTTGCATTTCAATTGTCTGAATAGATTAAAAAGTTTGCTACATGTGAGCTCTTTTGCTGTATGATTCTGTTTGTTTGTTTGTCTGTTCATTTGCTTGGTTGTTGGGATTTTTATCTGGTGTGGGGTCCTGGAGTTAAAGGTCTTGTGTTGTTATTTTTTCGTGTGTGGTTTTTTCGGGAGTAAGCATGATTTGATAGACGATGAGGTGGTTTTTCCTGTGGTATCAGGTATCCTGATGATTATAAACTGCTCTAAAGTTTATATTCACGCACAGCATATAAGTGCCCACTGCTGAGCAAAGCCTCTTTTCATACGAAGAAGGTTTAAGAAGGTTTAAGTATTAATCTCCACGTTTGCTCATTGCACGTTGGTGATTTCAAACTTATAATTAGAAAGTATAAGTCCAGGTTTCCTCATGTTTTTTCCTTCACCGTTTGTCAGTGGTGTCTAAATAATCTTAGAAAGTACATTCAACTCGGAAAAAGTCACATTGGTACTTGTCGTTGGTAGGTTTCGAATCCGCATCCTCATGGTTGAGAAGCAGGCATCTTAACCTCCTAGCCACCACGATACGATAAAGTTATTTGATAGGTTCTAAAGTTAATTGATTAATATTATAATTATTGCAGTTTGAATTTTGGAAATTCATACCGATTAA
Organism: Spodoptera picta; assembly: GCA_038387885.1. Lineage (NCBI taxonomy): Eukaryota > Metazoa > Arthropoda > Insecta > Lepidoptera > Noctuidae > Spodoptera > Spodoptera picta. Next base: position 187,673 of record JAZHFQ010000271.1, read on the forward strand.
GAATATAAAAAAATAATTAAAAAATATTTCCTTTTCCTGTCGCAGGTCTGCAGGAAGAAATCCCTTAAGGGATATGCAGTACCTATGTACCTCATGTTTATAATGTGTTGTCCTGTGTAATATTGTCTGTGTGGTGTAGGTACATAAAATGATAAATAAATAAATAAATAAATATAACAAGCAAGCGGCAAACATAGGCAGACTAGGCAGCGATGTGAATGCAATAATAACTTATCCCCAGTTAACTTAAATATGTTATGAGTCCGATGTAACTGTGAATATAATATTTTATTATATCTATGAATATAATAAAATACAATAATCTTTATTGTACACCGACCAGAACCAGACCCGTGCGTACAGCGCGTCGCATTCAGCGCGCGCCTCAAAGAGCCATCAGACAACCACGTATGGGGCTCAATAGGGCTGATGCCGATTCGGAGTCGCGGAGAACCTGACGGGTTACCGGGGCTCCGGCTCGAAGTGCAGAAGTAGGAACGGGGTGGTTTTTAGTCAGTAAGAGTTCGACATTCCGCATGGATGAGGCGGAAGAAGTCATTCGATGATTTTCCCTCTAAAAAAAGCACCATATGCAATGTATAGTACATACAGAAAAAGGAAATGACAAAGATATATAAAAAAACTAATAATGAGCACAAAGGCACTAGTAGTGATTTCTACCAGACAACCTTTGGGTGGATATTATAAAGAAAAAAATATTTGGATGGGTTGTGTTCTTTGTGTATGAAATATAGGCGTCAACGAAGAATAATTTAAAACTTCTCAAACATCGATTTACGTACATCTAACTTCATTCATAAATTACAAAACAAAATCCAGTTGTCATATCCTTTCATCATCCATCTACGAAGCGTCCAAGCGTCTCGTTACCGGATCGGTCCCGTGTCGTGCCGCCCCCGTGCCGTTGTCGTCACGCCGAGGAAATTAACACCGTACGCGTTTCGCATACGAATTGCGTTCGCCGCGTATTCCACGCAAAAACTTGGATGATTGGGATCTATAATATCTGTTGGGGTAAATGGTTATGTTCCCGTGATGTGTGGTTAGTTATAATTTATTTTACAACATAAAACATAACATCACGCCTTTTATCCCTGAAGGGGTAGGCAGAGTTTAGATTTTATATAAAAACTAAAATACTTGATTGTTTAGATTGTTAAAACTATAATCATACTCACTTTGTTATCTCTGTTCTCCAATATTGCCGCACGGTGTGGTGGTTGGTCTTTTTTTTAAGGGGGAAAATCCCGCCTGGGTGAGGCGGAAGGGAGTGTCAGACTCTTACTGACTAAAAACCACCCCGTTCCTTCTTCTGCACGTCGAGCCGGAGCCCCGACGGTGTCCTAACACTTTTGTGATTGGGCTTTCATTTTCTTTCTTTCTATCTTTCTTAAACACAGACCACAACAAAAACATATGTACTATAACTACAATGTAGAGGTATAATGTATATACTCCAGTACATAGTAATAAAGTAGCACCCAACTCCATTATCACACCAAAGTCCACTACACCGATAAAGCCGCACTTTCTTCGAGAACAAAAACAAAATACATTTTTGCCCTACACTGTATTGTAAGCAGTGCGACTAGTACAAACAACCGTCCGGTATCCGAGTCGCTGCGATAACGCTGCGATAACGCTGCGATAACGCCGCGATCACGTTACGCTATCGTCCGAGTCACATTGTTTGATATCGACGACGTGCACTTTCGCTTGATACGTAGGGGTGACAAGTTAAGTTACCTTTTCAAATTATTTTTAGATTTTAATGTATTTTTACTGCCTCATTGGCCGAGTGGTCGCAAGTGCAACTGCCGGGCAAGGGGTCTCGGGTTCAATTCCCGGGTCGGACAGAATTACTGGGTTTTTCAAAAATTCTTAGTAGTAGACACTGTGCGAGTCTGGAATTGTGCCCGGTATATGGCAATAAGCTCACCCCCTAATACATGGGACTCATAACATAAATAGTGAAAAGTGGGTGTTACATTGTACAGTGGCATAAAGTGCACCTCTGCCTACCCCTTCGGGGATAAAAGGCTTGATGTTATGTTATGTATTTTTAGTACATAATTACTTTTATTGGTGCAATTTGTACTGGTTCTGTTAGTTCAGAATTCAATGAAAGATGAACTAAAACTCAATTTATGCTGATGTTATTTTATATTTGATGGGCCAACGTTTGACCACTAGTTCGCCTGGTAAGCGATCATGCGGTCTACGATGGAGTACGTCGACCCATAAGCAACTTATTCACTCGGGCCTTGAAGACATCTCAGGTTATAACCCTTCAGGAAACACAGACTCTGACAAAGAATTCCACTCCTTAGCAGGACGCACAACGATATATCGTTTTTCTAAATATGCTCAAACTATTCGCTGTTTTCATATTGTTCCTGATGTAAAATTACCTAGAATAACTATCACTACATAGTATAAAACAAAGTCGCTATCCGCCGTCTGTCTGTCCTATGTATGCTTAGATCTTTAAAACTGCGCAAGGGATTTTGATGCGGTTTTTTTAATAGATAAAGAGATTCTTAAGGAAGGTTTATGTGTATATAGCTATGGGGCGGGGCGCTAGTGTAATATAAATTATCTTTGGTAGGGAAATATAACTGAAAAAATTAATCGAAACTGATGGTGAACTATAATATCAGTACGCCATGTTACACGAACGATTTATTAGAAATCATACCGACAGATATTTTTATTCCCCTTGTAAGAGGACAGAGACTAAGCGTATTTAAGAACTTTTTGGGTTGAATTTGAAGGCTTTTTTTTTGAGGGGGGGAAATCATCCAATGTCTTCTCCCGCCTTGGGTTAGGCGAGAGGGAGTGTCAGACTCTCACTGACTAGAAACCACCACGTTCCTTCTCCTGCGCTTCGAGCCGGAGCCCAGGCAACCCGTGAGGCCTTTCACAGCTCCGAATCGGGCAATTGTGTCTACTGGACCCCATCTGTGGTGATCTAATGGCTCTTTGAGGCACGCGCGCTACGCGACACGCCGTACGCACGGGCCTGTAGAGGGTTGGATTGAAATTCATCTCCTTTCAAAAATAACCTTTATGAGAAAACTTCTATAACCTACTCATTTATTTGAGAAAACACGACGGAGCTTTTTTTAAGAACCAAGCCCGCCACAACCTTCCAAAACCGCTGCAACTCCTGTAAGCCAGGTAGATACAACCATGATAACAACGGAACACTGAAGTCCGGCGCGTCCCAGGGATTTGAGTAACTGTCTTGGTTCCCGCAATAAAGGGAATCAGAAGATATTATAAGAGACGAAGAAAAAATATTATAGAATCCACTTCCCTCGGTGAATTACTGCAGGAGACAAGACGGGGCGTAGAAATGGAAAAAACGCGCCCTTACAAAAATGCACTGCACAGCCCTGCATAGCGATACAACTTATAGCCGATAGTGCATTGTCCCCGATAAACTTGTTATTGTAAGATAAAGAGAAAGTGACTATCAAACGAGCTTATTTGTAAATATGCCAATTAATTGGCAATTGGCAATATTAAGGTGACATCAGTCACTATCAGATGCTGATGTTTTTTTCGTCTCCAACTATTGTCGTCATTTTTCTAGCAGTTCTAGGTGATTCTATGCGGTTATCGCTGTTATGTAGGTACATTTCGTTATGTTGAAGTTTTTATTTTGTTTGTATTGTTCTTTTTTGTGAGTTTTCTGTGTGTATTATATTATGTACCTATGCGGCAATGAGATACTTTTACGCCCGGATACCGAAAGGGTACTCAATTCTAAGTTGTAGGTACATAAATATCGTGTTATCGCTGTCATTGTACAAAGAAATGACAGAAATAAACTTAAGCACGAATTAAAATTGAGTAGATTTTCATTATTCGGGCGACATTATTATGAAATATTAAATACACATATGAAAAAATGTAAAACTCTGCATTATCTATCCATTCCTAAAATCCGGGATGCGACATTGAAAGCTTCATTGTTTTTATTCAATACTAAAACAGATTTTAATGACAAACGATTAATAATTTCAATTTCCTCTTGAATCAAAATCCAACGATCATCACGATACATCATAACTGATACTTTTAACCTGATTATTTCAAAATACATAAAAAGTAAATATAAACGCAACATCACGCCTATCATCCCCAGCAGAGGTGCACATTACGGCCCTCATTGCCACTGTACAATATAACACCCACTTTTCACTATTCATGTTATTAGTCAATACCGGGAAAGCCATATACCGGGAGCAATTTCAGACTACATACTTCTTTAAAAAAAACCAGTAGTTTGCCCAACCTTTGCCCAGCAGTCGCACTTGCAACCACTCGGCCAACGAGACAGTTTTTCAAAATATATTCCACAATATTGCAAGCCCTTACAAGACACTACCTCTATAATCTATATCAAAGTTCTATTAGTCACTAAACACAGAACACATTATACCATCGTTCTAAGAATACCAAGTATCACCTAGCTGATAAAGAGTCTCGTTTATTTTTATCTACAGTTGAGAAATATATGCAATGGTCACGATATGAAAAAATAATTATTACTGTCCGTGTGTGGTCTTGTCCATCACGTGATAGGAAAATGATTCATTTGTTATTAGACTTAGTTCTTGGTCTATGATTATTCCTGTTCATGTTAGAGATTTCGATTTTTTCTCTTAGTATTTCCGTACTATTTCAAAGCAACATACATGTCAAATTCAGCTTGCTATGACTAGTAGAGAAATCACATGGCTCGTCCGACAACTAGTCATTCAGTAAAGCAAATTTTTATAAGGATATACATGGTTATATTGATGGCTTGACTGACTAATTAAGTCTCAAAAAGACTGGAGATACTTAATTTAAATCCTTCACAAAAGGTATAATTATAAAAATATTGGACACATTATCAAGGAATTTAGGATAATGAATTGCGTCCCAATGTTACAAGATGTAACGCCTTAAGTACGTGTATGAAAAAATGTCGTGTTGACGTTTCAAAAGTACCAAATTATGGTTTAATTGAAATAAATGCTTTGACTTTGACTTTGTAAAAACGTTTATTTCATGTCCTAAGTCTGCGGCGAAATGCGACCAGTATGCACAATACAAGACCTTGCGGTGGTATTGTACGGCACCTTACAGGTACAGGTACAGGTCCGTGATCGTGCTACGCGCTATTAGCTCGATCTTCTTCAGCTTTTCCCATCCAACTAAAACCGGTGCCTTTATTTTATTGTATATTACTATAAAGGATACCATTTCATTTTTCAAATTCTAGTTTAAATTTAGAAAATCTAATTGAACCTAATAACACAATAACACCTGCGCCGGATTACCGACGGACATTTTACCCCGGGGGAGGTCGTTAGGGGTTGAATAAAAATCGGTATAATCTCTCGATCAGTTAAGGTTGGTATAATGGCGAATAAATCAGCTGGTATCAACGTTACGCCGCTTCTGTCAATAGCTTTGAGGTGGCCCCGTCCGTTGGTTTTGTGAGGATACGCTTGTATTTAAGTATAGGTAGTGGTTGAGTGAAATTACTTTATTATGATTACGTTATTAATTTTCAAATTCTTATTAAGTTTTCTGTATGTATCTTTATGAAATGTGATGAAATGTTTTTATTTATCCGGATTAGGTAATTCAGAAGCGAAAATGTGAATTTATCGTAATCATTAAAATATGACTGAATTACAATCCCAGTTAGTTGGTAACCATTTACTAATCTGGTACGGACACGTTTTAACAATCTAAAACACGACTTCTGCTATGACTCTTTCAAATTTCATTCTTAAAATAAAACAACTACTGTCACTATTAAAATTAATTATTATGTTCTTCGGCTTACTCACGTTATTATTTGACGAGACACTTACCTAGTTTCTAGCCATACTAGAGGCTTAAAAAACCTAGCTATTAACATTTTTTTATTTTTTTTTATTCACAATAACAATCGTTATTACAATATTTAATACCTTTACTTACATAATTTCCTGAATTTCCACATTATTTCTACACAGATTAAAAATCTAAATTTTAAGATAAACAAAATGGCTACCGGCCTTATCCACGCTATTCCACCGTCCGTATGAAGTCCATTATCGAGTGCTGAAGATCGTTGGATAACGCTCATAATTTGCAATAAATATAAGGGCGGAGGTGTCGCCGCCTTTGTTGCCGGTTCGATTCCCGGCTGTGGTGGATTTTGTGCCATAACTTTTAGATAACTGATCATTTTTGTTCGTTTTTTCTGATAACGCTTTTCAGGTCTTTCGATTTAGTCTGCTTTTGGTTTTATATAGTTACCTATATACTTATTATTTTGGCTTTATTAGCAGCCTTTTTAAGTCTGGGCGAGCCATGCTTCGGCACGAATGGGTCGACTTGACCGGAGTAATACCGTACCACGGCCTTACAGAAAACCGACGTGATGTAACGTTGTGTTTCGACGTGTCAGTGAGGGTAGCGGAGGCACAATTATCTACATGTTATGAGTCCCATGTAATAGGGGTGAGCCTATTGTCATATACCGGGCACAATTCCGAACACCGTGCTACTACTGATATTTTTTTAAAAACCCAATAATACTCTGCCCGACCCGGGAATCGAACCCAAGACCCGTTGCCCGAGTCGCACTAGCAACAACTCGGCCAACGAGGCAGTCAAGTATATTTCTCATATCATAATATTATCTATTAAAAATCGTTTTATAGACATAGCAATAAGAGTACAAGTACATAATACAAGAAACATGATGTCCTACAACATTGTAGTGAAGTGACTTTACGATAATCGACATGTTGTTTGACATCGATAAAAATTTAATTTGCAATCCAAGATAAACGTATAGTACTCTCAGTGTAAAAGGCACAGAATAAATAGAGATAAAAATATAGATAGGAAGGTTTTAAAAGAACTTATTTACTTATGATAGTATGACAACTTTTATATAGTTATATTTCACCGGGACACCACGGCGGCGCAACCAACAACATTGATACAGTTCTATAGCGTTCTTGGTTGCGCAACCAGCTCATACATTTTGTTCGTAGCGGTGTCTGGTAGCGCCGATTTGGTTTCCCGGTAAAATTTTCAAGGTCCGAGTGAATAGGTTGCTTATGGGACGACGTGCTCCACGGGACCAAGGTAGACCGCATCATAGCTTGCCTCGGCGAGATAAGGGTCAAACGTCGGCCCATCGAATATATTTAAAAAAATAGCCCTGATTCTCTGAAAGGTCATCAAAATGTAGGTAATACATAACATAACATAACACGCCTTCTATCCCCGAAGAGGTAGGCAGAGGTGCACATTATCTACGACACTTAATGTTACTGTTCAATGTAACACCAACTTTTCACTGTTTATGTTATGAGTCCCATATAATAGGGGGTGAGCCTATTGCCATATACCGGGCACAATTCCAGACTCCGTGCTACTATTGAGATTTTTTTAAAAACTCAGTAAAACTTTGCCCCGCAGTCGCACTTGCGACCACTCGACCAGCGAGGCAGTCAATGTAGGTGATACTAGCATACTAGGCTTTGAATACGATATCGACTATGCATTATTTGATCCATGGTGACACTAATTACTTACCATCTGTATCTGGTGATCTGTCTGGTCGTTTACTCCCTAATTTTGTGTAATGAAGGATGGTCCTAATACCAAACATTAGGCATTCCAAAGTATATGTACGTGTTCTTATAACTCCAAAACTGGAACACCCATCATCAACAACACCTACAATCACCCATCAGACAGACGTCCAATGCTGGACAAAGACCTTCCCCTTAGTCCCTGGAACACCCTTTAATACCTAACTCCACAAAAGAATCGACTATGTACTTAAAATATTTTGCACGACCCAGAAATAGAATTAAAGACACCATTAGTTTATTACCTACGTTTATTATCAGAAAACATAACAATCAAAACGAATTAAACTTAATTAACATAACATTACAACGAAAATGATTGATCAATCGAAGTCCACTAAAATGCATTAAGATTTAAAAAGTCATTTAAGTTACATTTAAGTAGCTAACTTACTTTAACTTAAATGTGTTAAGTGAAATTTAACATCAATTTAAAACTGTTACAACAATAAATATTCTAAGTAACTACTAAGTGGCGTTCTAAGTAAAATCCATAGATAACTTAATAGAATATTAATTTTATTTTATTGGAACTTGAATGATGTATGTTCGTTGTATGTCTTGTTTACTATGGTCAACTAAATTGGATGTGAAATAAATTATTTTTACACCTTTTTATTGTTCGGTTGTTTAGTTAATGTCTATATTAATTAACAAGTAATAATTTTAATTTAATTCGTTGTTTTTTCGTGTAGTTGCTACTACAACAATAATTATATTTTTAAGATGATTGTGATTTTATTTAAAACGTTGTTCCTCATCTAGGATTTTCTCCTACCTCTATATTGTGGAATCCTTTTATATTACATACACGTGACACCCAGACCCGGAACAACAATTTGTGGATCACTCAATTGGATGGTCCGTGCTGGTATCGGCAGCCATTTGCCCAACCAACACGCCCAAGTCGATTATAACGACAATAAAATAAAATTTAGGAAACTACCCTTAGTTTCCTAAATTTTATTTTAATGTCCGTCTGGTACATTAATTTAATACTTTATACATGTATTTTTTCTTTTCTCACAAAATTAAATACTTTCGACGATATATTAATTTGAAATATCGTGTGACGTCACAGCGTGCCACATTTTGTAACACGTTATGACGTAACAAACTCCCACTCCTAAACTTAGCGCCATTTTATCTAAGTATTGCAACTTAATACGAGAAAATATAAAAATACGTGTCTAATATTTATTCATTATCTAACTGACGGACTAATTAGATTTTTAATTTTGATACACTGGAAACTACCCAATTACTATTCTTCTTCAACTATGTAGGTATCAACTCGTTCAATGAAATTTTATTCCTCTTGTTGTTTACCCAATTGATTTTCAGGAACTAAATCCTAACTACATCCAGATAGGGTTAAATATTCAATGCCTACTGTTTTTAATTTGTATCTAAAAAAATCGTTTATTATTTTAGCTTCAACATACCATTTTCATATATAAACTCCTACAAACAGCCATATTTTACAAACACAAACAAAAATCTCATCTACCTCTACAATCATAGATAGTGAGAGTAAATATTTATTCTGTTATCAGGCATCTGTTAAGACAATGCTGACTGATAATAGCGATCTGATAACTAAGAGATAAGATTGTCCTGACTATTTATATATCAGTGATAAATAGATGGCTCTCGCTTTTATCTCCTATTGTTTGAAAATGCCTCTGTACTTGGTTTATTATTTTAAATGGAAATACTAGAATCTACAGCTGGACCATGAGCCTTCTTGAGTATTTGCCTTAATTTTGACGGCTAGCTTTTGACGGTTAGACTGCCTCGTTGGCCGAGTGGTCGCGAGTGCGATTGCCGGGCAAGGGGTCTCGGGTTCGATTCCCGGGTCGGGCAAAGTATTACTGGGTTTTTAAAAAATTCTCAGTAGTAGCACGAAGTCTGGAATTGTGCCCGGTATATGGCAATAGGCTCACCCCCTATTACATGGGACTCATAACATAAATAGTGAAAAGTGGGTGTTACTTCTGTGTGCACCTCTGCCTACCCCTTCGGAGATAAAAGGCGTGATGTTATGTTGACGGTTAGCAGTATTGAAGATCAGAGGTTAGAAGGTTCAGTTTTATTAGACATCGCTGCTGCCTATCAATATCATCATCAGATGTAAAACCGCGGCCTTACACGGAGTTACAGGACGCGCTACTGCTTTCTTTTTTTTAAGGGGGGTAAATCATCGAATAACTTCCCCCGCCTGGGTCTTCTTAGCTATCCCAGTCCCCCTCGCTCCGCATCATGACCTGCAGTAGGGCCGGATGCGAGAGGTCGGAGATTTCTTGCTTAGCATTGAAAATTTGCGAAATTACAACTATTCCAACAAAGAGGTAGTCTTCCAACAAAGAGGAATCTCTTGTTCAAATAAAATTTCTCTTCTACATATCTACTCTTAGTACCTTCCTATAAAAGTCTATTCCAGTAAAATTTGTTGGCACGTAACGTTACAAAGAGGGCGGTTACACGACATTTTCCATTAAACATCTGTACTCATTAGTAAGTACATCATAACCTGTTACAACTGGAGTTTTCCGGATCACACCAGTTTTATAGATGTTTCTAGATAGCACGATGAGGTTTAGATAAGTGTATCGTGTTAGTCGTTGTAAGTGGTGTTAATGGTGATCGCTTTTCAATTAGTAATACCTAAGATACTTTGTATGAAGGATTCGAAATTAAAAATTAATTTGATAGATTTTACTTTACAAAATAGTATATAAGGTTTTTAACCCTCTGAGTACCGTCATTATAAACATAATTAAAGAACAATAGGTTGCGGTCATCGGTGTCCTCCGGTGTTTGACAGTTTAAGTCGGAATAGCGTTTAAATCCTGTATTCGTTTAAGATGAGGCTGGCTTGGTCGTATTGTGACCAAAAGCTCCTAAATCTACAGTAGATAAAAAAAATCGAATTTGTAATTCAGCTTCTGAGCAATCATACTTACTACTAGAAACAGTCGTTTAGAAATCGAAGTACGAATTGAGAAAAAGGACCCGTCCTTTACTATTAATAGTTAAACTTATTTTGCCTGCCTACTAAGTATAAAAACTATAATTATTATATTAACTATCACATAATTTACATTCAAACAAAAAACATCTTTGAATCTATTGTAATAAAGTCTTAATCGTCAAAAGCCCATTGGCATAGACATTGGCATAGACCGCAGGCAGCAGAGCTGCTGGATTATGGAACTACTGTGTTTCCCATACTCTGTACGCTTAGCAGGTCAACTAGAGATCGTAGTTTCAAAGATTCAGTTTATAGAGAGCGCTGCTGCGCGGTTTCTATCAAATGTAGTTCCATAGTCAGCTCTCAGGCCTTAGTATGAGTATGTTTTTATTTTAAACGTAGCCCCACACTACTATTATCTCCTGTGTCGTGGGTGCGTTTACAAACATACAAGTTCACATACACATGACACCCAGACCCGGAACAATAATTTGTGGATTACACAAAGAGTTACTCCGTGCGGAAATCGATCAGCCACCGCACCACTGTGTAATCAGTTTTACGTATAGAGTAATTGAAACGAGACCGCGTTCGACGCTCTGATTGGCCGGCTCCAATGAACGAACCAATCACAACGCCGAACGCGGTCTCGTTTGACGCCACCCACAAAAACAGCAAGAGGTGATAAATTATATTCCACTCTGCTGTCACCACTCTGCTTATCATACGCCTTAATCCAATTACATAAATCATGACGAATGTCAGCGAACAAATTCGTCACTGACACACTCAAAAGTTCACTACTCTCCCACTCGAACCCACTTAATTTAACTGATAAAACCTAATCAAAATCTCCACAGCAATTCAGTAGCACGTTGCACACAGACAGTCAAACAGACATTGATTTTGGTATGAGTATTGATAGTGACTCAATTCTCAATTGCGTCTGTCTGTCACGTAGATAAATTATTGACTGATATAAATTTCAGTTAATTTTATGACGCATGTGCGTTATTCAAATAATTATTGTTTGTGTATGTATAAATGGCTTGTTTGGTACAGTTACGCCAAAAGTGAAGTGAAAGGCTATCGTGCAATATTGTCGTGGTAGCCCGGATGTTTAAGATGGGTGCTTCTCATATATGAGGGTGCCGGTTTGAAACCTACCAACAGCAAATACCAATGTGACTTTTTCCGAGTTAACTATATGCACTTTCTAAGATTATCTAGACACCACTGACAAACGGTGAAGGAAAATATCGTAAGGAAACCTGAGCTTATAATTTCTAATTATAGAGGTAAGTTTGAAATCGCCAACCTGCATTGAGCAAGCGTGGTGATTAAGTGCCGTAATTTACACCTCTGCCTACCCCTTCAGGGATAAACGGCGTGAAGTTATGTTACGTCAGTCTGATTAAAAAGTAAGTCATTGTCGATAAGTTAATGTCGCCTCATCTTTCATCTTACTTCAAGGCAAACACATAAACGTAGGCTACCTCTAGTTATTTAAAATTCGACACCAAAACAAATACAAGAACTCTTTATAACGCAACAGTACAGTGCAATAACCAGTGAATCAACAAGTTGAAACGCATTTAAGGAGGCGTGCCGTATCGTGCTACCATCAGCATTACATTACTTAACTTAGTTGCACTACTGTAATCTATGTTCTGTGGCGATAAGCGATATCAATGTTGGTGGCGATCTGTGCCTAAGTTGTGCTGGGCTACGAGTATGGGTTTTTAGTTTTATGTACTTGTTGTTTTTAAATGAAAAATCAAACAAGAACTTACTACATAACATAACATAACATCATGCCTTTTATCCCCAAAGGGGTAGGCAGAGGTGCACATGATGCCACTATACAATGTAACACCCACTTTTCACTATTTAAGTTATGAGTCCCATGTAATAGGAAGTGAGCCTATTGCCATATACCGGGCACATTTCCAGACTCCATGCTACTATTGAGAATTTTGTAAAAACCCAGTAATACTTTGCCCGACCCAGGAATCGAACCCGAGACCCCTTGCTCGGCAGTCGCACTTGCGGCCAACGAGGCAGTCAGGCTGAGGCAGCAACATACTACATCTACATAATAACACCATGATATCGCTTATGGTTACCTAAATGTACCTATATCTAAATAATCATGAATATACTATGTATATCTAGGACAATATATCTATGTATATCTTTATCTATAGGCAGTGGAAGATTGTACAAAATATACATGTCCTTCGTAAAATAAAATATATATAGGTACTGCCATACAGTGCAAATATAGAGCGCAGTTTTTTCTAATGTGAAACCTCAATAGTTGTAAGTGTTATGTAGGTGGATTATATAACCGCTTGAATGTCAGTATATGAGATACAATAAAAAACACAGTAGATCTTGGTTCGAGGGGTTAATGATTAAACGACGACGGAGTAAACGTCGAGTCCACACACCAAAGTATCACAGATATACAGTGTCTTTGTGACAGTTGTTAACCTTATAATATAGTATAGTTTTGGGGCCATCACTTACTAAATTAGTGATGTTCATACATGTACCTTGATGGGTCCTCATTGTGCCCAGCTTTATACTGAGTTGGTGACCCGAACGGATTGGGCATGTCCGCCAACACCGCGCACCTGAATTATTGGCTTGTTTTAGTTTTATAATTTACCTATTATCTTTTAATTTTTCTGTTTTTATACTTTTTTATATTTATATGTCTTTTCTGGCGTGCATGTCTTATGCCGAATAAACGTATTTCATTTCATTTCATTTCACTTACCAGTAAGTTCTTAAAACAGCGAATTTAAATAATCGATATCAATATTCTTAACTTAAAACTACACACGACTTACGTACACCTAGGTGTACCTTGACAATCGAATAAAGCCTCCATAAAACTTACACACCGACCCTCCACCAAAACTAACTTACCAAACCACCCATAAATAACTTAGATGGACCAGAAAAGCCACTTGACTCAAGCCTACCTGTGCTACATCAATTAGATTGAAACTTAACGCGTTGTGCATAGAGTGCCGACTGTATCGCGACGGTTAATGGCGCGAAAATCACTGATAACACCTCATCCCCCACTCTCCCACCCTCTTTCCCCACTCTCACCCACTCTCTCCCCTCTGCTTCGCCCCGACGCCTCTGGTATCAGGGAGCTAAAGATCTCCGATCGGTGTAATTGTCTGGTTATAGATAATAGTTGGAACTTGGTTGATTTTTGATTTGCTGGCTGGATGATTAGATTGTCAGGATATATGAGCTGGCACAGTTTCTAGTTAGTGTTGTGGATATAATACTAATAGTGTGCTGTGATTGTAGTTGTAAGAAATGTAAAAGGGTATGCAAGTTGGATTGTCATAGCAATAATTAATTATGCTTTGGATAGATCATCGCCAGAATATTGAAAGGCTATAGACTGTAGTAGCTTTGATGATGATATGACTATTTCGACATATACTTTTAAGAAGATTAGGAATCGTTATGAAAATGGGACATTTACAATAATAGATATCCATTAAATTTCTCTACAATACATCACGATTAATTTACTTCCTTGAACTATCGAAAATCGTAGCCATTAACAAACTGAAAGCGTTAAACATCACAATATTATTACAGTAGTATCTTTCAGAACAGAGAACTAATCTACAAAACTCCTAATTCAACCTATCCTATTTTCAACAAAACTACAATCAAACCTCCACAAATAAAGCAGTAATTATCACCCTAAATATAGGCCACATACATTCCGACAGAACCATTAACTATAGTATTTTTCCTGAGCTTCCATTCGATGGCAGTCGACCCGTCTTCCATTCGCTCAATCATTCCCTTATCTTGTTGGCTATCGCTAGGTAATACATTGTATCACATTTTCATAAGAGATTCATTTACCTTGAATTTTGCACACCCTCCATCGAGTGGGCGCGTTTCCATTGTACGTGGATTAAAGTTTCGTCTGTGGTTGTATGAGATACTTAGATTAAGAATACTGTGTCTTACTTTGCGCTACGGTAGATCTGAAGTGAACACGGATAATATATATTTTTTAAATTAATAAGATAGTGTGTGTCGTAAGTTCAATGTTACATATTGTCAAGTTTTGTATAAAGCATAACACAATTTCAACAGTTAACTATTAATGACGTCATTGTCAATGTATTAACAAGAACCTATAATACCAGTTTAAGACTAAAGTTTGTAAATTAATAAAATATGCTTGTAATAGCATAAGAAAGGAAAACACTTGTTATTATTAATGCTAATGAAATTAAAATAATTATATTACCGTCATTCGAGTTTTAAGTTCTTTCAGTAATTTTATTTTGTTCTGTATTCGTTGCATGTATCATCTACACTGTGTCTTATGTCTTATGTTTAATTTCCTTTTCCTGTCGCAGGTCTGCAGGAAGAAATCCCTTAAGGGATATGCAGTACCTATGTACCTCATGTTTGTAATGTGTTGTCTTTTGTAATATTGTCTGTGTGGTGTAGGTACATGAAATGATAAATAAATAAATAAAATAAAATAATTGTTATTTGGTTTTTTTTCCTTGTAGACAGTTCGTTGATGTAATGTCAAGGATTACATGACTTATTCAGAAATAAAAGTGCATCTATTAACCTTACAAGGTTTTCGAACTAACAGAAGTTTTTGCTTACGTTATTTAAAAAACAAATATGCACAATACAACAAACATAAAAACAATAATTTACACAAAAATTGCATAAAATATCGTGTCGTAAGTCATGACGTGCCGTACGACAATGGCCACAAGTCACGGAGGGCGGGCGGGTGAAGGCTGGTACTCGCGATAGCGCCCTACCTTTGTTCTGACTGGCTATCTCCGAGAGAGGATCATATTAAATTATTTATCCTTTTCCCTATGAGGTGAGAACTGCCTGTTATGGTGAAATTATTGCAGGAAATATTAGGTATTATGTTGTACAGAAAACCATTTACGATTTATACTTTGACAGAGTTGATTATTTTGCATTGCACTGTCAGTCGAGTGTCAGTATTTTTATACAAAAAGTTAACATGTCAAACATGTCAATCATTCAAACATAATACCTCCTCCTTTTTTAAGTCGGTAATAAGTGAACAGTAATCCCTCATCTATTCCAAAAAATATTTTTTACTTTAGACGCTAAATACTGTATTCGTAATTTTAAGATAAGGCACTAACCTCCTTTGGGAATTGAAAGATCAGATGAAATGTCGCGTCTGTTTTCCAAGCACTTCTTAAGAAGTGCATACGGTATTTAGTTTCTATTTTTGAAATATTGTATTATTTATAACTTTAAAACACATTGGTGAGGGTGCGCCAAAGCAAAATTTAAATAAGTCTAATTTTGTAATAATGTAATTAATACCTTTCATTTCAAACACTTTCTTTCAACTCAAGATCATGTAAAGTTTATTTAAAATGTACCCCACATTTCTTAGATGAATCGAGATTATTGGCACAAATCGATTACGTCTAAAATCAAAATCTTAATCACTTTAAATCGTCAGACACAAAGATATAAAACACTTCAAAAACTCCAAATAAAATTCAAACACCACAAAACTACAATTAAATTCATTTAAATACAAATCAATCACTAAGAAATTCAACGCCAACGATTCATGTCAAAACGATTGTCGGAATCGATTCTCGATCGTCAGGTATCAATTACTATCGTTGCTCGATCGGAACTCGTTTTCTCGCCGAGCCGCGGCCGGTTCGCGGGCACCAGCCGATAATGTCACCTGCGATCAATCTGTAGGCCCTTCTCAAAGGTAATCTCGTATGAAATATTTCTTGTTTCGTGAAGTAGCGCGATAGGGTTTTATATCGAGAGAGACCGTGGGTAGGGGCTGCAATTGTCTGATGGTTGATTGAGTGGTTTGTGTAATGATCTAACGCGATAAGGCACTGTTATCAGGATACACATTTTCAGGGTCCAATATGTGATAATCAAAATCATTTTAAGAATTCATAATTTCACTTTTCCTGTGTTAATACAGATTGTCAAACTAAACTGTAGAAGTGGACTTAAAAACCACTGTATTTAAAGTTTTTTTTTTAAATGAGTTACTAAGGAGGTTTGAGGTCAATTATTAAGGCTAATGGTTGAACACCTGGCCCCTTAACTCCTGATCATTTATCACTGAAAACATTTGCTTTACCAGTTTAAGACAATTAACAGACCTACGCCCGAATACTGAAAGGGTCAAGTCTAAGTTGCGCTTAAATAAAGTCCTGTCACTACAAATTCTTTGTAAAACGATGAGATGTAAAAGGAGATGGTACGATATTTAAGTATAACTTAGTAGAGTACCCTTCAGTATTCGAGCGCTAATCATATTTTCAATAGTTCGCACGGTCGGCGCGGTGGTTGGGCAACTGACTGCCGCGCAAAGTGTCGCGTGTTCGATTACCGCAAGGAACAACTTTTTGTGTGATCCACAGATTGTTGTTCCGGGTCTGGGTGTCCTGTGTATGTCAACTTGTTTATTTGTAAATGCACCCACGACACAGGAGAAAGTACTAGTGTGGGACAACGTTAAAAAAAAAGTAAATTGCGCAATGAAAACTAAAAGACAAAATTTAAAATCCCAAGTACTTCCACACCTATTCTATACTCTAAAGCCGTGAAAAACCAACAGTTTACGATCACAAAGCGTATCAGCGATGTAGACGGCGGTCGTTAGTTCGAACGAGCCGGTCGGTCTGGGCAAATTGCGCGTGACGATAAACTCGACTATATCACACCTTTACAGAATCAGGACGTTTTTAAAATCACTCGAGTGAATTTTTGAATAGGCTTAGGTGAATGGAAGTTTATGAGTCGCTTATAATGGCCGCCATCATGGTTTTGGTTATGTGTGGTTAAGTTTAAGATACGTTTGTCGTTTATCTGGCTTTGATTTTTAATGGTTTGCATAAGACGTTTAATTCTTTGTACTGTGTGGGTAGTAGCTATCTATTTAATGGTATCATTGGTGGAATAGTTCCATGCTTCTGTCAAACATGAGTTCATCTTTCCGATCGGATAGACTTTGAAATTACAATAATCACATCAACAGCGTATGAGTGGCCAATGCTGACCAAAGGCTCTTCTCGCACAGAGAAGGTACGAGCATTAATCACCACGCTTCCTCAATGTGGGTTGTCAATGACAGACAATATTAGTAATGACTTTTATATTTCGATTTAAACCTGCATTTTAAATAGATTTTATCCTGTTTTTATCTAAAACTTCATGCTTTGTTATTAGGCTAATTAGTAAATAATATATCTGGCGAAAACCTATGGCAGGTAGCCACTATCTTCCCCTTCAGCACACAGTAATGCATGGGCAGTAGGTACTAATCGCTAACCAATATTTCACTAAAAGTTTGGTTGCAATCTAATATTTTTTTTAAAAACGTTCACATTAGGATTTTCTTCTGTGTCGTGGGTGCGTTTACAAATATACAAGTTCACATACACATGACACCCAGATCAGAAACAACAATTTGTGGATCACACAAAGTGTTGTTCCGTGCGGGATTCAAACCCGTGACACGTTGCACGGCAGCCGGTTGCCCAGCCACCGCACCAACCGTGTAGCGCAGTAGTAATCATTACTTACATCATATTTTTTGTAATATAGTATAAGTAGTTAACACTTAAGAAACAGATCACAATGATTACTACAATTAATACAAATTATAATGATAACAGTTGTAATTGTGATAGAATTACCAAACCTTTATCAACATATATTCTGTAATAGATTGCTAAATATGACAAGTAAGTCATTGTAATAATTTGCTTAATAGTTGTAGTATTGTAACTGCCTCTTCGTTGACATACAAACTTCTGATTTGGTACATACATACATACATACATAACATCTCGCCTTTTTATCCCCGAAGGGGTAGGCAGAGGTGCAC
The DNA here is from genome assembly GCA_038387885.1 of Spodoptera picta. Lineage (NCBI taxonomy): Eukaryota > Metazoa > Arthropoda > Insecta > Lepidoptera > Noctuidae > Spodoptera > Spodoptera picta. The sequence continues at coordinate 206,274 of JAZHFQ010000271.1, forward strand.
ATTACCGCACTTAATGCCGATACAATATAACACCCACTTTTCAATATTTATGTTATAAGTCCCATGTAAGCCTATTGCTATATACCGGGCACATTTCCAGACTGCGTGCTACTACTGAGATTTTTTAAAAACCCAGTAATACTTTGCCCGACCCGGGAATCGAACTCGAGACCGCTTGCCCGGCAGTCGCATTTGCGAACACTCGGCCAAAGAGGCTGTAGATTTGGTCTACATTATTATTTAATTTTAATTCACTGTAATACATTAATTATTAGAGGGCCTGTCCTGGTTAATCGAAGACTGGCCGGGTTACCACAAGTGGCTAACCATTAGCTATTGGTTATTTGCACAAGAAAATGAACAAGCAATCTTAAGATTCAGTCTTCGATAAATGTCTATGTAATGCGGGAAACTCGGAAGAGTTGCAATAAGCTTGTTGGCCTCCACATTTCAAAGAGACCAATATTTATGTCATTAAACAAATTTTAGCTTAATCTTATTTGTCTAATTACAATGTCGTGTAGGTTCGTTCGGAGGTTTAAGACGACTTCTCATGCATGATAGCGTAGGTTCACAACCCACCAACGGCACGTACCAATGTGACTTTTACCGAGTTATACATATATACTTTATTTATTTATTAAGGAAAAAACAAACAGTAACATATTACAAAATATACATAATTCAGCTTATACATTATACTTGGCTAATAATTATGTTACCCACTACGTTTTCCAAAGATTACTTTGAATATTAGATTCAGAGTGACACAATCATAGTTACATACTTTCTTAGATTGTCTAGACATCACTGACAAATGATGAAGGAAAACAACGCGAGGAAACCTGTGCTTATAATTTCCAATTATAAGGTTGGTATTGCTTACCCGCATGGAGCAAGCGTGGTGATTAATGCTTTCTCCATGCAAGAAGAGGCCTTTGGTCAGGAGTTGGCACTTATAGGCTGTTGTTTGATGATGAATCCTTTCATAAAACATGTGTATACCTCTCATAAACTTTACATAATAAGGGAAGGAGTAATATTACACACTGAACATACGGTGCACTTTATAACGCAATCATTGAGCAGCGAAATGTCCGTGTTTGAACGATTACAAGATAAAAACGTGGAGCCTCGTGAATATGTTTCAAGGTGTCTCTTTAAGGGCTCAATTGAGCGTGACGACTGATAAACAGGATTACTACTTTTTGTGGTGTATACTCAAGTTGTTTTTTGAGGTTTTTGAATGGAGAAGTATTATTTCGTGCATAAATGGCAGTTGCGTTTATTCCTTGTCGCTCCTACAACAATAGGTTTTGAGTAAAGAATTAAAGATGCATATTTCTAAAATGAGGTTTTATTATGCTCCAATTTCACAGTAGCCAGAATATGTAATAACAGTAGCCACAATGTCTCTTTGATACGCCAAGTCCCATTCAAGGTTTTTTTTATATATTTATTTGATGTGCCGACGTCGTGTACTTGCACAAATAAAATGACGTCTACTCACCCTTTCGGCGAATCACAGTCGTTACTATATGACACAGATACTAAACATACATATTCCCATATAACACCCGAATTTAAGAACCGAACACCGAATACTTTATTCACTGACACTCAATCTTCAACAAAATCACATCACAACAATTTTTCACTAAAAACGCCCTAACAAACACGAAACATGACACCCATTTATTAATCGTAGGCAAGACAGTTTTCATACAAAATTACATACATCAAAATTCATATCTCCTTATCGGACGGGACGGGGTGGCTTGCAGGCTTAAGATAACGTTTAAAAGTGAAACAGGGATTGTTTATTACCCCCTACACTAGGTTCGCGGCGCAGATTCGTTTCGTAGAGGGAGCTTTTGTCGCTTTTAGGGAGATGGAATGATTTGAAAGGTGTTTCTTTTGTGATTTAATGATGTCATCTTGGAATTTTTTTCCAAATGTTTTCTGTTGTTGAAGTGTGATTAACAGTTGAAGTATTTTGTTTGATTTCCAATAAGGAGTTTTTATGTAAGATAATGTCTCTTAAAATCACCCATTTATATGCTAGAAGGTGTACATAGTTTCAGATAGCGCTCTTTAGGAAACCGGTAAATCCTTTACCTTATTTTCATCACAGATATTAAACATAGTCAGTAGCACCTATTCTAGTAAAACTGCTCACCCATCCAGATATCACTTGCTTAATTTAAGTAGATAACATAACATCACGCGTTTTATCCCCGAAAGGGTAGACAGAGATATACATTACGGCACCTAATGCCACTGTACAATGTAACACCCACTTTTCACTATTTATGTTACGAGCCCCATATAATTGGGGGTGAGCCTTTTGCCAAATAACGGGCACAATTCCTGACTCCGTGCTATTACTAAGATTTTTTAGAAAACCCAGTAATACTTTTCCCGACCTGGGAATCGAACCCGAGACCCCTAGCAGTCGCACGCACTTGCAACCATTCGGTCAACGAGGCAGTCATTTAAGAAGATATGATGTTATGTTATAGTATAACTAATTCCTAAGCATTTCCTAAATGAACAAAACGACTCGACATCTATTCAGAACCCTTAACCACCAATTTATTTTATCAAAAACAGGTCAAAATTCCTTATCAGTCGAAAAGTAACCCAAAGAAAAGTATTTAATTAGAGAAGCCAGTGGGTAATTTGCCGAATTACAAGGTAATTCTCACTAGAGGGCGCTGGGGTGGTAATAGAGCGTAGCAATATCCGCTGAAGCAACAGGCAGGGATGGCATCCAAACTGAAATAGACTTTATACTACACTCAAAAAGCTCGCAATTCAATTGAAGGGTACTTAGTGATGTGTAAAGGTGGTCTTGTATGGAATGATAGACTCTAGTTGTTGTGGGATAAGGTGTGGTTTCGTTTGTAAGTGAGCTATAAATGTATTATCGAGTAATTTCGTTGTTAAGTGACTGCTATGTGCAGTAGTTTTGTTGATTTTTAATCGATCTTTAGTTGTTTGTATCAGTTTAAAGTGGATCGTATTTTGTCGTACATCAGACCTCTCTATTATTGTACTGAGTTTTTGTGGTTTTTTTGCCACAAAACTCATTCTTTATTACAGAGAAATTCTTCACCTAGCTTAAGAAAAGTAATCCTAGTTTTCACCAAATGCCTATAAGTGGCCACTGCTGATCAAAAGCCTCTTCTCACACGGAGAAGGTTTGACCATTAATCACCACACTTGCTCAATGCGGGTTGGCGATATCAAACTTACAATTAGAAATTATAAGTCCAGGTTTCCTCACGATGTTTTCCTTCACCGTTTGTCAGTGGTGTCTAAACAATCTTAGAAAGTACATATAACTCGGAAAACGTCACATTGGTACTTGCCGTTGGTAGGTTTCGAACCCGCATCCTCATGCATGAGAAGCGGGCGTCTTAAACCTCCGGGCCATCACTATAATAAAAAAATTTGAAGGAACCTCTCAACTAAAATATGTAGGTAGATGACACGTAACAAATTGGTTTTCACTAACCTATAAGTGACACCTAAAGGTTAGTTTAGGTGTTCCCTCAGGTTAAGCCACAGTAATTTCAGTTGTCACCAATCTCTCATAAAGAACCCAAATAAGGTAAATTAAATGTTTCTGAATGGTATTATGGTTTTCAGCAAACCTTTAAGTATGGAAGAGCCATGCTTTAGCACGAATGGGCCGGCTCGACCGGAGTGATACCACGGCCGAGCAGAAAGCCGACGTGAGACAATACTTGCGTTGTATGTCGTCGCGTGAGTAAAGTTACTGGAGGCCCAATTTTCCTCCTCCCCAATAATCCTCAAAAGGCCGGTAGCGCACTTGTAACACCTCTGGTGTTTTGGGTGTCCATAAGCGATTGTTTACCTTACCATTAGGTGATTCGCCTGCTCGTTTATTTCATGAAAATATCTATAAATTCTGAAAACCAGTGCTTTCTCAGGCTAAGTTACTTTTATTAAGAATAATATTAACTAAACTTCTGTCTAGGTTAGCAAATTATAATCTTGATGTTATTTCGTGTCTAAAAAACCTCATAAATAATAATCAGCGAAGGTTTACGTGTAGTACCTGAAATAATTAATAACACAATGATATGGGTGGACTGTGCCGTCCGTCTTGACGTGGGTTGTGGAGTTACAAACATACATTTTTACCAACATGTTTGCATGTAATTAAATTGATTGTATCTAGGGCTGGTTGCGGGAGATAACCGCTTTGTTGTGTTAGCTTATAACAATGTTTTATGAAGCCTCTCTGTTCTAAAAATGGGTAGGTAGAAGTAGATTAGTGTTTAATGGAAAGTATTTAATAGTTGTGCTAATAGATAGACAGATAGATGGATCTATAACCACAACTATTAAAACTGAGTTTGAGAGTTTAAAGTCGGTTTTTCTACTGAAGCATTTTAGTAGTCAAAATGGTTGTCCTATAAAAAATCATAAAAAGGTTTCAATTTCAATGTTTCAAGTATCAATGTCAGCGGTCGCCGATCACTCGATCAATGAGACAATAAAAATCGCACAATCTATTTATTAATAATTTTCCCGATTCGAAAACTTACATTGACACGACGATAAAGAAACAAAGTTTAAAAAATAAACCTCTATATACCTACATTACTAACTAGTAACGCACCCAACATATCGATAAAACCTTTCAAATTAATACATTCGACAGTAATCGATATATTGTAATGCGGAAATGGTAATCGATAAAACAAAAAGGAGTCGTTTAGCCGAGGCCGCCATGTTTCCTGGTATGATACCAAGAGCTGTGGCCTCGATATGTCCTTTGATACGAGATGTGTGTCCTACATGGCTTTATACTGATGGTTAAGTAAAGAGAAAATACCTGTACCTGTAATACCTGTTAATTGTGAAGGAAGCATCCTGGTTCTGGTAAAAATATTGCCTCACATTATATTTTTCTCCTGTGTAATAGGGCTTTACAAACACTTACTTTCATATGCATGTCATACTTAGACCTGGAACTATAACTTGCAGATCACAAAATAAATTGTTTCCTACGAGAATTGAACTTGCGCCACGTTAAAAGTACGTAAAGATATTTATTTGCGTAAAACATGGTATACAAAGGTGGTACAGTAACAATAGATTATCGTGTTTTGCTTAATAGAGGTAAATAAATCATGCAAATTTTAACTTATAAATGATTTTAACTAACTTATACTTGTAGTTATAGATTCTATATTATTTTTTTTGGTAAAAAAAAATCCTTAATGGTTTAAAATATATTTTCGTTCAACTATGCATATAATAATTTAATTTTAAATAGTTTAGGGTTGAGTATTGAATTGGTTAAAACATTTCTTATATTAGTGTCCTTTTAACATTACGTAAGTCACAAATAACACAAAGAACTATCAATAAATAAATATACCTCTATACATCTACCCCTTCAAGGAGTAAAATAGACATATTATGTAATATGTCTATTTTACTCCTTACGTGTAAAACACCAAAACAAAATTCCAATTAAAATTGTATGAGTGTGAGTATAGGAATGTTTGTCTGTGTGTGTACCGTCAGTCAGTTCGATAAGGATGTATTAGCACATCGCGTTGCGAGCCACTGTATTTATTCTTATCCGGAATAAGGCAGGTTACACCCCTAGTGACGGCCCGATATCGATATCGTTTGTTTGTAAGACTCGGGCTGGGGTTGGAGAATTTGTCGATGTTTTTTTTAATTGAATACTCTTCACTTATTTATAGATTTTATTACGAATGCACGCAGAGAATATGTCAACACAATATTTGTCAGTTAGAAAAGACTTATTTATAGTTATTTTTACGAATGCATGCAGTGAATATGTTGTGTCTATCAACATAATTGTAGTCATTAATTTAATAAACTTAAGCCTCATATTAATTGTCCTGTTACTTATAATAAAATGATATCATATTAAACCATGGCAAAATTTCATGGTAATGTGAAATGTAAATCTACTTCCAAAACCTCTAAACCCTTACTCTAATCCTTTGTAAATTAGGCCAATCAACCTTATTAAAGAAATAGAATCACTAATTACAAATACCAAACAGGGATACATACCCAAAGCCATACACAGTCGTAACAAACAACACTTAAACCACACACAAATCATCACAACATCACCAATAAAACCATCACTCAATAAAAACAAAATTTATTATTTTATCGATACAATTTCCCCGTCCCTAGTGCTCACAGAAGGGGTGAAGCGTCGCTTGGCGCTGCGAGATAGCGACGATAACATCGGCGGGTGGTGGCCCTGATAGTACGAATAATAATAATTTTATTATCACGATCCAGGGCTGCCACCTCTTTGTTATGGTTTGATAGTGATGTGAGTCAATTTTAAAGTTAAATAATGAAGTGGGAGTTTGAGTGGTCGATAATATATTTAGGTAGTGTCTTTTTTACATTGGTTATGTTGGTAAAGAAACATTTATTTAACGGAAAGAATTATAGTTTTAAATAAAATAAGAAGTTTTACATTGCTTACATAATAAATATTATCAAAACAAAAGTTAAAATTAATCGTATAATATCCCACATAGTCCTTTCAAGAACACTAGCAAAAACAAAACAAAAGACCAACAAACAATATCTCAAAAACAAAAAAACAAACACACGAAATACAAAAAAAATATCACATACATCTACAGTGACCGTCAAAAATCATTCTCACATCCGGCTTAGCTTCGGAGGGAGATCCTCTAGGGAGGGCGGAGGGTGGGAGGGCCTTATCGCGAAGTCGCAGATTGAATATATTTCATGTGTAAGTTAATACGAGCCATACTTGCGAGATTTTGCACAGTTTTACACTAACTCACTGGAGTGTTTAGATTTTTGTTGCGGGGAGTGGGAGGGGCGGATGTATATGATTGTGATTATAATATCTTTGTAGTCGTGGTATTTTAAGACGTCCACTTCTCATGCATGAGGGTGCTGGATCGAAACCTACCAACGGCAAATGTGACTTTTTCCGAGTTATATGTATGTTTTTTTCTAAGATTATCTAGACACCACTCACAAACGGTGAAGGAAAACACCGTGAGGAAACCTGGGATTATAATTTCTAATTATAAGTTTGTAATCGCCAATCCGCATTGAGCAAGCGTGGTGATTAATGCTCAAACCTTCTCCGTGTGAGAAGAGGCTTTGTTCAGCAGTGGGCATTTATAGGCTGTTGGTGATAATATGTCACTTCTTAAGCATCAGTTAGTAGTTCAATAACAAATAAAGTATGTATTTTATAGGATTTTAAGTTTGAGGAGAAATCTTCACAAGACGCCTAGCATTTTAAACTTAAAGACAGGGGAGTGTAGCATTCTTGCGTCACTAAACCTACTGCTTGTATATAAGGTACCATATCCTTTAATATTTATAAAGGTATACAAAAACCGCTACATTTTCTTTAAGAAAGAAGTGTAACAGGTTTTAAGGCCTGTGGATAAATTTAAGAAAGAGCAGACTGTTCATTGTTTTGTCGTTAATAAAATGTATGGTGATGTTTTGCTAATTGGGAGTTTCACTCAACATACAACCGTCACTGAATCAATAATGCATTGAGCAATGATTTCAATAAACTCTGTAAATATTTTTCTTTCGACCTATTTAACACAAAACTTACTGTGCCACGCAGGCAGCTGAACCTTGATTGCTTTAAATCATAGTGGGTACCTATAGGGTATTAATATTTGGAGTAATTTGTACATCATTATAGATTGCCTGTGGTTTAATAAGTTTGAAAAGTAGTTCTAGTATTGTGTTGGCATGTTTCTATTCTCTGTTTATACCAATCGTGGAAACCAGTAATTGGCTTTTTGTTGCATACCACATTCTATTTAATCAAATTGTATTGCTGTTGGTTTTCTAAATGTATAAATAAATTAAGCAATAAATAGAACTAACCATATACACTGCCAAAAAGTATACTATTATTAATGCACTCAGTAATCCTAAAAGCAATTTTACTTATAACTAGCCGTGGCCTGCGACTTCGTCCGCGAAAAATATGAATTTTAGGACATAACAAAAGAAGCCTATGTGACTCCTTAGTAGATCAGCTACGTGCCAATGAAACTCTCGGCAAAATCGTTTCAGAAATTCCAAAGATTAGCCAGTACAAACAACAGACCGACAAAAAAAAAATTTTGATATACCATCTTTACCCCTGACATACTTAATTAGCATGACAAACTGCCAATAACAAATAACTCAAAAACTAATAACATTTGCCAATAACATATAACATAACATTAATTGCAAACTACACTCGCAACGAGCTATCTTTACACCACTTATCAGGTACCACCATTGTTAACAGACTGAATAACTATCAGCTAATGAGCGGCACAGGGATCGAACCCACGATACACTATCACTTGAGGCAATTAAAACGAGGTTGGTGAAAAACCTTGGGTTTATTGCTTGGTTTTTTTGGTTGTGATAACGATATATAATTGATATTGTTTCGAATCGAAAATAAAACCGCTTTTGTTACAGAATAGGACTGTCACATTTGTGTTTTGAGATAATTGTGACGCTTATTGATTGCAAAAAAATATTTAAACGCAATTTCATCGCGGAGAACCTAACGGGTAACCGGGGCTCCGGCTCGACGTGCAGGAGCAGGAACGGGGTGGTTTTTAGTCAGTAAGAGTCTGACACTCTCTCCCGCTTCACCCAGGCGGGAGTAGTCATTCGATGATTATCCCCCCTTAAAAAATAAAAAAAACGCAATTTTTAGGGTGTCATAGGCAGCTAGCAGGCGTCCACTGGCGAACATAAGTGTCCAAAGTGACATCTAGATGAGGTTTATGCCGTTGAGAGACTTTTTTTAAGTAAAGCATTAAGAAGTTTAAAACATGGTGATTATCATTGATGACTAAAATACGTTTGAACTTAAATTCTTCAATTCTCCATTAAGTAACAAACGTGGCGTAACAACAAAATTTAAGTGTGGGAGAGCCATGCTTCAGCACGAATTGGCCGCTCGACTGGAGTGATACCACGGCCTCACAGAAGACCAACGTGAAACAACCAAAGCGTTGTGTTTCGCCGCGTGAGTGAGGCTACCGAAGGTCCAATTACCCTCCCACCCCTTTCCCAATCCATAAATCCGCAACAATCCTCAAATTCATAATCCCCAAATGACAGTAATGCATTTGTAACGCCTCTGGTGTTCCAGATATCCATGGGCGACGCCGATCGCTTACCAGGTGATCCGTCTGCTCGTTTACTGATTTATCCCATAAAAAAAAACAAATTGTGTACAATTATAAATTAAACAACAGATTTTACACAAGAATTAAAACCCAGCACACAATTATAACTAGACAAAGTTACGTAAGCCGCTTCAATAAAGCTCATATCGGGAGATCTGGCAGCGTCCTATTCTGGCGCGCTCGGATTGGTGAAAAACGTGAAAAGTGACCATGATAACGTGAGTTTTGGCCGAGCGGCCGGAGCGATACCACCGCCTAGGGGTGCCACGATTGTAGTGCTCGAGTTACACAGGACACACGGCTTTATTTTAGTGCAAAGAATATTGAATACCGTTGTAAGTCAATTAGTGGGATTGAGATGAAGATACGAGTTAGTGAAAGGACTGTAGGTTGAGAAGAGAGTTGATAGTCCTGCTGGAATATTTGGGAATGTTTATTAGGTTCTAAAATGATGTATGTAAGGCGATTGTGTTACATGGTCCATATAAGTCAAAATGTAACTAAATCTGAAACTTGTGTATTGTACACAGATCAGTTGTCAGATCAGTTACTAATGCTAATCACTAGAACAGTTGCAACAACTGATCAAGTTCAATGACGGAATCAAAATAACAATTCTCAACCTACACACATAGTAAACCTATTTTATTGTCTTAAACATAAAAATCCAAGAAACAAAACACAATCAATACTTATTCCAAACTTGAATCGCAATCACAATCTCAATCGCACAATCAATAACACATTTGCAACAAAAACTAAGCTGTAGCATGTTACAGCAACATGCTACACCGCGTGTGCACTACACTATAGATGGCCAGATATGCCTGTTTTGCATAATACCGCAGATTTTTTTAACAGTGCATACGTATAAACTTTGTGCGCTAATATGGAAGGTTATGGTGTGAGTGATGAGCGGTCGCGAGTTTTGATAGAGCGATTTTTAGGAATAACTAGCAAACCCGGCGAACTTCGTTTCGTCACCAGATGGCTTCGTTTGATGCAACATTCTTAGCTATAAACCACACGGAACCCGAGACCTTTCCAACGAATGCAAAACCGTGGAAATCAGTTCGTGCGTTCTGGAGTTATAGCGTCAGGAAGGAAAACCCGACTTATTTTTATATAGTAGATAATTACCTATAGACATTTTTTGTAGGGAAGTGTGATCTTAAAGTACTAGTAGCAATGTGGTTTCAAGAGAAAAATAACTCGATTGAGTACCTAAATAAAAAAATAAACTTCAAAATAATTTTAGAAAACGATAACATTGGTGTCTTTTCACTGACAAACAGACAGACAGACAATTCAATCTTTGACGTTTCAAAAGTGCCTAATTAAGGATTAATTGAAATCTATACTTTGACTTTGTCGCGGAGAACCTAACGGGTAACCGGGCCTCCGGCTCGACGTGCAGGAGAAGGAACGGGGTAGTTTTTAGTCAGTTAGAGTCTGACACTAAGGCGGGAGCAGTCATTCGATGATTTTCCCCCCTTAAAAAAAATGCTTTGACTTTGACTTTTTTATAAATATAAGTTTATGTTTTCTAAGTTTATCAACTTTCAACAGCCCGTTAAGTTTCCTTTCACACCAACACTGATATCTTTGTGACTTTGTGGCGACACATATCTCATGCCGAATGACAGTTCACGGACATAGACTATCAATGAAACAAATCAACGGATGACGTCACAAAATCGTAAATCACACATGTGAAGTTTAAATGCGAGTTAGTACAGATATAAAAATCCCAATGAACAAACTGTAGGGCAGAAAGTCCGCTAGCCACGATCACCTTGCCTGAGGGCTTACTCTTGAAGCCAATTCCGATCAATCGACATTGGTATTGTGAAATTTGATACTCTTCAGTTGCAACACTAGCGCCCATTGCATCCAAATTGCGTGGATATTTAATGAACTAAAAGGTATTGAGTTTGTACGTCCGTACTCTGAATGCAATGCAATTGTAACAGCTACGATCGTGGTTGTATAGTGTTGTCAGTGAATAATTATTGAGATTTTATTGGATTGAAATTGCATTGACATTGAGATTGGTTTCAAGAGTAAGCACCCTGGTCGGTGGATCCTCCTTTTCCGATCTTAGGGAACATTACTCTCTGTTCCCTAAAACTTTACTAAACAAGGATATGTAAATTATTAAAAACATTTCAAATTAATTACTTATTGTATTCCTAACATCCATCGAAGAACCATTTATACAAATTATTATCACTAACACTAACTGTCTAACCCGCTACCATCCCCGCTACCGGTTACAACGTACAACTGACAGGTCACTCGCAGGTCAGCCCACCGTCACCTAGTAATGATATTATAATGTAATTTAATTTCGCTTTTTTCTTTCAGGTAAGTAGGCCATCTGATGTCATTATGTTCAGCACAAGTAAGTCACCATTCTAGTTTAAAGGGCGATGAAAAAAGGTCAGTGGTTATCGTTAAAAAAACATATTTTTTATATGAAATGTGAGAAAACCTGTAGATTAAAAAAAAAATTAAAGTTGTGATAATTATGTATTCATGTTTGAATTTATGACATGAGTTTAAACCGTCAAACACCGCGAGGACACCGGTGACCGCAAACCGCAACCTATTATTCTTTAATTGTGTCTATAATGACAATACTCAACGAGTTAGCCAAAAGTTAATAGGTAATTATGAATTGAAAATAGTTGGAATACTACAACCTAACTATTTTGAGTCTGTTTGTACCACGTATTACAAGCTGGCTCCTTATTCAGGGTAGATTTAGCTTTGCTGTTATTTAACTCATATTCATACTTTATAAAGAACCAATCATTTTCTATTTAATCTACAAAATAAAAGATAAACATCTTAAAATACCCTAAAATACAGATAACAGGAGGCATTTAGAAAACTTATTTTTATTTCAAAAGCAAACTGCTTCCCGACATTATCGTCACACACACAAACTTCTGAATATATGTAAGTGTCGAGGGGGGTCGGTTTGGGGCACCCCGTCCCCCTGCGCGGTGGTCGAGGGGTAGGGGGTGGCACGTTACAAACACAGCAAAAGTTCACGTCCTTCTTATCTCATCTGTTTGACGGATTCGTACCGACAACGCTGCGTATTCATATTTTGTATAGAGTAGTTTGAGACAGAGGGCGCAAGATGTTATCCGTGAGAATAAGAGGTTAGATTAGAAAACACTAAAAAATAAATTGAGTAAAATTAAATTAAATTTTAATTAGAGATAATAGTCACCTTTTATTTGAATCAAGACATTTTGTATTATAATAAAGTATGAGAATGGTATGAGACGTTGGGACTAAATTTATTCAAATATTAAATTCTTTATGTCCTTTTATAGTATCTTCTTTCTACTGGGTAACACCAGAAGATTATCTATCTAAGTAGGTATATTTATTGGTAATCTATTATAATAATTATTATTGAATAATATTATAAATAGTAATCTCCTTTCAGCCTATACTATTTACTTTAAACTGTCAAACACCTAGCGGTTACCGGTGACCGCAACCTATTGTTCTTTAATTGTGTCTATAGAGGTAGTGATGGTACTCAACGAGTTAATATCATTCCTCTAATTATCCTAGATTATCAGAAATAGTAACACCAATAGCTCTATCCGAGTGCACTACTCTATGTATCCCAAGATCGTCGGCTCCCGCTACTGATAACGCGAGCTATTTAATCACAGATAAGATCGGTGGGGCGGGCGGAGTGTTATCACCGCCCGCGGCCGCTTATCGCCCGCCCGCCCAGCCTTATCACTCCCGTATATAAATTCTTATCCAGAATCGTTTCAAGGACGTTTCGCTATTTCTTTATGTGGACTTCAATTTTGTATTGTATTTTGTTTTTCAGATTGATGTCAAGTCCCTGAAGGCTTTTTGTTCAGGTCCAAATGTTCTTATCAGTGGAATATTTTTAGAATGTATTTTACTAAGCGATTACGCTTTTACTAATTGTGGTGATTAATGCATATTACTTTTCCGTGTGAGAAGAGGCCTTTCACCAGCGATGGGATATTATCGGCCTGATGATGGTGACTGGATATATGTACCTATTATTGACACGTCATTGAGTGAGTTAAATCTCAAAGTTGACGCCAGTTTTGTACATGTTCATCCCTGCTGACCCTCAAACCCTTACCAAACTAAAAACTATAGCTATCCACATAAATAATATACGATAAAAAGCTTCGTAAATCGCAACGAAATGTTGATAACAATCGCTTGAATTTATACCGTGTAGATAAAACAGCGCTGTAGATAGCCTTCCTCCGTGTGTGGGTAGTGCTTTGTATTTTTATAGGTTCGGCTTTAAAGCGCTTTTAGAGCTGAGAGCACGATAAGACGATTGTTATCATTTGTTTTTAGTACAGGCTGCAGTGGGAGTTAGGTGAGTATGTTCGGTGATGATTTTTATTCTGCTGGTACAGTTTTTTATTTGTTTAGAACTACAATAGAGCTGTTTGTTCAAAGTTCTGTAACTAAATTATTATACTTCCTACTACTGACCCTGGTTTCACACTCCTGCTATGCTAGATATTTAATCCGGTGGATTTCGTAAGAAATAGAGACAATGAAAGCCCGAATTCAGTCTCATTGTCATATCTACCTCTGCTTGTTCTAAACATCTTTCTTCAAAGATTCACATCACACACGATGTCCTTCTTTAAATCTTCTTCTTTAAGTCTTCTTACAATGTTTTCAATATCTTTCGCTTCCTCAAAGGGCCAATACTCCAGTCATAACAAAAATTTACCGATGATCTATAACTGTTTACCTTGGGAACTATCTGTTTGTCAGTAGTTCAGCTATAAAACTACTATCGCCAGCCTGCTATCTCTTCTAACTGCTATAAATAGTTTTATCTTTTTCTAGAAACTACTTGAATTGCATTGAGCTGGATCTTTGAGATATGAAATGCGGTGATTATAGCGTTTCGTGGTAATAAGTAGTTTACCTGAAGATTAAAGTGTCTTAATCAAAGTCAATACATTTATTTTAATAACAGTCAAAGGTCAAAGCATTTATTTCAACTAATCCTTAAGTAGGCACTTTTGAAACGTCAAAAATTGAATTGAATTGTCCGTCCGTCTGTCAGTGAAGCTAGCTTTACTGTGCTCGTTCCAAAGTGTAGTTTCGAATGGAGAACAACGAGCAAGAGACTCGTTACTCTTTTAAAACATATAATTTTTACACTCTCATTTATACATTATCTGATCCTATAATATTACTAATTAGGTAGACAATGGCACTTTTGAAAGTCAAAATAATTACTAAGACTATCATTTGTGGGTATAAGCATTGTAGCAATTACATGTGACCACTGAACTGCAATCAGGAGCTCATAACTGGTATTAGGAACATCTGAAAAACTTCTTTACTTAGAACTTTATGAACATGCAACTCCTCTGGAGCTGCAGGTGTTCACTAACCAGGTGATACCACTTCTTGTTTGCCCAAAATCTTATAAAAAACGACGTAATCGTGATGTCACTTATCATCATTATCATCATTAACGGAGAAGGTTTGAGCATTAATCACCACGCTTACTCAATGCGGATTGGCGATTACAAACTTATAATTAGAAATTATAAACCCAGGTTTTCTCACGATGTTTCCTTCACCGTTTGTTAGTGGTATCTAGACAATCTTAGAAAGTACATATAGAGGTAATTTGGAAAAAGTCACATTGGTACTTACCGTTGGTAGGTTTCGAACCCGCAACCTAATGCATGAGAAGCGGGCCTCTTAAACCTCCGGGCAACCACGACACATGTCACTGTTATTGTTTATAACCCTTTGCTGCTACTGATTGTAGCCAGACTATAAACTGGAAACATCTCACGACTCATTACCAAAATAGACCGTATCAGTATCAGCAGAAAACTCAAAAAGGTAGAGCAGCTAGTATTTTTATTTTATCTACAAGCTTAGTACTCGTAACTTAAACATGTTTTAAGTGTTAATAAATAAGAGCATTATCAGGGTTTCCTGTTCGCTCCGTACCAAGATATTGATAGTATCGCCACTAATTAGAATTATCGTAGCCAATTATTTTATAAGTACAGCTTATCGGGAAGCCATTGTTGTAAGTTCGTGTGTGACACACGGTTCTTGTGATTAGGTAACCGTAAATTGGGATGATGACAGGGTATGAAAATTAAAAATATAATTATTCCGTAAGTTAGGTAATGAAAAAATATGAGACACGTATTTTTTTATTTTGCCGTATAATAAAACAATACTTAGATAAAACGAATCAAAGTTTCGGAGTGGGGGCTAAAACGTCATTTCTACGTATAAAATGTACACAGAAGTGACGTCACGCGACATTTCAAATCAACATATCGTCGAAAGTATTCGTTTCTGTAAGAAAATAAAAATTACGTGTCTAATGATTTGAAATAGGTAATCTATCAGACGGACATTAAAATAAAATTTAGGAAACTACCCTATTCTCCTATGTCGAACGACAACACTTGCCTTTCCATCGATAGTATACCTCTAAGGCTTAGGATTTGCCAAATGGGAAAGTATCATCGTAGCTTTTGTACATCTGAACTCCAGAGGTATCTTAAATGCTTTGCAGATCATGTAGCATTTCTTACGATTCATCTCTTCAGGTAATATTTTTGTTTAGGTACATAGTTAGGAGAATGACAAACTAAATCACGTAGGCAAAGTCGTAGAAAGTAAATTATAATTACATTATAAAACAATAAAATTTTATATTTTACAGAGCATGTTCGCAATTTTTACACAACATCAGATTTAAATGAGTTTAAACAATTAACATTATTAAAAATTCAAAACACATACTGCAGTAATTAGTTTCATTGCAGTCTTAGAAGTAGCACGCAAACTTTATTTTTTATACTTAATTGTCCTCGATCAAATATTATTATTGCTGGCATGAAGTTAATTTTTACGGCTTAAATATGAATTACCTATATTAAATAAATAACTTAATGGAATGTGTATAATTAGTAAAGATTCGTTGGATATGTTTATCGGTTTTTTTTAAATCAGTCATGACATGGAATCACGACTTGAAATATGACAATAGGCTCACCCCCTATTACCTGAATAACTGGAGAAATATCGGTATAACGAATGTTTCTGCCTACCTTTTCGGAGATCTAAAAGAAATGACGTCATTTAAATCTATTTCATTAATCATTTAGGTTCAATTTTTGCATACAAGCAAATTGTTTGTTAAAAAAATGATGTGTATAGAATTGATTCAGGCTTTTGCGGAAATCTATAATCGGTAACAAATGCGAAAATATTTAATTTTTATTCCGGAATATATTTACCTAAACTGAATATTTTTCCAGTTGTTAATTGAAATATGATAATATGTCTTAAATACATTTGTTATTCAATCTTCGCGTCTGTATGTCCACATAGATAGGTACAAGCATCAACAACACATTACCTACAATAGATATACATAAGTTAATACTTGTTTTTCCTTGACATACTACCAGTAAATAATATATAAATCAATAAATAACTTGCATATAAATATAGCACTTTGTCTCATTGATAACATATTAAATTTTATATTGACGTGTTAAGAATCAATATTGTTTGCGGAGAAATATTCTTCTGTGGGCTCCACAATATGTCAATGCAGAAATAAATTTACTTGTTTCACTTGTTTCATAATGATAAATAATTATTAGGAACTTTAGATAGCATCATAAAATTGGTATTTTTAGACCTAGGAAGGAAAAGTAAAACCTAATAATTTTATCTTATCCGGAAATTAGGTTACTAAATTACGATAGTTATCCAAAATATTTTGATTAAAATAATTGAAAACATTATTTACTTACTAATTAAAATATAATATTTTTGATCATTTCCTCTATTGAATAAGTGAATATCTACTTACTTCACAGTTCAATAAAAATACGTTAAGAAGTAAATAAAATTGAGTGCAAAAAAAAATTAGTACCTAACTTAAATTTGTACTATAAAACAGTATAATCACCTAATCACCGCTTCGAACCCGCACTAGAACGGAACAATGCATTAAGTTCGCATATCCGTGCCCATCCATTCTGCGCAACGCTTATACTGAATGTATGGGCTATAAAAATGTTAATTGTATAATGCTACTGCACTATTTTCTTCCATGTAATATGCCATTTTGGGTAGTAAAATACGCTATTGGTTGTGTGGGGTAAGGGTTGAGCTGAAGCGGGCTGAAAATGTTCAATGAGGCAGATACTAATTTTTAAAGTATTTCGGCGTAGTTGTGCAAAATAATAACATCATCACGCCTTTTATCCCCGAAGGGGTAGGCAGAGGTGCACATTCTACCACAGTACAATGTAACACCCACTTTTCACTAGTTGTTATGAGTCCCATGTAATAGGGGGTGAGCCTATTGCCATATACCGGGCACATTTCCAGACTCCGTGCTACTACTGAGAATTTTAAAAAACCCAGTAATACTTTGCCCGACCCGGGAATCGAACCCGAGACCCCTTGCCGCGTCGCACTTGCGACTACTCGGCCAACGAGGCAGTTGTGCAAAATGTACAATACAATTAATTTATAGACTTACCTTTTTTAAAAAAAATAAAGTATGCTGCTGTTGAAGCTAATAGTGATTTTGGGTCGATCTTATTCAATATAATAATATTATTTATTAATCAATTCAGTACAAATTATGTTAAAAAAGAAATCTGATTAAAAAAAATATTATCTTTATCCTTGTGTGTTTGTTTTTAGTTTCACCGCACCGATGATAATTATTATTATGCAACGAACAAAGGTCGCCGACATAACCCAGCGGATTAGCAAGTTGAAGTGGCAGTGGGCAGGGCACATAGCGCGGAGAACCGAAGGCCGCTGGGGCAGAAAGGTTCTCGACTAGAGTCCATGTACCGGCAAGCGTAGCGTAGGACATCTACCTGCAAGATGGACAGACCTGATTAAGGTCGCAGGGAGCCGCTGAATGCAGGTCGCTTCCAATCCACCTAACTGGAAGTCATTGGGGGAAGCCTATGTTCAGCAATAGACATCCTAAGGCTGATATAATGATGATGATGTGATATAGGTCATTAGTGACCTTTACTTTAGTCACACTGGCAAGTCTTGAGCAGAAAATGAATTTTCAGATTAAAAAAAAAACCGCTGCATCTTACAACTTAAACCAAATACTAAACGTTGATTCGACAGCAGTGTTCTTGAAAAACTATGTAAATGTGACATGTAAAGTGAGGTATTAGTTGGACTCGCCCACGATACGGCAAGCCAAGGCATTAGTTGGACTTGCCCACGATACGATCGCGAATATATATAAAAATATAGTGCTCTAATACTCATGCTAATATTCTTTTCTTTTTGAACTTTTTGATGTTTCGATATAAAGTTTTACTAGTTTTCTAGGTTTTGTGTTTATGTCGTATTTATTTATGACTAGAAATAGGCTTTCTTTGTGAGTTATTTCGTTTTTTTGGCGTTGAATAAGGAAGGAATTTATTGGATCTAATGATGATCTACACCGATGTTTATTTATTACGTCATGTGAGTTTTAATGTACGTATGACCGATGTGTTATAATGCTCTCTACTGTCAAAGTAACTATGTAACTTAGGTAAACCTAACCTGACCTCAGTTTATGCCAAAGTATAATAACTCTAAAATTCAAACTTAAAATAAAAAATTGATCATAGTTGAACAATGCGTTCACATTGAACGTAAACATTTCATCAAAGCCACAATTAACAAATTGAACCAATGTCTTTAAGCCCATACACACACACACTTACGTAAAATAACCCTTAAACGCTACCCAACTTACAAAACGAAAAAAATAAATGACATAAGTAATACAAAATCGACAAGTTTACGATAATCGTCGGGTGTAAATAGCGCACAATAAAGTATCAGTCTGAGGGTTAACGTAGCTGCATCGAGGGGTTCGGTGCCAAAATGTACCAATCTATGACATCCATTTCCTTGTGCCAAAAAAAAAGTTGCGAAAAACTTATTGTGGAATAATGTATGCTAATGAAGTTGGTACATTTTGTGGAACATTTTTGGTGTATGGAGTTCATAGTCGGTTAAGTTACTAATGTCAGTCTGGTCTGTGATTTGTATCAGTATAACGTCTTTCACCTCTGAAGGGACTTTATTTTTAAAGAGGGAAAATCATCGAACGATTGCATACAGGGAGCGTCAAACTCTTACTGACTAAAAATTACTCGTGCACTTCGAGCTGGAGCCCCGGTAACCTTTTAGGTATTCCGCGGCTCTGTATCGGCATCAGCCGCCGCGGAGAACCTAACGGGTAACCGGGGCTCCGGCTCGACGTGCAGGAGTAGGAACGGGGTGGTTTTTACTCAGTAAGAGTCTGACACTCCCTCCCGCCTCACCCAGGCGGGAGCAGTCATTCGATGATTGTTAAAATTTGTTGACTTAAAAAAAAAAATCGACATCAGCCCTATTGGCACTTGATGCCAATAGGGCTGATGTCGATTTTTTTTTTGGTGTTCTTATGGCTCTTTGGCGATGCGCCACGGGATCTCTGAAAGGGTAAGCAGAGGTCCACGTACATAATGTAACATCCAAAGTTGCACTATGAGTCTCATTCTCATCCAATGTATGGTAAGGTGATGGCATGGATCTAGACTTCCTCATATTATTATTATTGGGAATTGTTCCCATTCTGAAAACTCTAAGTAGGTAATGTAGGTAATCCTAATGGACGAACGGACGAACGGACCTGAGACCTGAGATCTCTAGCTGATAATTAATCACTCGACCAACAAAATGAAAATGACAATTAATGTGCTCTCTAACTTCAGGAAGTAGAAAGTATAATGTTTCGGCTACAAACACTCAAAAATAAAACCCCAAAAAGCTACAATTATTCAACTTAAAAGTTCTTTGTCTCAATAAAAAAGTGAGTTTCAAAAATATCAGATAACTGGCCCTCTATGGAGGTCAGCTTTTTATATGATAAGGTAATAATGAGAATTAATTCACTGATATTGTATCGCCGGGGATAAGTTTGGCGCCAACCTAATGTGTTTAGGGTAGTTCGGGATCATTCGGTTGTTGTCGGAATTGCTCGGAAGTGTTTGTGTACTGGGGCATTTGTTATGTCGCTACAAGTGTGAAAGAATAAGTTTCTTTTTATAATTGACATTTAAAGATGTGTTAAACTAACATATAACACAACATCACGCCTTTTATCCCCGGAGGAGTAGGTAGAGATGCACATTACGGCACTTAATTGCCACTGTAAGTACAATGCAATACCCACATTTCACTATTTTATATTCTGAGTCCCATATAATAAGGGGTGAGCCTATTGCCATTTACCGGGCACAATTCCAGACTCCGTGCTACTACAGAGATTTAAAAAAAACAGTAATACTTTGTACGACCCGGGAATCGAACCCGATCCCCCTTGCCCGGCAATCACACGTGCTACCGCTCGGCTAACGAGCCAGTCTAAAACTAAAGATATTATAAGATATTATTAAATAAGTTGTTAAAACTATTTTCGTTGATAAGAGTTACCGCTTTCACTCTTCTCCTAGGTATCGTAAAAGATTAACATTTAATAGAGAGCAGCCAGCAGCAATCTCTAATAAACCTCTTAAGCAGCCAGCAGCAATCTCTAATAAACCTCTTATGCTGCGATTCTCAACCCACTTGCCAGGCATGGAGATTTTGACAAATTCTCTTGTGTAATGGAGGCCTATAGCGCAACAATAGACTGACACAGATTCTTGATAGATAAAGAATAAAAGTAATGAAAATTATTAAAACATAATCATTATGCTTTTCAATGAAGAAATAAGACGTGAACTAATGATTACATTTCGCAATAAATCTTTCCCAGACTTCTTAAAACAATTCACGAATAACAACAGCGAATATTTCTACCTAGATCCCTATCCGCCATCTTGCTCATCCGAATCTGCAATCTGACGTCATTAATCTAAGGCTATCTGCACACGAGTTGCAACTTACAAAATTCACGAAAAAATCTTAAAAAAACAGCTCTGTGATAAGTTAGCCAGTCGTTACTGGAGATAAGTTGAGTGAGATAGAAGATGAAGAGATAGAACTAGACTTTTAGTATTGTTACTGTTAGAGGGTGTATGCTAGGCTTTAGAATGTTTTGACAGTTTGGGGATGATTTTAGTGATGGTGGCTACTTTCCGAGACGTGGATGGTCAAATTGCATGCAGCAGCAAATTGTCTCTACAGAAACCCAAAAAAGCTAAACCTTTGTTAAAACGAGTTGCAAAAGTCAAACTGAATGGTCATATTCACATGTATAATAGTTAGTCACATAACTTAATGTCTAATCTCCTTGACACACTAAAGTAAACTTAAGAATCCCAATTATTCCATAAAACAAATCATAAACACAAAACAGTCACAACAAAAACACACACTAAGAACACAAAACACAAAAGTTTTAATAAACTGACAGTTGTATGTAACTGATATCAATCTAATAAAACTCTCGTAGGACAATATTATCCAAGTACAAGAAAAAGGGCGTAACGATATACACCACGAAGCAACAAGAAAGAAAGAGACACAAGATAAAAAAGTCGAGACTACCAGCGCGAACGCATCTACTAACAAACGAAGATAAAAGCGACAGCATCGATTTGTATCGCTTACATTGACTGCTCCACAAGTTGTTAATACAAGATGTTTCAAACAAAAAGAGTGATGGATATAGAATTGTTTCGTCCACTTGTTTCTGTTTGGTTGTATTTGTCGTAACAAATAGTTCATTGTTCAGCGTTTGAAACACTAAACGGTACGACGGTATCGACATTCGATCGGAGATTGTCACCATTATTTTCTTGTTTATTGGTAGACGCAGGTTTATGGGTAATGGTGAGGAAAGTAGATCTGGTGTAGTTCTGGGTGGTTTCGTGTTATTGATTTATTTTGGATTTTTTTTTAAATTAGACGCAGTGAAAATTTTTGCGAATATTGAAAAGGTTGTTATTATGTATTTCGTAGTAGAGCTTGTTATAAAATATGTATATCTTTAGAAAGCTTTTTTCGATGTTTTGACCAATAAATTCGTACACCGGAAATCAGACCCTTACTATATAGACAATAGACCAGAAACAGATGAAAGGTGGCCATTTATAATGAATACGTGTAACTTTTTCTATCCTTCGAAGAGCATTTGATGTTATGTCGTTTTAATATCTTATACCTTGAATTTCAAACAGAGAAATATTTCCCAAGTCCGTAACACAAGAATCAACATCCAACAATTTTATCATACACACGAAATCACAGTACCTTTCCTCTGAAGTTTACAATCCAAATCAAAGGTAACTTGATCTTAACATGGCTGACCCTATAACAAATGTGTTAAACGGTTTGGAAGTATAAACACTAGACGGCATTGTTCTTGCGATAGCCATCTCTACACAAAGGAGTGACGCGTATCGTGGTAGCGGGCCCACGTGACAAATGAGAACTGCTTTAAGCCCACCCAAAGAGACTCCTGTATTATGAGACACCTATTTAGTTATTCTGATTGTTTGAACTCTCAAATTGATAGTGAGGTGTGCTTGTAAAGATATTTTTAATAGTACTCGCTGTACATGGAATTGGTTGATAGCTATCACTGGTTGATTGAATAGCTTGGTGTTGATTGTTTTTGTTGTAAAGGTCAGATCTTGTTAAGTTGAAAGATCTTGTGGTTAAATTACATGATGCTGAATATTGTTTTTTTCTTTATCCCTGACATTATCTGCTTTATAATCAATATACATATTTACTTAAGATTTTTTATAACATAACATAACATCACGCCTTTTTATGAAGAAAGGGCAGATATTTATTTTTGGTCCCAAAATTCGTCCTTGAGGAAATCCGCTCAACTAACTTGGTTTTTCATAAAACTCTTAAGCTTTCTCAGTAACTGTAGTGAGAACCCATGATTTAGTCAACGCTTAAGGTAATGTATCCATAAATAACAGAATCTTGTGAATAATTCTAATTCTCTGGAGTGTACATCAGTGTCCAACGCTTACGTATGTACCGTCGCAGTTAACTATCAGGAGCGAGGATCTTGTTTAAAGTAATAGTATCGTCGCTCGATAGTGTTCGGCCATTTTTCTTGTGTACAACAAAGGATGAAATCGACCGTGTGTTCGTAGTGTTGTAGTTATGAGCGATCGCGGTGGAACCGATTTTTGTTTCAGAAAATAATATTTGTATAAATAAATTATTAGTAATCTGCCTCACGTATATATTTCTTTGATTGATTCACTATTTTTGACTTGATAATTGACTAAGGTCAAGCAAAAAGTAATAGTTATAGAACAGGATGTACTCGACACAACTAGTCCAAAGATAAAATCTCTTATTAATTACTACTCTATAGAAATAGAAGTTATTATCCTTGTGTAAAAATACAATTTTGTCAATTTTTGCTCTATTTCCTAATCGTTCGCTAACGTCTTGTAACTTGGTCGTGTCCATTCAGTCGCAATGGGACGTCACCTCCGCCCTCTATCGGGTGTTTAACGATTCACTCGATCGCTCAGATTACAGCTTATTATACGAAATATGAACAAAGGTGACAAGATTAGCAGATACAAAATGGAATCGTATTACACCCAGAAGTTTCATTCCTTATTATTTTTTTGTGTTTGTACATACATTTCTTACACATTTATTTTTGTTTAGACTTTAAAAGTCGCACGCGTATGACATTGGTCATAATATGCAAGAAATTTAGAAAAATCAAAATAAGTAACAAAAAAAATCCTAGATAATAATTGCAATAGCAATTAAGAAAAGTCTACAAAGTTAATTTAGATTTATAAGTTCTAAACAAATGACAAACAAGAAATAATCAAATCAAACAACGTGTTTCTGCTCACTCAATGTGACTTATTTTGTTCTAAATATAACAAAATTATACCAACAGATAAATAGATTGAAAAACAACTCCTTGAATACAATAATAGGTAATTTACACGAAAACAATAACAGAAATCAAGCAATAAGCGGACTGGTTATCCTGAATCACTTACAAAACCACGTTGAATCACTTGAATTATATTTTGAGCAAATTGATAGCAATATTCTTTTGTTCGACACCAATCAACGCGGTTTTTGAAAACAAAGAATAAGGATACAAATGAATTAATTAACAAACATAATATATGGCATGTGGCTGATATATAATTAGGTATCAACGATTATATGGCCAAAGACAATGGATTTGCCTGATAGATACAGAGTTAATGATGTTCGTTAGTCATTATTTTGTGGTTTTTAATACAATTTACCTATGTTTTAATAGATAAGTTACTATTGTTGTGTTGGATTGTAAAGTACTTTGTTTATAAGTAGATAATAATAAAATAAACAATAGATCGTAATACAATATGATTTTTTTGGACACAACTCAGGACATATTATTCCAAAACTACATTATC
Organism: Spodoptera picta; assembly: GCA_038387885.1. Classification (NCBI taxonomy): domain Eukaryota; kingdom Metazoa; phylum Arthropoda; class Insecta; order Lepidoptera; family Noctuidae; genus Spodoptera; species Spodoptera picta. The sequence continues at coordinate 231,010 of JAZHFQ010000271.1, forward strand.
TTTTATTTCAGTTATAATCAAAGCAAAGAGAGATGAAGAAAATTATATCACTGTTAATGAAGGGTTGATTACTTAACTTACATCGCGGTGTTTCATAAATATTGATGACGAAGCCATCTTCATTGTCATCACCCACCTGTTTCCTTCTTTTGCTGGACATAGGCCTACCAAAGAACATGGCTCTGAACTTGATATACCGCTATACACATCCAATGAATTCGTAGCAACTATGGATTAATTTTTTCACATAAGATTTCAATCAGACTTCAAAGATATCTGTCGGCTATAAGGAAATACCTCGAATTGTGTGAAACAGCTATAATGGCCAATTTGCTTTCGTTTTACACACTTAATAAACCGATTTTATCTAATTGATCTCCTAGTAACAGTTATCAACAGATGTTTGATCTTGTAAAATTTGTTTTTTGACCCTTATTCCAACGTCCACTAAGTTTTTATTCGATTATTTCTTAACAACTTCCTTCCTCAATCGTTTTATCATTCATTTATTATAGTTTCTACTGCTTATCTAAATTCGAAATCTTAAACATCAGTTTGTTCATGTGTGATGTCGTAAGTACCTATTTATTTTTTGGCTCACAAGTCGATACTCTCATTCTTTATTTCAATTCATTTGCATACGTTTTTCTGACTTAGATTTATTGATTTTAACACATTTTGATCGTATCACTTTAGTAATTTATGTTTTTGTATAGGTATAGTCATCGACAGATTGTTATCGAGAAAAATCGGCCAAGTGCAAGTCGATTGGGGCAATTAGTATTCAATGTCGTAAATTATCTTCATCCCACATGTTTTACAGATCTATAAAGCTAATGACGCTGTTCATTAGTCACAATTAATCAATCGACGCTGTTCACGGTTCTAGTATAGTATAACATGGAGTTCAGAGTCCATGTTTTATGGCAGCATAAAATTTGTAACTTGACCTCTATTTAATTATGGCATCTTCATAAAGTTTTTATGCATCTGAGTATGGTGGGTCAATATAAGAATTTGTTGTTACATTTCATTTCATCACTTTGATTGCATCTGTATCTACATTTTAATGAAGTAATGGCGTGATTATTGCAAAATAAGTCCATCAAACAAACAGTGAAATAGTTTTCACTGTTTCTAAACAAAATGTTCAACATACTATTATGATTAATATACTAAACGATGCAAACACATAAAATCACACAGGTGCTATTGGCTCCATACGTAATAAGCGAGCAGACAAGGTGTATCAGAACGCTACGTTTTATCGTTCAAATGGATCTTGCTTCTCTAATTAAAGTTTATGCACCTTTTTTCAAGTAGATCGTTATCATCATGAGTTTGGTCACGATACAGTATTAATTTTATTAAAGCATCGCTATTAATAACAAAGTTATCATTGTAAATATTGTTCAGAATGCTCCTTAAGGTGTCTTTCAGTTTGACTTTTTGTTCGATTGCTTCAACTTCATCTAGATCGATTGTGGTTTATCTTGATTTAGTTGGTTCTACGTCTGTATCTAGAGTATTGTCATCGTCTTTGGATTCGAAGACAATATTGCTTAGTACCTTATGACTTTTGCAAGTACTTGTTCTATCTGTTGGTTTATATTATTTACATTGTTGACATTGATCTCATCTACTTTCTCACTTATATTGTTACTCACAAACGTTACTTCATGATTGCAACCATTATAATACTAAATATCATATTGTCTAACTCAAATATAAAAACCTAGACCTAATTATCTATAATCATTCTCAATATCTAGAACAAAAACCAATTCAGATCAAATTCAAACAGGAAATAGTATCTATTGTTTGAATATAATCGATATGGTCACTTGATTGACAGTAACTTTCACTGTAATCAAACCCAGACCTTCTCGAATCGACCTATGCTAATTACTTGAGTGGTTCCAGATCGACAGTGCAACGGCCTGGTTTTGAACGCTTGACCTTTCGTTTGGCTGACCGAAGTAGGAATTATGTTTAGCGAAAGTTCAAGTTAGCTAGTTCTAGCATAAGAATTACTTGTAGGTAATACATACATACATACATACATAACTTCACGCCTGTCTCCCATGGGGGTAGGCAGAGACTAAGGAACGCCAATTACTACTATTCTTACATACCTATTTCGCTTCAATAACAGTCATAATCTTTTCATGCATGCTCGTCGGTTAAGGGTACTTACTTGTAGGTAATATAAGGTAATATTCCTAAAATGGACCAAACTGATGATCAAATTTCACTTACCACCCCTAGACTATCTCTTAACTAAAGTTACTTAGCGTGTTGTAGCACCTAATTTAATCCTTGTATTGTTAGGTGCTACTTATAGGTCGTTAAATGGTAATGTCTTAGCTTAGGGGTTCCTTAAAATTTAGGGGAGGTTGGTGACAACGGGTATAAATGTACCTTATCTTAATTCCTCTTTTTTACTGACGTCTTTGATAGTCTTATTAGGCGGATTACAGTAGCCTACTCCTAAAAATTCGTTAGTTTTTAGTCACGAACCACGTCTGTCAATTATTAAGGTCCCATAGCCTTCCCTATCCTACATTCTATCTTCACACAAAAAGTACGGACCTCTTCAACATTCCTGATGTTTTAGTCCAAGGTCCTGATGACGCACGTTCTTTGAGGCCAGGGTTGTCACAGATTGAGTTTCCGATACATGGTATGTTCCAGGGAATCAACACGAACGAATAACACTCGATCGAGACCAATTTCGCAAAAACTACACAACACGATCGCTTGTTCTGATCGTTGATAGCAAGGTAGGGTTTGCATATAGAGATGTGACCTAAGCTCTTTGTAATTTGGAGGTTATGGGGTTTTTTGAGGATACCGTGTAACTAAGGGTCTTTGAGTCAATGTGGCAGAGATGGCAAGAGAAATAGATAGTAATGTTAAATTACTGAGCTGAGATGAAACGTTTTCAAGGCGTTTGTAGTGAAATTAAAATTAGGTTTTTTTTACAGTACCTAAAATCTTTCAAGAATAACCAAAAGCCAGGAAATTATAGAAACGAAAATCTATATCATAACATATTTAAAAAATAATAAATATTCACACTGAAAACCACAAAACGACACATTTACACAAGAGCAGCAACAGCCACACAAAAAAATTTGCCACAAAAAATTCCAAAATTATGTTTCGTTAGCTGCTGTCCGTATGAGCAGAGCGCGTATCGTACGATCTAATATTATTCTGGGAACGGCCTTAATAAGTCACTATAGAATGTTATCTACACCATTTTATCGGTTCAAAAGATAAGCATCTCAATCCAATTAGATTCACAATGCAATATGGGTCGTCTCAGCAGTTTATGATGGCCACTGTGTATGTTTTCAGTTTTATACGCTTTTTGGGTAGGCATTGGAACGTATGTTAACTATGTTACTAGTCTTTAAGTATAGCAGTGGTATCTGGTTTTTATTTGATGATTTTGTGTAATATATTCTTTGGTGGTCTCGTCTTGATCATGGGCTTGTGTTGTTCGATAAATAGTTCTCTGTACGGTAGGTTTGTGGATCAAACATGGGTAACTAACGTTTCCCATGTTTGATCCACAAATTTTTTTTCTCGGTCTAGGTGTGGTCTGTATGTGAATTTGGTTTGTAAGACACTCTAGTTGCGTCTAGTAAAGAGACAACTCAGATTTTTTTTTCTTTTAAAGGAATATGGCTCCACACTACGGTTTTCTTCTGTGTCGTGGGTACGTTTACAAACATATAGAGGTAAGATCACATACACAATATACATCACACTCAGACCTAAAACTGCGATTTGTGGATCGCACAAAGAGTTGCTCTTTGTGCGAATCGTACCCGCTACACGTCGCGCGGCAGCCGGTTGCCCAGCCAGTAAATTATGCAGTAGACAGTAGTTAATTTGGCAATTAAATCTGGATAAGTTTTTAGAGGTAGGTAAAGAAATCATTAAAGATCCCAATCTTGGAGCAAATCTACATATAACTGTTCGACAAACAAAGTAGTCAACTACATAAGTAGAAATATAACAAACAGGTGCTAAGCTTAAATGAGTCGTAACAAGTTATGTATTATTAATTGGTAATTAACTGAGGCAGCATTAATAGAAGAGACTAGCATCTGGTACATTATACATGTGTAATTTATTTAGTTAATTTTAATCCTGTTGGATACTTACTAGCAAATAGAAATGTCATGAGTATTTTACATAATTATGTCACAAATTCGACCACAGTTAGTCTGACACTCCCTTTCGCCTCACTCAAGGCAGGAGAAGTCATTTGATAATTTGTTGCTTAAAAAAGCACAAGCTTACAAGCTGTACGAAAATGAATCTATTGTCATAATTATACAGATAATAACTCCACCCTCTGTGCTATTGCAAAAAAAAATCCGAGTGATGGACAAAGCCCAAAGATCTATATAATAGAACAACAATTATTAAAACACACAGTAACTTAAGTTTTGTATTGTAACTTTCGTGAGACATACTAAACAAATTATTATGTTTTCGGCGTACTCACGAAGTAATTTGATGAGGAACTCGACTAGTTTCAAGCCATGCTATAGGCTCATATTCATGAGCAGCATTTCGCGACCCGCGACATGGCCACTGTCGCGCGACAGACAGACAAATTACTACGTGAGTAAGCCGAAAACATAACAATTAACTTAAGTTTTAAGTGGAGCTATCAAAGAATTGATTCATTAAATTCGATCTGATTAGAGTCCACGCTGACTAAATTTCTTGGAAAAAATACTGGAACCCAGTGACACACATACTGCGACCTGTCATACAGATGTACAGACTTCGATGTAATGTTATTCTTAGTAGTTCATAAACTCTTGACTCCCTTGAGAGAAGTATGCTGGTAGTCATGGTGTATCCTAAGTATTTTGAAGCGCATTTCGTAACTTAGTCTCTTTAGACCATGTTGTGTACATCTGTGATGTCCATATCAGCATATGTAGGTTAGCATAGTAGGTTATGTTCTTATAGTCTGAAGAATAAAAATCATATCAATTAACTGTGCATGTAACTGAAGCTTTTTTTCAATTGACCTACAGGGAAAGCAATTGAAGATCGTGTGTTTTTTATGGAATATGAGGCTAACCAGCAGATAGATCATCTGATGGTAAGCCATTAGCGCCGACCATGGACACCCGCAACATCAAAGGTGTCACAGGTGCGTTGCCAGCCTTATAAATACGAAAACGATCTTTTCTGGAAGGCTTGAAGGTCGTATCGGTTCGGAAATACCGCCGATGACAGATCATTCCACAGTATGTCCATTATTGGGGGCTGCCGTGTATGTGTAGCTCAACAAAACTCTTTTAAAGGTCTCTTATTCTCCGAGATACAAAGCTGTAGTACATCCAATTCATTCAAAAGAATGAAGTTTTGTACTGACAAAGTACTTAAAAAAATTGCTCGTGGTGTGTTATTGAATCATTTATTGCATTTAGCTCCTTTGGTGGTTACCAAAAACGACTATGTTAACCTCATTTTGAATATTTTTAATATGTCCATTGCTCTTCGAACTCAAGCGACTACACTTTATAAGAAACATAATCTCAGAGATCTAATCGGAGTCAAAACAGTATAAAAGGCACTGCATCTGTTCCGAATCAATGTAACGAGATCAGATTACAGTCTCAAGGTGTCTTAGCCAATGCATTATTACAAAAATGTGCTTCGTGGAATTTCGATAGAAGTGATATCAAGTTGTATTGTGCTTATTACATCAGTTTTGACCCTTTATTTTTGAATTGTGAGATTGAGAGGTTCTGTAATATGCCTTATTTTTTTCATGGCATAAGCCGGTAATCGATCATACGGATCAACTGATGGTAAGCAATCGGCGTCGCCCATGGACACCTGGAACACCAGAGGCGTTACAAGTGCGTTACCGGCCTTTTGGGGATTAGGAGTTTCAGAATCGTTAGGGATTCAGAAATTGGGAAAATTTCGGAGGGTAATTGGGCCTCCGGTAACCTCACTCACACGACGAAATATATGCAAGCGTTGCTTCACGTCGGTTTTCTGTGAGGCCGTGGTATCACTCCGGCCCATTAATGCTGAAGCATGGCTCTCCCACACTTAATAGACCAACTGTTGAGTATCAGGCCTTGAGGCTTCAGTCAATCGTAAAAGGGTTGACGATTTTGGGATCTCTAAGCCATCATCAACTGCTCATGGCAGTTCATTTGTTGAACTATGGACTGCCTCTACATAACGTTTGTTAAAATCTCCACACTTAATAGTCAGGTTGGAAATCGCAGTTCAGATTTGTCAAAGAGCGTTGTTACCCGCTTTCAAATCTGCAACTGAGTTTTACGATACCCAAGATGAGTATCGAGAGTCATCATCAACAGCCTATAAATACCCACTGCTGAGCAAAGCCTCTTCTCACACTGAGAAGGTATTTTTTTTTTTTTTAAGGGGGAATATCATCGAATGACTGCTCCCGCCTGGGTGAGGCGGGAGGGAGTGTCAGACTCTTATTGACTAAAAACCACCCCGTTCCTTCTCCTGCACGTCGAGCCGGAGCCCCGGTTACCTGTTAGGTTCTCCGCGACTCCGAATCGGCATCGGCCCACACTGAGAAGGTATAAGCATTAATCACCACGCTTGCTCAATGCAGGTTGGCGATCACAAACTTATAATTAGAAATTATAAGCTCAGCTTCTCACGATGTTTTCCTTCACTGTTTGTCAGCGGTATCTAGATAATCTTTGAAAGTGCATATAACTCTGAAAAAGTCACATTGGTACTTGCCGTTGGTAGGTTTCGAATCCGCACTCTCATGCATGAGAAGCGGGCGTCTTAAACAGGAGACGTTTTAAGGAGTATCGAGAGTAGAGGTACAAATTTATTTTACTCCGCCGCGCCATCAGCACAACGTTACACTAATTAACTTCATGTAAATTAATATCATACAAGTTAATATAAAGTAATTTATTAATTTTAGTCCCCAACCTTCTTTTTCAGTTCTTTAATTTCCTTTGTCCTTTAACCATTCCACTTTACGAAGGTACCTGGCGGGTGTGGTGACCTAACCGCGGTGGTAATTTGATCAACCGATTATCAGCTACCATCTCGCCATCACATAAATGTGGTAGCGACAGACGACAAATTGCTGTAGATTTGTTCCAAAACAAAAAATAAAATCTTTATAAAACTTTTCGGATGTCGACAAGCACGAACGAAATCTATAACGTGTTGCAAACGTCCATACTTACATAGCCTATGGCGGCCATAGTGACAGATTTTCATTACCAGTATTAGTATGAAAAAATCGAATAGTTTTTTGAGAAAAGTTACTCAACCAGAGAATCAACTCACATACACATGGATTGGTACTTATATTGTACTTACTTTTACATTCAGTTTTGTATACCGTGTTTCGCATATTCAAATATACCTACAAAAAGTGGTTAAGGTTACCTTAGCCAAAAAACATAACCACAAATAAATAAACAAACATATTTACAAATTGTTTTGCTACCATTACTCAGGGGATGGAGGGAGGGGGAGGTAGATGGTACTGATAACGTATCGATTGACCGCCTATCGGTACATCAACGAAACGAAACGCATCAAACCCGATACGTTTCGATACCTGTACCTATGTGGTTACAGTTTGTGGTTTATTTTGGTGGCTGTTGATGGTTTTTATGAATACAAGTTATTTATGAGTCATTTTGCAAAGTAGTCTTGTTAGTGTGTGGTCGGAAGTAGGAGGTATTGGACTGAAGCTCGAGGTTCTTGGAACTTTCGTTTTTTTGTGAAGTAGGAAGCAAACAAGGCGACGGATCACCTGATGGTAGGTGTGCTCCATAGTCGCTTACCACCACGAGATTTTTTTTTATATTTTTATTTTTGTAAAACATTGCTCCAAACTAGGGTTTTCTCCCGTGTCGTGGGTGCGTTAACAAACATACAAGTTTATATACACAATGACACCCAGACCCGAAACAACTATTTGAGGATCACACAATGAGCTGTTCCGTGCTGTAACCGAATTCGCTACACGTTGCGCGGCAGCCAGTAGCCCAGCCATTGCGCCAACCGTGCAGTCAAGGGACGGTGACAAACGTCAACCTATCAAGTATAAAAAACGTTATCACTGCTACAATGTTCCAATGGACACCCACAACTTCAGAGGAATTAGTTAGTTTTCAAGTGTGGGAGAGCCATGCTTGGGCACGAATGGGCCGGCTCGACCGGAGTGATACCACAGCCTCACAGAAAACCGACGTGAAGCAACGCTTCACGTCGGTCGCTCACGTCGGTCGGCAACGCTTGCGTTGTGTTTCGTCTTGTGAGTGAGGTTACCGCAGGCGCAATTACCCTCCCCTTCCCCAATCTCCCCAATTCCTGAATCCCAACGATCCTCAAACTCCTAATCCCCAAAAGGCCGGTAATGCACATGTAACGCCTCTGGTGTTCCATGTGTCCATGGGCGACGCCGATTGCTTACTATCAGGTGATCCGTCTGCTCGTTTACCGGCTTATGCCATAAAAAAAAAGTTAAAATCCATTGCCAGTCTTTAAGGTGGAAGGAGACACTTCAGTAACGTCTCTCATGCAGCGAAACACAACTCAAGTATTGTTTTACACTTGCTTTAGTTAAAACCGTGGTATCACTTCAGTCATGTTCGGAACTCGTATTATTTAATTGACCCTTTCCTTTTAAAATTCAATTAAACCACACCACATTAATAGTTTCCAGCCTAGAAATCATTAATTTTATCAAATCGCCACCGACAGAAAGATTTCCGTATTATGAGTAACTAAAACTATAATTTTAAAACAATAAAATAATACATTGATGCTCAAAACACAGACAACAAAGTTGCAATTAAAAGTCATTATGTAAATTTAATTTTATACAATTGTAACCAGCACTTTGATGATATAGAGATAAAAATTATGAATACAGTAGCTCACTGAGATAAACATCTAGATGGACAGACACATTGGGAAGAAGAGAAATAAAAATAATAAAATCACCATCTTGTATGAATTTTCGACACGATTGTGAAGCTGCCATTTGCGAATTTAACTTAGATCTTGAGGTTGTTTAAACTATCTTTTGCTATCTGTGTCGTTTTATTGATATTTTTGTATATTTCGATTTTTATCTGCCAATTTGTAACAAATAAAATTAGCAATGCAATTGGTTATTAGTCTGTTATCAAACTAATCTAACGTTTGTATTTTTGTTTGAACTCGCAAAAATAAATGTTTCAATCGCATTGACATTAATTATTATAAAACTATATTACAAGGAAAGAAATATTAATAAAAACAAATGCGGGGAACTACAGACGGATGTAGATGTAACTAATATCATGTTTACCACTACTATTCCATTTTATCTCATTGGCAAACTGTTCAGAAACTTTGTCTAACGTATCTTCAACTATTAATTTGATTTCTAATGGCTCGATTTTTACAAAGCTTGACAAAATCTTGAGGTTTGGGTCCATACGTTGTCTATTCTACTTTTGTATTCACTCATTCCTGTACCGTTTCAATGCCATTAATCTATGGGTCATTAAACTGACAAACATCATGACTTCTACCACCTAAAAAATGGCGTCAAAAGCCACAAAAATTTCACACACCAAAATCAAAGGGGTCTCAAAAATTCCTTGCCCACATGACGGCCGCCACATTAAGAATCCATTAACTTGGTCCAATACTGATTAATGTGTTATCTCTTCTTATCACTAGGACCGAAGCGGGTTGATTTATTCTGGGACTTATCAACATGTGCCTGGCGCCAACCGACTATCGGTCTGGGCTTTCTTTTATGAATTTTCGACGAGATATGATGTACTTAGCGGTCTCTGTTTGATTTGTGTTTTTGATGCCCTGGTTTTATATGGGATATAGTTTTATTTGGGTGTAGATTTGGTCTTGTGTAGGCAGTTTAACTGTTGAATGATTTCAAATTTGTTGAGAAAGCAGTTTTGTCAGCTGTTGGTGGACATTGGAGTTTTTCATAAATACTCACTAAATGGGAAGACATTATTCAGTAATCACTAAAATCTGTACGTGTTCCTAGTATACGTAATTGTTGTTTTAAATCAATCATTCTTTAAATCGATTTTTATATGTAAAGTACCCGAGAAAATAAAACAATGAATATAACCGAAAACAAACCAAAATGTACTAAAAAAAATCCATAATTTAAAACAAACATTAAAAGTTTTTGCTCATTGTACAAACAGTTGTACATTTATCCGTATACGGTACAAGTGCGCGTACGCAGTTTAATAGCAGTCTAAGATTCGGTGCCGATCCCGCGATAGCTACCAAGGTTATGATTTACTAGATACGGACGCAGGTGGCTGAACGGTAGTGATGTGAAATATTATTTTATATAATTTTTTCATTACATGTCTTTACTATTTAAGGAATTAGTGTTTGTGTTGGCCTTAAAATATGTATATTCACTTTATTGAAGTAGTATTGCGACTTTGATAGAAGAGGGTTAAACCTGTATACGAGAAAAAAAGCATTCAGATTTTTTGCTATCAACGAAAATTCTTAAACTAAAAAATCCAACTATCCTCCTTTTTACTTAATTTCCTCTTCAGATCCTTCCCTACTCTTATTTATCACCAATCAGAGACTACCCATTATATGTATTGCGGTATTGTAGACTATGCGATAAGTGCAAATCGCGTACGTACACAGCCACCACTACACTCACACAAGGACGATGCTCGTGTGCGATCCCCGTCTCAGATTGCGTTTATCGGACATCTCGTATGCAACGTTAATTTACATAAAAACTATTATTTTTTCGACCATACGTTTATCTTTTATCATCGATTAAGTTTTTGTTGTTCTCCCTGCCTTAATAAGTCTTGGTTTTTGCATTTATTTTTATATTTTCACTGTGTTTTTCTTATAATTAGATTTATAATTCGTAATAGAGGTTTCAGACTCTTAGACTAATCTGACAAAATCATCAGACAATTTGATTCCTTTTTTCAGTTGACATAAATAACATAAAATATTCTTCCATCTACTACTTTTGTTGGATACAAGATTAGTAAAAAAATAATGATGTTGTCATTCAGACATAATATAGTTACATAGTTATCTGAGACAATCCTTTATAAAATAATGAAAATGTTTTTCTAGGAATTTAACATAACAACATAACATACATCACGCCTTTTATCCCCGAAGGGGTAGGCAGAGGTACACACAGAAGTAACACCCACTTTTCACTATTTATGTTATGAGTCCCATGTAATAGAGGTTGAGCCTATTGGGATATATATACCGGGCACATTTCCAGACTCCGTGCTACCTACTACTAAGATTTTTTTTAAAAAACCCAGTAATACCTTGCCCGACCCGGGAATCGAACCCGAGACCCCTTGCCTGATAGTCGGACTTGCGACCACTCGGCCAACGAGGAATTTCTAGTTAGAATAACAATTTGGTTTAAACCAGTGACTCGCCTCGAAATCGCTTTAGTTCTTCTGACGAATGTTTTAATCATGCCTATTCAAATTTCAGCCCTTTCCTTCGCACTTTCCTTTCTCTTTTTTCTATTAATTTCAATAGATACCACTACTAGCAGCAACAAAGCTTATAATGTAACTATTTCATTTTCATCATCTCCTCGCATGTTGAACACGTTTTGATGGTACCCTAAAACTAGATGATGAGATGGGATGGGATAAAATCTCAACAAAATGAACAAGACGTATGCACTCTGCTTGACCTATTTAGTTATAGATGTATCGTTAAGATTTTGGACAGGTTTCGTCAAAGTCACCTTTTGTCAGTCATGTGTGATACATAATATGTATTCTAATCCTTATCTATATAGCCATCTATGTGTACTTATTTAGTTAATGTTTTAAACGTTTGTCTACATGTGTGGTTCAATTCTTTTAAGAGCTTCCATCTCAGCAATGTTTCCAACATCACTAGAAATGGTTTAAGAATCATTATTAATGAAACATCAGGTTCGATTCCCGGGTCGGGCTAAGTATTACTGGATTTAAAAAAAAATCTCAGTAGTAGCACGGAGTCTGTAATTGTGCCCGGTATACGGCAATAGGCTCACCCCCTTATTACATGGGACTTATAACATAAATAGTGAAAAGTGGGTGTTATATTGTACAGTGGCATAATGTGCACATCTGCCTACCCCTTAGGGGATAAAAGACGTGATGTTATGTTATGTCATGTATTAATGAGATACTTTTCTTTTCTTAGCAGGTAAGTCGCATTGGAGTCCATCTTCATAGTTAGAGAAGTATTCGATCGAAGTGTCAATCGATTAACGTGATCAACAGATCACGTTTATGTGCAAATCATCCTTAAATCGGTAATTAACTAAGTAGTAAATTACAAGCCTCGTTGGCCGAGTGGTCGCAAGTGCGACTGCCGGGCAAGGGGTCTCGGGTTCGATTCCCGGGTCGGGCAAAGTATTACTGGGTTTTTAAAACATTCTCAGTAGTAGCACGGAATCTGGAAATGTGCCCGGTATATGGCAATAGGCTCACCCCCTATTACATGGGACTCGTAACATAAATAGTGAAAAGTGGGTGTTACATTGTACAGTGGCATTAAGTGCCGTAATGTGCACCTCTGCCTACCCCTTCGGGGATAAAAAGGCGTGATGTTATGTTAAATTACAATACATCCAATATTTATCAACATGATCTTGTCGATGATTGATCAGCTGCAAAAAAATCGCAATTAACTTGAGATTTTTGCAAAATGGGCAAAAACTGGTCGTTTCTAACATTAAAAAAGGCCACAACTTCCACATTTCCAAGATCTCATAACGAATTCTCGAAATCACAAACCTTGTCCGACTTCCGACATCGCTGGGTATCAAAAAATCGCCGCTAGACCGACGTGTACGGCGCGCAAGCTTTTTTATTTGACATTTTATACAAGTTTATTCAAAGAGCGATAATATCGCTGACTCTTATCTTTCAATGCAACGTTACCGCGAGCCCGGAGTGATAGCATCTGGGGCCAGCCATTGCTAGTTAAACCAACCTGATAAGGGATCGCCTGCGTCTGTGTGCGGCCGTGTGCGGACGAGAGCGCGCGTGTGTGCGGGGAGGGGCGTTCGGTTCGCCAGGCCAGTCACTCACTTTACGCGGCAAAAGTATGACGGTTGGAATGTCGCGCGGACAAATATACACAAAATAAATACCAAAAATAGTGCTGTGTTGTGGATATTATGTTATTGTGGTTGCGGTATCTGAAGCAGCTGGAAGTGGCGGCCGGGGACCCGCCGCCAGGTGGCGCTGTCGACTTCAAAACAATGTGTAAGATTTGTTTACATATCAAACGGCGCGACTAAATGTTTATATCGCTTTGTTTTTCTCACAATTTCTTAAATACTCTCTTTTATGTGAATCCTGATGCTTTAAATAGCATTCCATTCGAGTTTTCTTTAGCTGGCTTCTTGTCTATTCAATCTGCGATGGGTATCAATGATATATCTGAAGAATAGATACTGGTGCCGATTAAAGACATCTATCTTGACCGTACTGAATGAAATGTTGTATCAAATAAGAATAACTGTTGTTACTAACTCACGTAGTTATCGTTATCTATTAAACTTTGACATTTTAGCCATTGCCTAATGTTTGGAACCAAATTAATATCTACTTCACTTAGAGTTGTGATTTGTGAATGTATTTACCTACAAGGTAGACAGAACTAAGGGATACTGATTCGTCTGCCTACGTATTGTAGACACAAAATAACGCGATTGTTAATTTGTTAAAAACATAAGTCACTTCTAGTCAATGAGAGATAGGAGTTTGCATGTTGTTTAGGGTTCAAAACTTGGTACTTACCTAACCAACGAGAAGAAATATCGAGAATAAATGTCGACAAAGACATCTTGTTAATAATATATAGACTTTAAATGCAAACAGTACTTGGTAGGCCTAATAAAAAGTAAGACAGGATCAGCTGATGTTATACATAAGTGAGTACATAAAGACATTGTTATTTTTACGTTATTTTAAGTCTAACTTGTGAATAATATGCAACTTATAAAATCACACATAAATTGACTGCCTCTTTGGCCGAGTGGTCGCAAGTGTGACTGCTGAGCAAGGGGCCTCGGGTTCGATTCCCGGGTCGGGCAAAGTATTACTATGTTTTTAAAAATCTCAATAGTAGCACGGAGTCTGGAATTGTGTCCGGTATATGGCAATAGGCTCACCCCCTATTACTTGGCACTCATAACATAAATAGTGAAAAGTGGGTGTTACATTGTATAGGGGCATTAAGTGCCGTAATGTGCACCTCTGCCTACCCCTTCGAGAATAAAAAGGCGTAATGTTATGTTATAAAATCCCACGTAAAAACACAAAAACGAAAAATCTGGCCAAGTCGTCCAAGTCGAGCCAAAAATCAAAACAAATAAATGAATTTTGGACACAAAGATATAGTGTATGATAGCGTTTTCCTCAGAATTTTGCGATAACAACATCGTTAAGATTGGTCGCTTCTTTATCTCTTCTCTGATAGCCTTAACAGTGATACTAATGTATTATATAGGATTTTTATTGCTCTTTAGATACAATATCAGGGCATAAGCGAATGTAAATCATTGATAAAACGTAATTACTCTGTGGTACTTAGATTTTCAGAGTTTTGAACCGAATTTTGAACCGGTTAGAGTTATTTTATACTGGTTTGTGTTAGTATTTGGATTGAATTTACTTTAGATGGTTAGTTTTTCGACGGTGTATGCCCAAAAACTGACTTTAGAAAGCTCTTATAAGTTGTTTTCTTGCGATCAAACGCTGAAATTTACCAGAAATAGCATGTAATTGAACTTGAGTCATTTAAAATATATATCAAACATTACACTCAATTTAAACTACCTTCACCTACAAGTAACCAACCTGACATACAAAATAAAAAATACTTTTAACCATACAATACTGATGTGAAATTAAAATATCGATATCAATCTTAATCCGATACCAAATCACACGCAACGGCACCGAATCCATTTTTAAATACCGAACTCGTAAGGCATGTTCCTATTTTGACAGCTCCTGTCAATGTCAACTGCGTCTAAATAGTTTGTATATGTTTCGTCTAAGTTATATCTTGATACTTCATCGATATAACTCGATGCAACTGTCTGTATTAGTTTTGAATTTGAAATTGAAGAATTAATTTTTTGTTTTGTATCTTGTAATGTATGTATTGTTGTTATTATCAACACTTTTGTATAATAACCCCTATTACATGGGACTCATAACAACTAGTGAAAAGTGGATGTTAGATTGTACTGTGGTAGAATGTGCACCTCTGCCTACCCCTTCGGGGATAAAAGGGGTGATGTTATGTTATGTTATGTTTTGTATAATAAATCAGATTTTTAAATATAATTACGATTTCATTCTAACTTCAGAGACATATGTACGGAAAAATGAACAAATCGGTTAAGAGAGCCTCATTTTTTCACATTCAACAGCTGCTACTGTTCATAATAGGCCATTGAATATTTCAAAAAACAAAAAAAACATACCGTCACTTAGACAATCGGGGGTTTACGATAAAAATGACGTGTGTTCCTCTCAATGGACCCAGACTCCCGATCACACTGATAAGGTGAGAGAGAAATGTTATCTCCACTCTGATTCCACGTTCATTATCAAATTGTGGGGGCTGTGTGTGAGAGGGATAGAAAATATGTGTGAAGGAGATAGAAAATGTTAATGTGTGCGTTCTATGCGATAAAGAGGGGTGTGACGTTGTCTGTTTTTAATTCCTAAGGGGATTTTTAAAAGTCATAGTTTTAGAGTATTTATGATAGTTTAGCGTCTATTTTGTCTATTGACCAACCCTTTATATGGCTGTTACTATTAATGTGATATAACATAAATGTCAAATTTTGACATTTTGGAAAAAATGTCAAAGCTATTAAAATCGATACATCGTTTTATGACGTAATGAGTGTTCATCTCATAAAAAATGTTAATTTTATTTTTCGAAATTGGGTACTTATCTGCACAATGTCCAGGGCCTCCAATAATAGAAACAATAAAAAATAATATAATCTAATACTTTTTATCTTAATGACTTTTTTGGCCCTCCCATTATTTTTTATTACAATTAACAAGTCAAAGTGTGAATTAAAGTAAATAGTAACGGACGATTCTCGAACTAATTAACATATGAACATAATTGTATCTAATTAGGCAAATATAAATGGAGAAAAACATACATAACTGAGATATTTGTTTGAAGAAAAAAAAGACGGGAGCCTATTCTTATAATATAAAACATACGAAAACAAAAATCAGTGTTGACAAGCAAAAAATAAATCAATACAATTTATCGATGAAAACGACCTTTTAAAACGACACTATCAGAAAATAAAGATAAAATAAATTTAATTAAATTATTTATCATTGCAAAATCAATAAGATAAAATTTGCTAATAATCTGATTTGATTAATCAAATTACTGCATACATACAAGTTTGATAAATCATTAATTAATTAGTATAAATCGATTTGCATATACGTAACAAACTTAATATAGATTTTAGTCATAACAATTTGTGAAACAGCTGTTAGTAGCGACGCCATATTGGATTTATGATGACGTATGAAGCTGTAGGCGCTAGGGACGCCCATTTATAGATATCGATACAAATTTTTTGGTCTCCATGTATCAATTAGGCAATTCTTATCAGTACTGGAAGTATGTATTTCCTCTGAGATAAGAGTTCTGGTAATGATATTAACTTTGTTTACTTTTAATTAGCGAAATATCTAACAGTGTAATTAATTTTATCGTGTCCTCGGATAAGAAATGAAAGAATGTTCACTATGTTTTCAGAACACAGAATTACGTTTTTGTAAACATAGAGTTGTTTGTAAATAGTTAATTGTTATTCCTAGAATGATGTATCCGTTTAACCCATTTAAGAAAAATATATTATGAGTATATCGCAATATATTTTTTGCTTGTACAATGTAGAATTATCATCATAATATTTAAATTATCTACTTGATTAATGTTTTTGATGACATTCTTGCCTTAGTGATGTTTTGCAATTCGGTTTTTAAAAATGAAAACAGAAATAAACATGATGTAAAGCGTCCATGGGCGGCGCTGGTGGCTGCTTACCATCAGGAGAATTAGTCTCATCGTTTACTTTACTTTCTACCCATAAAAAAACTTTTAGCCAACATCTAAATTCATAAGTTGGTTTTTTTATGGGATACGCTGGTAAACGAGTCGACGGATCACCTGATGTTAAGCGATCGGCGTCGTCGCCCATGGACACCTGAAACACCAGAGGCGTGACAAGTGCGTTAGGGCCTTTTAGGGTTTAGGAATTTGCGGATTGTTGGGAATTCAGTCGATTAGGGAGATTGGGGATTGGGGTTTAATTAGGCCTCCTGTAACCTCATTCACACGACCAAACACAACGCAAGCTGTTTCACGTCTGTTTTCTGTGCAGTCGTGGTATCACTCCGGTCGAGCCGGCACATTTGTGCCGAAGCATGGCTCTCCCACTGTTCAAATAAAACCACAGCTGAATAAATTACTCTGGAAAGAAACAGATCTTACTTTTAAAATCGCCTAATTTAACATGAGAAACTCATTTCAATGTTAGAACAATAAAAATTCCGAATATGGACACTTGAACAGATTAATTATGAATAAGATTAATTCCGACAACAATGCCCTTGTTTATTTTTCGAAATACATTTTTTTTCCACCGAAATAATAAAATTATCTAACGAAAACATCGGCCGGCCGGGGAATCGAAGCCGTTATCGTGAGCTTAAATCTACACTCCTGCGCTGTTGTTATCTAAGTGATCTCCTTTTGTAAGCACCTTGGAGGTTTGTGGTCCAAAATATAGCTAGTATTATTATTATTGCTCTTTTAAAACTTACATATAAAACATTAAAGTACCTATGTATGATTCATAAAAGTATTTTAGACCTTATTTTGGTAGCATTTCGTCTCATTATTATTTGTTTGAATTTGTCAGAACAAAATATATTTTAACTTACACCCTAATACTGAAAGGTTACAATGTTAATCGTGCCATCTCTCTCATTTTACATAGGGTTTGTAGAGACAGAACTATACTTAAGTGTGACATACAATTGAGTAGCGTTAGAGTAGGACGTTAGGGCCGATTTTTCCAACTCCAGTGAAATTTTAATAGAGGGAATAAATAATCTTGAATTTTCGACAATTCATAGACATTCATAATAGAAAAGTCAGAACTGTACATTGATTTTTTTAAAAGAATGCTTGTGGCGTGATCTACAACCGATACTGAAGCCAAAAATATAATTTTTAGAATTTTTGTCTGTTTGTCTGTATGTATGTCCGAGATGATCTCAAAAAGTACTGCATGGATTTACTTCAAATTTTGTATGAATATTACTGATAAGTCGGATCAACATATAGGCTACATATTATCACGCTATAGTCTACAGGGGAGGAGCACTATACTAGGTACTGAACCAATTCTGACGACATTCGTTACCTTAGAATATCCCTTGTTAAAAACTAATTCAAAAGCCTAAATTCTGCCAGAAATCATTCTTCTACGCGAAGTCATGGGCAACAGCTAGTATTAAGTAAAAGCTGTCAAATGTATATTTATTGTACAGTCAACAATTATCTGTTAATTGAAAAATCTGTCCTTAATAACAATTCGGTGATTAGAAGAACTGAACTTCTTCGCTTGGTTCTTGTTTAAGAAGTTATGACAAACCTTCTTATGTTTCTAGAGGATTCTCATAGTCTAGCAATGGAGTATTACGGGCCATAGGTGATGAACTGATGAGATGACTTGCTTCAATAAGGCTGAAAAAACATAGTACTTATATAGTTCTAATACGAAGTGTGCATTTCAGTTTTGAACTTAATGAAGAATATATAAAATACAAATTAGAATGTCGAATTATAGGACCTACATTATGGTATGCTATCTGACATCTTGTCGATAGAACTGGCTCGCCCCATAGAGTATGCGCTCTACTTATATGCGAGCTTATACAGTATAAACTTTATATAAAGTCTTGTATCATATCATAACTATGCTTAAAATTGTTAATCAAATTCCGCTCTAGTGTTGGAGAGCCATGCTTCGGCACGGCTTGACCGGAGTGATACCTCCTCACTGAAAACCGATGTGAAACCACGCTTGAGTTGTGTTTCGTTGTGTGAGTGAGGTTACTGGGGGCCCAACAATCACTACCCTACCCGATTTACTCAATCCCTGAATCCCCAACAATCCTCAAACTCCTAATCCCCAAAAGGCCGGTAACGCACTTGTAACGCCTCTGATGTTCCGGGTGTCCATGGGCGACGCCGATTGCTTACCATCAGGTGATCCGTCTGCTCGTTTACCGGCTTAACCGATAAAAAAAAACAAGGGGCCAGACGACATCCAAATTTTTGTAAGAAGTATTTTTTATCAAATAACTAATTGTCTATCTCTTATGGCTTTCGAATAGTTCTGCTTAAACTAGTTTCCTTCACATAAAGAACGTATTAATTCAAAAAATATTCATTATCTAAATTCCCTCAATTTCATTAAAAGGAAATAAAACTTCATAATGAATGGCCTATGACAATTTTTCTTAATAAATTGCTCTCGTAAAATCCGTGTGTATAATGTTTTTCGGGGTCAATCTTGTTTAGCATCAATTTATGCGCCCGCGCCGCGCCGTGGGCCGGCCGACTCACGCGCAAGCTAATTGATTCCAGATCGCAGGGGGCGGGGCTACGTAAAGGTCGCGAGTTCGATGCCAGATGACGTTGACGGAACCGTGAAAGTTGTTCTATAGATAAAGATTTTTGTGATTGGTGATTACGTAGCTATTGAGTTGAAGTTTGCTTATTATCGCGTGTGTGATTAAGTTATGCTCCGACCGTGCTTTCGGTCGCTTTATCTCGAAAAAAAAAATATGCCATGAACTTTAAGTTTCGTATTTCTTTGAAATAGGAACTATTATGGACTGCATCGTTGGCCGAGTGGTCGCAAGTGCGACTGCCGGGCAAGGGGTCTCGGGTTCGATTCCCGGGTTAGACAAAGTATTGATGGGCTTTTAAAAAAAAATCTCACTAGTAGCACGGAGTCTGGAAATGTGCCCGGTATATGGCAATAGGCTCACCCCCTATACCCATGTAATAACATAAATAGTGAAAAGTGGGTGTTACTTCTGTGTGCACCTCTGCCTACCCCTTCGGGGATAAAAGGCGTGATGATAAGGCACTTTACAGTACAATATTTTCAGAAACACACGTAAAAGCATTCCACCCAACTGTGCTCGCGACATCACACGTCCGCGTATCACACCGTCACGCTCGAATCCACCTTCCATTTATTACAACGGATCGTAATCTAAGATGGAGAGCGGGCGACTGATAAGGAACGCCGCGACGCGCGACGCCACATCGCGATAACCGGGGTGTGTTGCCGGTAGGACGAAGCGCGCTTCGGTGTGAGGGGGGATAATTACAGAAGAGAATGTTATCATCACATCTATGATTTAGTGACTAGATAAATTCTGTATGAAAATAGCGGCCAGTGTAAATCATAATGAATTTAGATGTTGTAGGCAAACAGCTTGTCAAGATACACTTTAGCTGTTAAAATTTATTTTCAACTTTATTACTTAATAATAGAATTGAAAATGTGCCTGTATCTATAGGCTATAGGTATAAAGTAGACCACCAGCTTATAGAGCTACCCTTAGCTCTCAACCGTGAATTTGAAACTTAATAACTTAGTGTTAAAATTGAAAATGAATTAGCGTTTCTCAAGTTTAGATACCTTGATGTGCTTGTATAAAAAAATTAATATTAGCTGCAATTAAGTAAGCATTTAAAATTATTCCGATTAGATTCTGAAGTGGGATAGGAATAAAATATTCATTAGAAATTACTATGAATGGATGCCTACTTTCTTGTGAGATAAATGTGTTGTATGTATGTGTTGTATTACTTTATTTTGCATATCTTTGCACTACTGTTATTATCTAGTGAGTTTCATAAATCGTAGTCAACTGCGAGATTACTTTTAATGATTAGTTCTGCAGTTGTTAAAGATCTAAATTGTGAAAAGATTTTCTACTAAAACTAAAGTATTTGTCACGAAGTATGATACTACGTAAACAATATTTGGCACAAATATCTTTATTTATTTATTTATGTACACACATATAACACAAAGGACAACACATATATAAAATTAAAGTACAAAGGTTCCTATGAACCTAGAGCAGGAAAAATAAAACTAATTTCACTTAATCAACACTAAAACTTAAAATAGTCATTTATAAAACACGGAAATTCACCCAATCAAATATTCATCTCATCACACCTAAAAATATAACTCTAAAACCAAAAATATGTCACGAAAAGTATACAATAATACTATTCTACGTCGAAAAGGCGTCTAGCGACCCCCAGCGGGCGGAGGGGGTGGTTTTATCGCCCAAAACGCGCCCGATCGCATTGAGATTCGCCCGCGCGATACAGACCGATCTCTGACGCGATAAAAAACCCACTCTAGAACATGCCTGTATCTTTCCAAAAACGTTTTTGTCTCTAATCGGCAGCTAACATCTAGTTTTAATGACTTTTTATAATAGCTTTACGTGGGAGGAATATTTTATTAGTGGAGGGTTTCTTCAGGTGTCAAGTTTTTGATGTCTGTGATGTTAATTAGTCTAAGACACTGTTACTTTCTTGACTGGCCCTTCTGTTGTAAAATGCATCAGGTGACAATTTGTTACCGCATAAATTTGTAAAAATCTACTGATTTTACCGCATTGGCAATGCTGTCAAGGTCAAAGTCAAAGAATTAAACATAACATAACATCACACCTTTTATCCCCGAAGAGGTAGACAGAGGCATTACGGCACTTAATGCCACTGTACAATGTAACACCCACTTTTCACTATTTATGTTATGAGTCCTATGTAATAGGGGGTGAGCCTATTGCCATATACCGAGCACGTTTCCAGACTCCGTGCTACTACTGAGATTTTTTTTAAAAACCCAATAAACTTAGCTCGGCCTGGGAATCAAAACCGATACCCCGATATGCCTCATTAGCCGAGTGGTCGCAAGAGCGACTGCTGGGCAAAAGGTCTCGGGTGTGTGTTACATTGTACAGTGCCATTAAGTGCCGTGAATGTGAAATTGTGCCTACCCCTTCGGGGATAAAAGGCGTGATGTTACGTATGTTATGATATATTCTAATTCTATTCTAGTCTATGTTATATCTATCGCCTAAAACCATATTCCATAAAATAAACCACTACAAATAAACTCCATTTAAAATAAAAGGCTAAAAATTTAATTTTAATTTAAACATGCATCATTTTATTATCACAAGAACTGCATTAGACACTATTTAACCCGTAACACACGGTATATAATTATTTTTTATCTAACTACGGCGCCATAGGGGTTTTATCAATGCGATGCGCTGCCGTGCCACGATAGCGTCTTACCCGTATGTGGCTAGAACGAACTGATTGCCGTATCAATGTGACAATGATGTTAGCTAAATAAGAGGTGTGTACCTTTAATAATTTAGGCTTTTATTTATCTATTAATTAGACTGCCTCGTTGGCAGAGTGGTTGTAAGTGCGACTGCTGGGCAAGGGGTCTTGGACTAGATTCCCGGGGTGGGCAAAGTGTTTATGGGTTTTTTTTAAATTTCTCGGTAGTAGCACGGAGTCTTGAATTGGCTAGTTTCCTAGGTTTAAAATAAATTGTTTCAACTTTTCAGTGCAATAAATAATTAAAAAATAATCATACTCTCATACATTGATTTGACAATTTACCTTTTGGATTTTTCACGCTAATTTTAAAGAAATAAGTATGCGTCAAAGTTGCGATTGAATACAAAATTCATAAAAGTATCATAACATAACATAACATCACGCCTTTTATCCCCGAAGGGGTAGGCAGAGGCGCACATTATGCCACTGTGTACATTGTAATGTAACACCCACTTTTCACTATTTATGCTATGAGTCCCATGTAATAGGGGGTGAGCCTATTGCCATATACCGGGCACAATTCCAGACTCCATGTTACTACTGAGATTTATATAAAACTTTAAAAATAAAAGTATCGGTATTGACATTGCAATAAAAGTATTGAATTTGACTACCTGTCAACAACCGTATTGTGGTACTTAGATGACAATAGGTTCACCCCCTATTACATGAGACTCGTATCATACATTTATTTTTATTTAATATACGTATCCTGCACAAAGTGTACATAGGTGGACTTAATGCCGCAGGCATTTTCTTCCAGTCTGACCTTTGGGTGATGCAGAGAAGAGTAAATGATAGGTGGCAAGCATAGATTTTATTTAACAAATGTGTGAAAATAAATAGTGAAAAGTGGGTGTTACATTGTACAGTGGCATTCAGTGATGTAATGTGGACCTCTGATCCCATCGGGGGTAAACGGTGTGATGTTATAATGTTGTGTATTTGTTTATCTTTGTGGAAATTTTGTTTAACTATAAGAAACAAAGGTTGTGAATAAAATGTTTGTGAGTATCTCCGACGGGTTAATTAGTCCGTTAAGTTATGGTCAGTTGTCGTGAACACTTGTTTAGTAAAGGAAAACTTATTAACACGTAGAAGCTCCTCTCAGATGTAATAATCCATACCTATAATTTGAAAAAAATTAGAAAAACTAACCTACTAACTAAAAACATTTTAAACAGTTTTTGCCTAGAAGTTTTTCATCCCTAAACTTTACATCTAAATTAGCAGTTACAAAAGAAATACATGACTATGAGACAATAAGACAAGACAAAACTAATCTCTTAGTAAATAAGATTTTTTTTTAAATTAATAATTTTAAAATAAAATGTGTACCTATTGTTTAATTAATTTGATATTAATTTTTATTACAATACAAAATATGCAATAAATAAAATGTTTCCTCAATAAAAGTCACAATTAATAGTCTAAGCATTAATTCGTCAAAGCTTTGATAAATATTAATTTACCAGAAAATTTGATCACAAAAGCTACTAACTACTAACTACTACTACTAACTACTACTACTACTACTACTACTACTACTAACTACCTAATAAGACTTCAAAAATTGCCCAAAAGCTTGTTCATAAACATGATTAATTAATAATAAAGATATAAAAATCAGATGAGCGTAAATAATGCTTATAATTAAAATAAGATATTTTAGAAAAAATAATAAAAAAATCTATAAAATTTGATGCTTATCTGCATTAAATTAAAATTCAATTTCTATTTTTATCCCCAGTCATTTTTTAATGTAAATTAATTAAAAACTGATCATTACTTCAATATTGTTATTCACTGCATTTATTTGGCGACTTTTTTAGGACTTTTAGCATATTGGTCAAACAATGTACACCCTAAAATATAACTTAAGTGCATGCAAACAAAATTGATAATAGCCTGACAGTTTGCTGTATTTACAATTTATTGAATATTAATAAGTTAGAGGTAGGAGTATTTAATAGTATCTTAGCCAAACCAATGTCGACAGAGGCTAAATTAGTTTATTCACTAGTTACTATGTAATTAAGTCTTAAGTGATTCCAGCAAGTTACAATGGAACTGGCGTAACATATTGTTAAAAGTTCCTAAATAAATAAAGATTAAAAAAAAATAATAAAAACCTTTTTTGTCAGTCGTACTATTTTTTATTTCTACTTAAATTAATAGACAGATTTTTATCTTGCTCTGAGCATAAATATAACTCGTTTTAATTATTTTTAATTGAATATGTATTACAGATAAATAAATTTGTATAATATCAGTATAGATATTTGCATATGTGGTCGATATTAGACAAATAAAATTTAATTTATATACATGTCTGTAAATAGTCTCAACTACTGGTCAATGATACTAAATATAAAAGACCTTGACGACATAGACGAAAACTAGGTTTAAAAAAAAATTAAAAGTTATTATATGCAAAAAGTGTAAGAAAAAATTGTAATCAAAGGTTTTCCAGGGCTTTTCAAGATAGTTAATAAACGGGAGGAATTTTTGCCGATGGTTTACAACTACGTTTACATTGGAGCACCAAAGCTTTTGAAAAATAAATAAACAGTTGTAGTCACTTTAATATCTTCCAATCTATCTATAATGTCGCGGAGAACCTAACGGATTACCGGGGCTCCGGCTCGACGTCCAGCAGAAGGAACGGGGTGATTTTTAGTCAGTAAGAGTCTGACACTCCCTCCCGCCTCACCCAGGCGGGAGCAGTCATTCCCTTAAAAAAATCTACCTATAATACAGTTATAGAAATATTGTCTACCTATACCTGAATTATAGGTAGACAACATTTATATAATCATCTAAAATCTAAGTCATAACCAGAATACTAAATACTTATCTGAAAAAAAAACTCGACTTAATTACCACAACACACGTTCGCAATTCGGCGTCGTATCGTTATCGTGTCGTTATCGGATCGCTCCCGGAAACGTCGCCGGTCTTATCGGTAGCCAACCATTACGGTTATGTTAAATGGGGGTGTATACACAAGTGGGACAAACAATTCTTTGTTCTGAATTCGTTGTTGGCAACAAACTTGAAATTTTCAGTTTAAAAAAATATAAGAAACTGATGGAAATATTGATATTTTCGAAGGTGATAGAGTACTCAAGATACTTTTGTCACCATTACAAATTAAGATCCGACAAAAAGACTGCATATTTTATAGGTACCAGCACTCTTTAATAAACCTGAAACTTTGGTATATCCGTATGCCAAATGTAATCCATAGATGGGGCCCAATAGTGCTGACGGTGACACGGAGCCGCGGACAACTTAAGGGGTTGCCGGGGCTCCGGTTCGAAGTGCAGGAGTAGGAACGAGGTGGTTTTTAGTCAGTAAGAGTCTGACACTCCCTCGCGCCTCACCCGGGCGGGAGAAACCATTCGATGATATTTCCCCCTTAAAAATAAATAAAAATAAACCAAATGCCCATATGTCAAAAAGACTCGATACTCTCAACTAAAAATGTAAATCAATAAAAGCTGAAATTTCCTGACATATTAACTATCAAGAAGGAGCTACACGACGATCAACTTTAAGTACATCCTAAAGTAAAGCCACAGCCTCGAACAAGGAAACACTCGACAATCAAAAACATGACTCACAATTTCACCAAACAATTTCCATTCAATTCTAACACGACCATTTCTTTAACAAAACAGACGTACGACTATAACACTGAACTAACAAAACGTGGGCGCACTCACGTTTTAAAGTGCGACAATAAAATCGCATGCGATCTGCTTGAGGCGTTAACAAGAGGCGAGACAAGCGCGTCGTCGCGTTGTCGCGATCGCATCGCGCCAATTTGTACGCACGTCCACAGCCACGATTTATTGGGCACGCGAGGAGTGCTCATTGCTAGATAGGCCAGTCATAGGTGGGCCTGTCTTCGTGTAAGGACTGTAAGGGATTAGGTTGCACCGTCCAGTTGAGGCATTATTAGGTCTCTGTTCATAGAAAGGGTCTAAGGTTTTCATATTGCAACTACAATTTTACATAAAAAAAAGAAATATTATTTCACATTTTCCGTAACACTACGGCTGGAACTCAATTGCATCAATATTAAAATCAAACGGCACTTCACATTATTAGTTACTTAACCAAAAAAACATAAATCAAAGTCCTCATACACAACATGAAAACAAAACACAACACAATTGAAGAACAAAAACAAATCCAAACAAACCAGACAATTCCTCTAAAACAACAACAATTCTCGCCAATTAAATCGGTTGGGTTTACAAGCGCAACGCTCAGGCTGAGAGTGAAATATAAACGTAAAGGTGCGCGTGAGTCGATCTATCGGCACACGATGCGGCTATCGCGGGCTGCGATCGCGCCGCAATATCATTATTGTACCCCTCACCCCGGGACCTATCCAGGACTGTCCTTAGAAATGGAAAATTAATATAGAGACGTCAAAGTTTAAATTTTCCTGAAGATTTATTTCAGTTTTCCTTAAAATTTACTAATCTGAAATTATTACAATTGATTACTTAAAGCTGCTCTAGTACAGTCGTATTGTTTCTAAATTTTCAGAATTAATTTTTCGGCCTGTAAAACTTATTAGATTTACCAATTTTTCAGCAATAGCTCAACGACTGGACTTGTGTTCAATATGCCGTAATAAGGTCACACCCTCCCTGCATAGAACTCTTAAGTGGTGGAAATGTGGATGCCCCTCCAGCCAAAAGATGAATTTACAATTACCAAAACTCAAAAAAATTCTGTGAATTCTGTAGATATTACAAAATAAATCAATCTATACACTATGTATAAAAATGAAACCTGTTTCCCGTTGTCACGCCATAACTTGAGAACGGCTAGACCTATTTGGTTGACTTTTTATTTTTTGTGTTTGTTATTGTCAGGAGAAGATTCTTATGACAGAAAAAAATCCTGAAAATACTACGGGAACAGGAGAAAACGGTATTGCGCGTACAAAGTCGCGCGTACAAAATAAATCAAAGAAAAATCTTGATCTAATCTTTGATTTTTCAGGATAAGTTCTCTTAAATCTCTGTTGGAAATCTTACGTAGACTGTCAATGATATGATTGGTTGATGTTGTAATACTTTCTTGAAATATTAACTCACCAAATTCGGAACTAAATTGTTACTCAAGGTTGTATTAGACACTTATACATACTAAACAAAAATAACAATGCTGCCTCGTCGGCTGTGTGGCCGCAAGTGCGACTGCCTGGCAAAGGGTCTCGGGTTCGATTCCCGGGTCGGGCAAAGTATTACTAGTTTTTTTATTCTCAGTAGTAGCACGGAGTCTGGAAATGTGCCCGGTATATGGGAATAAGCTCAACCCCAATGACATGGGACTCATAACATAATAGTAAAAAGTGGGTGTTACATTGTACAGTGGCATTAAGTGCCGTAATGTGTACCTCTGTCTATCCCTTCAGGGACAAAAAGGAGTGATGTTATGTTATAAATAACCATAAGATAAAGTGCATGGCAATTTTACTTCACTTTAAATGCATTAAAGCGATTCTTATTTCATTTCCAGAATACATAAAGGTTCTATTATAAAACCTAAAAAACGCACCTTACCTAAGGTATTATAAATTTGAAGCCTTTCCATTTTATTTATATTGTTTTTCTTCTTAATTTGCTTTCCACAATATCCTTCGCAAATATACATACATAACATCACGCCTTTTATCCCCGAAGGGGTTAGCAGAGGTGCACATTATACCACTGTGTACAATGTAACACCCACTTTTCACTACCTATTTATGTTACGAGTCCCATGTAATAGGGGGTGAGCCTATTGCCATATACCGGGCACAATTCCTTCGCAAACAACGCAACAAAAAAAAATCACAAAGCAACTAAAATCATGATCATGTAAATCATATAAACGCCCAGTTTCAACAATAAAAAAATCATCACCATAACTTAATTAACATATTAGAAGTTATAAAGTCCAATTAAAATGTAGATACCGCGACCATTACTTACTAAGTATGAAAGAAACTACGAATTATTAAATATTAATTAATATTCTTGATTTAATGACGCTTGAGAACTATAAAAAGTTTAAACGAATTATTAAGTAGTGAGTAGGTATAGTGACGTAGCGATACCTTATTGGTTGAGAGATTGTGTTCCTGATAAAAGATTATGGACATTCGGAGGCTCAATACCCAAATATTTGTTAACGCACCCACGCCACAGAAGAAAATCATAGTGTGGGGCAGCGTTTAAAAAAATCTACTAAAGCTACGTAGCAAAGAAGCTCTCACTCAAACCGCATAATACTAACTATACATCTCCATAAAGACATCTTTAAAACTGCAAAATAAGAACACTAAAGCGAACCAGTAAAACTGCTTTATAAGTTTTACAACCCACTGTACGAAAAGATAAAGGTTTAAAATGTAAATGAGACGTGTTGAAAAAGTATAAGATTATCTCTCTATTAGGTATAAATTAAGGGACGTATAGTGAGGTATGCGGTACAATTATATTGTCACGAATGTGCCGATTGTGGTCGCACCTGCGAGCGCAATCAGTTCTCCCATCGGTGGCCGCGCACGCTAACTTGACGGAGTGGGACCTTTTTTGTTTTGACAATTATTATTGGCGATTTAAATTGTCAAAAAATTGACTTTTTATTGAATATTCGATTTTTTTATTTTTGAATTTAACATCTTCAAGTGATTGGGGCAATATAACTTTGATATTAGATACACTATTTATTTACATTTATAATTACTATTAACAAACGCTGTCATTTTAACAACCAATAAACACAAATCACAAAAAAACCACTACAAAAAAAAAAAAAAATATCGACTAAATAACCGACTCACTCCCATCACTAGCAGAACCATCGACAATGCGGCCGTAATCGATACTGCAACGGGCTCACCATATTTTATTGTGTGCCAATTAAAATTATTCCCTTCCTTATGCATTGTGGGAAGTTAGTCAGTGAAACTAGTCGGGTCTGTTTGAAATATAGCCGCGTTTCACTGATGTATAGATGGAAAAATAATTGAGTCTGTCTGTTTAGAAGCCTCCACCAGTTTGTCAGTTGGTGAAACAACTTTGTTTATTGTTGTTTAATTTAGTTTTGTTCGTTTTTCTAGTTTTGATAGGTTGTGTGAGCATTTGATGTTGTGTAATCGCTTTCATGGTTTTTGATTGTATAGTAATGATTTTTTTCTAAATTTTTTCTTGTAGTATTTTAGTTGATTCCGTAAAATAATCTGTTAACAATTACTTAGTTTTTATATTTTATGTTTATTTTCAAATAAGATGCTATAAACGTTTTAAATTCTAGTTAATACATGATTCAATATAATTTCTTGTTGCCGGAAGATTTTGAAGTTAAGAAGCACTTTTCCTTTTGTCAAATACTTAAGTTAAAGTTACAACTTGTTATGTCGGATTGCTAATTAATACTCGGATTTATTTTAGTAGGATTTATTATAATAATGTGCGGAGCGCACAACGTGTACACACACCAGAGTATGAAAGATAGACAGTGGCATTATTGAAGAGAGTCCTGCCTTATATTACACATTATAGTGAGGGGCCGCTACTTAGTAAATAGTATTAGTATTACATAACATAACATCACGCCTTTTTATCCCCGAAAGGGTAGGCAGAGGTGCACATAACGGCACTTAATGCCACTGTAATGTAACACCCACTTTTCACTATTTATGTTATGAGTCCCATGTAATAGGGCCTATTGCCATATACCGGGCACAGTTCCAGACTTAATACAGACTAACTTAACACAGATTAATACAGACTAATACATACATGTAACACAATTGAGTCTGACATTGTTCTTATTAGTACTCCTAGGCATTTTTTATACATTAGATGGGCCGACGTTTGACCACTATGTCGCCTGGTACATTTTTTGAATAAGAAATCTATTTTAGTAAAAATAGGCCAGACTTAATTATTGAGCATATTATTTAGACTATATTTATCTTTGTGTGTTTGTTCTTCGTTACTCCGGTAAGCGTTAAATATTCCAAGTATTTACTAAGCACGTACTATCGATATGTTATCACTTGGCAACCATTACTACGCTGACTAAACTGCTACAAGTTAATTATTTAACCTTGTTTTCTAGTTGTATGTATAGGATTTTTTACTCTATATTACACCTTTAGGAGAAGCCTTCTGGCGAATCTCAAAGTCATTTAGCGTGCGACAAAATCCGAAATTCGCCAAAGAACTAGAGTTACCGACATAGCTCGCAAAATCTGCAGACTGAAGTGGCAATGGGGAGGCCACGTCGCTCGAAGGACTGACGGCAAACGGGCCAGGAAAGTCCTTGAGTGGAGACCACGGACCGAGAGACGAAGCGTGGGCCATCCTCCCGCTAGGTGTACCGACGACATCGCCAAAGTTGCGGGGTGCCAGTGGATGCAGGTGACGAGTAGTCGTTCAACGTGGAGGACTAAGGAGGATGCCTGCCTTCAGAAGTCACCATCGTCATCTTATAAGTACCAACTGCCAAACAAATGCCTCTTCTCACACAAAGGTGCAAATTTTCAGGTTTATTACACACTGTGTGTAAGTATATCATTATTATTTTTCCTGCCACAGGTCCACAGGAAGAAATTCCAATAGGAATACATTTGAATTTCAATTTAATATTATTGATATAGTACACTAATCGTAGTCAGACGTTGAGGACGCCCGCTTCTCATGCATGAGGGTCCTACCAACGCTGGCAAAATACCAATGAGATTATTCCGAATTATATGTTATTTCTAAGATTATTTAGACACAACTAACAAACGGTGAAGGAAAACATCGTCCGAAAACCGGGGCTTCTAAGTTAGAAATCGCCAACTCGCATTAAACAAGCGTTGTCATTAATGCTCAAACCTTCTCCGTTTGAGAAGAGGCCTGTGGTCAGCAGTCGCCACTTATGTTGGTGATGATGACAGTAGTCGGTAATATTTTAATTGTGTAGTAAATACATCTATTAAAAAGTACCTTAGTATCTATACCAGATGACAAACAAAAATCTGATTTAATGGTCTGCGAAATATTTATATGATTTCCTTAATGGCATATTTTATCATAATTTTTGTTTTATCGACGCAGGCTGCAAGAACAGCTCTAGGCCATATAATATGATGACGCAATACATTATGCAGTTTTTGCCACCTGTTTTCCTTAGAAGCTCCTTCAAAACAGTGAATCATATAAAAAAATCCACTCACACGCATCTGGTTCCGTTACGGATCGCCGATCGCATTGATTTGCTAAATTGGTTAGTCTTTGCACGTGTGCACTTGCCTTTAGGAGCCCTACCTTTGCACATACATCAAGGACGTAACCGCCAACTTCATTTATAGCAAACTCAACTATAATTGCTAAGAAATTAAGCCTAAAATTCTTTACAACGTTTTAAACTAAAACCTACCTTCTTCAGTTGTATTCCATTCTCATTTGAAATGCCTTGCCGTGAGGTTCATTATTCGTTTAAATAGTGTACCGTCGCTGCATTCGGTATTGGGCTTTAAAGAACTTATATCAAGGTTGAATTTCGAGTGGTAGTTACATGGTTCTTATGGTATGTTGTTAGTAAAAAGGTTGTGTTGGCGCGAAAGCAGGCTGCGTACGCGCAAATAGCCTTTGCAAAGTGGCTAGACGGTGTACAGACGGTGTGTGTCATCGGAATGCGGTATCTTTCACTCGAGTGTCGGTACCAGGAGCCAATGATTGCAAGGAGTTTTGTAATAATGTGGGAAAGGGGAAGAAAATGGTCCTAAGAACTTTTCCTTTACTGTTTTTCTTTTATTTTAGTTTGTGTTCTTGTTGTTGTGCTAAAGTTGTTTCGATTAGACGACTTAGATAAATAGATATAAGAAATATTTCACTTGAAGAAGGACAATTCAATAATTTCCATCAATATATTATCATTTTCAAACTCCCATCTTTATTCGACACCAGCGCTCCTAGCGACAAAGAAAACAACTATCCACATTAACAATTATCCCGTATATTTCTTTATTTACCGATGATAAATCCAAGTTTATCATGTTAACTGACCTTTGAAATACTTAGAAAATAGATAAAAACAATAGTTATAATGTAAATTCAGATGACTGAGTTCATCAGTACTGGTGACTCAAAGACACAGTATTGTGTGAATCAGCAATACTTTGATACCCACATTTGTGAGACAAAGATCTGTATAGGTCATTTTTATATGCAACCTTCAATTTGTCATTCCTACAAATGTTTTGTAGCTACTCACTGGGTAATTAATCAGAATAATTTAGTTAATAATTTACTTTTATCCCCGAATGAGTAGACAGAAGTGCATATTACGGCACTTAATGCCACTGTATAATGTAACACCCACTTTTCACTATTCATGTTATGAGTAGAAGAAGGTAGAAGCCTCCAGCTTGCTCCACAATTTTCTATTTCTTGCTTTAATTCTCCAATTTTTTCCTGCTATTTGGATTATCTCATCAAAAATCATTTAAGTATCTACTTATCACCAGTTCTTCCTTCACAACACCCATGTCTCCAAGATGCCACACCTAACATATAGAGGTAGAGTAAAATAATTAAATAGTATCGCATGCAAGCTCCCCTCAGCCAGGGATGGGTCAGATATTTCAATTCGCCGTCGGATATTGGCGGGCGTCGTGACAACGCATACATCTACGATCGGCCCTCCCTTATCGTAATATTAAAATCTTGTGTGTTATGTAAGTTATGACGGGTCCGCTTTATGTACGGATGTGAAACGCAAATATATTTTCGCCTTTTTTGTTTCGTTTTGTTTGTTTGTTGGCTTGTTTTGTTATTACTATTTTTAAGTCGGTTAAATGAGAAAAATATGTGAGGCTAATTCTTAAACCAATTCGTTGCTCTTAGTTGTAAAAATAAATATTTTATATGTCCACATAAAACGGTAATTACATCACTGAGTCTGAAGAATTGTATAGTACGGTTCACTTTGCCTAAATTTACAATAACCAATCAACATATACAATTATACTAATATTACAACTATATGCATAAAACATCAAAAAGAAAAAAAACATCAAAATTTCGACCCTAAATAAAAATCCTCACAAAAAAAGAAAGTACAGTCACATCGAAAAACATGCAAGCATATCAAATTGAACAAAATATTGAATAACATTAGTGTATTGACGTGTTGACAAGATCCCGCGATCTGGCTCCGCAATTTCCTATTCCGTCCGTCCGTCCGTCACATTGGCAACCATGTTTATTTATTTCCTTCTAACATTTCATAGCTATTTATTTTTGCTATCGCATTCCATAAAAAATATTTGCAATATGAAAAAATAGCGCTTCTCTGTGTTGTGTTTAGTCAAGGGGTTTGGGGGAGTAGAAAGATAGTAGAGTAAATATTTTTTAGTGTTTGCGAAGTAACTACGATTATACGAATTTTTTGTTTAACTAAAGTTCGGAAAAGGCTCATAATTATCACATTACTTAATAACTTGTGCGCCATATCATGCAACCCCTGATTCCGTGTCTTGTCACCCCCCAACTACCTCTCAAGGGTCTTGGTGTGCTCGCATAAAATGGATGACGAAATAAACATAAACTAATGTTGAAATTATGACTTAATCTTCTAAACCCAACAAAATTAATAGAAAACTCAATCCATAAAGCAACAAAGGAATAAAGATACAACAAGTAAACACAAATTTTGCACCCATTACTATTGATTAACCATACAAAACAGATAAAACAAAATTGAAACCAACCTTTATCCAATCAAATAACGGATCACAACTTACGAATTCAAATTTCGAAACAAAGGCGCATCATTCAAATGAATGAAGTGAACGAGGAACGAACGAGTGAACAGATTGAGTGAACAATATCTTATTTTGCAATAATCCGCTAGGAACTGTGGTAATTTCCTGAAAGCGATGAAACAACGTCGACTGTACCATTTTAAGTACAAATGTTTATATTAAACGATTGCTTTTGAATACAAATAGGTTATATTTGGATGATATAGTTGCTGGATACATTATTTCGTTTATTTTCTAGCCGATTGTATTGGCTGATTTTGATTTAATAGGTATTTAAATGGTTAGGATATTGTTAACTGTTATAGAAGATGACGTTCATCTTTTATTGAAAATGAAATGGGTTTATATACTGTGGAACGTATTTCAAAACTAATGGAAAGCTTAAAAACTTTGTTTAATTTGAGAAAATGGTCTTATGCGGAATGAAGATTATTTCTAAGTTGTACTGAAAAAGGATTTTAAAAATAACTACAATTTTGACTTTTAAAAATTTTGTTTCAAATGGTCAAGTTCTACAAAAAGAAATAACAGGGTAACCATATAACCTAATGCAATTTTATGGTCTTTAAACTATCTAAACGAAATCATATTAAGATAAATAAAGTCAACAAACAAACATCCGTTATTATAAGGAACCCGATTAATATTACCTTCACTTGAATAACTTCACTTGTTTATTGTTCAATCGTTTGTTTTATTCAATTAAAAGATTAACATTTTGTTCATGACATTAATAGAAAATAAGATAGGATTATGTTAGGATTATTTTGTATCAGACTGTACCTACCTACTATAATCTCTGTGTTATTTAAATGTGGTTTGTGGTATTCGTTTATTGACTTTGTGGTTAATTATAAGATGGTTTTATTTGGTTTTATAGACTCGTGCCTTATAAAAAACAATTTTTCTAACGATTCATTATTCAAAACTTATGAAATGACTTACTTAAATCCGTCTGTCGAATTTTTTCTTCCAATGTTCTTAGGATCGTAAGTTGAGACAAGTTGTCCTTTATGTAGCATATTGGGACAATGGAATATGAAAACTTATTGCTACTTCACATCATCTGTGCCAATAACCAAACAAATTTGAAAACTAACTAAACACTGTTCTTACTTACTTGCACAATCCCAAACTCAAAATCGTCGCTAGCAAAAGCTCCAACCAATCGAAACGCAAGTTATTTCACAAACTAAACCACATCAGCCTATCCCGTAACACATTCGTAAAGTTAATTATTGCAAGACAATTTGTCGCAAGTTAATAAAGACGCAAGAAGTGGCAGTTCTTTGTGTGCTGGTGGATTTATCGGCTTCTCTCGAGCCCGCTTCATTTCCTGAGCTCGCCTCTTGTCGAACTTGCGTGTGACGCAAGGTGGAGGATGCAGCGGGGTAGGTAACTGTATGTGTGTAGTGTGTGTGTGTGTTTTATCGTAGAGGCTCAAGATTGGTCAATAGGCTCGGGCCTCTATTGGAGGAATGTTTATTGAGACTCATCCTCTGTTCCATGGGACGTAACGCAACTGATGAAAAATCTGAAAAACCTCTTCCAAATCTTTCTGGGA
Organism: Spodoptera picta; assembly: GCA_038387885.1. Classification (NCBI taxonomy): domain Eukaryota; kingdom Metazoa; phylum Arthropoda; class Insecta; order Lepidoptera; family Noctuidae; genus Spodoptera; species Spodoptera picta. The sequence continues at coordinate 267,003 of JAZHFQ010000271.1, forward strand.
TAACGATTGACGTTGTGTTTTGTATTTACTCGAAGATACGTTTTAAATATTTAGCATAAGTAGGATCTTTGTCGCGGTTTTGTTTTAGTTTTGATAGTCTATTTATTTTTCGAATTGTTCTATTGCGTATACACCAGGGTCAAAGCCTACAAAAATGGTAAAAAGTGAAAAAAAAATACAGTAGGATGAAACCCATTAGAAAAGGAGGGGAAAAAAATCTCAGTAGTAGCTCGGAGTTTAGAATTGTGCCCAGTATATGGCAATAGGCTCACCCCCTATTACATGGGACTCATAACATAATAGTGCAAAGTGGGTGTTACATTATACAGTGGCATAATGTGCACCTCTGTCTACCTCTTCGGGGATAAGAGGCGTGATGTTATGTTATGTTAAAAAACAAACTTATGCTTTCATGTGTAATTACAAAGATATTTAAATATAAATACTTTTTTTAATATGTAAATATCGCTATATTCTAGTAACTTGCACCAACTAACACTACAACGCAGGGATAATCGCATTGTTTTGTTTGTGATTCATTGCATTTGTTCTCGTAAACTCTCTATTTATTACATTTCTTGCACCGATCGGATATTTGTATGTTCACATTCACGTTTATTTGATTTACATTATTTTCTATCTGTGAGAGTCAATTAATATAATTTGTTATGATTTGGTAAATAATTTTTATGATAAAGAACTTTATATTTTGCTTTATAGGAATTAAGATACCTACATGGTCACTTTGTCTCAATAAAAAAAATAATTTGAGTATTTTTTATGTGTCTACATAATATTAATTATTGTTTACTTTCTTTACAGGTAAGTCCTACAAATGTACAGATACAAACTATGGAAGGTAACATATTTTAAGAATAATTTCAAGGTATTCGGATATCTGAATGATCCTTAACAAGACTTCTACTTACTACATATACCTAACTATATACAACACACATACTCGACTTAGAAAATAAAGACATGAATTAACATTAAGAGCCGATTTTTCAATCATCAGTTAATTCTTAACTGCAAAATAAAATTGACATTTGACAGTTATTATGGCATAAGCCGGTAAACGAGCAGACGCATCACCTGATGGTAAGTAATCGGCGTCGCCCATGGACACCTGGAACAGTAGAGGCGTTACAAGTGCGTTACCGGCCTTTTGGGGATTAGGAGTTTGAGGATCGTTGGGGATTCAGGAATTGGGGAGATTGGGGAAGGGGATTGTAATTGGACCTCCGGTAACCTCACTCACACGACGAAACACAACGCAAGCGTTGCTGCACGTCGGGTTTCAGTGAGGCCGTGGTATCACTCGGGTCGAGCCGGCCCATTCGTGCCGAAGCATGGCTCTCCCACACTTGAAGAAGTATGGAAGAACTGTCAAAGTTATTTCTCAATTAAAATTTATCTGGTGTTAGAAAAATCGGCCCTTATACGCACAAGTGCAAAATTAAAAAGAATTAATAATGAATAACTCCACAACAAACAATTAATAATTCCAAGGGAAAATTCTAGGTATCGATTCCAGCACAGATCTAAAGCAACGATACCTAAATACCTCACAAGACCTAAAATATGAACATGGTATTTATATCTTAAACTATAATTATATACACTAGACTATCTAGGTATGTACAAACAGCGTGGGAATATCCTAACATTTGTAACAATCGTTGCCCAAGCGCAGGATCTAATCGAGATATTAATCGAGTTAGCAAGTTACTCGATATCGTTATCGATTGTAGAGTGAATCGAGTACATTACCTGCAATTAGAGGTTGACAATCTACTTTTATGGGTGGATGTAGTTAGTTACAGTTGTGTTCTAATTGGGTTGTTATGCATTGATGCTACATTGTTCTCACATGATTGAATCTGTTTTATATTTGATATGCTGGTTCAATAAGAGTAGCTAGGGAGGTTTTTTTGTCTCGAGTTCGATTCCCGAGTCGAGCAAAGTATTACTGGGTTTTAAAAACAATCTCAGTATTAGCACGGAGTCTGGAATTGTGTCCGGTGTATGCAATAGGCTCATCCCCTATTAAATGGGACTCATAACAAAAATAGTGAAAAGTAGGTGTTACATTGTAGAGGTACAGTGGCATTAAGTGCCGTAATGTGCCCCTCTGCTTACCCCTTCGGGGATAAAAGGCGTGATGTCTTCGATTGGCGCTCAATAATCCAACATTGCTTGTTTCACTTATCTCTGCAATAAAGAGCATTGAACGGTACAGCGCCTAAATTAAATAAGGCAACCAAATTCATTGGAACTTATAGCTTTTATTTCAATTAATCCTTTGTATTCTGAACATCAAAACAGAAATTGTGCGATAGTCGGTTCATCCATGAAACTAGATATTCGGTTCAAAATACAGGTACCTACTTACATTCGTATGTAAAAAAATGAGTAAAAATTCCAACAATGTCAGTACTGTATTTCAATTCGACCGAAAACTATCTCTACTACATGAACATAAGGTTCAATAAATCCTCGACACTCGCACTACACAACTACCAGCGCACACTCCATGCTTACCTCCTTGAACTCACTATCCTCTTCGTAACCACTAAGATGAAACAAAGCCCTCTTCGCCTATCATCCATCAATGGAAACGTGAGACGTCCAGATTGAGTCCAGAGCTTTACAATTCTACCTAATTGTGGAATATAGCCTCTTTCAACCGATCGTCTTCCGAACGCAGATTAGACGCGCTCTACCTCTTGAGCGAATGCCATAATGGTACTTATGATGATGGTATCACAACTTGCTCTTTCCAAGCCAAGCCAAGTGGTTATTGATACAACTGAGTGGCAGAAATCTTTTAGCGAAAAGTTTTTGTATTGTCTGTTGTGTGGTGATGCGGCTGTATCGAGGAAAGGAAGGTTATTGTTTCAAAATCATATTTGGAGTTCTAGCATAGTTTGTTAAGACAAAATTGATCTTGTTGTGTTATTGCATTATTTATTCTGAAAAGTAAATGGTTTTGAATTGTATATAATAATGTTTTCTTTGTTATTTAAGAACGTGGATATTACTATTTTGATTTACAAAATTTCTTAACTCAATTAAACAGCTTCTAAAATTATACTATTTTCCTACACTATATGCTGTATCAAAATACGGAAATACCTTATATATTCCAGAATTATTCAACGTAAACTAAAATTTCAGGTTGGCAGCAGACGTTAGTTAGTCTATCGAGAACAAGCGTATCTCTTGCGGGCATAATCTCTGTATTATCTATGCGACCGGGAGGCTACAACCAGTTGACAAACTGCACTACGTGATATTGCAGCCATTACTCCTGGTGATTCATATCGAACACACCCAACACCTCCCGACACCCCTACACCCTGGCTCCCAGAGATAACAACCCGCCCAATATACCTATTAAAATTTAACCTGCATACAAAAACTAGGAACGCTTGCAGTCTACTAATTAATGCAATCAATCATTTTACAAGTTCTGTTTGTTTTACTCAATATTGCATTCGAATTAAAAACTGAGAATTGCAATCTTCCCAAAAGGAAAGTCTGGAAACCAAACAGTCATTCGAAAACGAATTGCAATCACGATAACTGCAAAGACGTCACTCAAAAAACACAAACAAAATAAAAATTCTCAAATCATTTAATAAAAAATAAATAAATAGACTTCATAACCTTTAGCCTTAAATGAGTGGCGAACGAATTAAAAAAAAAAGTTGAAACGTCAAAGTGACAGTTGGAGAGCGCGCCAAAACTACCGTTGACAAAGCACCGGTGAGCCGAAACAATCAACAAATTCACATCGTACAAACGGATCGGACATTTATTGTTCGCTATCGTTACATTCCACCTCTGTTGTTTATAACAGAGACGCCCAATTTGCTAGGGAGAGACTTTTTATCTCGTTTTTTGCTATTTTTTTTTGGTACACGTCGAACAAAGGCGATATGACAGGTCTCAGTGTAGGAACGGTATCGCTAGTCGGGCACGACGAAAAACGAGAATAGAGTAATCGAGCAATTGAGTAAAAACAGAAGGAGTGGGAGCGAGCCCATCGGCCCGTGACAATTGCATCTGCAGTCGAATTGCAGACGCCATGTTGGATTATTGCGCACCTCTATTTCGATTAAGTGTCTCGACGGCTTTGTTTTAGTTTGCCGTCCTTGTTTGTACTTCTTTATTGGTACCAGTATTTTTCCTCGTGTGACTTATAAATTAATTTTATGGCTTTCGATTCATGTAAATGCCCTTACCAATTCTGTTTATATTTTGACACGAACGAGTGATAATGACATGACAAATGAATTCGTTCGTACCTAATTATGTAAATGTTACCTTCATGGCGAATGATTTCGTAATGAATTTCCAATATGAAAATCACTTACAAACACTCACAACACAAGTTACAAACACACAAAAACACGTGTAAAGTATTCACAGCTTTTGAATTTGATATCAGCTTACAACCTTTCTCAGAAGGTCCGTGTGCCTCACAATAGTGTTGTGCCTTAAAATATTCTTATTTTAATCGAGTAGGTGTATCGAGGAAGCGAGTATCGAGAGCGCTCGTGTGGAATATAGATAGTGACGGACGGTGGACGGCAACCACCGATACGATAGAAGGCGCGCCACGCCAGAAATCTATTCATATTTTTCAATTTTCGTCCAATTTTGAACGCAGGTGAAAGTTTGGTCTGACTTTTAGGCTCTTTTAGATAAGAATACTTTGTGAACATACATCGTGCTTAAAATGATTTGTAATTTATTTGCAAAATTGAAGGTAATATCGTAGCAAACATTTGAATTTGATAACATAAACCCATCTCTAGAAAGAAACAAAAACAAATTAGAAGCGATATCGTAAAAAAGACCGTCTAAAACCCGTCGAACGTCGACGGAGCTGTCGAAACTCCAATTCGAAATCAATCAACTCAATCCTCTGACATACGTCATCCGACTTTGACAGTTTAAAAAAATGGCGAAGGAACCAATCGGGTTGTGACGTTGGTAACAAAAGGGCGCGCGTCAGCGACGATGGATTCGAAAATTAAAATCTCGCGTTAGTTGGCAATGTTGGCAGTGGTGACGGCTGTCGGCAGCTGCCGGCCGCGCTGCCAACCAGTTCGATTTCAGGCTTGTTCTAAATATGTCAACACTTCTTTGTTATCGAGGGACGTGCGCGCGGAAATGAAAGTCCATCGAGTAGACGACTCTATTATCGCATCGCATATTATATGGAAACGTGGTACACAGCAAATTAACAGCAATTTACCGTGGAATAGTTCGCTTTGTGAGCTCCGGCCTAACTTCTGATTGGTCGAAGTTTTGTTCATTTAAATTGCATTGAAAACACATTAGTGCTACATTTCCATCGATAACGAATCCCTTTGATAACTAATTATTAATCTGAGGACTCAGTTCCACGAAATACTAAAAATCTAACGAGCAATCTTTTGAGAACCAGTTCATCACTTAAATTCAATATTAACATCTTTTTGAAGTTATCAACGGCCATAAATCGCTCGCATTAGTAATGCATGAGTACCTGTGTAAGTATGTTGACAGCGACCCGTGCCGCTACCCAAACATTCAATAAGATGACTGACACACGATTAAGTATCAACTTACACGCTAAAGGAAGAACACATCTACTTTATATTAAAAATTCATCCAAAACTTGAATGACAATATCTTTGAAAGACATCGCACAGTGCTCCGACCGCGCTCCGTCCTAGCAAAAAACCACGCGAAAATTCCAATTTCAACTTCTATTCGATAATTCGCGGAAACGCGAAGAAAACTTACATGAGTGACGTATCAATGTGCGGCAGGCGGCTGCGAGATATCCACGTATTTACCTACGTACCTGTCGCCGTCTCGTCACCGTCGAGCTAAGCCGCGCCGTTCTGTACAGAGTTGAAAAACTTTTCGACTGTTATATGTGATAGCGGCACCATTCGCACTAGAGTTCACAACAAAATAAAGGAGGTTTATTGAATGACACTGCCGAGCGAGTTTTGATTTAGCAAAGAATTTTTAGTAAAAGTAGCGTGTGAAGTAATTAATTCAAATTTAATGCTGCAAAGGAAACTATAAAAGCTCTTCATTAATATTTAATATCATCGAACGTTATATTCCACACTAAATGTAGTATCATAAACATTTTTGGTATAAAATACATATTTCTTTCTACGGGCACTGTATCGTCACACGTCACCTGTCCGAACAGATTCCGATCACGATCCGCGCGACATTATGTTTGCTCAGTCGTCAAAAATTCTTTTGTCCCCACGAGATAAGCTTCGCACCACTGTGCGACACTAGCTATCGTCGTGCAATTTTTTAAACTAATGTTCGTATCGGCTCCGATTGATGTAGGTTTTTCAGGGCTTTTAGTGTTAGACTTATTTTATTTTTGTTATCTTTAAGACTGCGAAAGGTTAAGTTATCTATACTTCTATACTAATATTATAAAGAGGAAAGATTTGTATTTTTGTATGTTTGTAATGAATAAACTCAAAAACTACTGGACCGATTGCAATAATTTTTTCACCATTAGAAAGCTGCATTATTCAGAAGTAACATAGGCTATATAATATCACGCTAGGTCCTATAGTTGTGGAGCAGTAACCAAAAATGTTTTAAAAACGGGGGAAAAGTATCGTTTCTGAGGCCTTCCGTGGCGTGCGCTGAGCATGTAGTTAAAGTTATACAAAAATGCTCTATAGATGAATTGTTCATCTTAACATTATTTTTAAAAAAGTCCGCGAGAGCTTATGTCTACCTTTTATAGTTTACCCATAACAATCGATTTAATGAATGGTTCAATCCTTATAAAATTTTGCTCTAGATAACTTTTGAATTGTTCAATCGGTTACCTTAAGACTATTAATTCATCCAAAAGATACCTATTAGGTAAGTACTTACTTACTAGGTATTTCAAAAATACATAAAAAAGATGAAGTCCGGAAAAATATTTTCAAAAGGTAAATACTTCCTAAATAAAAAAAAAACTGAGAATAAATATAAATAAAACGTAAAACTATGTAAAAAATCTTAAGTCCCCCCCGTGCGAAGCCGGGACGGGCCGCTAGTATTATATAAATAAATAAGTAGATATAGTATTGTCATTTGAAACATACCATGTGACATTTTCCCCAATACTCTTTGCTATCTCCTAGATAAAGCACCTAAATATTTCTGAGTACGGTTGCTATGTTTTTTCTACTATCGCAATTTCTAAGGCGCTATTTACGTTCGATAATAATTTCCATATCTATGCCGGTTGACTAATTAAAACAAGTAATTGATAAGCTAATGCAACCTCGTTTAATGCCTTATTTAAAAATAAAAGAAAAAGTTACGAGGTTAAGTAAAGGAGGTTTTACTGCTGTTTTATCCAATGTTTTGAATTGTCGATAATGCATTTAATATCTTTAAATAAAGACAGGTGCATGAAATCGAAATGGAAAGAAATTGCAAACTAGCTTTATAGCTTAAAACAGGACAAAAACAGTAAGTGTTCTCGCTTCAAATACTTACTTATAAACATAGATTATTGAAACAACTAAACTAATGTATATTTTAGTTATTCCTGAAAGCACTAATTTACATAGCCGTCAATATACAATAAAAAGAACCTAGATTAGTATACATCCATCCACAATTACTAACCTAAAACCTTCATGGAACATTGTTGACTGCATAACGTATCCATTGTCCAATTTCATGCTACCTAGAGACTGAATTTGTTCAGAAAAGTATCCAATACAGACACACGTCCAATAAAACAACATGGAGTCTATTATAAAGTAGGTATGTCAATTATATATATTTTCCGTTTCCTCTACAAAAGCATATCGTGATCAGTAGTCACGCTTACGAAAACCCACCAAATATCTAATAACAAATCAATAAGATTATGAACGCAATCAGATTCGTACAATCACGAAATATATATATTTCACTATCTGGTGTAAAGATAGTCATCTACACAATGCTCCTTCAATAATTGTGATTGTTATCAGCCTGTGTAATCCAGCATGTCGTTTGATAAATATCGTAAAAATCGCGCTCGATTAAATTTTTATCGGTTTTTCAACGATAAGAGTCGCGCTTCGTCGAAAGCGGTTAGTGCGCGCTAGATTGTCGAAGCGTAACACTGTGCATGTGATTTAGTTTAAAACACTGTGCGATATGGAACGGACTTATTGACGGTTTGTTATATTGTCTTTTACTTTATATATTTACATTTTATTTTCTGTCACTTAAAATGTATTTCATAAGTTTATTTTCATGATTTAAAAATATATGCATATTGTTGAGTTTTCTATTAAAATCTAATGCATTTTGCTCTAAACGCATTTTATATAGTGGAATTTCAATTATTATAGAGCAATATAATTATAATACCTCTACATTTTACATTTCAAATAAAGAACCCCCAATTAGACGTAGGGAAATCGGGTTTAACATAATTATATTACAATTATATAAATTGTATAATTTATGAAATTATAAATAATTTAAGAAAAATATAAACCTATAGTTATACAATCATAGTACCGTTTTATATAAGAGTTGATATAAATTCTATCACAATTTGAAGGTCGTGGATTACGTCCTCCATTTAATATTTGCTTTACGATAATCTTTTAAAGATTAAAATCGAATAGGATTTATGTGTTTATCTCTATCGACCATGCTACTTTATTTATTAATAAATTATATATTGCTTATAAGTTATAATAATTCCTATAATGTTGCAATAATATAAATAATCTATGTCATAAAAAGGTTCTTTTATAATAGTTTTAACAAATGGAGGGTTTAAAGTGTAATGTTAAAATAAAACACGCTAAAATAGATAATAAGAATAATATTCTTAGTTTTATTTTGCAAAATATAAATTAAACATGAATACGTATGTTATATTAAATAAATAAATAAATAACAAACAGTAACTACTAAAGAAAAGAAACTAAAGACTTTGTTAATCTTTCTCGCAATTACTAATTAAACCGAATTAGATGTCTTAATTTTAGACCTCATTATCAACAGTCTATAAATGGGCACTGCTGACTAAAAGCCTCTTCTCACACGGAGAAGGTTTGAGCATTATTCACCACACTTGCTCAATGCAACTTGGCAATTTCAAACTTATAATTAGATATTATAAGCGTTCCTCACGATATTTTCCTTCACCGTTTGTCAGTGGTGACTAGATAATTTTAGAAAGTAGATATAACTCGGAAATGTCACATTGGTACCTACTTGCCGTTGATAGGTTTTGAACTTGCACGCACATGCATGGCAAGCGGGCAACTTTAATCTTAAACTAACCGGACCACCACGATATTATAGACCGAATTAAGGTTAAAAAGGACAAATTAGGCTTTTGGAAAATTGATGAAAAGACTAGTAAATTAAAACTATAAAGGCATTTCCTTAACCACATGTAAACACATCTAGCTTAGCAATAATAATAATATAACTTCACGCCTTTTATCCCAGAAGGGGTAGGCAGAGGTGCACATTACGGCACTTAATGTCACTGTTGACTGCACGGTTGGCGCGGTGGCTGGGCAACTGGCTGCCGCGCAACTTGTCGCGGGTTCGATTCCCGCACGGAACAACTCTTTGTGTGATCCACAGATTGTTGTTCCGGGTCTGGGTGTCATGTGTATGTGAACTTGTATGTTTGTAAACGCACCCACGACACAGGAGAAAATCCTAGTGTGGGGCAACGTTTTTAAAAAAAAAAACTGTACAACGTAACACCCACTTTTCACTATTTCACTAGCTTATTTAGTTCTATCTCTACAAATTCTTTGTAAAATGACAGAGATGGCACAATATTTGAGCACGACTTAAAATTGAGTAACGTTTCAGTATTCGGCATTAGCAACTAAATACTTATTTAAATTGGATCTTAAAACATTATTATCAACTTATACCTAAAACTCAAAATTTACGATACAGTTGCCCTACATAGTACTTATTTTAGTAATTGATAAAATCCTATATATTTAGTACTATTTGAATTTCTATTCTACGCCTAAGTGATAGTAGCAGCATAGATAGCTATTATCAGACAATTTATTGTATATTTACACATTTTGTTTTTATCTTTACATGTAAAATTATTTCAGTAGCAATAGATAACAGATGTACGGGTTCTTATCACCAAACATATCGCCAATATTTTATCAAATGTTTGATCAAACTTTTGTGTTAATCACCGCTTTCAAATGGCATTTAAGTATTTTTATTCTGACTTCAAATTAGAAATTTAAAATGTATTTGTTAGATTCCAAGATCTGATATGGATGTATAAATATGTCTCATCCTATATATGGAATCATAAGTATTCTTAACTATTTTGAAATATAAATTTAATATTCTTATTAATCGTTATTTTTATTTTCAAATCGAGTCTGATATTTAAATTGTAATTTACGATACACTGCATGTTATAAAAATGTAAATTACAATTAGACGTTCCATTTTATAATTTATATGATACATATATATCTAATTCAGAATATGAAGTCTTATAAATTTGAAAATAGAATACCAAAATAAGTAACTAGAATAAAAATAATAACAGATTTAAAAATATTCCATTCATTATTGCACCATAAGACCGAACATTGGTTAACAAACAAACGTTGGTCACAAATATTGGTTCCAACTACCCGCACCGTGCATTTTACCGATTTTCGCGTGTTACCACACGATAAGGTTGATTTCTTTCTTATCTACACCCCCTCCCCCCCTTTTACCGATAACCAACGCGTTACTGGTTACGTGATGTTTTGTTTTTCAATCAATAACTACTAGCGTTATGAGTTATTTCTAGTTATAGATTTTCGACGTCTGCGTTTAATAACTAAGTATAGTCTTGTATGCTACTGTATAGAGATATGTTGATCATCGTGTTTCTTATTGCATTCAATAAATCCGGTTGTGATAATGTTTTTATCAATTTCTTTTACGGATTATGTTTTTTACTGTCAACATTGAATTGTTTATTACAATTTTATGCAGATATAGTTTTACTTTCAGTAAAATTGTTGTATTTGGCATATTTATCAAACGTAAATACATTAATGCCTGTTCACTTGAACCTTAACTCTTAAATGTTAAGTGACTTCTAAACTAAGATAGATGGTGTTGAACAACATTTTGATTTACACCAACCTTTAAGTGACAACTAAAATACAGATAAGGGGTTAGTTTAGGAGTATCCTTACGCTATATAACTGTTAGATTAGAGATGTTTTCGAGGTTTTGCCAAATGGCCATAAGACACACGTTTGTCAACTTGTTGCAAAATCGAATTAGAAAGTTTCGCAAATGAATGCACAATATAATAATTATTATTAACTAAAAGTCGCGGGTTACCCACGTGAATATACTGAGAAAAGCTATACTAGTTTCGAACCACAGAGGAGTTCAGTCTAGTAGGCTGCGCGACATCGCCGCGACCGCGCACGGTGCTCATGAGGAAGAACCCCTCTGTGGTTCGAAATTAGTAGACCTTTTCTCAGAAGGTATATTCACGTGAGTAACCCGCGATTTTTAGCTAATTTAGTATCTCACGATAGTGTAATAATGATAATTATATTTATGTTTCTTCAACGTCCAATGTCAGTCGATTCTTAGACTATTAGCTTGGACTATTAGCTAAACAAGATGGTTTTAGGTACAATTACCAAAAAAGGTGTCTTAGGTCACATAACTGATATAGGTAGAGACCAATTCCTCAAAATAAAGCGTCTAGATTTGAGTCTGTTTACATATAGTATAATATGTAATATACATTTTTTTATGGAATAAGCCGGTAAACGAACCGACAAATCACCTGATGGTAAGCAATCGGCGTCGCCCATGGACACCTGGAACACCAGAAGTGTTACAAGTGCGTTACCGGCCTTTTGGGGATTAGGAGTTTGAGGATTGTTGGGGATTCGGGGATTGGGGAGATTGGAAAGGGGAGGGTAATTGGGCCTTCGGTAACCTCACTCACACAACGAAACACAATGCAAGCGTTACTTCACGTCGGTTTTCTGTGAGGCCGAGGTATCAGCGTGGTCGAGCCGATCCATTCGTGCCGAAGCATGGCTCTCCCGCACTTAAATGAGACATGATAAAACATGACATAAGTCTGCGAAAAATATTGGATATAGGAATGTGACTGCATTAGTGTGCAATCATTGCAACTATGTATATCTAATTATTATCATTATCAAACGATGACGTCATCACTACATTGAATAGAATGTCAAAATTTTACAAAATAGGTTACCAAATATCAAACCGATAAGTTAATAATCTTAATTAATATCGTGTAATCAATAATTAAAGAGTAAAGTAATAAAAAATGTAATTTTAATCAAATGTTATGTTATCAGCTGTTATGTAACTATTGTAATATATTTAACTATATATATGGATATATATCTTATCGCTTGCTATATGCAATATATGTCTAAGTTTTTGTGACGAATCGAATTGTGATATTTCATTACCTACCTAGGTACGTTACGGTTATATTGAATTATTTAGACAGAAAAGAAGTATAATATATTCTTAAGTAGTTACTGTTGAGCTGAAGAAATCCAAGAAAATAAATTTCTGATAGTTACGATGACGCGACGGTTGGAGGAATTAGAAGGAACTTTTTAACTGATTTCTAGAATAGAGGTAATTGGTTTGACCTGCCTGTTTCTATCACTAATAGTACGATGTGTGATTATAATATTTTATTTTACACGTCTATATATACGACTCTTTCAGTCTGATTTTTATAAAGAAAATAAACTTGCGTTGCTCTGTAATCAAAGGTTTATTGTTAAAAACATGAACACATTAAATAAACTAAATTACAACTTTATCTTATTGCCTATTTACCTGTAATCAAAGAAACGACTTTTAAAGTTTAATCCTTTACAGTTTTAACTTCAATTCTCAACAATTAACAATTTCTTTTCTAAATAATAGCACATTGCACTTTTCCGTAAACCATTACACATCAAAATTCTTATTTTTTTAATTACCAGAGATTATAGAGTTTACAGATAAAATATGGCATAGACTACATCAAACTAAAGAAATAGTATGTTTTTTCTTTACATATATATAAACATGACTGCCTCATTGGCCGAGTGGTTGCAAGTGCGATTGCTAGGCAAGGGGTGTCTGGTTCGATACCCGGGTCGAGCAAAGTATTACTGGGTTTTTTTAAAATCTCAGTAGTAGCACGGAGTCTGGAAATGTGCCCGGTATATGGGAATAGGCTCACCCCCTATTACATGGGACTCATAACATAAATAGTGAAAGGTGGGTGTTACATTAAACAGTGGCATTAAGAGCCGTAGGCAATGTGCACCTCTGCCTACCCCTTCGGGTATAAAAGGCGTAATGTTATGTTATATGTTATGTTCTAGAATAGAGGTAATTAGTTTGACTGGCCTGTTCCTATCACTAATAGTACCTACGATGTGTGGTTATATCTATACTAATATTATAAAGAGGAAAGATTTGTTTGTTTGTTTGTTTGTAATGAATAGGCTCCGAAACTACTGGACCGATTTCAAAAATTCTTTCACCTCTGGAAAGCTACATTATCCCCGAGTAACATAGGCTACATTTCATTTTGAAAAAAAAAAAATTCTACCCCGTGTGAAGCCGGGGCTGACTGCTAGTATTGTATATATTTTAATTTACACTTCTGTATATAAACCATATGATGACGAACTTAAGGACATTCTCTTACAATCAACAAATCAACCAATCAATAATATGACATAACATCATCATCACGCCTTTTATCCCCGAAGGGGCAGGCAGAAGTGCACATTATTTATGCCACTGTACAATGTAACACCCACATTTCACTGTTTATGTTATGAGTTCCATGTAATAGGGGGTGAGCCCATAGCCATGTACCGGGCACAATTCCAGACTCCGTGCTACTACTGAGTTTTTTTTTAATGATATGATCAAGAATATGATTTATAGCAATATTAGGGTAAATTAATAGATAGCAGATGTCGATATAGTTTTTGATAATACCTATCATTATGTGACGCAGCATTAAAAACTTAAGTTCCATTCATTCATAGATACTTATTTCCAAATTCATACTAATTTCCAATACTAATTATTAAGATTCCAGTTATAATCGTAACAGTAACCCTAAAAACCCAATCGATTAACAATCGTCAGATAGAAATCCGATTACCAATTTTCAAATATCGATTACAGCACTAGTCATAAAACGAAGATGTCCCATTCGATTATTGTCGATGTAATATCGATTAGTAATTTACAACGTTAGTAATCCTTATTTTATTTTCGTTAATTCTTCTATAAGAAGGTTACCATTTAAAAATTATTATTTTTCACACAAAGTCTTGTTAATTTGACACCTTTAAAGGTTATTATCGTACAAACTGGTTACGATATGATCTGAAGGTAAGGTGATGTATCGAATGGCGTTGATAAAATCGCTATAATACTTATATTTCTGGTGATGTCTTGAATTTAGTGTGGGATTATAATGTTGCATGTTGTGTGGTCTCGATGATGTAAGTAAGCTAATCGTTTTCACTTTTAGGTTGAAGTGTGAACTTGTTACTTGTGTGCAATCAAATAACATCTGTGTCGATGTAAGTTTCAATGTGATTCAGATTTTAAATGTATATTTTGTAGGTCCTATTTGCGATAACATTGTTTCTCTGATATACACTACAGTATTTACAACTTCTTCAAACAACCATGACTGCCTCGTTGGCCGAATGGTTGCAAGTGCGACTGCCGGGCAAGGGGTCTTGGGTTCGATTCCCGGGTCGGGCAAAGTATTACTAGTTACATACATACATAACTTCACGCCTGTCTCCCGAGACTAAGGAACGCCAATTACTACGATTCTTACATACCTCTTTCGCTTCATTAACAGTCATCAATCTTTTCATGCATGCTCGTCGGTTAAGGGTACTTTTAATTTGGCCCTTCTTTAATATATCGCCAATCTGGTCACTATATGTCCGTCTAGGGCGCCCTCTACCGACGGCCCCATTCATATCCGCTCTGTATACTTCCTTCGTTACTCTACTTTCATCCATCCTTTCTACATCTTCACTTCATCTTTACTAGTTCTTTTTTTAAATCTTAGTAATAGCACGGAGTCTGGAATTGTGCCCGGTATATGAGAATAGGCTCACCCCATAATACATGGGAGTCAAAACATAAAATAGTGAAAAGTGGGTGTTACAGTGGCCTTAAATACCGTAATGTGCGCCTCTGCGCCTACCCATTCGGGGATAAAAGGCGTGATGCTATGTTATGATATGTTACAACCATATTCAAAATTGACAGAAGCGTTTAAGTGGTATATGCCCGAATACTGAAAGACTACTTATTTTTAAGTCGTACTTAAATATCGTGCCATCTCTGTCATTTTACAAAGAATTTGTAGAGACAGAACTATATATACACATTATTTCTTAAACAATTCAGAATCTTATCCAATTCCTAATTTATCTATCTCAATGCTGTAAACAGATTGAATCCCAAAGAAACACTAAATTAATTCTCATACTACACTGAGATCAGATCATTTGTACCTTACCTACTTAATTGAACTAAACCAATGTTTGCCAATTAACCTGTAATCCATGGTTCCAAGATAAAATAGCCATGAAATGTCACCATGTTCCAATTCACATGAGTTTTGTACAGTTCGTATATTATCGTGGACATCTTCTTGTGAAGAAAAGCTTATCTCGGAGTCAAGAGTCAGTGTGTTGGTGCCTTTGGAGAAATGTAGTGCATTCTGTGTTGTTTATTTAAATTGTGATTTAGTTTTAGTTTTTATGTCTCGTGGGAGACTTTGACTGTAATTTGTAAATCGAATCTGTAACTAAATCACATTATTTTATTAAATGACAGTAGTGATTTAATTTTTACTTTAAAAACAACTTTGCCCCACATTATGATTTGCTCCTGTGTCGTGGGTGCGTTTACAAACATACAAGTTCACATACACATCACACCCAGACCCGGAACAACAATCTGTGGATCACACAAAGAGTTGTTCCGTGCGGGAATCGAAGCAGCGACATAGTCCCTTGCCCAACTACCGCGCCAACCGTGCAGTCATTATAGTGATACTTTATGAATCGTGAAAAACCCTGTACGAAACCTTCCATAGTTTACACACGTCATCAGACTTGTTCATCTCGTAATCATTGCTATCCAGCAGCTGTAGCCAAATGCCATTTAGCGCTTGTCTACATGTAGAATAGAAAACCAAATTATATGGAATTGACGTAAATTTTGACACTCGTCAGTGTCATCCCCATACATTTTGATTTCTACTCTCTCTGTAGACAAGCGCTAAAGTGGCGGTTGACTAAAGGCCCAATAACATTTATAAATCAATTTTGACACACATAGTAGAATATTATCTAGCTTCACATCGATACCAATACGACCCGTTAATTCTTTAGCTACCGGTTTAGCTATTAGGTAAAAAACTAAATATTTGTGTAGGTAGTTATTATTCTTACTTAACTAATGTCGCTAGATCGTCAGATCGCAAATAGATGAATGATATCAATTACATCATAAAAATTACCATAACTATACCTGAATGAGTATCAATAAAATAACTTAATAACCCACATATTAATTTTCATAAACTCATATCATAAATCTTACTTATATTTCTTATCATACATTATTTGATTTATAATATACAGTCAAAACAGTAGCGAGGAAACACGATCCACACTAATAAATTCCATTTAAAAATACGTATTTAATAATGTAATAAAATAATTGATATCCGAATAGGAAATCAAAAAATTCGTTCCCAATCGATAGGAATCCGATTGGCATGTTTACAAGGCCTACTCAAGTCAATATGTCCCCAACATCAGTTACAGACCCACCCGAATATTTACTAATCGATTAGGAAAATCGATTCCCGAATGAGAAATTCGAAAAACTGTATAGGTTTTATCGGTGGCATCTACTCTCGTTAAATATCATTAAAGCTCCCGACTCGATTTATTACTAATCGATAACAGTGAATTATTTGTTTTCGTATAGATTTTTGTGATCTGTGAACTAGAATGTTTATTGGAACTAACCTTAGTTAATTTTGTCCTAGATAATATCTGTACTGTTTGTGATTTGGAAGCCCTCCATGCCTACTAAAAGAATACCGACGCGGTAAAGTATTAAGCGGGTATTCCGACCGAACAAGATGGATTTCGGGATTAGGATGATGACATAGTATGAAAATTAAAAATGTAATTAGTCCGTAAGTTAGGTAATGAATAAATATTAGACATGTAGTTTTTAATATTGTCGTATAATAAAACAATATTTAAATAAAACGAATCAAAGTTTAGGTCTAAAACGTCATTTCTACGTATAAAATGTACATAGAAGTGACGTCACGCGATATTGCAAATCAATATGTCGTCGAAAGTATTCGTTTCTGTAAGAAAATAAAAAATACGTGTCTAATGATTTAAAATAATCTACCAAACGGACATTAAAATAAAAATTACGCATCTACCCTGTTCTTTGCTAAATTAACTCAAATATAATGATGTGTGTACCTATTTTTTAAGTGTGGTAGAGTCATGCTTCGGCACGAATGGGCCGGTTCGACCGGAGTGATACCACGACCTCACAGAAAACCGACGTGAAACAACGCTCGCTGTGTTTCGTCGTGTGAGTGACGTCAACAGAGACCCAATTGATCCTGGTTCGTTAGGGGTCACTATTGTCCCTAAATGCCGCGGCTGCGGATGATGTAGCGGGTTATTAGAGCTCCGGCTCAAAGTCAGTAAAAGCCGTGACTTCCTCCCCCCTCACTCAAGACGGGAAAATAAATCATTTGATGATTTCCCCCTTAATAAAGAGTGCCTAATAGTATACCAACATATTTATGTACATTTAGTTCTATAACAACAGTAAAATTCTTCATATTAAGTCCAGTAGCCAGCGCATCAACCCACCCCAGTGTATCAATTTTTATCATTGGATTTTTTACTTTATAGCTAAACGTTACAGTTGAAAATCTAATAAAAAAAATTGTCAGGAAAAAGTAGGTTGACATACTGGCCATACATGAAGCTTCAATATTTAAAGCGTACCATAAGCTAGATTAATAAGTAATTAATAGAACTTGCGACTAATTGTGACCTCTCATCATCATCATCATCATCAATAGCCTATAAATGCCCACTGCTGAGCAAAGCCTCTTCTTACACGGAGAAGATTTGAGCATTAATCACCACGCTTCCTCAATGTAGGTTGGCGATACAAACTTATAATTAGAAATTAGATAGCCCAGGTTTCCTAACGATGTTTTCCTTCACCGTTTGTCAGTGGTGTCTAGATAATCTTAGAAAGTACATATAACTCGGAAAAAGTCACATTGGTACTTGCCGTTGGTAGGTTTCGAACCCACACTCTCATGCATGAGAAGCGTACGTCTTAACCTCCGGGCCACCGCGACACATACGACCTGTTGTGACCTCTAAAAAGACAAAATCCCAAACATATCAGAAATCTTCGACAGTATTTAAATTAAATACCGTGACAATTTAAATAAAAACAACAGTCTACATAATTAAAATGAACCTACCAATATAAAAAGCTAGAAAACACGAGCTAAATACAAGAAACATGTATTCATACATACATACATAAATACATACTAACTATTATTAATAATCTAATAAACAAAAAATCATATAAATAAAAAAATGGTATTATAATGTTACAAAGCTGCGTGCGCGCAGGAAGCTTTGAAGTAACGACGCGTGCGACCACTCGACAAATTAAAGCATACTTGTATCAACTACATCCTTGTCTTTGTACCGACAAGAGCACGTGAAAATACACCATTTTTCAAATCTATTTAACCCATTTTCAACCCTATATCAATGGGGACAAAGTTGAAAATGTTTTTCATTGACAGGTGTACGTTGATATGCGGTTATCTTTTAACATACAAGTGCCACGTGTACGTTTTCAATAAAGATTAACAAAAAAAAAACTAAATCTTAGATAAACATGTCAAGGCTTATGTAAAAATATGTGGTTTCTACTCAATTTTGTTATAAAATTATTCAGTTGGTTTTTTTTAGGAAATGTAAATTTATTTATGAATATTGCTACAGGCACACTTTTATTGTTTAATGTTTTATTTAATAATCCTATTTATTATTTGACTAAGGTTTATAAATAAATTTATTTTTATAAATTCTTATTATAATATGTCAGATTATGTACAGCTTAATATATGTTATGTAAAATTAATTCGGTGTCGTAACCGGTACGACAATCAGATTAGATTTCCTTTTGGAAAAAATCGTTATGTGTTTACAAAAGCCTTTATGTAAAACATATTTAATTAAGAATTACTAGATATGTATGCTATGTAGTTTGAAACTAGTAGAACTTTCCTCAGTTTATTCACGAGAGTGACGCGCGATTTTTAGTTGATTTATCATTACCTTAAAAATGACTTTTCATGTTGATTTCTCTCTTTGACTGCATTTAGGTGTTGCATTGTTTTTACACAATCGAACCAACAAAACTATGTAACTAGAGAATTGTATTGTAAACCCGATTGAAAAAGAGTAACCTATGGAGTTTCTTGCTCGTTCTTCTCCATAGGAAGCCTTGGAATGAGCAACTACCTTCACTTCTAAATTTTTGCTCGCGCCTCAAAGAGCCATCAGACCACCACGGATGGGGCTAAGTAGGACTGATGCCCGATACGGAGCCGCGGAAGGCCTAACAGGTTACCAGGGGCAGGAGTGGGAACAGGGTGGTTTTTAGTCAATAAGAGTCTGACACTCCCTCTCGCCTAACCCAAGGCGGGAGAAGTCATTGGATGAATTTCACCCTAAAAAAAGACATTACAATTGTACCACATCATAAATAACAATATTCTCTAACAAAATATATATATATAGAGGTATTAAATTGATTTCGTTTTCTTTACAGGTAAGTGAACATATATTATCAACGTCATTAGCGCATGAGAGTCACACATTGCAAGCAAATTCGCGCCAAACAAGATGTATTACAGGAAACATTAAGTAAGTCGTATATTAAGGAGTTGTATGACAAAAAATATTGGATGTGTATGTGTTAGATGTTGAAATGAATAATGTGAATGTGTTGGCAATAATTTAATATTTTATGCTTTGAAGAATTTACCACAATATGAATAATGTTATATTCAATTTGCAACAGTTGTGAATGTTATGATAAATTACTAATATATATATGTATATACTAGCTACTTCTACGCGGTTTCACACACTTTGCTCAGCTCCTATTAGTCGTAGCGTAATGTTTTATAGCATATAGCTATCCTCAATAAATGCGCTATCCGATACAAAAAGAATTATTCAAATTAGACGTGTACCTCTAGTTACGGAGATTAACGCGTTCAAACAAAAAAACAAACTCTTCCGCTTTGTATAATAGTAGTATAAGATTCGGCACTTACATCTCACACATTCACAAGAGATTTTAATCGTATTTGAATTGTCTGATACCGGTTTTTGCAAAAAAACGGAAAATAACACGACTTAGCCCGAAACATCACTCTCGGTAGTAGCACTTATCTATCTGTAACCTCACACCTATCTCCCATGGGGGTAGGCAAATACTATAGAACGCCAATAGCTACGATTCTTACATCCCTCTTTCGCTTCATCAACAGTCATCAGTCTTATCATGCATGCTCGTCGGTCACTGGTACTTTTAATTTGGCCCTTCTTAAATATATCGTGAAACTATTTGTATATAATTCGCAGTTTTACAGATTTGTTTTCGTTTATACTAAGAATCCTTTAGCTACTTATATCTGACGTGAAATGTTGAGTATAAGTTAATTCCTGGAGATTACAAGGCATTCAGATAGCTTTGTCTACAATAGGTCACATCGCACGTTGCCGAGCTAAAACAGTAATCCTTATTGTCAGATACCGTTTGCTATTGACTTTTCTTTTTAAAATATGTGCCTTTAATGTGGTTTTTATAACATTTTATTAGCTGACATTGTCATGTTTTTATAAAACTATCGTGAGACATACTAAATTAAGTAAAAACGCGGGTTACTCACGTGAATATACTGAGAAAATCTCTACTAGTTTCGGTCGCCGCGACCACGCACGCTGCTCATGAGGAAGAACCCCTCTGTGGTTCGAAACTAGTAGAGCTTTTCTCAGCTGACATTGTCCCTTTAGATCTGAGATCTGTATCAAAAGTTTTAAATTAATAGCTAGGTACTATTTAATTAAATATATGTATAGACACAGAAATGTGTGATAAAATCACCCAGTGTCTGCACGATTGGTGCGGTGGCTGGACAACTGCCTGCCGTGCAACGTGTCGCGGGCTCGATTCCCGCACGGAACAACACTTTGTATGATCCACAAATTGTTGTTTCGGGTCTGGGTGTCATTGTGTATGTGAACTTGTATGTTTGTAAACGCACCCACGGCACAGGAGAAAATCCTGAAGTGGGGCAACGGTTTTTTTTAGAAACAAAAAAAAAGTGCGACGTGAAAGTAAAACATGGCATTGATTTAAACTGTTTTTGATAGTAATTTCATAGTCAAAGTCAAAATCATTTATTTCAATTAGACCAGGAAGGCACTTTTGAACGTCAACAAAAATTTTAAAGTATTCGCTCGTTCCAAGAAGTCGATTCCTATGCAGAAGAACGAGCGAGAAACTCCATAGGTTACTCTTTTTCAATCAGGTACACAATACAATTCTCTAGTTGCATATCCGTAAAGGTCCCAGTAAGGCAATAAGAAAAAGCTTATTCAATTGTTACACTAAAAATTGTCCATGTCCCATTTTTGTCCAATATTTGTACTATACACCCTCTAACTGTACCTACCCCGCTCTGTAAAGAACACCGGCTAATCTGACCAGCCCACATCTTGTCATTGGCCAGATAAAGCGTCCCACTCCACAGGCGACCACAAGACAAATCTGAACAATTACTTCTGCCGCTAATGACACCGATACCGATGTCGCACGATTTATTGTCGCCACATCGGTGGTCGGCTTTACATATATTTTCATATTTTTAGATTGCCGCCGAAAGGATTTCTTTTTGAGTTTTTCTTTGGTAATTTCAAATTTTTACTTAAATTAAAAAAGGTTGGGTATTGATTTATGGGTACCGAAGGGATGAAGTCTATCTTTTGTATTTCAGAATACTTCATTAATGAAACAGTCATACCGTTTAATTCGCTTGCAAATGCAGTTCAATCTATTTTAGAAGTCAATTAGAATATAAAAGGCAAAAGAAAATTACTTTTCAGTGTATAAATAAATCTAGTCTACGCCTCCTAACAAAAAACACCCCTCAGTTGCATTTAAAACCCGAACTGTCCAACAATGTCAGGTCACATTTCTTTACTGTTATAACCAGTCTATCAACGGGGCCCGCCCGCAGGCACCGACAAGTTAACCTGAACTGTGCTTAAACTCAGTTTAATGTATTAACCTCGTTTAGCCGGGTGACTTATCGCACGACAATTTATCCGCGGAACGTACTCGGAACTCGCAAAAAATGGTAAAAAAAAAGTTTAATAAAGTCACTTTGTCGAGACACATCGCCGAGATATGACGAGCTTTTGGGCATATTTAATTGCGTAATCCGGGAAAGTAAATATAGCTTTAGTTTTTGTTATATTTTTTCGTGAATTTTTCACCACACAGTATTGTAATTCTTATGTAATATGAAAAATCATAAAAATGTACGAATACATTTATCTACCTCTAATTACGGTAAAACCATATTCTCTGCACCACCCATAAAATACCTCCAAATTCTCAAATCTAACGGCTGATCAACTCTTCGTCAATTTGACCTTTGTAACACTATTCAATTTACCACTATAAAAAACAACTTTTTGAAATAAAACTAATAAAACCTTAGGTTGTTTTTTAACAACGACGGCGATGTTTAAATGACTTTACAACGATAAAACAATAAAATTTAAAACCTCTAAGTTCATAATAGGCATAATATCTTAGCGGCCTAAATACACAGCATTAAAATGGAAAAAATCCCTATCACCAATCCGACAATCAGGTCCCTGAGAGCAATTACTAAAGTTTGCGCATCCCATGACAAATACCTACTCCACTTTAACAAATACGGTTCGGGCGATTTTTTCCTTTTATCTCGTCGCCTCAGGGCACAGCCGAGATACACAATTTTTCAGGGCGATATAAAAGCTGTAGCAAGTTGAGTCTTTAAAAAGTTTATCGTTGAAAGTTCGCGCACCTCTCCGTGTCGCGAATGATATATCGGGCAGCATTAATCTTTGTTAAACGTTAGTTAACTGTGTGGTGGAGTCGGGCGTTTTTGCATTTCTTTTTACAAGGAAGTTTAGTTTTTATCTGTAAAGGTGTACCTGGTTATAACGTCTGTGGTTGTATATGGATTGCTTGTTGTATTATATGGCTGGTCTGAGTGACTTATATCTGCAGTGACTGGTAGCCTAAGAGCGTTTATTGTCACGACACGGCATAGAATATAGATACTATTATCTTAGCGCTTAGAATCGGCAAAAGTACTGTTACAAATCATCGACCATGTAGGCTAGTTTTCTACCACCTAATACTGTTCAATATTTTGTCATTGTCAACAAATTGGTCTACTAATATTTAACGACCCTAATTAAAGCAAACAAAACGCCACATACTTCCAAACCCCGACACATCTGTCATCAGCAGACTAAACTACAATGTGAGCTATTGTGATTTAAGAACCTTGTAACACACTTATATAAAATAACCTTTATAGTTTATCTCTCGGATCAGTATGTATGATCAAACCGAAGGGGGTGATATGAACATTATTTATTGAATGGAAAAAGAAAAATATGTAGACAACTAAAACTACAGACCGATGCACATACAGATCTCTTGACATTTATACTTTTTTACTTTTTGTGATTCTCCTAATTCTAGTGTCTTTCTTAAGGACGTTAAAAAAGGCGGTCATAATGACACTTAGAAATTTCAGTGGGTTATTTATGTGTGCGGGTGTAATGGGTTACCACGATAAAGGACTTAGAAAATTACAGAAGTCCTTCGTGTCAATGTGTTTATTTTTATGTTCTACGTGTAAGTCCTTTAAACAACGACGATAGTAGTCGTTGTTTTAAGGTACTGTGTCCGCCATTTTACAACGTCCTTGGTCTCTCTCAAAATATTATCTTCTTCTATATGTAGTCTTAAGAACCATACTCCTTTGTTATTCTGATATTGAAACTTCCAAGTATCTTCGATTACAACAAAGAGTAATATACTGCACCAAAGATAATGAGTCCTGCCATCAATTCTTACAATTAAACCAATCCATTTTAGGAATATGCTTATCAACCGAGGAAGCTCGCACAACAGGACCAATTTTGGCATCTCTCAGATAGCCATCTGTCTTAATTTTTATTTATTCCTCGTATTCACAAGCTAGTCCAAATAAATCGTTCGGGTCCTAGGTATTTTATCTTGTGTATCTTCAAGAGATGATTGCGTTTCGTATTCGGATAAAGCCGCCCACGTGTTAGTAGCTTTTGGAATATTAAGGCATTTTTAGAATCTTCGTTTTTGCTAGTGATGTTGGTTTTCTTTTTAATATTTGGTCGGCGAAAGCAAAAAATCTTGTTCCTTCTCTTGTTGAGGTTTACCAGAAAAAGTACAACCATCAAGATTCTTAGAATATATCTCATCAACTTTTGCAATCCTTCAAAGTCTTCCAGAAATGTCTCCTAAATACGGTAAAATTGTTTCAATGCCAAAACATCAATTAACACCCCACATACCTTGAAGAAAAACTTCTCAAACGTAACGAACATTCAGCACGACTCAGTATAATGACGACACTGCATTCTCGGGACCTCTCCCGAGCAAGAAAGTATCAAATATTAACCATCGGACACACCTGAAGCCAGACAGCCTGGCATGCATATGAAGAGGACAGATACACAAATACAAACATAACAAAACACTCCCGAAAACTCAACAACACATCTATCTCCAAGCAACAAGAGTGATATTCGAACAATATTTCAATTCCGAAACGTCACCAATAAAGTTGCAGCACTGGCTGAGATAATATCATTTCGTACGTTAGCAAGAAACACATTTCAAGCGAAACATGGACGATGTTGGGGTCGAATCGAAACAAAGCGTTGTGACATCGAGATAAGAATCGATAGGCTCGCGAAACGTCGCGCCGAAACGCACCGAACAAATTATCGATTCATAAAAACATCGATTTTAAAATATTGCCGCGAGTTTATCGCGTCATTGTTCCGATAGGGTGGCCACTATAATGTTAATAAGTTGCCAGCATTAAAAATTCTTTGCGTGTGTTGACTTTGTGCGTCCTTCGTTTGAGAAAAAACTTTTTAGTGTTGCTAATTAATTATGTTATTGAATGGAAATTAAATTAATAGTTTATGTTTTTAATTAGTGTGTGTAGTGGTTAGACGAGTTCCTTAAATGGTGATGGCAGTCGTGGTATTCATGTAATGGTTTATCAAATGAGTTATGGTCGATCCTGTACTGAACTTGTCTGTGATATTTTTCAAACGACAGCTTTTTATGCAGAAGCTTCGATTAATTAAGCTGTTTTAATCATTGGAGATTGAAAAACAAGTATTTATTAGAATATAAAATTAAACATTTCGAAAAAACTAACATGTAGCTCAAACGGGACTCGAACTGAATTATTATTTATAAGCCTCTAAATTATAGGTTAAAGAGAGTTAATAAAAAAATGGTACTCCTATTTATTTATGTCAAACTTCTTCATTCTTATATAGATACAATAAACAACAATAATAAAAAATCACTATACTCAAGTAAAAGTAATACTTAAGAGTTTCATCCCGTGGGAGGGTATACGTTCACAAGTGAGTGCATGGCCACCCTGCGCCGGCGCATATCTGGCCCGTCCGTCATACAGTATCGCGCGATCGTCGCCCCACTGTGCGACTAGCGCAATGAGCTTTTCTTTGTCACTCGCTATCGATAACTTACAATGTATTGTTGGAAAAATATATATTTTTTACAAGATCTGGTCGATAATGCAACTTTGTGTTAAAATGCAAAACGATCCGTCCTAAAAACAAAGTTTAATCTGAAGATTTGCTGGTAAAAACAACTGTTACTTCTTTCGCCTTTACCTTTCGTGTTTTTTTTTTAAGTCGTTGCCCCTCACTAGGTTTATCTCCTGTACGTTTACATACAAGTTCACATACACAATGACACCCAGACCCGAAACAACAATTTGTCGATCACACAAAGAGTGGTTCCGTGCGGGAATCGAACCCGCGACACGTTGCACGGCAGCCGGTTACCCAGCTACCACACCAACCGTGCAGTCAGTATTCTAAACTTCTAATTGATTCTAAACTTACTTATTTTTGTCAATGACTTCTCACAAATGTCTATATTTTTTATACCAAGACGGCGGCAAAAAGCACACGGTCCACTTGATGGTAAGCGGTTACCGTGGCCTATGAACGCTTGCAACACTTGGGGCATTACACGCGTCTTGCCGAGATTAGGAAAACCTATTTACTTCCTTCTTAAAAACCACGGCAGGGAGTTCATTCCACAATCACAATTGTCAGTTAAGACAGAATAAAATGCAAGTTCCTTTAAAATACACTAGCTGAGCCCGCGACTTCGTCCGCGTGGAATTGTGAGTCACGGCTCCTCCCCCGTAGTTGATAGCATGATAATATATAGCCTACCTCTATATGTTGACCTGACCTGGGTGCTTACTCTTGAAACCAATCTCAATGTCAATGCAATTTCAATCCAATAAAATCTCAATAAGTATGCAATCTCATAACTATACAACCCCTATCGCAGCTGCTAATGTAGCATTTAGAGTACGGAATATAAAACCAAACTTAATACCATTTAGTTCATGAAATATCCACGCAATATGGATGCAAAAGGCGCTAGTGTTACAACTCAAGAGTACGAAATTTTACAATGTCAATGTCGATCGATCGGAATTGGATTCAAGAGTAAGCACCCTGTTAGTAATATTCATGCAAAATTTAAAGTACATCGATGCAGCACTTCTTGAATTTATCCCGGACATACATACAGACGAACAGACAAAAATCATAATTTTGGTTTCAGTATCGACTGTAGATCACGCCCAAAGCATTCTTTAAAAAAAATATTCGATGTAAAGTTTTTACTTTCCTACGATTTTGTTAGGTATATGTACAGATATTGCTAAATTTTATATAACAAATCCATGCAGACTTCTTTACTTATAATATAAGCAACTATTGTTACACAGCTAACAAGACTGCTTACCCCAAAACAGTAACAAAGATATATAAAAGGTAAACACTACAAACATTAGTACCTTTTTGACACCTGTTGCTACTATCAGATATTGTACCGAGTCCATTGCGCGCTATCTATGCTCATTACGAACGCGACCTCAACTTAAGCAAGTAATGGACAGCGAACATTGCAACACTATTGGAAATAAAATCGTTGAAATATTGTTTAGGGAATTAGGTCTTTAGGTAGAAGAAAATCATTGTTATTTTTTTTTAAAGAATGATTCATGAAATCTCTTTATGGTTTTTCATTTTTACTATCTGTTTTTATTTTGCGTGCATATTTCATTCCATTGTATAAAAACTTGGTGATTAAATTTTATCTAATATTAGACAATGCGAAGAGTATCTTGCTCTCCTATGAAGAAGAAAGAATAAAAAAGTCCACAGGTAATTCACATTATCAAAAATTTTCTTAAGTATAGATTTTATGCAAAATATAGTTCTTGTTTGTAAGAATCATAAGGTTTTCTAATGATTCTTTCTTAATTTTATATAGGTACGCTTAGTGAAATTTCTATATAATAATATTTATTCTACAAGGCCTTATCAAGAGGTCGTGCGGTAAGGTCGTACTTCTAGGAACCAACAAATCTTCAGGCTCCCAAACCTTGCAGGTTCCCTTGGCTTCAGCAGAAAGAAACTTCAACTTTCAGCTGTTGAAAATAAGAGTGCATTTAGTTTGTTGAGTTATGAAGTTTCTGTACAACGGCTGTATGTTACACAGTAGTTAGTTTGAATGACATTTTTTTAGTTTACCAAGGGGTTACTGTGTTGAGTTTTAAATAGAAAAATATTAAGTAGGTACTTCTAATGCTCAAACTGTTGTGGTTCTTTCCTCAAAAGGCCAGTACAGAAAGTACTTGCACGGTTCTCACACATAATCTGTTATACATATTGTCTGGAATTTAAAAGAGACGGACCTCTGAGTTTGTTTCGGCGTTTCTTTTCAGAGTAGTTATGAAAGAGTTATGAAATGTCGGCCTCATCGTTCGCTTGATAAAATTGACGTGTAAAAGTGCTGCCTTGTAGTATTTGCAGAAATAAATTCACTTGTTTCACTTTGTTTCACTTGTATACAGAACTATGAAATACATAATCATAGTCCATATTAAATAATTCGATGAATTGAAAACCTGCATTTTTTTGCCTTCCCCTAAATGAGCAGGGAGCGAACAGTTAGGCTTTATCGTTATTTAAGCATAATAAAGAACTCAACTCTCAATAAAATCTTTGTTTATTTATATTATTAAATTTTCTACAACAAATACGAAAATTTTTCTCAACTATTCGCTTCGGTGTAACGCACGACCGTTATCGCGATATCGTCGCACGGGGTGGCCGCGTCGCGCGATCCCGCGGCGCGATTGCACGCGGTACGCGCGCGATATTTAGCAGAATGACACGACAATGTCGCGTCGTGGGTAGCTGTTTATTGTGTCGTGAATGGACGGCCTTATATCGTATGCTTGTGGTGAATATATCATAAATTAAATTATGTACGTTATTGTTTGGGTATTATTTTTGATTTTACAATACGAAGTATATTTCTTTAGTAAACAGTGCAATTGCTTTTAAAATCTCATCTGCGTAATCTCGTATATGTGCCTTTTTTTTACAGTTCTTTTTAACACATTAAAACCAAAGTCAGACAAAATCTCCTTCATATCCATAATAAAATAAATTAGAATTACAGTTATTCTTACTGTGTCAATAAAATAAATAAAAACTTCCACTAAAAATCATCGACGATAACAAAATATTCAAGCCGATACTTATCTCGCAAAAAAACGAGTTACCTACAGCGAAACACCATTGGCATCTCAGCGTAAATTAATTCACTAACAAACTAAAAAACCGAAAGGTGTTGACTGTAAATATATTTTAAGTGTGGGAGAGCCATGCTTCGGCACGAATGGGCCGGCTCGACCGCAGTGATACCACGGCCTCACAGAAAACCGACGTGAAGCAACGCTTGCGTTGTGTGAGTGAGGTTACCGGAGGCCCAATTACCCTCCCCTTCCCCATTCCTCCTAATTCCTGAACCCCCAACGATCCTCAAACTCCTAATCCCCAAAAGGCCGGTAACGCACTTGTAACGCCTCTGGTGTTCCAGGTGTCTATGGGCGACGCCGACGCTGATCGACGGTGATCCGTCTGCTCGTTTACCGGCTTTGCCATAAAAAAAATATATATCTTATGGCAAAGAGACGGACAGTTGACGACAAAATATCGCAATAATAAGCAATTTCTAACACATATATGACTATAAAATATCCAATTTCAAAAGTATATTTCGACATCTCCGTTTAAGAAAAATTTATTAAACTAGACCGTCAGTAATTCAATACTTTATTATCGTCTTATGATTACAATCAGTTTTTCTTAAACAGTTTTTCTTTTTATTATTAGCATAAACTTCATATTTGTATGTAAAGTTTTGAGGTGTGTGGATAGGCGGGCCAATAAGCCGATGTACGAGTACCTATGTACCTTAACAATCCGGTATTGACGACTTATAGGCGTATTTTTGAAGGTCTCATTGGTGACACCGGTAAATGAGTACCAAAGCAACGACGCCATTAATAAAAGAATCAGAAGTTTTGTAAAATACGGGCTAACAGACGTTGCACCACTCAAATACTTTATATTGCATCATGCATCACAGAACGTATTATCTGAACAAATTATAATTAATTAAGTAACATAACATAATATCACGCCTTTTATCCCCGAAGGGGTAGAGGTGTACATTACGGCACTTCATGCCACTGTACAATGAAACACCCACTTTTCACTATTTATGTTATGAGTCCCATGTAATAGGGGGTGAGACTATTGCCATATACCGGGCACGTATCTAGACTCCGTGCTACTACTGAGATTTTTTTTAAATCCTGTAGTACCTACTTTGCCTGACCCGAGAACAAACCCGAGACTCCTTGCCCGGCATTCACAATTGCAATCACTCGGCCAACGAGGCAGTCAATTCATCAAGTCTTTCTTTATAAGCCAAAGTTATGTAGGTTCTATAGTGTAGCTATATGAAAAGTTCCATCAAGAACGTTGCATGCGTTTCAGAGTATACTGTCCCACATACGGTAAAAATAGAAACGTACATTGCACTTCTTTAGCAGACCCATCAATACTTTGTGAATTTAATTAAATTAATACTTCGTCATCATTTTCAAAAACACATCAATAAACCTCACCACTTCATCTATTAACCCAAACCCTAGAAACGTCATCCTAGATTGTCACCTCTGCCAATCGGAAGCGGGATCACAAAGCCAGTTAACCCTACAAAGCTCTTGTTAGCGAACAATTTAGCGATAGCAAGCGCAACCAAGCGACCGTTAGATACTACGTCTCATTAACCAGGGTTTATACGCGTTCGACAGGTTAAATTAGGAAGTGCACTATAATCTATGGGTTTCACGTGATCTCTCTATTATAGGAAGGTTGTTATCGTATCTGGTGGGGTTTTGAGGAATGAATTATTAAGGGATTATAGTTATTTTAGAGATTAAGTCTTGACTTTTTTCTGACTGCCTCATTGGCCGAGTGGTCGCTAGTGCGACTGCCGGTCAAGGGGTCTCGTATATTATTCCCGGGTCAGGCAAAGTATTTTTAGTTGTAGCTCGGAGTTTGCAATGTGCCCGGTATATGGCAATACGGTCACCCACTATTACATCGGACTCATAGCATAAATAGTGAAAAGTAGGTCTTACATTGTGCAGTGGCATTAAATGCCGTAATATGAATCTCAGCCTACTCCTTCGGAGATAAAAGTCCTGATGTTATGTTATGTTTTTTTCTAAAGTGTACTGCATGAAGTATAACTTTATGCAATTTTTAGAACGTGTGTATCTCAGTTTTGTATAGAAACATGTTTTATAAAATAATACTTAATAATAATTTTTAAACAATTGTAGTCCCGAATATTTTTATACTTCCAAGATTTGACCACATGGCTTCATACTCAGAACTCATTAAGAGTTCTGAACCAACTACCTCTATAACATTCCATTTGTTTTTTCAGCATTATCATATCAACCCTATTGACTTCCAGATTGTCTAATTCAGTTCAATTATCAGACTAGAATACATAATATGCCAACAAGCATTCATACTATATTCAGTATAGATCTGTACAATCGAGTACAACAAAGCCAAGAAACTTCCAATACAGGATTCGCAGCAATTTGTAGAGCTACCGATGTGCCGATGGTAAGTAACGCTGCACCTCATGCATCACGCACATAGATCGAGCGGTTATCGGCGGCGCGGCCGATAGCACGGCGTGCGCCCGAACGATAACGCGCGCTCGACTCTCCTATATTTCACACCACAATTCCACAGTGGTCCAAGTTTGGAGATTGTGGCTGTTTTTATCTTGAACCTGAGATTGTTCTTGTATGGAGTTCGGTGGGATAAGGAATGAAATTGGGATAGTAAGGTTCAATAAGCATTCTTCTTTGCGTTTTATTGTAACTGCACGGTTGGTGCTGTGGCTTGGCAACCAGCTGCCGTGCAACGTGTCGCGGGTTCGATTCCTGCACGGAATAACACTTTGTGTGATCCACAGATTGTAGTTCCGTTCAAGAAGGTGTTATGAGTGAAATATTAATTGCAAAGTGCTGTTTCCATTTAGAATGTTACCTTATAATATGGTGCTAAATAAAATAGCTCAGTTTATGTAATTAAAACTATATAACACTGCGATAAGCTTATATAATATGTACTCATCCTCTCAAGACAGTCAAATAAATCTAGACCGTGAAATCTATTTCGTTTGTGTCCCGCAACAAAATGGTTCAGTCTTGGTAAACACACAGTAGTTTTATAAAGAAATATAATGTTAAAAACAAAAATTAACGGGTGAAGCATTTCAAAAAGCAGACTTAGAAAGCGCATATGAACTCTATATAAGTACATTATCAAAACATCACGTCATGTAATTGTCGAAGAGGTATTTCTCGTCGGATGGTACTAGCGATGCGAATAGTGCCTACAATTACCATGATTTTTTTTTATTAAAGAAAATGACAACTTTTTTTGTTTTTACTTTATACATCGAAAGTACTATATAAGACAAGTTGTTTTGCCGCGAAACGAAATCGAAATAAATTTCAAGTCGTATATCGAAAAACCTTTTCAACACACCACTGTGTCAACTATAACCCTTTCGCAGCATCCGTGCGAATTCCCCCGCTTCCATCCCTAACTTACAACCCAGAACGCGACGGCGACGACTAATAAAACGATTTAATATCCACTTCCGAACGCTCAGTGCACCCTGCGCTTGCGTCGTAAACCTAACGGTCC
Source organism: Spodoptera picta (assembly GCA_038387885.1). Taxonomy (NCBI): domain Eukaryota; kingdom Metazoa; phylum Arthropoda; class Insecta; order Lepidoptera; family Noctuidae; genus Spodoptera; species Spodoptera picta. Next base: position 299,786 of record JAZHFQ010000271.1, read on the forward strand.
ACTACTTAGGTTATAAAATTAATAACCACATTTAAATAACGCTCTTACGATCGGAAACTGTGATGTTAGCATGTATGTAACCTAGTGGGTTCAAGGCATTGTATGTTTTGGAGATGTAGGTGAATAGGCTTGAGGTAACTTTGAACCAAATGAGGTAGATATAGGGTTGTGTTTCTTTTTTGACTGATATTGTTATTATGTAAAATCCACGTTTTTTCTTGTAATATAAGGTTGGTGGCATTGGTTGGTGTGCTTTTGTAATTTTTAATACTTGAAATTACTGTTGATTGTTTTGGTAATTTTCAAAATCCTTCACGATTACCTACAACTGAACAAGTCACAACTAAAGTACTCAGCACGAATAACTATCGCATTGATAACTTACTTAATAGTATCAAGCGCGTTCTGCACTCTGATTCTCTCTGTTAATTAGGGTCGGCAAATCAGAGCGCCGAACGCGTTCTTTCAGCCTCGATACAAGCATAGAGTCTATCAATACATGAATCAAGACTATCATGTACTTTAAACACCACCTCACAATTCAAATCAGAATATCAACACAATCGACACTCAACTCTTGAACATCGATAAAACACCAATCAGCCATAAAGTCTCGACTTTAAAACATGCACTTCATATCAATTTCTTTCAAACGATCCGATCCGTTTACGGCTCGTACTATAATCTGCGTGAATCGGACCGGCGCGGCGCGACATGTAGCACGTTGTCGCCCGTTATCGCGCGGTTGCACTCCCGATATCGCGCGAATAGGGACGCCGCGAAAATAAACTAAATAAATGTTCTTGATTCGTAAACGTTGTGGCTTTACATGGTTTTGAGGTTAGGGATGGCTTTAAATCATGTAGAATTACTTTTTGAAATGAAAATTAGTGTTGTATTTATTGTTTTTTTGCGATTACTAGATGGCAGCTCTGGTGTTTAATGTCTTGTATTTATTATTGGTATGTAAATTATCACCTATACCATTCTTTTTTATACAACTATACCATCTTGAAAGTTTTACTTTAATTCTGCTAATTTAGAACTCAAATAATGTAGCTTTCTGCTTAACATACGTACTGCCCAACAAAAAAAATAAAAGAAAAACAAAAATTATTCAAATCCAATACTTTTCACATCAAAATAAAATAATTAGCATAAAAAATAAACATGATAACCGTTTGCGTTCACACATCGCGTTAGAAAAGTGCGCGCAGCTGGGGCGGGCTGATAGGTCGCGATACCGGCTGGGCGCGCGCGATAACTCCCGCCCGCCCTGCGACGCAAGACAGTGCATCTGTTAGACGCAGTCCGCCTCACTGTGACTACGATTTAAGACGTCAAACAGGATATTGGGTATACATTTATTTTGTTTTTAAAGGATAAAATAATAGAAAATGATTTGAAGTTTGGAATTTGGTTGGCAGTTTTTCTTGTAAATGATATTAGATTTATTTTTGTTGATTCAGGAATATATTACTAGATAAATGTGTTTATACTGTTTTTACACACATAACTCTCAATAATTCGCATTAAAATAATGTAATGTACATTAATATTTGGGCGGCCGGACAGGACATGTGTATCCCGCCCGCCCTATGATTAAACGTTCGATCTCGATAACATCTAATAATTTATTCACAAAAACCTATTTCATGCAATATCATAAATAAAAAACACATTTTACTGTAACATTAATTTCTTATCTTACAAGAATCTTTTTTAACCCGTGTTATAAAGAATATATTTTTAACCCTTTGTCTTTACCATTAAAGAGGCACATGACATGTCTCCAGGTTCCTCAGAGTGTGGCAACTGTTGGCGAGGGAGGGGGAAGGGAGGGGGGAGTCCAGGCGGGGGCAGGCGACCCGTTATCGCTTTCAAACACCCGCCGTATCGCCGACGAACATTGTATCTCCTGGGTTTTGTGATTTTGTGCACTTCTCTATGAATTTTGATAAAGATTTCGCTGGCTATGGACCTAAGATTGTGTGTGTATCTAGTTAATTTTGAGTGTAAGTGTAATTAATTTTAATTGATTGTAGTCGGTTAGAAGCGACTCCTCTGAAATTCATTGCAAACTAAGTTCAGGAACGAGCGGCCGATATGACGATTAACATACTCGTACTTAACTATCAATATTTTTTTTCGGAAATGACGTAGGTGTATATTCATTTCTATTTTATAAAACAAACCTATTACTATGAATTGGTCACCATCCTATACTCAACCCGATATCGAATGTTACTTTACCCAAACAGGGAATTTCTTTCCTTCTTCACAATATCCCTTGCAACCACACTAACAGATAACTAGATAACACCTTACATTGCTTCTCCTCGCTATCTCTTGGTTAATTGTAATTAAGTTTACCGGTAATGCACCCGCGGGCAAAGTGATTGTGCGATATTGTATTCTGTGTTCAGATAACAGTGTATAGGTACTGGGTTTTATAAAGGGTATGCAGAGAGGTACCTCATCACATTGAAGCATTTCACCGTAATAACATGGCAGCGCAACCAGTCGCCGCCACCAACAAAATGAATAAGCTGGTTGCGTAACCAAGCGGACAGTAGGTGTGTAGAGATCTCTATAGACGCGGAGAACCTAACGGGTTGCCAGGGCCCCGGCTCAAAGTGCAGGAGTAGGAACGGGGTGGTATTTAGTCAGTAAGAGTCTTACACTCCCTCCCGCCTCACCTAGGCGGGAGAAGTCACCGATGATTTTCCGCCCTTAACTCGTCGAGTACCGGTTTTGTAGACACAATTATAGAACAATAGGTTGCGGTCACCGGTGACCGCTTGGTGTTTGACAGTTTAAAAAAACAGAGATCTCTATAGAGTAGTGTATGCATATTGTTGGTAGCGGCGACTGGTTACGCTGCCATAGTCCGGATATTGCCTTAACGTAATGAGCTACTTTAATGAGAACAATTTGATGGACATCATAGGTATGAGGTCCTAGACTAAATTTTTCGGTTTGCGAATTGTTATATGTACTTAATAGGGCTTTATTTATCCATACTTTTGATGATAAACTCTTTTCACAGCGAATGTAAAATGTGTGTACTTATAATGTGTATTTCCTATTTCTACTCTTATAAAAAAGTTGCAATTTTATGGGGTTATATATGACTCTAATTGTTATCCTAGCTTTCATCATCATCACCATCAAGGGACTATAAATGCCCACTGCTGAGCAAAGGCCTCTTCTCAGACGGAGAAGATTCGAGCATTAATCACCACGCTTGCTCAATGTGGGTTAGCGATTACAAAGTTATAATCAGAAATTATAAGCTCAGGTTTCCTCACGATGTTTTCCTTCACCGTTTGTCAGTGGTGTCTAGATAATCTTAGAAAGTACATATAATTCGGAAAAAGTCACATTGGTACTTGCCGTTGGTAGGTTTCGAACCCGCATCCTCATGCATGAGAAGCGGGCGTCTTAAACCTCCGGGCCACGACGATAATATAGACCTAATTAATGTTAATTTAGAAAAATTAGGCTCCACGACATCCTAGCTTTAATATTGTAATTTGATATTATGACATAATATTTCTACAATTCCAGAAAATGTATACAAAAGCTACTAAGTTAGCTAGAGTACACAGTACACAATACACAAGTACACAGTGTATTACAGTACACAGTCGCAGAACGTTAGACAATCTACAATACGAAAAACACTAATAATTCCGAGTTTTAGTTTGTTTGGTAAACCGACACGGTTTTAGATTAGACACAGATTTAGTTCGACTGGAAGTGACATGGCAATTCAAGTGTGCTCTGAACTTGTAATCAAAATGCCCTAGCGAAGTAGATATAGATCAAAGTTTAAATTTAATTCAGTTATGGACTAAAATAATTAATAAAAATCTTTGGTTATTCACTATTTTGTAACAGCAAAACTTACTTATCAATTGAGTGAAGTCAAAAAATCATTTCCATTCTTACCTTCTTTATTAATTTGTAAATTTCAGAAATAATACAGACACATATTTTTTTTTATTTATTTAATAGGATGGCGCTTGGCCATCTCACCTGGTTATATACCTTCTTTCTTTATTAAGGATTTCATTCAACACAGAGGACATTTTGATTGACTCTTTCAAAACACATAAGTAAATGACTTTCGCTGACATACTCAAACGTCACCCAATTTGAAGTCACGCTTAAGTATAGTTCTGTCACTACAAATTCTTTGTAAAATGACAGAGATGGCACGATATTTAAGTACGACGGTTCGAAACTAGAAGAGCTTTTCTCAGTATATGTACGTGAGTAACCCACGATTTTATTTAAATAGCACGATATTTACCTAAGTACAACTTACAATTGAGGAGCCTTTCAGTATTCGAGCGTAGATACATAGAAAATTTAACTGAATCCATGTCACATCTAGCGCTCTACCTCTGTGCCATTACGTGCCGTATCTCGAGGCTGGCTCACGCGCCGCTAACGATTTATTTAGTAACGCAGTAACGACGTTTGTTCTGGCTCCACCACACGTCATGGACCAACTTGCGTTTTTATCACGTTGATAACCAGCTAGTATGTCAGTGTGCCAGGTTTAAAGGGGTTTTAGGTTTTTGTCTCTGATTCAGAACCTAGGTTTTGACCGATACAGAGCCGCGGAGTTTAACGGGTTGCCGGGGCTCCGGCTCGAAGAGCAGAAGTAGGAATGGGGTAGTTTTTAGTCAGTAAGAGTCCGACATTCCCTCTCGCCTCACCCGGGTGGGAGAAGTCATTGGATTGATTTTCCACTCTCAAAAAAAAAGGTTTTGAAATAGAGGAAATGTTGGTGACAGTTGCAGGTATCTACTGAATTGATGTCAACTTCAATATCCTCATAGGTAATGCAGTAGTTCTTGCCAAATTTCAAAGTTTAAATCAAATACAGGATTAGCCACAATACGCTTTACATAGAGAAGAGTGGAAGGAGGGTAAGCAGGCCTTTACCCTGCAGTGAGATGATCATGGCTGAAATAAATAATAAATAAATAAAATCAAACACTACGGATTTAGTTTTCGTAGAAGTAAAATAATTTTAGTAGTGCGGTTGACCTCCACGGAAGCAAGCAAATAATTTTGATCTCCAACACTTCCTATCTATTAAGAGTGATTAAAGAATTTACAGAATGTATAATTACGACATTTACCTATTTGGTAATACTAGTTAAGTAATATTATCATTTCAATAACAAATTAAGCTACAAACCATCTTTAAAATAAATGATACTTAAATAAACCTGTAAAAATTCATGAAATGAAAATGTATTAAAAAAATAAATTACTTCCTATAATCTTCGAGTAAGGGCTTCAAGTCACGGCTCAACTTTGAAGCCTTTGGAAAGACAAACTTTCAGTTTAAGACACGCGGCTTTTAAATAAAGTCGTTTCAGGAATTTTCAGGATGATTTTGTCCGCGATGCTTTTTTGTAGAAAACTTGTTGACTGGTTGACTGGTTGACTGGTTGACTGGTTGACCGGTGGACTGGTTGACTGATTGTTAGTGCGACTTCTGCATATGAGATCTTATGCCTTTGACTGCCGACAGGAAACTGTCCTATCTGTATCTATATATAAAACCTCCGCTATCGTAGCCCATACCTTGTCTCCCATGGCGTTCAAGGTGTTAATCCCCATTTCGACTAAAAAGGCTCTTTGGGTTTTCAAATTCCCAATAAATACACTTCAAGTCTTTGGTGTCAGGAGTAGGAAATGCAGGAGTTGGAACGGGGTGGTCTTTAGTCAGTAAGAGTCTGACACTCCCTCTCGTCCCAACCAAGCGAGAGAAGCAATTCGATGATTTTTCCCTTTTAAAAAAACTTTTTGGTGACAGAAATTAGGATACATCTTTCACCAGCCCTACAAGAGTGAGAAGCCCAGAGCAAGCCTCTGGATGTCCTAAAAGCTGGCTAAATTTTGATACAGACCAAGCAGCTGTCTTTTCTGATAGGTACATTCAAAACTGCATTGAGATTATGGCAAACCCTCTCTTAAAGAAGACTTGCAATCTTCTGAACTTGACAATACCCAGTCAAATAAACAAAACCATCTATAAACAAAATCACCTTTACCCAATAAATAAATGAACGTCGCAACACTATCACCCCGCCACAGTACAGACAATCAACAGTAAAACCACTCACTTTGACAGACTACACGCATTAAGCTGTTCGCTCTTTATCGAAATTTACATAAGAATTCAGTATTATCAACACTTAATGTTAATTACTGTCGTGTCAGAAACATTGCAATTTGTAATGTAGCACTTTCATTTAGTTTATTTTGTTTTATTTTAACAACAGCTGGTAGTAAGTGCAACAAAGTGAATTTGCAGCGAACGGCTGCGCATTGACGATTTTTTAGATTACTGCGCAGGTTATTTGTAGCTAAATTCGTGACTGACTTTTGTTGTGCGTGTGCGTTTATTTTTATTTTATTATATGAATTTATGTACAGATGTGAGTTTAGCACACGTTCTCACAATCTGTATTTAAAAGATTATGAACCATTACGTTGGTACTATTTTACATAACATCACGCCTTTTATCCCCGAAGGGGTAGACAGAGGTGTACATTGTACCACTGTACAATGTAACACCCACTTTTCACTATTTATGTTATGAGTCCCATGTAATAAGGAGTGAGCCTATTGCCATATACCGGGCACAAGTCCATACTCCGTATAAGATTTTCTGAAAAAACCCAGTAATATTTTGCCCGACCCGGGAATCGAACCTGAGACCCCTTGCCCAGCAGTCACGCTTGCGACCACTCGTTCGTACGTATACGTACGTACTATTTTAAAATAAGTAATTTGTGTTTTAAATGTTCTTATGATTAATTTATTCTTATTTTTTTACAGGTAAGTGCATTGAGGTGAAACAGCAACGCGTTGTGGATAGCTAAAAAAATTACGTACGCACTGGTATAGTAACCATATACAATATTTATACATATATAGTCAAATGTATTTTGATTAATTCCAATTAAAACTAACACACCTCTAAAACATACATATTAGAAACAATAACACACACACAAATCCATAACTCAATTACGAAACAAAGCCTCCAGTTAGCACGAAATTAAAAGGTGTTAGAATCGTCCAATCCGCCCAGATACCATCGCCCGCCCGCCCAACTCTAATTGAATATATCGACTCAGGTACGCTCGCTAATGGCCTGATAGTGCGAGCCTTATCTTTTCTGCACTTCTACTCAATTATGCTATGTAACTGTTCTCCTTTTATTGTGAACAGGCAAAGTTTGGAACTATGTATTTATCTTTTTGGAATTTTTGTGTTTTTGTTGTTTTCATTTGGTTTTTTGATTTTTTGAAGGTATTAGTCAAAAGGACGTGGTATCAACTTATTATTTAAAAGTTGATACCACGTCCTCGTGTAGCGCACACACATTGGATTATGATTGAGATTTTTATACAATAAAAAATAAGAATGTACCTTGAAATAAATTATCGTTTACGGCTAAATTCCGGAGTACAAACGGGCTACGTGCGGTACGTAGCCCATTAACTCTTATGGATACGGCACTTGAATTTTTCTCTCACACTGAGAACAAAAATGGTTGACAACACCATCAAATTTAATTGAAGACGCTTTACTCTGCGGAAGCTTACAAAATAAACATTTACAACACAATTTAAAATCCTTAAAAACAATATAACGGAAGTGGAACTGACCCTACATGGGTCCCGGAGATATACATCTCAGGAAACATATCGGCCCTGTTACAGGGGAATAAATAAGTGCGGATGCATTAGGGCGTTAGCCTCAGGTGATCTTCCGCCCGCCCTGTATCGCTGATAACGTACGTTAACGGCTGTTAACGGGCGTTAGCGGGCGTAACGACGCCGTTAGTAGAGGTTACTTCCTCCGCTATTGTATGAAGTGGCCGAACTTTCTAAAATGGTCGCGCTGTGGGTCTCGTAAATTTGTTCTGCGATCGGGACTATGGTAAATTTGTTATCTTCGATGCTGTTGCTTGCTTGCTGGAGCGTGCTGACATCCTGATGTACTGTATGTGAAGGGTACGCAAAAGGATAGTTAAGTAGATTTGAAGGTCATAAGCTTGTAGAGGCTATAAATTTTCTGCAGAAATTATTTAGCAAAATATATTGAGAGATGTGTTAGCACGAGTTCCTTAAATAACATACACACATTTACACACATATACAGTACAATAGTATTGTATTGGATAATTTTATTTATAAATATTGTTACTTCTTTTAAATTTTTTTTTATTTTTTTTTTATCCAGTTACGGTGTCGTTATTTCTTTCCTGCCACAGGCCCACAGGAAGAAATTCCAGTTGGAATATGTGGGACCTTTGTACCTAGTTTTTATATATGGGTTGTGTTGTATGTGTAGGTATACATATACAATAAATAAATAAATAAAATACTTTACAAGACTCCGGGTCTTACTATAAACTCGATGTACACATGAAATGAAATGAAACATTTATTTGTGATATGTAAATAAGTTTCCCACTAATTAAACACAAATACTTAGTATGTCATTCCATAGGCTGTGGGCGTAAATGTCCTTCAATTGGCAATATTCAATGTCAGACACGTAATTTTAGAGACGCTCCTCAGATATTGTGATTTAGATCCTATCTCCATATTAATACGACACAATATCCATTAAAATGATACATTTCAACAATATTCCCATATATTTGACAGTTTTTGTAATTTGTTGCCATGTATTTATTATTTGTTAGACAATAACTTAAATTGTTTTTATTAGCTGGCAACTCTAGTCGCGTTTTCGTGATTTATGATATATTGTTTTTATCGCTGTTTGTCTGTCTGTGTTATGTTAATCTATTTTAATAGGCTCTAAATTCCCGTCAGGACTCAAGACTGCCTTGTTAGTGTAGTGATTGAGAACGCGAATACCAAGCGAGGAGTCATAGGATCGATTATTTAAATTGAATAAACATATTTCATCTTGGGATTGTAGCATGGAACTCGTAATTGAACCAGTGAAAATTTATCTCATAATTTCTACATAACATAACAGCACGCCTTTAATCCCCGAAGGGATAGGCAGAGGTGCACATTACGGCACTTAATGCCACTGTACAACGTAACACCCACTTTTCACTATTTATGTTATGAGTCCTATGTATTAGGGGGTGAGCCTATTGCCATATAGCGGGCACAGTTCCTGCTGCTACTACTACTACAGACAATTTTATTAAACACCCAGTAATATTTTGTCCGACTCGGATTTTTTTTATTTCATGAGCCGGTAAACGAGCATATGGATCACCTGATGGTAAGCAATCGGCGTCGCCCATGGACACCTGGAACACCAGAGGCGTTACAAGTACGTTACCAGCCTTTTGGGGATTAGGAGTTTGAGGATCGTTGGGAATTCAGGGATTGGGGAGATTGGGGAAGGGGAGGGTAATTGGGCCCCCGGTAACCTCACTCACGGTCGGTTTTCTGTGAGGCCGTGGTATCACTCCGGTCGAGCCTGCCCATTCGTGCCGAAGCATGGCTCCACACTTAGGAATCGACCCTTAAATAAAAGACTCTTTAATACAAGTCCGTAAACAAATTTAAATTAACCACCACAATAAAAATTCAAAGCAATAATTCCTATTTAATCTTTAAATATTAGTACACTCAAATTCCCAGTCCAATCAGTTTAATAGAGATGCATGTACCCCAGTTTACGAGTCGATAAAACTAAAGATATTAAGCCTCAATGCCTTTAACTTTTGTATGCATTAAGAACTTGTTGGACATAAGTCGTAAACCGAAACATAAGGAACTGGCATTTATGAGTTTAGTTACACTGATACTTGTGTGCTTAGTATCTCTAGTCTATAGTTACATTTATAAGTGGAAACTATAGTTTTTTATTCTCCTCTTATAATATCTTAGTCTTATCGTTCCTTAGTCTCTGCCTACCCCCATGGGAGACAGGCGTGAAGTTATGTATGTATGTATGTATAATATCTTCTAATTAATTTCGTAGCGGGAATTAAGACAGTTATTCATGTCTCTGGGACGCGCCGGACTTCAGTGTTCCGGTGTTTTCATAGTTGTATCTACTGTAGATCCTGGCTTTTAGGAATTGCAGCGGTTTTGGGTTCAGTTACTCATATCATGCTAATTAATCATCAAAAAACAGGTCAAGTAAGCCTATGGTATATTCTGTCGCCTCTTTTAAGTCTGATTGTAACTGCATTATACTTTTAGCCTATGTGGAAATAAGACAATAGGCTCACACCCCTGTTACATGGGACTCATAACATAAACATGTACAGTGGCATTAAGTATATGTGTATTAAATTATGCATGTTATTGAAAATTAGGCTTTTTGCAAAAAGTTGACACTTTTTTAACCCTGTACCCCGTATCTTGCCATATATTTGAATAGCAAGTAGATACATGATATTGAAAATTTTATTGATTGTCCAATGTGATTTTTAAACTATCAACATTTAGAGATTGAATCATGAATCGAATCCTATGAAACCTAAGACTCTGTCTAGTCAAGTAATCAAACATTATTCATCACCTATGGCCTTGTAAGAAAACAGACGTGAAACGCTTGCGTTGTGTTTCATCGTGTGAGTAAGGAATTTTTTTATATTTGACTAGCAACCCGCCCCGGCCTCGCACGGGTGCAATATGCATGTATTATACATATAAACCTTCCTTAACAATCACTCTATCTATTAAAAAAACCGCATCAAAATCCGTTGCGTAGTTTTAAAGATCTAAGCATACATAAGGAGAGACAGACGGCGTACAGCGACTTTGTTTTATACTATGTAGTGATGGGCCGACATTTGACCACTATCTCGCCTGATGGTAGGCGATGATGCGGTCTACGATGGAGCACGTCGTCCCATAAGCAACCCATACACTCGGGTCTTGAAGAGGTTGGTTATAACTATCTATAAGTAACTTAGGACAAAACGCAAACTTCTAAAAAACATCGAAAAGCATTCTAAAACCTAAGTTTAAAACAAAATGCACAAAACTATTCTTGTAAGTAGAAAGTTGTAAGAAGTAGAAGTAATCTGGTACAAAGTATCTAGTATCTTCAGTCGTTATCTATCAAACTAGCTGATTTACTTTAAAATTCAGAACAATTCGCCGAAATCTGAAACATCCGAGTCGCAAGTTTGTATCGCAGTGGAATATATCAGGGCGCTGTATCTTGGGGCGGTGTTGCTAGATTTAATTCTGTGTTATACAATTTAGAACATATAAATAAGTAGAATAAGGAGTTTTGTTACCTCCTTCATCGTTGTAATGTCAGTCACAAGATGTCTACTGAATATAGAGTTTAATTTTAAACCTTACTTTTAATTTTTTATGGGTAATTATGGACAAGAAACGTTTTTAAAATAGGCAAACAAATATAGAAAAAACTTTTTTATTTACGGCATGATCCAATAGCGAAACTGTTTAGAAAATGAGATAAAATTAATAAATTTTCTATGTCTTACATCGTTCGTTGAAAACCAATAATTATCTTATTTACTCAACACAATTTAATACCACCACAAAAAACGGAATTCTACCAAAATGCCGGATACAATTACCATCAAAAGCTAGCAACACAGTCTAACAAAGTAAAAGTTTTGGAGGGAAACTCCGGTGCATCGAGATACAGTGTAGATCTTGGACGTATAAAATTTTAAACTGTACTCTAAGCTGCTCAACATTTTTCATCTAGAATGTTAGGATAAGCTCTGTAGATAAACCTGGCTATGATACATTGGGGCTCTGGAGAGATACCAATCAGTAATTTTCGCTTTTTGCTCTTTCCGTAACGGCGTATCGTGGTCGAAGTTTTTACTTCCATGATGGACGGTACGGGAAATTCTTTTATGTAGTTTTGTTCTGATATAAAAGGTGTATGTGTAGATTACTATATACTTTATTAGCTTATGTAAAGTTTGGGATGAAGAAAGCTAAAAATTCAACAACTTCTATTAGTGTTAAACCAATAATGTGGTTACGGGGCCATGTTTTCTGATACAATTTCTTTAAAAAGGTCTATATTTGCAAGTACTATGTAGTTTAGATCGAAGGAACTCACAATATAGGTTTATTGCCTTTCCAGCCTCTTCACACATAAGAAAACAAGTGCCTATTTAATTTCTCTTTCCCATATCACGCAACAACCAGGATAATCTCCATGTAGTCACTAACAGTAATAGCCCGAGTACATTGTATTTGCAACCGTTTGCACTGTTTAAGACATCGACTGCGATACATTTGCCGATACGACAAACTTTGCAAGATCCAATACGAAACACCAAAAGTTGGCCATAGTTTTGTTGGTGCAAGCTATAAGATGTTGCGTGTGGAATAAATCTGTAGTAGGATGTTGATTTCATTAGCATGACACACTTTTCTTCCACAGTTTTTGATATTCAAGCATTGGAAGATTATTTTTCATAGACTTTTAGATCTTGGGGAAAAAGATGGGATTAGAAAAATATTTATATTGGTTTAGACAAAATTGGTTAAGAAGGTTTGCAGAGAGCAATATTTTTAAACATCTGTTATAATAATATGTCTGATTGTCTAACTAAAATTAGAGATAACAGAGACATATCTCATAATCAGAAAAAAAATATCCACAACAGTTATTTTGGTACCTAATGAAAGTTTTCGTTTGTGGTATTGTCGTGTTGGCCCGGAGCTAAGACCCCCGCTTCTCATACATAAGGGTGCGGGTTCGAAACCTACCAACGGCAAGTACCACTATGAATTTTTCTAAGTTATATGTACTTTCTAAGATTGTCTAGACACCACTGACAAACGGTGAAGGAAAACATTGAGGAAACCTGGGCTTATAAATTCTAATTATAAGTTTGTCATCGCCAACCCGCATTGAGAAAGCGTGGTGATTAATGCTCAAACCTTCTCCGTGTGAGAAGAGGCTTTGCTCAGCAGTGGGCATTTATAGGCTGTTGATGATGAATAAAAGTTTTTATAACGTCAAATACAAATTATTCCCTTTGAAGTTTGGTAGGGTTGTCCCTACCAAACTTCTGTAGAATTGAATCGCTATTCGCCCAAGACTTGTCCCACCACCAGCCTACACAGCAACTAATACGGTTTAGATGCAGTTCTAATTAAACTGTTATGTTAGTTGTGTCTAATGTGGCGGGAATGTCGCGCCAATGTTCCGCTAACGTTGCTCTACGTGAGATAACATTGTTTTAGCTCTCATACTGACGCCATTTGCATTCGTGTTCCACTGTCGAAGTGTATCTTAGATTTCTGACTTTATCTTTTGGGTGGTAACTGGTAGTTGTCATGTATCTACGACTGTTAGTATTGAGTCGTGAGGAGTTGTATGCAAGATGCTGTATGACTTTTTATACCTTTTCCATACAAATGTAAGAGTATTTATAGGACTTATTTTAAGTTAAGGGTCACCGTTACCGAAATCGGTAAGGAGGACTATATATATATAAGTTAACATACTATTGCATTTGCCGACCCGAGCGTAAGGCGCGCCGCGTTCCGCGGGCGCCTTAAAGAGCCATCGGACCACAACGGATGGGGCACAATAGTCGCGGAGAACCTAACGGATTACCAGGACTCCGGCTCGAAGTGCAGGAATAGGAACGGGGTGGTTTTTAGTGAGTAAGAGTCCGACACTCGATGATTCCCCTCCTTAAAAAAAATGGTATTCGCTACTATGACGCGTAATCAACCGAAAAACTTATGACAGAGAATAGACAGCAGCACTCTTGAGGAAAACTACTTTTTTAAACTGCAATCTTCTACGAATGTGTGACGTTGTTTACGATAAATCGTCTTAGACAGGTCCAAGGGTCATGGGCTGTTCTATAATTAATTGTTCATTAAAACTAAAATTAACTTTCATTCCTTTACTATGACTGTTGTATTTTTATAAGACCCCCATTTTTAACGTTGCCCCACACTAGGTCTCCTGTGTCGTGGGTGCGTTTACAAACATACAAGTTCACATACACATGACACCCAGACCCACAACAATTTGTGGAATACACAACGAGTTGCTCCGTGCGGGAATCGAACCCGCTACACGTTGCGTGCCAGCCGGCTACCTAGCCACCAACAGTGCCGTCAAACAACTACGTAAAATAACATCACCCTTCTTATTTCAATGTTAATTGAGTTTAAGATCATTCTTGTCATACAAGCCTATGACTAGTAAACGGGGTTAATCTACACAGGTAGCGATGTCCATTCCGTCTCAGTTCAGATCTCTCTTCTGATAACAATTTAATTGGTCCACTCTCAGTTTCTCTCGAATATTTGTCTTAACATCTTGGACAGCTGATTTTAAATTAATTTACATGTGTAATGGAAATGATAGTATTCTCCTTGTACCTTGAAAGGGTAAGCAGATGATAACGACACTTACAAATCGTGGTTATTGCTGTTTCAATATATCAAAATCCGATAAAAGAATTAACTGCCTTGTTGTTCGAATGTTTCAATGACTACCGAGAAGGGAGACTATAGTTCGTTTCTTTGGTCCCTCCAAAATATTGAGTTCTCAATTTTTAGAAATTTCACTACCTACCTAAGTAGAGATTTATTAGCACCGAGTTAGGATATTATGTGTCCATTGTATAACAACAATAAGGTCATCGAAAACCGATGTCTAATTACGAATAAATTGGACATGCACGATCTTGTCATAAATGTACAAAACAGCCACATAACAATAGCCACACACAATCCACCACGTTTGCCCAATAAAATTAATCTCCTAACAATACTTAAACCGTCACATACTTAGCCGTAACTTAATTACTCACATTCCTAACTTAACAGCGACGCAAGTTATCTAAGTATAGATACACAAGTAACGCCGGGGCATTAATTTAGTGGCTCCATCTACACTATCTGTGAAAACTTAAAACATCGGGATAGTATGAGACAAATGAATCACTTCGGTCTTTGAGGTGTATGTACAGTGTGGTTTGTATTTATTTGCGATAGCGGAAAATGATTCTTATTGCTTGAAGATCAATGATTAATTTCAAGTGATGAGGTGTAAAGTTCAATTTATAGGCAAATTCGGAACCTTAAATCAATTAATTGTGTAATTGTGTTGTACACCTAAAAGTAAACTACAATTAAAAAAACCGTCAACTTTGTCATCAATCTACATCAACAGCCTGCTTTCGTCCAATGCCTCTCCAATGGCACGCCCCTGAGCTCGGTATTCAGCTCTACGCATCCAACCACTACCAGCCCCACGGCTAGCCAGCCAACTTTACGTATATCGTCACTTTATCAATCTATGTACCTCAAATTGTTCCATTATTAATACCTAATAGGGATTTACTGACTGATAAAACCAAGAGCAGTCAAAACTATTGTGCCTTAGGAAAAAATCAGAGAGATTTTCTGAAAATTAAAATCAATTAGCTTGAGAAAAGCCTGCAATGTTATGGTAATACAAAGTGCGGGTAGATTTACACCAGTATAATTATTTAAAACAGTGATTTGTAAACTGTCTCTTAGGACATCTTATGCGTTTGCCCTTACAAAGGATATAGGCACATAATATGTGAGATTGTGCCTCACCAGATAGCACAGAGTGCTTTTTAAGATAAAGTCCTCGTGCGAGACGAAACTGAAGTATGATTTAAATACATATCGGTGATGACTTAGGTGTTATCTGCTTTAAAATGTCAATGTTTTATTATAAGATTATATTAGAAGCGTGTGCTAAATGTTATTAACATATTCTGGCTAATTGACTTACTGACTTATTTCGTGTTGAAAGTTTTTTTCTAAGGGCATAGAGTAAATGCGGACTCTTTGGTGAACGCGTGTGACGGTTGGTTGTCATTTTTTATCTGTGACTTTGTATGTTTTGGCGCCAACTGTTAGTTTTATGTCAAAAATACTTTTTTATAAATCCGTCCGGTGAATAGGACTTTAATGTTGCCAGGAAGTATTTTAAAACTATAATTAACTAACTGTAATTCAAAACTTACTAATGATATCTAAATTAACATAGTAAGTAATAATTTCTATAAAGTGAAAGTATGCCAATCTAAGCCATATAATTTTAATTTCTAAGATACGTTTAATTTTGATAGGACCGGTCAATTTCCAGATAAAATGATATTGATAAAATGAATAGATTCCGTGTGAATCTGCATATTTCTTTAGACAGGCATATTTGATATCGAAAACTTGCTAGAGAAGTTATTAGACTATAACGGCTCGATTTTAGGGGTCGATATACTAATAATTCGATCGTAGTATGGCAAAATTGATTTGACACTTAATTATAAACAACATTGCAATGTCTGATATTTTAACCAGATGCCGTAAAAATTATAACAATATCTATGTTTATGTTAATCAGGAACTGCTTTTTAAAATTCTCATTGTATCAAAAAATAATTAATTGTACCTAGGCAATCGTTTCCTCTTTAAGTGTTTTTATCGAAATATTAATTCTTTATTTTTCCTATTCGACATCGAGGCCTTTCTTGCGCCTTCAATCAGCAATCAAAATGTATACTATTAGGTACCTATGTGACTAGGTAATAGATTGACACCTCTACTATTTTCCTAGTCTTAACAACTAAATCACGAATTCACGATCAGAATTCAACGGTTCCAGATAAAGCAGCGGTTTTTTCTTTTAAAACGATAATTAAATCGGCAAGATAACATCCAACCTGACTAATAGCCAAATTAATGATAATATAAGCGATCGCAAATTAAAAGTTTAGATAATATGAAGAGGTGGAAACTTGAAGGTGATTTGGAAAAAACAAGTTAACATAATTGGGTACTTGCCATCTAGTCAAATTCAATACTTTTTCGAACTGTCAAAAACGACAGTTTTCTATGAATTTTATAGGAGATTGTGTATTGTGACGTCACGGTTTTTTAGCGTCAAACTGCATACTTATTTGTTAAAAAATTGCTGGAATAATACTAAAATTAAGTTGGCCATAAAATCAATTAACGAAAGTGTGATTATTTTTTAATATTTTACTGTATTGAACAGTCGAAATAGTTTATTTTTGATAAAGTAAAGTACCCCATTTGCCAAATGTCATCTAATTTAAATTAAATTCTCGGTTGCCAACGAAGAAGCGACATAGCGGCCAAACGTCGGCCCATCAAATATAAAAAATCACTTAAATTATTTTTATAAAACCAAAAACAGCCAGACTTCAGAATAGAGAATCAAGACTTCTTGTTCGGCTGTTGTATTTTACAAAAATCCCAAATTCAGTTTCCTTTTCAAACGATTAAAATCGTCATTTCAAAAAACTGACCGTCAACACTACATTTTTCTTCATCACCCCCAAACCAAAAGTATATCGAAAGGTCGTAAATCCTAGTATAATTTCTGGTAGCAGTAGTCAATCACGCAGAGCGTCAATGGCAGGTTATCTTACAGCCCAGCAGCATTCTATCGCTCTATACATCACTGGGGCGCCGCCCGCCCTTATCAGAGCCTCGCACGCCGACTCGTTATTTTACTACGTACCACATGAACTTGTACAAATATCAACTGTGTAAAATTTTATGTAAGTGTGTTATACTGTGTGTTGTAGTGGATATTTAATGTTAAGTGGGACCGTGTTTTGTTTTTTTGGTGGTGGTGATCTTTGGTGTTTAGCCATAGTCTTTTGATTTCTAATTATTCGGTAGTACCTATATTTGGCTGAATTTGTTTATAATATGTGAGTAAATATTATATACTTATTGCTTTTATGTATAATACTGTTATCCAGTCGGATATTATTAAGATGGGGTTCCAAATGGGAATAAAAATACAGAAATTCACAGCATTTCCATTTGCTCTCTTCCACATAAACAGTTTTAAGATTATTTCGTTTTTCTAATTAGGTCAGACATAAATAACAAACATATTATTAAATACTTTTACAAACAAATAAATCGACTAAAACTTATCGTGATCTTTTTTTAAAAAGTCGCCCACACTATCATGGCGGCATACAAGGATACAGAACACGCATCATAGACAAAATGTATAGTAGCACGATAGTTTTTTAATTACGGTACACCAAAGTGTGGTTAGATAACTTAAAACGCTTACAATCTTGAGTATTATTTATAAAAAGCAGAGATTATAACAATATGGAGTTATGTCGAGCTGTGTTTACCTTTTGGCCGCGTTTAAGTCAAAAGGGTGTTATCAGAACGGTGCATCCATCACTCGGCGGACGGGTTGCCAGTGTAGAAAATATTATTTATTTGTTGCGTTGTTGTTTTGTTTTTCTTTGGCGTGTTAGGATTTGATTTTGTTTGAGAGTTGGTATTTAAGATGTTTTTGAGAGGTACTTAAATGGAATGTTCGTTATCAAATGTAAATTTGAACTTTTGTTTGTCTAATGTTAACCCCCACACCAACTTTATAAAATAAACTTTTTAGTTTATTTTATAAAGTTGCACCACACACAAAAGAAAATTATACTGAAAACGTAGTCTACATCAAAAACCTAGTTCAATAAACAAATTCGTAAACAAATAAACACTCACAACATTCTAACCCCACTAAAATCCATAGACAACATAAAAACGTTGAATGTGGCAACACGACGCGACGCGGCACGGCGGCGCGCGACGCGGCTCGGCGCTCGCCTCGCGTTATCAGCGCCCACCACCCGGCGTTTGTCGCGTTTTATTTCAGACTACCTATAGCCTGTTTAAACTTCACACTCCCAAGCCTTTTAATGCTTGAGGTCAAGTCAACATGCTTTGTAACATGTTTTCGGAAAGTGACGCGTTTCGCATGTTTTATGGCGGGAGAATTTTTGGTTATCTGTGGTGGTTTACTGTTGTGGTGCGTTTGAATGGTTTTATAATTTTTGTATTGACTATAACTTGAATTAACATAAAAGTGTTAATTGTAAAGGACTTACCTATCTTTATACTTTACAAAATAATAAAGCGTTCATCAAATTTATTAGGTAAGTCTATCAAACATTCGGTCCGCATCAATTCTACACCATATAGTATCGGAATTTAAATCCTGACTAATTGTACCAATAGAAGGGACGAAAAATGAAGGTACTCTTTTCCTCTAGGATGATCACTATATTCTTCTTATCTTTATCAAAGTGATGACAACCACATCTTAAGTCTAAATGTGTTGAAATGAAGATCGAATCGTCATATTTGCTAAGTGCTTGTCTCAATTCTAGAGCCAATCAGTTACTCGTGTGCTATGTTTGTTTATGTAAGTGTGTAATATTTAAACGCCCATTGGACATGACAATTTATTTGTTATATCGTATTTGGAGTTGCAAGACATAAAAACAGGCAAAATTTAAGGGGTGGAATCTTGAGATAAATATGAATTAAATATAACCAATAAACAATATTTCGCCCTCTACATTTAAACAACGACCCTTCAAAACATTATCGCATCAAAAATACAAGTAGACACATTTATTTAATCTAAAAAGCTTCATATCTTTCATATTTTCAAATCAAAACATCGATCGTACAGATTATAAAAGCAACAATAGACACGTCATCCCGCAATAATCCCGCCTGTATACGAGCACAGATTATAAATAGGATTCTGTCATGTGTAATGGACAGCAAATTGCTGTATAAAACACGGTATAAAATGCCACTTATTGCATGATATGGACCCTAATTAAACAGTAAATAGTTTTATCTTGGAAACCGAGATGACAGTTAGCACTATCTCTTCCAATGACAAAAAGAAAAGAACACAATCTTCGTGCACATCTCCCCCATTAAAGAAATCATAGAGTTATATTTCAGTGGTACGTCGTAATTAACTTTATTAATTTAGGTTCGTTTAGTTAAACCTTTCCAATATATTATATCAGATAAAGTTTGCTGTAGTTTTTATTTTGCAAGACTATAAACATGTTGAAGTTTACGTTTTTATTGAACGATAAATCACATTTGCGTTCCTATGTGATTTAGTAACAGTTTTCCTTATTTAGGTAGTTTATTGTTTGGAATAATGATAATAGGTTTATCCCAAGTCAAAAATGATGAGTAATTAAAACATTAGATTACAAACTGATAACGAGAATAAATTATACACATCACAAAATCATCTTAACCAAAGACATCGTGGGCTCGCTGCCATCGCAGCGGTAAGTCCCCTCTTTGAGGAGTGGCTTGAGAGACGCTACGGCGTCCTCACCTACCGCCTGACGCAGGTCCTCACCGGACATGGAAGTTTCGGGAGGTACCTGTATCAGACACAGGTACCTCCCGGAGCGCAGGGCGGGAGGAAACGCCCGGGTGTCATCACTGCGAGGACCGCCCTGAGGACACGGTGGAACACACGGTGGGAGAATGCCCTTCGTGGGCTGAGCACCGCCGTGTCCTCAGGGAAGTGATCGGCGATGGCGACCTCTCGCGTCCGGGCCTAGTGCAGGCCATGATGCGGAGCGAGGGGGACTGGGATGCCGTCTCCTCCTTTTGCGAAGCAGTCATGCTAGCTAAGGAGGAGGCGGGACGCGTGAGGCAACGAAGCGCTGCCTCTTCGCAACCCAGCCATCGCGAAGGACACACCGGGCGTCGGGGATCGCGAGACGATCTCCGGCCACCGTAAGCGCGGGCCTGCGGACGGCGAGCATGGGTGGCTCCCCGTCCGACCAGAAACAGACCCGAGCGTACGGCGCGTCGCGTTCCGCGCGCGCCTCAAAGAGCCATCAGACCACCACAGATGGGCCCAATACGGCCGATGCCGATTCGGAGTCGCGGAGAACCTAACGGGTAACCGGGGCTCCGGCTCGACGTGCAGGAGAAGGAACGGGGTGGTTTTTAGTCAGTAAGAGTCTGACACTCCCTCCCGCCTCACCCAGGCGGGAGAAGTCATTCGAAAATTTTCCCCCCTTAAAAAAAAAAAAACCAAAGACATCGTACCTAAATCAAAACCATGAACTTGAACAAAGGCCAGACCAAACAAAAATCTTTTTTTCACAAGAACTCGCAATATCTCTGTAATCGGCCCTCTTAAGGTAATACTTATCCCATTTACGCGTCTCCCATTACCATTAAAATCTGAACTTATCTTGGCCAATAAAAACCTTGGCCGGCCCAATATAATATAAATAATATACAGAACAATAACGGCTGGTAATTAGGCAATAAATTCTTCAAGCATATATGAGATATATAAGAAAAAGGTAACGTTTGATTTGTTTGTAGTGACTACGTGATGCCTGTGTCCATTGTATCGGCGTTAATAAAGTTCTTTCAACGTCAAATTGGTTAGTATCTGGCATTTTTTCTTATGATAGATACTTTGGAAACATCAAATAGTGGAATTCCTGTCTTCTCCTCGCCACGAGATTTCTTCTCCCAGTTTAATAACTGCTGTTAAAATTACATAAATATGTACTTCTTGGTAGTATAACTGTGACTGGTTTATGAAATGATAGTGGAAATATTTACATAATCTTTAAAATTACCACAATTAAATCTTAGTTTCAGTTTTGGAAGAACCATACATCATTAAATCAAAGATGGGATGTTTCACGTCTCAATCACTACACAGGCATTTTATTCACAAATTCTCTCAAAATTAGGCATCTACCAATTTCAATAAAAGCTTTATAAAAACCGTATCGTATCTCACAATGTAAATTCCGTTCCGAAATCTTGCGATAAGACCGCATTCAGTTTTATATTTACTGTGAGATAAGAGCCTGGCTGCAAATCGATTAGCTCACTCTAACAAACGATGCCTATCTGTCTGGTCATCCGCTTGCCGTTAAAAATATCCAGCTTCATAATCTTGTGGAATATTTTCTTTGTAAATAAAAATTATCTGTGTATTTTTAAACGCTTTCTTCTTGTTTAGGAATCTTCCCAAACAAGAATTAAGCTTGACAAACTTGTCTATGGTGTGATTTTTAATCTGTTCACGGAGGTCCTCCTGGAAAGGTTTACCTCAGGGGTCAGTCCTTAGCCCCATCCTTTATAACATTTATACATATGACCTTCCCTCCTGTCTAAATTTTAACTGTAATGTCCTTCAGTATGCTGACGATATCACACTAATGGTTACCAACAGCTCTATAACAGACGCCGCCCACTCCATCAACGTCTCTTTGGCCTCATTAAACCAATGGCTTCTGAATCACGGGGTATCTTTAAGCGCCCCAAAAAGCTCAGCTGTCATTTTTACACGCAAACGACGCACTCCGGATCTTCGTGTAGAGATAGACGGTCAGGATATCCCAATCAAAAGCAGTGCTAGATTCTTGGGGGTTTATCTCGATTCAAAGATGTCTGGGGCGGATCACATAAACACTGTGGTTGCAAGGTGTGAACGCTCAGTATCGATACTCAGAGCTCTGGCCGGGGTATGGTGGGGTGCACACCCCTACTCATTGAAGCTCATCTATAATGCATTGGTCAGAAGTGTAATGGACTACTGTTGCTTCCTTATTGTTCCTTGCAATAAGGGTGCATTAAAAAAACTAGACTCCATTCAGGCCAAATGCCTTAGAATAATTATCGGAGCTATGAAATCATCCCCCATAAATGCTCTTCAGGTTGAATGTGTAGAGCCTCCCCTCAACCTTCGAAGACAATACCTGGCAGACCGCTTCATCTCAAAAGTCCTCTCCCTCTCATCACACCCCCTTCTTCCTATCCTAGAACAAATCCACTGTTCCTATAGGTTCTCTTCCTACTGGAACAATAAACCTGTCCCTCCCGTGATTGTCAGGTACAGGGAGCTTAAAAACCTCTCTGCACCCATCAGGCAATATCCTGTACTCCCGGTTTTCTCTTCCGTATATGAGGTTATCCACTTCAGGCCAAAGGTAATTCTAGGACTCGGCATCTCGAAATCCTCCGTAGATGCTGCGGGCGAGTTTGGGCGCGCTTTGAACAGCTACTGGAAGGGCTGGAATATTTTCTTCACCGACGCGTCTAAACTATCCCGAAATGGAAGTACAGGAGTAGCAGCGTACTTCCAAAATTCGAAGATCGCCCTCCTCTCCAAGTGTCCCCCGGAAGCATCTGTCTTCACGGGAGAATGTGTTGGCATTTTAGAATCAATAAAATTTATTAGAGCACACAACCTTAGAAATTCTGTTATTTTTTCCGACTCCCGAAGTAGCCTACAGTCTCTCAACCAAGACCAGCTCCATTCCCGAACTCATAGCAGTTTGGTTGTAGAGATAAAGGCGCTTCTTTTTTCTTGCTTCAAAGATGACATAAATATCGAGATCTCTTGGATTCCTGGTCACTCTGGCATATGTGGTAACGAGTGTGCGGATTCATTGGCCAAATTTGCGGCCTCGAATGAGGTCGAACGCCAACACTACGTTGTGTACGGGTATGATATACGTGCCGACACAAAACACAAGCTGTTTGACTCATGGGCTGCAGTGTGGGTAGAAACTTCCAAACGGAAAGGTGCCTACTATGCGGTTGTCCAGCCCGGCATCCGACGGAAGCCTTGGTTTTCCAAGTACCCTAAGCTTCCCCGTCATACTGTTTCATCCTTGTGTAGGCTCAGACTCGGCCATTGTAGTAGTCCGGTCTTCCTCAACAAGATCCGTGTCCACGACAGCTCGCTGTGCGAATGCGGCCTTGATGAGGGAACCTTAGAACACATATTTTTTTCGTGTCCCTTAAATTCCCAATCCTTTGACCTCTATAAAAAACTTCCCAGTATCCAAATCCCACTCCCAATCAGTTTCCACCTCCTTTTAACTCACTTTTCCCACAAAGTAATTAGTTATATATGTAAATTTATGAATGAAAATGAGATCAAAATGTGACGGTGTCCAATGATGTATATTAATATCTGTCTATATTGTGTATGTCCCCCAACTATTTTTTACACCACTGTATATATACAGTAAAATAGTTGATAATGTTTATGTTTTACTAACCCAATTGTTTTGTCCTTTCAGCTACTAACAACTAAAAACTACCGCAAAGTTAAGTTCGACGGTCCAATAATTTTGCCGTCACCACTCGACACTGGCAGTATAGTCGACAACACCATTTTGGAGACTCAGTTGCCAAAGAAGAAGAAAAAAAAAAATTCAAATGTCAAACAATTGCCGCGAAAAGTGCTGTCAAAGTATCGGAAAATTCTTATTTCAATTTGAAATGATGACAGGTTATTCGTATTAAATTTGGATACGCAACTCTGTACAACATTGTTTTACTTCGCGTCCTTTAACTAAAGTGGCTCGCGGGTTGCTAACCTTAAATAAATAGCCGCAAGTTATCAAGCCGGCCATTTGACCGTCAAATTCACATTCCCTTCAACTTGGCATTTTAGATAGATCGGCCACCCACGTCCGTCAGATAGCACAGGACACACTTGGCGATAGGTTCGGGCGCGCTCGGGTCGCGTCGGGCCGCTTCGGCTTTACTCGTAGATGCTCGCGATTATGCCCACGCGCAAACAGATTGAAGTGTGGAAATTTGTTGCTTTGTCATATTCAAAGATTTAGATACTTGATACAGACAAGTTATAGCGAATTGTTTGTGAATATTGTTTGAGATAATATTAATAGAGACAATGTTGTTTGGAATGAATAGCGGCGAAATCTATTTGACTGGACTGCTGCATAACTCAGGTACAAATTGATTTCGAGTTAGCGGGAATAGACAGAGCATAAGATATAACTGCTTGTATATTCCATCCATCATTGCACATGTTTGGTTTCGTAAGACTTTAACGACTATCACGAATTTGTCCGACGTAAAACATTGTAAGAATACTTACTCAACAGGCCGTCTGAAAAATTAACGAAATTTAGCCCTTGAGTACTAATTTTCCACCTTTATAAACTTAGAAGAAAATAATACAGTTGTTTTTAAATTATTGTTTTTGGCTTACAAACGTAACTGTTTACCAAGGAACTCAACTAGTTTTAGGCCATACTACCTCTAGAGGTTCATATTCATTCGAGTAGCAGCGCGACAGTCGCCGCGTCGCAGGTCGCGAAATGCTGCTTGGCTTGACACTAGTCGAGTTCCTCGTCAAACAGTTACGTGAGTAAACCGAAAAGACAATAATAAATTTAGTATGTCTCATGAAGGTTTTAATATAAACACAGTTTAGTACTTTTGCTGGAACAAAACAGTAGGTACTAGAATAAAGCCTAGATTGCTGGAAAAGAAAAAAACAAGATAACAAATAACTAAACGGCATATAATTACACATAATTTACAAGAACATTATCTACGTCTCACAGAATCTAAATAATATAAATTCGATTCTCAGTTGCAGTACGTGTGTAGGATAACGAAAGTTCGCTTTATGGGGAGGGGTAGAAAAGGGGGTAAGTTAGGTTGGGGAGGGGGGTGATAGCAATCGCCTATTGGCCGATACACCAGATTTATGTGGTCTATCTGCAGTGTCTTAATTTATGATACGTTTTTGAAATACAGGGGATTATAAGTTTCGGAAAAATGCGGTGGATTTTGAGTTCTGGATGTATTGTATGCAAGATTGTATGAATTTTGAAAAGTTATGTTCGGTTGTTGTCGAAATGGTCAGTGGTGTGCATAAAGTCTAGATTGTAGATAAATAAATAATCAACAGTAGTACAATTTAAAAAATCCCAACTACCTCCTATGTGGTTGAAAATAGATGATTTTCCTGTCTCGTTTTTGCCGTAATTTGGGATGATCCTGTCAGGATATGAAATATAAAAATATATTAAATAGTCCGTAAATAAGGTAATGAAAAATATTAGACACATATTTTTTTTTATTTAGTCGTATAATAAAACAATATTTATAAAAATAATCAAAGTTTAGGAGTGGACGCTAAAACGTCATTTCTACATATAAAATGTACATAGAAGTGACGTCGCGCGACATTTCAAATCAATATATCGTCGAAAGTATTCGTTTCTGTAAGAAAATAAAAAATACGTGTCGAATGATTTAAAATAATCTACCAGACGGACATTAAAATAAAAGTTAGGCATCTACCCTATTATTTACATAAACATTTAATTTTCAATAAAAATAACATTAATATTAAATACCTCTACAATGCTAAATAGTGTTTTAAACAAACCACTTCATATAAAAGCTTTCCGCCAGAACCCCCTAAAATCGATTTACACATACCGAAGCCAGTTAAGATAATAAATCAAAATAAGCTAGACATTCAGGCAGTCTAGACTAGCGTTATCAGTACACGTGTAGCCCATTCCAGATTCAATAGATACTGTGCTTTTAGCCGGAGATAGGAGCCACTCGGGGGCCATCACACTCAATCTTGTACTCGTTAAAAATAAACGACCAATGGGCTATTTTACACTTGTTCATAGATACATAGGTACTTGAAGTACGAACAAAAATTAAATAAGTGTGTTATGAAAAAGTAATTCTATTTTGAACTGAATTTCGTATGTTTTTTTTATTTATTTGATCAAAGAGATTTACGTTGAAGTTGATGCAATTTGTAGTCTACAAAAACATTCCTTTAAAATCAACTTTTCCGCATATTGCGCGTAAAATTAGATGTAAGTAAAGATCTAAAATTAACTCGTCAAGTACCGGTTTTGCAGACACAATTATAGAACAATAGGTTGCGGTCACCGGTGACCGCTTGGTATTTGACAGTTTAAGTAAGAATATAATTACAACACACAAATTATGTACGGAGCGCGGCTCCGTGGATTGCCGGGGCTCCGGCTCGAAATACAGAAGTAGGAACGGGGTGAGTTTTAGTCAGTAAGAGTCTGACACTCCCTCCCGCCTCACCCAGGCGGGAGAAGTCATTCGATGATTTTTCCTTAAAAAAAAAAACACAAATTATAAACCAAACTAGTCACTGCCCGTATCATTACACTTTTTTTACAAAACTTACTTCACTTGTATTTTTTATGGAATAAGCCGGTAAACGACCAGACGGATCACTTAATGGTAAGCAATCGGCGCCGCCTTAGACCACCGAAACACTAAAGATGTTACAAGTGCGTTACCGACCTTTTGGGGCTTAGGAATGAGAGGATTATTGGGGATTCGTGGCTTGGGGAGGGGGGTAATTGGGCCTCCAGTAATCTCACTCACGCATTAACGTTGTATCACAACAAAACTTTAACCCACTGATGAGTTGGACCATAATTAGACCGAATACAAAGTAGGCCTGTATTAATTAAGCATGCATATCGCCAGCACGATACAAACGGGCTTGGCAGGCGCACCCAATACTTATCTATTTCGATAATAAACGCTAACTAAATTAACATAATACATAGTCATGTTTTCAGTGGAGTGAATTGAAATTCTTTTTAATAGATGGCAATTTTGATCTGCGTTGAAAGCTAGAGGGTTGATTTTTGGGTCGTAAAACTTGGTACCTGTTTGTTTCTATATATCTGTGGGATGCACAGAAACCTTTATGTTTTACTTAAGAATAAAATCACATCACATCCCATCAACAACCTACAAGTGGCCACTGTTGGCCAAAGGCCTTTTCTAACACGGAGAAGGTTTGATGCATTAATCACCACGCTTGCTTAATGCGGGTTGACGATTGCAGAGTAATAATTAGAAATTATAAACCTAGGTACGATGTTTTCCTTCACCGTTTGTCAGTGGTGTCTAGATAATCTTAGAAACTATATATGTATATAACTCAAAGAAAGTCATATTGGTACTTGCCGTTGGTAGGTTTCGAACACTCGCCTCAGAATAAAATACTAAGCATAAATTCGAACAACTTAAAATCCAAATTGAACCCTACTTTTTAAGTGATTTTTTTATTTTTTAAACATTATACCTTTAGTTGCCAGCTAGCCACCTCTTTAGAGCATGCCGTGAAGTTTTAAATATGTATTTTCTAAACACTGCTGTTTTTAATTAAGTTAAGCAGAAAATATAGCCCGTAGATTAGTTAAAGCTTGTTTTGAATGAATATTTAATAGTTTATTAATCAATTGATTAAGATTTAGGTATTTCAGGCAAACACTTAATTAGGGACTTATAAAACATGGCGTGAGACAGAACATAAAAAATGTTAACCCTTAATTTGTATTATTTATGTAATACAATTTAACTCGTCGAGTACTGGTTTTGTAGACACAATTATAGAACAATAGGTTGCGGTCACCGGTGACCGCTTGGTGTTTGACAGTTTAAATACCTATTATTAAATATATACCTATAAGTACATAAATATTTACTACTTAAAATTAACTACAACTAAATTATTAAATAAAACTAAAGTAATATAAACAAAAAACTAAAAAAAAAAAAATAATACAATGAACCCTTATTTGCATAGAATATGTTTGATTATAACAAGATTTTAAAATCAGAAAATAGTACGCAGCATGTAGTAAAAATATTTTTATTATATAAAAAAATCTTTGCCATGGAAATTAACATCACTATACATTTAAGAGTTGAAAGGTGAGAGCATAAATGAAAATTATGGCTCTCCATGATATATAAACTCATAAAAACAGACAAAAAGTAGATAATATATATACCTCACATACATAATTAGAAAAATCTTAAAATTCATCGATTTTACTGACATCGTAGTGTTTATGTAGACATTACTTATTTTCAAAGTCACATTAAATTTTCTCCTGTGTCGTAAGTGCATTTCATATTGCATAAAAAAATCACGCAGACCCTGAACAATAATCTACAGACCATACAAAGAATTATTTCAAAGACACATCTTCCAAACCTCCTGAGATTGGTGCAGAGATGCCTGAACTACAGAGGACCATTTAATTCGGCTGTACCCACACTCCGTACATATAAATTGGTAGTACCGTCGGGTTTGATACGCAAATCTATTAACAGACACAAGACCTGAAGCGTGGACAATGCCTAGATTTCTATCAGCTCCCACGCCTAGCTTTGTAGCAACCCTGTGCGCTTTAATACCTTTCTCGATGCTAAATATTGTAGACGACGCCGGGGGCTCATGTGTGTATGTCAAAGGAACTGCTGTCTTGATGTTTGAATTGTGTTCGGTGTTGATAAGTGTTGTGTCAAGGAATCTTTGTGGTGACGATTTGGATTTGGGTTGAAATGAAATTAATGTGAAGCAAACGAGAAAAGTTACATAACATCACGCCTTTTATCCCCGAAAGGGTAGGCAGAGGTGCACACAGAAGTAACACCCACTTTTCACTATTTTTGTT
This sequence comes from Spodoptera picta, assembly GCA_038387885.1. Classification (NCBI taxonomy): domain Eukaryota; kingdom Metazoa; phylum Arthropoda; class Insecta; order Lepidoptera; family Noctuidae; genus Spodoptera; species Spodoptera picta. The sequence continues at coordinate 328,960 of JAZHFQ010000271.1, forward strand.
ATGAGTCCCATGTAATAGGGGGTGAGCCTATTGCCATATACCGGGCACATTTCCAGACTCCGTGCTATTACTGAGAATTTTTTAAAAACCCAGTAATACTTTGCCCGACCCGGGAATCGAACCCGAGACCCCTTGCCCGGTAGTCGCACTCGCGACCACTCAGCCAACGAGAAAAGTTAATTTTAATTATATTCCAGCTTTCGAGTGTACTGTACTAGTATTTTTTTTTTCTTTTTTTTATATTTGATGGGGCGACGTTTGACCACTATCTCACCTGGTGGTAAGCGATGATGCGGTCTACGATGTAGCACGTCGTCCCATAAGCAACCTATTCACTCGGGCCTTGAAGACTCCCAGGTTGTACCCTTCAGGAAATACAGACTCTGGCAAAGAATTCCACTCTTTAGCAGTACGCATAAGCTTGAAGCGAAGCGCTTCGTGCGTGTGGGCGGAAGTACCTAATGATTTAATAGTCTGACCTCTAATTGATAAATAACTGATGTTATTATAAAATACCATGATTCTACAATGAAATTTATTTCTATAAATGTTAAGTAGGTAAGTAGTCGCAATTTTATAAAGCTTTTACTTACGATACGATTACGAATTTATTTATTTTTATTTATTTATTTATTCCACTTACATTTATCAATATTAACAACTTTGGTTTCATCTCGTGATACAATATGTTATTCTTGCATAATTAAAAAGAATATGATAGAAATTGCGCTAAGAATTGCCACTCGAAACTATCAAACACACAAAAACTAAAATAAACAAAAAAATATGAAGAACTACACTGACAACTCAACTCCGTTCTGATTGATCGTCACATTCGTCACATAAGCGCATGAAGTATGTAAAATAGCTGAAAATAAGGTGCGTTGACACGGCAGTTGTGTCACGCATCACGCATGACAATGCGTGTCAGTTGCGTGCCCTGATGGCGTGATAAGCGTGATAGTAGACACGCGATGCGTACAGCCTTGCTACTGAAAAAGTGATAGTGGGCCCTTCGAGTGTGGTTGAAGTTGTAAGATTAAAATTGTATGAAGAGTAATGAAAAGTTTACTTCATATTTCAGAAAACTGAGGTGAAGCAACGCTTGCGTTGTATTTCGTCGTGTGAGTGAGGTTACCGGAGGCCCTATTACCCTCCCCTTCCCCAATCTCCCCAATTCCTGAATCCCCAACGATCCTCAAACTCCTAATCCCCAAAAGGCCGGTAACGCACTTGTAATGTCTCTGGTGTTCCAGGTGTCCATGGGCGACGCCGATTGCTTACCATCAGGTGATCCGTCTGCTCGTTTACCGGCTTATTCTATAAAAAAAAATGGCCATGATTAGCCTTTTTGACAGCAAAGACTAACTTTTCCTTCTCTTCCTGCGACTAGTGTTAGATGCACATTAGAAACTATAAATTTCCCAAAGACCAGACAGCGACGTTCTCTTATAGTAGTCGTTAGGACCGAGAGGGATCGCTCTAATCAGTCAACCTGAAACTTTTAAACTGCGAACTCAAACCCACCAACCAAACGTGATCATTATGACAAACCCTGTTATCCATAGTTCAGCAGGTGACTGTCTCATGTAGACAAGGCTCATAGTCTAACAGATGACGATGAGTTGAAGACGTAGTCAATAAATACCGCTAGTTCATCCAACTTAAGCCATACAGCAAACCGCATCATATTTCTCTGTCATCAAAGAAACCTTATTAAACGAATTTCAGATGTAAATATACAAATAGTTTTTAGTTTCATCACGCTATAATATTTGTTACAAAACCGTGTATGCAGTGATATACGTGTTTACAATCATCATCTGATATTTTGTTGACAAGTTAATGTTTAATAAATGCTGAATGTGTTGTAAATATTAATATTAGTGTTAGATGTTATTTCTAGAGGTCGTATGGTTGTCAATTAATTCAGAATCATGATATATTATGTCTTAAACTTCATTGATATTTGATACTATGTCGTTTAGGAATTGGAACTCACTTGAATGATATTGAGAGGTTCATAAAACTTATTTATACGTTATCTACAACTTCTAGACGGGTATTTATAAAAGTTAGATGCAATATGAAGTAAATTTTAAATGACAAGGACCTATTTAAAAATCTGACGGATAAGCTACAATGAAGTGGTACCACAAGACGAAGACGAAATGTTCACCATGAGTACTTTAAAATTTTATTTTTAAGGCTTTCTGCACTAGCACAGCTAGCACTGCATTGACTGCTTCGTTTGCCGAGTGGTCACAAGTGCGACTGCCGGGCAAGGGGTCTCGGGTTCGATTCCCAGCTCGGGCAAAGTGTTACTGGATTTTTAAAACAATCTCAGTAGTAGCACGGAGTCTGGAATTGTGCCCGGTATATGGCAATAGGCTCACTCCCTATTACATGGGACTCATAAGAGAAATAGTGAAAAGTGGGTGGTACATTGTACAGTGGAATTAAGTGCCGTAATGTGCACCTTTGCCTACCCCTTCGGGGATAAAAGGCGTGATGTTATGTTAACGTTTTGCCAAGTACAATTCCAAACACCTCCCTATTATAAAGAATGTCCAAAAACAAAGACTTCAAAACTGTAACCTTTCCTGAACACAATTAGACCTGCAAACCCCTTGTCACCATGCATTCTTCAAACTATTCTCTACGACAACCTCTTGACCTACAAAATTTCCAACATTGCCTGAATATTTTACAAAACAACCAATAACTGTCACGTATGTATATTAGTTGTTGACGCACACTGCGACTTTTATTGACACAAGGCAATGCGTGTTGATAAAGATCTGTTTCCACTTCCTCATTCCTTATGAGTTTACTGCTAGTGTGTAGGTGACGTTATGTCATCGGATATGGGGTGCAAAGTTCCATGGATTTTGTGGCCTATTTGCGGTGAATTAGGAGTCTTGATTGCTATTTTGTTATTGATTTTATGGGTGATGGTGATATTTGATGAGGTATTTCATGGGATTTCGGTTTTGAATTGTTATTTATTCAATTCAGTTTTGAATTGGGTTTTTTGCATTTTGTTGCTTGATTATCAGCTTGTCAGTTAATAATATTATTATTATTGTATCTACTTATTTTCTAACAACGGTTAAAAGTCCTTATTTCAGTCAAGGGCTGTTTAAAAATGTCTTCTTATGATCATGGTTTTTATTATCGATGAAAGCAATGAAAAAAACAAAACACAATCTCAACATATCCACTCCTTTACGCTGTCATTTATATCTTCTATTCACTCCTAACGATAATATCTCGACAAATACCTAAAAAAACACCAAAAATCCTCTGTAAAAATAAATCTATTTAACAAATAACCATTTCTCTTTTCAGGTAAGTACACAAAACGGACGAGATAAACAACCCCATGTAAGGTAACGTGCATATTTACTGGCCATTTTGCATAATGCCCAACTGGACAACTGCCTAACGACCGCAGAACGCATTTTAAATTCACCTTAACCAATAGTTGAGGACACCTCACAGCATAATGTAGCATTAATCGTAATAGCCCATTCAATTTTAACAGTACAACCGACGCATAAAAACTCGAGTTGTAAGTCGAAATAAATATCGATTCATGACTAGGGATACCGAGGATGTTTTTTGAGATATTAAGAGATTTTTATGGATTTATTATTTTGAGCTACTGAACTGGGATTACCTTGGAAATATTACACATGAAATTAAGTTTAAACTTTCATTTTATTGATTTGAGAAGATCTTTGATTCTGCGGCTGATGACATCTATAGGTTTAGTCTTGTATCAAAATAGGTAATAGACGACGTGGCCTATAGTCTAGCAGTGGATTCTCTCAGGGTATTTTTAATGTTGATGAGGCTTCTACTAGTTCCAAGCAAATTCTGTAAGCGGAAACTTTAAGTCCATGGTACAAATTCAAATCATGTTTTTAATATAATGTATACGTCCTAAAATAACATAACATAACACATATCCCTGAAGGGGTAGGCAGAGGTACATTATGCCACTGTACGATGTAACACCCACTTGTCACTATATATCTATACTATCACTATATATATCTATTATTTCAGGTCACTACTAATACTAATATTAGTATATATATATATAGATATATATATTTTTGTATGTTTGTAATGAATAAACTCAAAAACTACTGGACCGATTGCAATAATGTTTTCACCATTAGAAAGCTGCATTATTCAGAAGTAACATAGGCTATATAATATCACGCTAGGTCCTATAGTTGTGGAGCAGTAACCAAAAATGTTTTAAAAACGGGGGAAAAGTATCGTTTCTGAGGCCTTCCGTGGCGTGCGTTGTTCATCTTAACATTATTTTTAAAAAAGTCCGCGAGAGCATATGTCTACCTTTTATAGTTTACCCATAACAATCGTTTTAATGAATGGTTCAATCCTTATAAAAGTTTGCTCTAGATAACTTTTGAATTGTTCAATCAATACCTTTTTTTTTTTTTTTTTTTTTTAAGGGGGGAAAATCATCGAATGACTTCTCCGGCCTGGGTGAGGCGGGAGGGAGTGTCAGACTCTTACTGACTAAAAACCACCCCGTTCCTTCTCCTGCACGTCGAGCCGGAGCCCCGGTTACCCGTTAGGTTCTCCGCGACTCCGAATCGGCATCGGCCGTATTGGGCCCCATCTGTGGTGGTCTGATGGCTCTTTGAGGCGCGCGCGGAACGCGACGCGCCGTACGCTCGGGTCTGTTTCTGGTCGGACGGGGAGCCACCCATGCTCGCCGTCCGCAGGCCCGCGCTTACGGTGGCCGGAGATCGTCTCGCGATCCCCGACGCCCGGTGTGTCCTTCGCGATGGCTGGGTTGCGAGGAGGCAGCGCTTCGCTGCCTCACGCGTCCCGCCTCCTCCTTAGCTAGCATCACTGCTTCGCAAAAGGAGGAGACGGCATCCCAGTCCCCCTCGCTCCGCATCATGGCCTGCACTAGGCCCGGACGCGAGAGGTCGCCATCGCCGATCACTTCCCTGAGGACACGGCGGTGCTCAGCCCACGAAGGGCATTCTCCCACCGTGTGTTCCACCGTGTCCTCAGGGCGGTCCTCGCAGTGATGACACCCGGGCGTTTCCTCCCGCCCCATCAGACACAGGTACCTCCCGAAACTTCCATGTCCGGTGAGGACCTGCGTCAGGCGGTAGGTGAGGACGCCGTAGCGTCTCTCAAGCCACTCCTCAAAGAGGGGACTTACCGCTGCGATGGCAGCGAGCCCAGCCCTCGGTTGCGACAGTCGTTGCTGCCATTCCGCCATGAGATCGCGCCGGAGCTCATCCCGCCACGCACCTATTTGGCGCGGCAGCGGGGTTTCGCCCCGGCGACGTGCCTCCGCGCGCATGCCGTACACGCGCGCGAGCACCTTCGCCTCCAGATCCCACGGCGGTAATCCGGCAAGGAGGTTCGCCGACTCCCCAGAGATCGTGCGGTATCCGCGGATCATTCGGATCGCCATGACCCTCTGTGCCATGAGCAGCGTCCGAGCGGGACGCCGCAACAGGTTTGGCGCCCAAACAGGGGCGCCGTAGAGGGCCATGGACCGCACGACCCCGGCGTATAACCTCCGGCAGGAGGCGTTTGGCCCCCGAGGTTGGGGAGGATGCGTTTAAACGCAGCCCCCGTCCTCTCCAACTTTGGGGCCAAACGTCGGAAGTGTTCTATGAAGTTCCACCGACTGTCGAGGACGAGTCCTAGGTACTTCATCGTCGTCTCGACGCCGATGGTAACTCCTCCCGCCGTTATTTGGGACCCACCCGGAGGTGGCGCGTTCCCGCGGCCATGAAAACACATGGCCTCGGACTTGTGGAGCGCCACCTCGAGTCCCAACTGCCGGATTCTCTCAACGACTGTCGCAACCGCTGTCGCCATTAAGTCGGCCGCCGCCTGGTGTGACCTCCCGTGCGCTAGCACCAGCGTATCGTCGGCGTAGCATATTGTGCTAACGCCGTTCGGGAGGTCGGTGCGCAGCACCCAGTCATAGCCGATGTTCCACAGGAGCGGCCCCAGAACCGAACCCTGTGGAACACCGCGTGACATCTCTCGCCGGTTCCACTCGCCCCGGTGACCGGGGTAGCTGACGGACCTGTCCGTCAAGTAAGCCTCGATTACACGACGGAGGTAGGTAGGCACCCGATGATATCGGAGTGCCTCCAAGATGCAGCTCCAGGGCAGGGAGTTGAAGGCGTTGGCGATGTCCAGAGACACCGCCACTACGACCTTACCCCTGGACACTGCAGTCCCCGTCGTGAGGTCTCTAACGCGCATGATGGCGTCCACCGTGGAGCGCCCTCTGCGGAAGCCGAACTGGCCGTCCGACAAGTCCGGCCCAATGTCCGTCAGGTGCGCGACGAGGCGGTTCGAAATGATTCTTTCGAAGACTTTCCCCACCTCGTCGAGCAACACTATGGGCCGGTACGCGGACGGAGAGTCCGCAGGGCGCCCCGTCTTCCGCACGAGGACCAGTTTTCCCGCTTTCCAGAGAAGCGGGAACTGGCCTCTCTCCAGACATGCGCTGTAGAGACCAATCAATCGAGGCCCGAGAGCCTCTGAGGCCAGGACCCATGCCTTGCCATGCAGGCCGTCGGGTCCTGGGGCGGTGTTCTTGGCGCCCATCCGGCGCACCGCCGCTCTCAATTCTGCCTCGGTCACCTCTGGGACGATGTCGTCGTCGTCGTCGCTGTAGCCCGCGTCGGGCACCGCAGGGGGCGGAGTCATATACGGAGGGGTGAACCCCCTCCACAGTCGAGGGAACAGGGTGCCAATCACCTCCTCCAAGACTTCTTGCCGGAGACTCTGGGTGAGCGGGGGAGCCCAGGCGCGGAGCTTGTCGCGTACCATCCGGTACGGGCGTCCCCACGGATCTCTGTCCAGAGTCCCCAGCATCTCTCGGCGGGCCTCCTCCTTGGCCCGCAATATCTCCACCTTGAGGAGGGCCTTGGCCGCCCTGTATCCCTCGTACAACTCCGCCTCTCTCGCCTCCGCATTAGGAGGACGGATGCGGCGCCTGCGGTGCCTAGTGTACTGGCGTCGCGCAGCAGTGCACGCCTTGCGTAGAGCTGCTAGCTCTTGCGACCACCAGTACACCTGGCGCTTTTGTTGCCTCGACCGGATCCGGGGCATCGCCACATCACAGATCCTGGACATGGCGTCCTGGAGCCACTTGGCCTCATCGTCTATGTCGGCAGGCCTGACCGGTGGTATCACCCAGGCCTGCACGATGGCGGCTTCCAGGAGCAGCTCCCGGTCCAGCTGTTTCAGCGCCCAACGCGGGCCACATGGGGCCTGTCTGACCGGCGGGTCTGCGGACTCGGCGGAGACGTCGAACCGGATATACCGGTGGTCGGAATACGTCTCCACCTCCTCCATGACGCGCCAGTCAACAATACGCGGTGACAGAGCAGGGCTGGCGAACGAGATGTCCACCACCGACTCGCCCTGCATCCGCACGCACGTGGGGACAGAACCCCGGTTCAGGACGACTAGGCCTGTCTCAAGGGCCCAGTCTTCCACCATCCTACCCCGGACGTCGGTGAACCGGGAACCCCAAGCCAAGTTTTTGGCGTTGAAGTCCCCGAGGACGAGCACGGGGAGGGAACGGAACCCGACGACGACGGTGACTAACTCCCTCAAGGAGTTGTGGAACTCGGCGAGAGTTCGGTTCGGAGAGAAGTACACGCCCACCACAGCGAGCTCTCCGAACCGTGCTGCGACACAACCCCGGCCTCTTTGAGCAGCCTCAAGAGTCGGGGTACCGGCGGCGGCCGACGAGATGATGGTCACCGAGCCGTCCAAGTCCGCCACCCAGTGATCCCTGGGCGGGACAAAGTACGGCTCGGAGACCACGGCGACGTTGATCGACCACTGCGCCATGCTCTGGAGCAGGAGATCCTGAGCAGCGGCGCAGTGGTTGATGTTCGCCTGGAGGAGGCGGAATGGAGCCACTATTGACAGTCCATTCCGACCTCCTCAGTGGCGGCAGCGGCGACTGCGGTGGCAGTGGCGGCGGCGGCGGCGGAAACGGCAGGGGCGGCGGAGGGCCTACCTTTGCCCTTGGGTTTGGCGGGAGGGGAGCAGCCTTTGCTCCCGACCCGGTGATTGGCCGGCTTGCCAGCCGCCGCACATGCGTTGCAGTGCAGCGGGGCGTTGCACGAGCCGGCCTTGTGACCGGGCCGACCGCAGCGGAAGCAACAGTCGCTGCGGTCCACCTCCGAGGTGCATTTGACACTCACGTGCTCCCCCACGTGACAGCGGTAGCACCTCAGAGGCCGGGTCTCGAGCAGCTTGACCTGCGCCGAGACCCATCCCACCAAGAGCCTTTTGCCCTCCTTTAATGTTTTGGCCGCTGTGACGGGGCAGCTCACCACCACCGTGCGCAGCCCCGAGTTGTCCGGACGTATGGCGCCCACCCTGACCTGGTCAGCAGGGCACCCTCCCGTCCTGGCCACAGCGGCCACCACCTCACTCTCCGTGACGGAGTCGTCCAGGCCCAGAATCCTGACATCCAGGCATTTGGTGGGCCTGGACACGCGGGCCTCGTCCGCACCGAGGCACGCCCTAAGCCTCTCGGCCAGGGCGTCGGCCGATGGGCCGCTGGTCGCGCCGGGGACCTCCAAAAGACGGGCTCCGGTAGCGGTCACCTTGACCGCGAACCCGTCCGGGGCCCCGAACTCCGCAGGAGTCACCGCCCCCTTTAATTTGGCGAGGACGTCGCCATACGTAACGCCCCTGTTGACCGCCTCGGGCTGCAGTGTAATTACTACAGCCGCGGTCTTAGGGGCGAGGAGCAAGGCAGCAGCGCGTTTCTCCCTGCGCTGCTGCTGCCGTCGTTGCCGCTGCGCCTTTTTTCGGCGCTTCCGGCCCTCCTTGGCGACTCTCCTCGCCTCGCCGGCGATTTGCCACCCGCCGCCGTCCTCTGCTTGCGGGGCGGGTTCCGCCGCCGCCGCCGCAACCCCAGCCTGCTGGGCCGGAGTGCCCCTCCTCTTTTTGCGCCCAGCGGGCGCAGGCGCAGGCGCCGTCGGCGCAGCTGGGGTCTGCGCCGGCGGGGGCGCCGAGGCCCTCGCTGGGGCAGCCGTTCGCACCTTTGTCGGCGGTTGGGAGCTGCGGCTAGCCTGACCCGAGGTCGAAGGCTTGGCCGCAGCGGCCGCGTACGACCGCGGGACCGCGGGGGCGACCTGACTCGCCGCGAGTGGGGGGCGCAAGAGCCTGCCCTCCAGCACGTCGAAACGTCGCTGGAAGGCAGCCATCTCCGCCCGCAGCAGTCCGACTACGTCGGCCTCCGCCGGGGGCTGGGGGCGACTGCCGCGAGCAGCGGCGAGCTCGGCCCTGGCCGTCCGCAGCTCGGTCAATCAATACCTTAAGACTATTAATTCATCCAAAAGATACCTATTAGGTAAGTACTTACCTACTATTTCAAAAATAATAAACTGAGAATAAATATAAATAAAACGTAAAACTATGTAAAAAATCTTAAGTCCCCCCGTGCGAAGCCAGGGCGGGCCGCTAGTGTATATATATGAGTCCCATGTAATAGGGGGTGAGCCTATTGCCATATACCGGGCACAAATCCAGACTCCGTGCCACTACTGAGAATTTTTACGTCCTAAATATGTCTCCATAATATAAAAAAACACATTATATTCGTCCAAAAAACATCGTAATAACCCTATTCATAACACAATACAATCTGGAATCGAATAAAAGTAAGGGTGACCACACATCGAGTATCTCAGTGGAATATCGAGAAGCTGTCTGTTTATTGTCATTCTTCGCGAATATTCTATTCGTAAGTGAAGACAGTCAGCGTTTAACGATGCAATCAGTCAGGACCTTTATTATAGACTGTATGTATGTATAGTAAAGCTGTCGAGTTAATTTAGGATGTATTAAGTTTGTCATTTGGTAAAGGGTTTTTTTAAGGGGGGAAAATCATCGAATGACTGCTCTCGCCTGGGTGAGGCGGGAGGAAGTGTCAGACTCTTACTGACTAAAAACCACGCCGTTCCTTCTCCTGCACGTCGAGCCGGAGCCCCGGTTACCCGTTAGGTTCTCCACGGCCCCGTCTGTGGTGGTCTGATGGCTCTTTGAGGCGCGCGCTTGGTAAAGGGATAGGTAGTGGTAACTAAATGAACGTCACTAGTTTAATTTGTGTTATCGGCAGCACTAGCTGTCATGTTGACGATGTCATCTGTCAAATGCGACAGATTAGTAAAGTTTCCCGCGCAAAGAGTTGTAACTGGCAGTCGAGTTGGAAGTTTTGAACAAGCACTATGCTGTTTCTTGTGAAGGTCGTTTGGAATAAACTTCTTGCTGTATTGAAGTACATATTGAGTTTTACTTAAAAGTGGATATGTCATTATTAATAGCTAATTGGGTACCCATTTGTCTCACTGACTTGAATTAATGAAATCATTTTTTATAGCTTTCGTGAGTTATACTGAATTAACTAAAAATAATGGCTTACTCACGTAAATATATGGAGAAAATCAGTAGGTTGCGGAACGTCGTTGCAACCGCGCACGGTGCTCGTTAGGAAGGGTTCCTCCTTGCTCGAAACTAGTAGAGCTTTTCAAATAATTTTAGTAGATCGCAACGATCGACGTGTCCATTATCGCACTTGCTGTTCATGAATATAGGCTCCTGACGTAGCTCGAAATAATCCTGGTAACCTCGTTCGACACTTGCGTAAGCTGCACAACTAATTAAGTCAAATAATATTATATTGTACTTGAGTTTGGTTAGATATATATAATCTTTGGTAGAAAGGTTATCAAATCAGAAGTCCTAGACACACTTAAATTATGAAATGAAAAAATCCACGTGTAAGAAGACGTAGACTTGAATTCGAATTTATTAACTACTTATAAATGTATCATAATTTAGATAACATTTCTAAATATGCAGAATTTGATAAAGACAAATAAATGCATAACATTTAAATACATTTAACATGAACAAACAGTAATTTAACAAAAAAATCTGGTCTATATTATACTAATTGAGTATTATCAGTTTAAAAAAACAACATTTATAACTATTTTTAGAGGATATTTAAGCCTTTAACTGCCGACAAAAACTGTTAAAGGCTAATCCTCCGCTAGCGTCGGACAACATTGTCCGACACGGCAGCCAATGCGTTAAATAAAAAAAATAATTTCTTTGACATTCCAATTTCAATTTTATCACTTAGTCACAAAAGTGAAAGTATCCAAATTAAAATATTATCTATGCAAATGATAATGGCAGGTATTTTTAGTTATCATAAAACATACTACATAACACTCACAATACGTCATAATGATCACATATTTAGGTAAAATAAAAAATATGACCCGGAGGACCGGCTCGATGCAGGAGTAGAAGTGGTCTTAGTCAGAAAGAGTCTGACACCTTCTCGCCTCACCCAGGGCGGGAGAATTCATATGATGATGTTTCTCCGCAAAAAAAAAGTAATTTTGTCTATATTTATGTTATAACCTCCGTGAGATATAACTAAATTAAATGTTATATTTTTCGGCTTACTCACGTAAGCGACGACTGTCAGTAGCAGCGCGACAGTCGCCGCGTCGCGGGTCGCGGAATGGTGCTCATGAGAGCCTCCAGCATGGCTTGACACTAGTCAAGTTCCTCGTCAAAATTACGTGAGTAAGCCGAAAACATAATAATTAATATTGATCATAAAAAGAGCCATCCTACTAGTTAATTAATTTATAATACATTACTATGATTGTGTTCAAATCAGAGCTTCCGTTCGTATAACCATTTTTTAAATTTAGCAATCACTTGAGTGGTGATCACTTGTCCTATCCATCGTATTCATTTACCATCAGATTATCCAATCGTTTGACTAACATAACACAATAAAATATTAATAAATCATGTTCTGATGAAGCCAGCTGAAAATTCAATAACACTTTTTCAAATTAAAAAAAACAATAAAGTTATCTCGTATAAACTGATGTAACGATCCTGATTTTTTATAATCCAATTTCGAAAAATCCTACCGAACTACTTCTTATAATATTAAATTAATTCCTTAATAGATTGGCTATATATTTAGTTATGATAATGGGTTTCGTAGCTATCAATCAATTATAGTCATCAATTTATTCGATTATATTGCCACGTTCCACAAAAATCGATATATATATTATACATTCATCACTAATCAAACTTTACTTTAAATCTAATCGTATGAGCTATTTTGACGGCCACTTTGTTCTGTAATTAGCTAATGGATACTGGATTGTCTTAGGTTTAAACCAATCAATTAATTATTTACATTGTGTCCTTTAGAAATGACTCAATTGGTCCGATGTTTCTTTTCAAATATCGATGTATATTTCTTTTGTAAAGATATTTTATCGAAATCGAAACAGCTGGTACAGAGATATACATGGACAAACAAACATCAGTTTAACTATTCCATATTTATATAACTTTTACATGCGTCATAAAAAACTAAAAGTATATTCGTATAAGAATAACCTTTATTCCTTATGTTTAAAATATGTACATAATGATTTAAATTAAATGTTCTCCTATGTGCGATAAGATCTCAGTAATGAATATCGGTTTTTATTAATATTTATAGAAGTAAATAAATACGTAATTAAATAATTTAACGACAATGAAATGTGTTTTGTTAATGTATTTTTTATATAGGCATTTTCCACGATATATTTCTACATTTTTTTTTCGTTTGCCGTAACCCTTTCCTTACTATTTTATTACGAAATTGTATAAGCCATGTTTCACACAACTGATTTTACAAAAAAGATGTTAAACACAACCATACAACAAATTGTCCCCGGAAAGTATAACAAACAAAACTTCTTCTTAAAGTTTCTAGAAGTTACCACCTTATTCCAGTATCACTAGTATCAAATAGATAGTCTACTATTAGTTATTTATTTTGTTTTTTTTTTTGGATATTACACAGGCCCATTTTCGCTGAGCTTACATTTAACCCAAATGTTGACTGGGAGAAAATGCCATATGGCATTAAGTCCGCCTTATGTACCTTATTTTGTGTGCATTAAAGTGTAAAATAAAATAAAATAAATAAAATGGACCAAAATAAAAGAAGTACATATTTTCATCAACACACACGTACGTAGCCCTCTCAATATATTCCCCAACAATCCGTTCGCCACAACTCAACATGGACACCCCTAATTGCACACACAAAATATCGTTGACAACCCTGCACTAGTTGCTAGAAACACACGCCATTTTAAACCTTCGTTCCTTTATATAAAGGTTTTATTTAACTGTTTTGTGGGATTTTCTGAAGATTTATCCGTTGTATGGCTTAAGATATTTATAGTGAGGTAGCATTGCGCAAATTTGTAGTCGATTTGCTAGCTCCGTGCGTTTTTTAAACGGCATCGGCATTCGTTTCGGAATTTATTCCCATTCGCGGATTTTTAACATGTTAGTGTTGTGGTTTATTTGAATAGGAGTGGTTTTTTTTTAGATGTTGATATACAGCATGTGTTTTTTTGTATAAGGGGTGTTTTATTTTCATTCACCTTTTGGAAATATTTTTTTTATCAGAAAGAGTTGTCACTGTTTCTGTATATGGTTTCTGAATTTCTACTTTTAAAAGAATGTCAGGTTCAACTAAATAATTGAATATTGATTTTGACTTGATTTTGACCTTGTGTCGAAACATAGACAAAGTTTGTTTTATATGATGTATACGAAACTTTTCATTACTAAACTATGTATTGAATGAAACTTATTTTGTCATTCAAATTATTTATCTATTATTATACTGATTTTGCAAAAAAAAATTGTTTAACACACCTAATATAGATAGACAAAAATGTCGATGTTTATCTAGTACGATAAAGAAACAGTTTTTTTTTATTACATTTTTAATCAAATTAAATTTGAAACGCTATCAAAAGAACCGCTACTTCCAGTTATGATGTTAGGTGGATGACCAGCTCTAGGTCTTCAGTTGACTTTTATTAGGTACGTCATCACATTAATATTATAAATTTGTTTGAATGTTTGTCTGTCAATAAAGCTGAAACTACTGAACGGATTTTTATGAAACTTGATGTACAGGCAGGGTATGGCTGACTTGGTGATCACGACCACGGTGACCACGGGTCAAAGCTAATAATGTATATTCAGAAGAATATCTACATAAACACTAGTGTTTATACTGCCAAAAAACTAGTTTTTTGGCAGTAGTCTCGCTATTTCAAACCGTGGCTTCTCCCGCATGGTCAAAGGGAAAATATAGTCTTTGTCAATCTCTAGCTTCCTAACTAGAAAGAATCTCTTAAGGTATCTCGCCCCCAGACCAGAACCAGACCCGAGCGTACGGCGCGTCGTATTCCGCGCGCGCCACAAAGAGCCATCAGACCACCACAGCCATGGGGCCCAATAGGACTGATGCCGATACGGAGCCGCGAAAACATAACAGGTTACCGGGGCTCCGGCTCGAAGTGCAGGAGTAGGAACGGGGTGATTTTTAGTCAGTAAGAGTCTGACACTCTCTGCCTCCTCTCACCTACGCGGCAAAAGTCATTCGATTATTATACCGCCTTAAAAAAAAACTAGAAAGACTATACAAAAAATCTAAGTATAAATAAACGGTCCTCTAATACTAAGAACGAGGGCTAGAAATTAAAACGGGTGGTATTTAATACTTTAACTGTAAATTCCCTTTTTTCATACCACCAAAATACTGAATTGCGCACTAAATTTGCTCATCAAATAAATCAATTATACTAGTATAGTATAATTAGATCTTTAAAGCCTAACTGTTTTACTAAGTGACTATCTTTTAACTAAAAGTAAATCTAATAATTCTTCGAGTGCAACAAAATATATTTATACAAAAAAAAACAAACCTAACCTAACCCAATATTATTTTTTTCAACATCTTTGGCATGAGGATACAATAAAATTTTAACATTGCAACACTGTCATGTTAAACTGTCAAATTCAAATGTAAGACGGTCGTAAAATGTTGTAAAACACAGCCTGGTCCTAATAAAAATATTTCACTAAGTATAATAATTCATAAAAAATAAATAATAAAACTGCCTCATTGTCCGAGTGGTCGCAAGTGCGACTGCCGGGCAAGGGGTCTCGGGTTCGATTCCCGGGTCGGGCAAAGTATTACTGGATTTTAAAAAAAAAAATCCCAGTAATAGCACGGAGTCTGGAATTGTGCCCGGTATATGGCAATAGGCTCACCCCCTATTACATGGGACTCATAACATAAATAGTGAAAGGTGGGTGTTACATTGTACAGTGGCATAATGTACACCTCTGCCTACCCCTTCGGGGATAAATGGCGTGATGTTATGTTATGTAATAATAAAACTTTGAATATTATTATTAATTTATATCCAAATACTCAAACGCCACTCAATTGGAAGTCGCACTTAGTATATTTCTGTCTCTACAAATTCTTTGTTATAAGACAGAGATGGCACAATATTTATGTAAGTACAAGTTTTAAATTGAGTAGAATTTCAGTATTCAGGCGTTAGTTTTTAAACAAGAATCAATACATAGGCAGTTCTTTGTTGCCTTATTCTTATTGGTACATTAACTTTATTTTAAGCGACATAGACCAACAATGTTAAATATAAATAACTGGAACTGGAACCTAAATAAATAACATAACGTAATACGCTTATTATCCCCAAAGGGGTAGGCAGAGGTACACATTACGGCATTTAATGCCACTGTACAATGTAGGTAATTTCCATTTATCACTATTTATGTTAAAAGTCCCATGTAATATGGGGGTGAGCCTATAGTCATATACTGGGCACAATTCCAGACTCCGTGCTACTACTGAGAATTTTTAAAGACCCCAGTAATACTTTTCCCGACCCGGGAATTAAACCCAAGATCCCTTGCCCTGTAATCGCACTTGCGACCACTCGGCCAACGAGGCAGTTATTAAATAAATAATCTAAAATGTCAATATTAATCAGAACTAATAACCAACCAACGTCAATACGCCTCAAATAAGCGCCGACCTGTTGAAAACCAAATGAAATATGTTAATTTAATATATTATAAATAAATACTAGTTAACAGTATTTTATTAAATGTGACATAAATAAAATTATTTAATTAAACATAAATTTATGTTATCGTTATATTAATCTTGAGAGATAAGTGTGAAACGGCTCAACTAAGACCAGTTCAACTCATGCGCAGCTTTGTCGCCACGAAATATTGACGTATCAAATGTCATGATCGCGATCGTTATAAAATTTGTATTTCTAAGGTTAGACGAGAAACTATTATTCTATTTTTTTGTTTATACAATCAGGTGTAAATTTATTTTTTTATGTAGATATTAGCGGTTCTGTTTGATAGTTTCCGCTATAGTTTAACTACGCCTGTAGGCTATACGGAATGATAAAAGTAGTTTTTTTTTATAGAATATTTTTATGAAAGATTACAATAACTAAGATATGTGACTTCATAATACAGTGATCTGATTTTCTACAATAAACCTAGTATTCCAATAAAGAACTTTAATATAAAAATCAAAACAGATCAATAAGCAAAGCACATAATCCAAACAGACCATTATAAAGCAAACGCTAGTGATGGGGCGATCGCACAAGAATCGATCGATTACAAATCGCCTATCGATACTGGATGCGGCGGATTCCCGCGGAATTGCACAATTTCCCGCGTCGACTCGACAAGGCTGGCTAATGAGAGCGTGGATACCACTACCATTGTTTACAGATGCAATCGCACTGTTATCTCAGCTATTTTTGTACGGTAGCCATGTTTTACTTATCTCTATACATTCGTATACGATGTTCGTCGATTGTTCTCCTGTTTTTCGTCATCCAGATCTCGTTATTGTTTCGCGATTCTTTGATATTAATCGATGTAGGATTCGGATGGCTGTATAATTATTTGGATTGTTATAATACGCATGATCGCGATGCGAGATAATACACAAATGATCGTTAGCATAATAAATTCGGCGTGACGGCGCGGTGACTGAATAGCGGTATACTGACATCATACGAACTTTCCTTTTGCGATTTACTATTACACGGCTTTAATTTACTGATAGGCTTATTATGGGTACAAGAAGATAGCCAATCCGATAGCCCGTATCGTCCTGTTACTTAATCACCTCTGGACCCACAGTGATAAATCCTCGACACATTCAATATCTTATTCCGCCCACGTAAAAACACAGTTATAATAAAACAGTAAAATGTAAAATACAGACAATAACTAAACAGGTGCTGAATAAAGCACGAAGCAAATTAGGGCGGGCGAGATGACGCGATAAGGCGTCGGTCGCGCGTCACAGCGGCGACACAAATCGCGCGTCGATCGCGCGTCAATCGTGTCGCGTAACGAACCGAGTATTGTATGCAAACGCCAGCGTTGATATGTCCTAACTCAGATATAGAATCTTTTACATACGATAATAATGTAACATTTATTTACTTAGCATCGACGCATTGTTTGCGGTTTTCCTTGAAGAAAACGTTGGATTTTTATCAACAGAAGCTACCAACTTGTTGCTTCACAAAGGATATCTGATTATAAAACGTACATTAAACCTCCGAAAGATACCGAAAGAAAGAAAAATTAATACAAATTCAACGATTTGCGTACAAAATTCTTATTATCAATTTTTCCGCAATCACCCATATTATAAGTTCCATTGTGCGGCCGCGATAGCCCCAGGCTTCGGCTCAAACTGATCCTTTCCTAAACCGTCCCTCCAGCCTTGTAATCCTCTACTAACAATTTAAATTCGACTCTACAAGCGTTCATACTTGCGTTCATAATCGCTCGCTCCTTCCTAACTTATATGACGTTCCGTCATTATGGTGGGTCGGTATATCCCGCGTAACCGCCCGTTTGTCCATCTCTAAACCGGATTTTATGCATCTTTTTCATAAGGTTTGAATTTGACTAGAAGGCGGAGGTCCTATAAGGCATTTGTTCCGTGGCTATGCTGGCGCTATCGGCATCACCTTAATGATGTCTCGATGGTGGATAGCCATTGTGTTGGATGTAAATTTGTAGCCGTCGGCGCGGGTAATGATGTGAGAACAAACTGAGATCCCGATAGCCAGATCTGGATCGCTTTCGGCCCACTGTGCAAGGGATTGTATTCAACTTTCGGCGTTCAAACTCAGCCCGTGCGATCTCATTGTTTATTTTTTTCGAATGTTGAATAAGCATTGTTTTTTTAATGTCCACTGTCTTGTAAATCATAAACTGTATCGATGTTTCGATCGTTGCCTTTTAGATTTATTTCAACGAGAATGGAAAATGCCAACTAATATTGTTTTGTATGTTTTGGTAAACGCATATAGAATAGATTGTGGGGCTATACAAAAACTGATGTGCACAAGCGATTGTCTAGGACCCTAAACCTTTTCATACTATTACACACAACACAACAAACAAAACGTTACAAATTCAAAATGGCTGCGGGAAAATGGCGAGCGTGATGGCGTCATTAGCACAGTTATCGCACTATTTTGTCGAATAGACAAAATTTTCAGTCTTTCAACGTGCGTCGGCGTTATGAAAGCGATGTAAATGATGTTTTGAGGAAAACACGATAAATAATAAACCCACTAAAATGAGGTTGATGAAAAACGACACGAGCGATGCGGGTTATTAATTTTGGAGGGAAATTAGACCGCCATTTTGTTAGGGTAGTGATGTGACCTAATAGTATAATGTTTAATCGACTGATTTAGAAGCAACTCTTTAGAAAGGAGCCCAAGGCCCTTTATAATTAATTATTTTTTGTCTCACTCGCACTGTGTTATCTTTAATACACTAAGAGCCTCCACCTTGTAGGCGCAGTTAATTTATTCTAGATATTAACAGTTTTACAGCCCTTAGCATTCCGCATTGAAATTGTTAAAATGCCTCATTCATTATACGAACTGTTGAACTTATATGTTCTGTGGGAATATTGTAAACAGTTTTCATTATTTTACTATCAATTTTTAGTCGAGAGTAAAGTAAAAATAAGTGATACTTTATCAATGAAACTAAAAAGTAACTGTTATGACTTCAATTAAAATCCAAATAGACCACCTACTGTAAAATTTCTTTTACTTATAACCCAATAGCTTTAACCATTAACTCCGTAGCTTAATTACGCCACAATTACAAGATAAACATATAAATACAAATTTGTACGTAAGACGAATACTTAAATAATAAGACACAGAATACCGATCATTCCTCAACCCACTACTTAACCTGTATTATCTATAAATAGTCCCAAACATAAACCAGACCATCTGCTTAAAACATTTTTAATCACAAAATTTATTATCCCACGTAAACATAGCAAAGGAATCCACAATTAAGTCACTCGACTAAGAAAACACGCCATAACATCTTTATCGGGGTTGGATCGATTCTTTTTTTCTTTTAAATCGACTAAATACAATCTGTATCAAGCATGGCGCCGGTCGATCTGTTTTTATCGTTGTATTATCGAAGACTAATGCACTGTGCGAGATAACGTGGACATAAGAGCAGGAGCCGATAAACTCAGTGTGGCCATGTTAAAAATAGTTTACACGCTTAGCTTGTTGTCTGGTAGGGTTATTGGTTTAGTATTGTAATGGATTCTCGTGTTTGAATTTGTATCATTGTAAAAGTTGTAACTACTTGTATGAACAAGCTCACATTTTTTATTATTCAGTACTTTTTACCCGACTATGGAGAAGCGAAAGGTTTTTATTTTTCAGCGTACAACAAAGTTGTAATTAGTTTAGTGTACTTATACAAATACCGATTAGTGACCTTACGCCTATGTAGACTGCGTTTTAGTGTCTGGCTATGACCGGGTCTTATGTCCTAAATAGTAATAGAAAATGTCACCCCAATCTAAATATCACCCACTTTTCTTAGCATGGAATTCAATCTAGTACCCACCACAATGTCTCAAAGAACAATCATAATCGCAATAATTGGTCAAACAAGTTAGTATAGGTATTACAAGTTGAAAACTATTGAAACAAAGTAAGTGAACAAACATCACTACTATTCATACAATGCACATTGCACAGCCCTACCCCAGTGTTACCACTAACAAATTTTCTAAATTCAAATCCGTGTTATCGTTCGAAACGAATACGTCTTCCTTATTTAAATTGTCATTACGAACTCTTTCGTTCGGCATTTATCGGTCGCGGCCGGCTCGGGGAGATGGCAATAATAAAAATTATCTATACAAATGGGCCCGGATTACTCGACGACATAAATTTCTACTCGCCCAATGAGAACTGCTACAGAAGATAAAGGGTCAACGATTTTTAGAGCTCTGTTTTTGCTTGATTTTTAAGTCGGCTGGTTATTGGTGATTGTGTGATTGTCTACTGACTCTGAATGTGGATAGAAAAGTGTCCTTTTTTGGGTAGACCTAATTAGTGTTATGGGATGATGTTGTGTATCATCGTAGCTGAGAGAGATTGCATATTTATCTAGACACTGTCTAATGAGAAGAAATTACGGAACTATATACATATTATGTAGGTTCTGCAATTCCGCAAAAACTACTTGGGAGTTCGAAACTTTGCTATAAATAATAGAACAGCTGATAATCTTGCCTAGCAGAAGTACAGTAAATTATAAATATAGCTTCCTGATAACTTTACTCACATCAATGGTCATTAGAAAAATCCGGCCAACTACAAACTAGTCTAGTCGAACAAAAGCCGCAGAGTTGTGCACAGTTCTATTCCTAACTCGTAAAACAAGTGATTGCCAAAGAATAGAGAAATATTTTAAAGTCCAATCCTGTTAAAAAGTATAAAAAAGCTGAGATTCGGCCAGCTCGTCGGTATCGGGCGCTCAGCGAGACACCGCCACAGAGTTATTCGACAAAAATGCTAATTTTCAAATCTCCAACGCGTTCGCCCGCCCGCGATCCAAACGACACCGCACACTTTTTATTTTAAGAAACAAACCGATTTTTATCCCTCTACCCCTTTGCGCTTACAACACTACACTTTATTTTTTAAACGGCAATTTGAGCAGTAATTTGACGCAATCGCCGATAAAAGTCACGTTACTCGATTAACATCGTATAAGTATTCGATCGCAATCGCGAGTTTTCTTTAATTATATAATTTACATTGTGGGGCCCGTATCGATTCCATCTCTCAGGCCTCGCTAGCAATTTCAAAGATACCGGATACCGATTAAACGTGAATTTATTAAAAAAATAAATATCGCCGCGTCCTCGTGTTTCGCTTTCTCGCATTTATGAAACAGCTGTAAAAAATATTATGTCGCGTTGATAACAGTGCGGGACAAGTTTATGCGATTTATTCATGAATTCAATTGATTTCTTTCGATTTATCTGGGATCTGTTATTGTCCGGCTGCGCTTGGATACACAGCCGTATGTTATGAAGGGTGTCAGGTAATAAAAGTAAAAAAAGCGGTGTATAGGTTCATGAAAATTGTAGTAGTGCTAAGAACATCGGTATTAGATTGTAGCGCGATCCATCAAACGCTCGTTAACACGTTCTCGGGCGCGACGAGGCTCGGTCGACTTTTTTTTCCAAACCAGTCCCGGCTAGTGTTGGGCGCCTGTTTTGTGAGTGGATCGATTGTCGGTAGTAATTGGTATGGGAGTAGCCGATGTTAAACATGATGTTTGACGGTGAGCCGAGTTAATTATTTTTATGTCGTAGGCGTGCTGCGACTGCTAGATCCTATCGACTATCGAGATTGTGCTGCAATACAAAAAGGAAATGGATCGGTTTGACGTGACCGTTTCACTGTAACAATGCTTTGTTAGTTTAAAATTTAATTCGATTTCTTTTATTACCTATGTACGTATGGTATAGGCCCTCGCACTGTCATGTTCACATGAATAAAATACAGACGGTACGTACACGGAATGCAAATAAACTAAAATCAAGATCACTCGATGCTAGCAGTTATAAATTGTGCTTTTATTTTTCTCAGTTGGCAATAACTATCTTGAATCTTTTGCGGAAGACTGTTATCGAGTGCATCTGTTTCGTGGAATGTCGCGACTCAAATCAAATTACGCATTCGAAATTCGAACGGCGGAATCAAAGGCCAGGCGGTTGATATCACCGCGTGCGCAATCGACATATTAATATTCGATCTATAGGCGTCTCGATGTTCTCGATTCGTATAATTAAAATCGAGATCGATCCGATTGGACGTCGGATTCCGTCACGTTATTCATCATAAGTACCGCCTACTTTTGACGCCTCCAGCGATGCGTGGACGCAACTTTAAGCTGTTTATTTATGTGTATTATCACATTATCATCAATTTCGCGGAGTATTACGTGTATTGTTATTAAAAAGTGTGTATTCAAATTATATTTTAATCTGGGTTGGAGTAATCCTGGGTTATTAATCAAAAGGTGGCACACGTGGAGTTATGGGGGGGACGTATTATGAAATCGCATGTGTTTTTACTGAAGGCGCGGTGGGGGGTGGACTCGTGAGCCCGTGCAACGTATCGTCGCGTTTTGCATAGATTTAAAAACTCGATAGTTATGCAAATGTCGAGACTGCCGTGTTTACTTGTTTCTGAGTTACGGCGTGCCACGGTAATAGACCCGCGCCTATCAGAATTAGACTTTTTTGTGTGTTTCAAGAGCTTTTTTAATGTTTCTGCGAATGCAGATTGCATGTGAAAGGGACGTAGAGGTTTAATATTAGGTAATTGAATTTAGTACTCGAGTGTGCGATATCGATAGATTAGCTGGAATCTCTCGTGTAAAAAGTTACCCATGTAGGAATTTTCCTGTTGTTGAAGCATTAAGATTCTACAGGTTAAATCAATATTGAATTTCTGAATTGTACCAAAACTTTCACTGCACAAAACTACATAAAAACATGAGACTCTTATATAACTATTTTGCAATTGTTATATAAAACGTTCGAAATCATTCGTCAGTTCGTCCGCCCAAAATCCCAATGTGCTGTTTTCTGTCCATGAACTGATGGGTCAGCAATCAACAGGTCTCCAGAAGAAAACGTTACCACTTAATTAATATGCTCTTTGAACTTATTTTAAATCATAAATTGAACTTTAACTAAAGACCAATTTTTCCAACTTTGGTATACATAACATAACTTAACTTCACGCCTTTTATCCCCGAAGGGGTAGGCAGAGGTGCACATTCTACCACAGTACAATGTAACACCCACTTTTCACTAGTTGTTATGAGTCCCATGTAATAGGGGGTGAGCCTATTGCCATATACCGGGCACATTTCCAGACTCCGTACTACTACTGAGAATTTTAAAAAACCCAGTAATACTTTGCCCGACCCGGGAATCGAACCCGAGACCCCTTGCCCGGCAGTCGCACTTGCGACTACTCGGCCAACGAGGCAGTCACTTTGGTATAGTTCCTAATAATAATTGTATCATTATTATATTAGCCATAAGATGCCTACTATTTAACATAGGCCTTCTCAGTGACGACCAAGATACCAGGATGAGCAGCTTGTTTGCTTTTTTATGGCATAAGCCGGTAAACGAGCAGACGGATCACCTGATGGTAACCAACAGGCGTCGCCCATGGACACCCGGGACACCAGAGGCATTACAAGTGCGTTACGGGCCTTTTAGGGATTAAGAATTTAGGGGATTGGGGAGATTGGAGAAGAGTGGGGGTAATTGGGCCTCCGGTAAACTCACTCATACGATGAAATACAACGCAAGCGTCGGAGAACGTAACGGGTAACCGGGGCTCCGGCTCGACGTGCAGGAGAAGGAACGGGGTGGTTTTTAGTCAGTAAGAGTCTGACACTCCCTTCCGCCTCACCCAGGCGAGAGCAGTCATTCGATGATTTTCCCCCCTTAAAAAAATAAAAAATAAAAAAAAGCGTTGCTTCACGTCGGTTTTCTGTGGGACTCCGGTCGAGCCGACCCATTCGTGCCGAAGCATGGCTCTCCCACTCTAAAGTAAATATTAATTTACTGTTTCCAAAATCAATAAGCACTTTTTATCCCAACTGAAGATCGAATAAATAGATATATAATCCTGTAAACGACCTTCATTTTGTAGAACTCAAAATTAGTTTCAAAAATTGGATTGTACAAAACAAATCACCTGACAAATATCAAATAACAAAGAAAAGAAGCAATTACTTGTGAAATGTTTAATTTCCTCAGCCATATCTCGCCTCCATCAGGTACTTACTTGTTTTTAAATACGCATAACCCTTCATGCACGAAAATTGGATGCGGCTGTTAACTGAGCGAACTTCGCTTAAGTATTTTAATTTTTTTTTGTTTTTCTTTTTGTGTCGTTATTTTTGGCAATGAATTCTTTAACTAATTGCCGTATCATAATTATGTATTATGTAAAATTATTCCAATAAACGTTAAATCCAGTCTGATATTGATTTTTTATACCTAAAATAGAATTCGATATACAACTCTATGACTATTCCAAAACAGATGTTGTCATCTCATATGAGTAGGTACTATGGAAACTTAAGAAAATTAATTGGCAGAAGCGGTCATATTAAATGCAACCTACAGTATTCGCCTATTAAGTTAATTATCACAAGAACTACCGTGAGACATATTGAATTGACTAAAAATGAGGACTCACGTGAGTATACTGAGAAAAGTTGTACTTACTTACTTATGTCACGTAACCTACTTAGAGGAAGCTGCACGACTGTGACCGCGCACGCTGATCATGAGGACAAGTCCCTCTGTGACTCGAAACTAGTAGAGCTTTTCTCAGTTACAGTGAATATTCAGGTGAGCGACCCGTCATTTTTAGTTAATTTATTCATACTCATATCTTTATTTGCATTCCATAATGTTTCTTAAGATGTTACATTGACTTAAAGCTAGGACACAATGGGGATGATGACAGGGTATGAAAATTAAAAATATAATAAGTCCGTAAGTTAGGTAATTAAAAAATATTAAACACGTATTTCTTTATTTTGTCGTATAATAAAACAATACTTAGATAAAACAAATAAAAAATTAGGAGTGGGAGCTAAAACGTCATTTCTTAGTATAAAATGTACTGTGAAGTGACGTCACGCGACATTTCAAATCAATATATCTTCGAAACTATTCGTTTCCGTAAGAAAATAAAACATACGTGTCTAATGTTTTTAAATAATCTACCAGACGGACATTAAAATAAAAATTAGTCGTCTACCCTATTATGGACCCCGTCGGTCACAGCAAAATACAAAATTTAAATTTCAGAATTCAATTTAATTAATAACACATTACCATTTTCAATAATTT
Organism: Spodoptera picta; assembly: GCA_038387885.1. Taxonomy (NCBI): domain Eukaryota; kingdom Metazoa; phylum Arthropoda; class Insecta; order Lepidoptera; family Noctuidae; genus Spodoptera; species Spodoptera picta. The sequence goes on from JAZHFQ010000271.1 coordinate 354,266, forward strand.
TTAAAATAAATAGGTCTAAGTAATCAGTAACATTATATAAAATTAAGTCAAGCTGATGATGCATCAAGTGTTTATCAATACTAACCAGATTGGCGATATATTAAAGAAGGGCCAAATTAGAAATTCCATTAACCGACGAGCATACATGAAAAGATTACTGTTGATGAAGCGAAAGAATGTAGGAATCGTAGCAATTGGCGTTCCAGAGTCTGCCTGCATGGGAGACAGGGCGTGAAGTATGTATTTTATTTATTCCATTAGTCTTTAACTATTTATTTCACACAGTTTCAGACTCTATAGTATCTATTTACTAAGAATTTTCTATCCCTATAATACTTTGAATTTCTAGGAAACGAGAATCCTTACCTAGAACCAGCGTACAAAGTTCACACATCCCAAATTAGATGTGAAAGCGAGATTAGTCTATTCGAAGCTAAGATAACATGTTCGAATCATGCGCATACGATCAACTGATACGTTTAGTTTTAATAACTGGGATAGGTGTCGAAACAATGTTGATGTAATTAGTTGATATGTAGTTATTAATTTTGATCTCAAGTTTTGATATATTTTGTGTGAAGAAATTGCGTTGGTAACTATCGGGAGATGAACGAGAAAACTATGTATTTTTGTTACTTGATTTTACTTAATATAGATGTATGTATAATGATAGAATAAAATACTTTCCTTAATCAAAAATAAATTATTTCGACTGTTCAATTCATTAAGATATTAAAAAATAATCACACTTTCATTATCTAATTAATTTTATGATCACCTTAATTTTAGTATCTTTCCAGCAATTTTTTTAAGAAATAAGTATGTTGTTTGACGCTAAAAAACGTGACGTCACAATTCACGTACAAAATTCATATAAAATTGTCGTTTTGACAGTTTTAAAGTTGGGACTTCAGACTCAAAGCAGCTGAAAGGAGATGATACTAAACAAAATAGTGTAATAATTTACAATAACAAAGAGTTTTTGACAGTATGGAACAAAAAGATAAAGAAATTATTACTCTCATGATAATTATAATTCCCACTTTAACAAAGTATTATCAAAATAATTCAAAAAACAAAACTACCAAAATACCGTATCAATTAAAATTGCACCTCACACATGTGGCAACACTCATGAATATTAAATCCTACATCAATCATACACGGAGGTTGAGATTTCGCTACCGATTACAAGCACTCGTTTGCAAGGGGTTGCTTTGACGATATTTAGTTACCACGTAAAACTGGGTTAATTAAAGTGTGTAATTAATATTGTATAAACATGTACTTTAGTTCACGGATATTTTATATTATTTTAGGTAGTAGTTGTAGTTTTAACAGACGAATCGGTATTTAATTACTTTTACTAATGTTTTTAGGAAACGTTGCTATGTTTTTAATTACAGGTTTGTTTTATTGTGTTGTTTAAAGTGATTTGAAGCGATGTTGTGCTGATTTGATTGATGGTTATTTTGTTAAATTAAATGTCGATTTGAGTATAACTTTCTTTTGTAGAAAGCTATAGTCTTAGTTAGCAGTATATGTCATATTTTAGCGTTCACGTATATCAGAATCCATCAATAAAGTAACTAAATACGAACTTCTATCAAGTAATCTGACACAATGGAAGCACTCAAAACAAAAGCTAACCTTTCAAAAATACACCAACCAATTTCTACCAAATGACATAATATTTTTTGTTTGCAACACCAAAGATAACGAACTAACCGTGGCAACATTTATCGCGGTCTCATACCAACATCGCGGCTGTACGTTACTGTTATCGCAGCCGGCGTGGACATCTAGATTTATTCGTCATGAGCCAGGACGTGGACATAGCAAGGAAATGTTTATCTACTACGTACTACGCTTACTTACCAGCGTTTTTGCTCGACACGTCTCCATTGCGAGTGTTTTGTTTCATTCAATGGGCTGGTGTTAAATTGGTTAAGAATGATCTTATTTGTTGGCTTGGCCTATGTCTGATCTAATTGATGTGTGAATTAGTAGTTGAAATTAGAAAGATGATAAGTTGAAACTTGAATTCAAAAATGTTTTAAAAGGAAGTTAGTGCATACATAATTATGTTTTATTTTATTTTATTTGAAAAAATATTACATTAAACAATATTACATTAGGTATATATAATACCTATTAGTAAAATATACAAAATTAAGTCAATGTAATACCCACAACATTTTCCAACTACATATTACAGTTTGGGATATAAGATGAGGGAGATAAGACGACGATGTTGTGGCATTTTAGAGAGCCTATGTCCCGCAATGGATGGAAATAGGTTGATGATAATAAAATTATATTAGCAATTTGAAGTGTTGGAATAAAAAGCTATTCGGAATATTTCAATAACTGACTGTGAATCCTTTGGTGATTCAGACAATAGAGCTTTTCATATAAATCATCATTACTTTATACCAAAACGTAAATTCCTATAAAACTCCACCCAACAAATCAAGAAGAAAATAACCCATACAAAATATCGTATCGTGGCAAAACGGGCACTTGTCCCCCAGTGAGCAGTGAGCACAGCATAGGGCGTAACGATAGCGGAATCGAACCGGCGATATGTTAATGCGCGTCCGATCGTGACGCACGACGTTCATCCTGCCGGACACTTGCTGAAGATCACCGCAATGATACGTACTTGAGAATATTTTTTATGTGTAAATAGCGTGGATGGGAGTCGTTGGCGATTGTTCCCAATGAGTTTTGTTATAGTTTCTTGAGTAATGAGATGGAATGAGGTTAGATGCTGTGAAGATCATTGTGGAAGTTAGCTTGTGGATTTAGCTTCTAGTATTTAATTCATTGATAAATATAAGTACGGTAGGGTAGGATTAACTAGTTCATAATACCATTGCGTCTCCTTATATGCTTTGGAGATGGTGACCCGGAAGTTTAAGACGCTTCTCATGCATGAGGGCGCGTGTTCGAAACCTACCAACGGCAAGTACCAATGTCACTTTTTCCGAGTTATATGTACTTCTAAAGATTATTTAGCGACCACTTAGAAACAGTAAATAAAAACATCGTGATGAAAATTGTGCTAATAATCTTGAATTAAAAGTTTGATTGAGTAAGCGTGGTAATTAATGTTCAAACCTTCTCCGAGCGAGGTGAGGCCTTTAGTCAGCAGCGACCACTTGTAAGCTGTTGATGATAATAATATCCTGCTTATTTCATTCTGCACAATAAATTGAAAAATCTCTTTTAAAAAGCAACAATATTGAATCTAGCTAATCATTCCCATTAGTTTCGACACACAAAAAACAAGAACACTGCCAAAAATTCATACATACATACACCTATCGGAATCGCAAAACGAGTTAAGTTACAGACCATCAGCTTCATTCAAGTCGTTCCCTCCATGTATTAAACACCTATGATATTATCGTGCAGTCCACGCATGATAGATGTACACACTCCCTAGCTCAACAAACACAAATAAATCAAGATGTGTGCAACGATAATCTCGACCGACTTTGTCACTCAACTCTTTGTTCGAAACTTTTTTAGTAGCTTTTTTTTATTCACGATCTGGCAACACTGGTAATGGCGGGCATAATGTTGTGTAGTGATGTTAAGACGACATGTTTAAAAAAAGAATTTCATAGATAAATGTTTTAGTTTAGATAGAAAGATTGTTATTGTTTAGATTGTTGTCTCTTTTGATTGACGTTTTAAATATTATTATTTTAATGTAGTTTTATTCTAGTGCTGGTTGACCATGGGACACTTGAGTACCTACACGGTTAGTGCAGTGCTAGTTGCCGCTAAAGAGTCGCAGATTCGAATACAGCTCACATTAAGTATTATTGTCGTCATGTTACGTACCTTATATGTCGAAGGGTTATAATTTCGTAGACTGAGCTCTTTATATTTCTACCGCCATCTCCCGCTCCCAAAAACAAATCTATCATAAGTAATAAAAGCCAAGGGGCCAGTCATCAAGAACAAGATATTAATATAGCTAATATGTATGACATTAATTTATATTCGATGTTTTAGTTTTTATCTCGATCTATCTTACAATCGAGTTGAATTCGAAGTGAATGTCATTCGTGTGGGGACCACTACCATTGGTAGAAGAATTAGTGTTAAGTAATTTTAATATTGTTATAAGTTAAGTAACTTATATTTAGTTGTGTGATTTCTTCTCTGGGTTGGTTTATTTGGTTGCAAATCAAAGTGAATTTTCAAAACGAAATGAATGAGTGAAACAGCTGGCTACTGGCAGACAACGTAATAATTTATTATACAAAGTAACTTGATGAACTTTCAATGTGAAGATTAACCGCGACACATGAAGGTCTCGACAAAGTCAGGACACAAATGACTACCATTCACTTACGCTATATATACACAAGTACCTAAACAAATATTTAATGAGCGTCCATATTTATTTATTCTGCTATCTTAGATAGTCTTGAGTGCTCAGCGATTACGGTGAGTTATCAGGCGAGATTGTGTTCCGCAGCCCGTGGTAGCGCGCGTCCTAGGTGATCGCTCACGGGCGTCACAATCACAGATTTGAATCACTGCGATTGTGACGCCACCGATGCACGACTATTTTAATTGGACCCTGATCTCAAACCAGATAAAACCTTAACAAGATGGCCGCTTTGTTTTTTCCCTACGTGTGTAGACACGTGTATGACGCTTGTCGGCCTTGTTCCAACTAACATTTAACATTAAATTCCATTGCTTAATTATACAAATTTTCAACAACATGCATTGTTCTACTGCATCCGTGAAGCAACTTTGTAGTCAAAGGGTACACCTAATCTAACCAGCTCATTGTGGCTCCTAGTCAAAACTATGCGGGCTAGCTTTCAACGAATACATGAGTCGCATGTTTCTCTCTTGTACAGACGCAATGACATGTTTATAAAGACAAAGGGCACAGATGTATATCATTTAACGAATCGACGTTCAGTTCGCGAGCGCTGCATAAACGACACCGAGTCACGCCATCTATCTGATTGTCCTGACAACCTTTCGCCAAGCCAACAATCACAAGCTTATAACTTATTTAGCGAAAAACAGAAGCTGGAGCGCGACTAACGAACCACGATAAGCTCGCGTTCGGTATGACGCTAACATTAAGCTGCCAGATAAAGGCAGCATTAGTCGGCCAATCGCGCGTCACCGAGCAATCGTAATGACCAATCGGAACGCGCGCACACTAGGATAGCGTGACCCGAACGCAATCCGATCCGAGCAGTGTTCGTTACCGCGAGATGGCGGCCGGTGCGCGGCCGCACCAATCGTCGCGTCCATCTCGCTGTCGTGCCCATATAATGATCTTCACAGGGCCAGGAGAATGAAGTTGAGCCTCTCATTAATTGGCGTTTTGAGTCGAGATCGCTGCGCGAAAGATAGGTTAATTCCTCGCTCGGTAGAGATCGTTGTCGCTCAAAAAGGAAGGTGAGCGAACGTTTTCTGGAAATCAGATCCAATTACAACGGGGTCCGTTAAGTTTTTGTTCTGTTTGGCCGCGGGCCCGCGCACGATATTGATGGACGAGCATCGGTCGTAATGACGGATCAACCATCCCGAGTGCGCGAACTTAATCTCGTCCACATTTCTCGCATTTGTTAAGACGAGTGGCCGGTGCTCGCGCCCCACCCACGCGGCGACATTTACATAGCACGGCCACGTCTCAATTAGGAGCGCTAATGTATGCCTCGACTCGCGAGGCTCCATCTGACTGACGTCGACAGATACGAGACGAAACGTGACGAGTGACGACTATCGCGGGACGTCGCTGCCAACTCACCATCGCATAGCTATTAACAACACTAATAGGAGTCGATATGGCATTCATTCTTTTTGCTACAATATTCTGCATTTATGTCCGCACGCGATAGATGCTCACTTGTATTGTTTTGATTTTCAGGTGAGGACGAGGAATGGGGAAACGAGAGCGAGGCGATGCCGGGAGAACCTCGCACGCCCAGCTCAGAGGGGGAGCGACCCGCGTCCAGCGGTGGCGCCTCACCAGCCTCTGGAGGCTCACCTGCTGCCTCACCACCTCGCTTACGCCTCAACACCAGTCTTGCTACAGACCCTGCGCTGGCACCGCAGGCAACGGCTCTCAAACATGAGCCGCCCTCACCATCTCCTCCTCCGCCACCAGCAGCAACACCACAAGCTGCGAGAGACTACCTCGCCTTAACGGCGGCAGCCTTCCCAGGGCTATTCCCAGGGTCTGGTCCTCCGAGCTATGTATGCAAACCTTGTGGTATACGCTACTCATCGTTAAGTACGCTACAAGCACATCAAGAACATTATTGTTCAAATAGACTTCCGAAACCCACAGAAGGGCCGAATGCGTCATCCGATCCTGTCGCAGATGAGTCCAGCAGTGATGCTAAAACTCCGCGACCTGCTGGCAAGCAGTACGCTTGCACGTATTGCTCATATAGTGCAGATAAAAAAGTGAGCTTGAACCGCCACATGCGGATGCATTCCTCATCTCCGGTCAGCAGTGGTACTCCAGCGCCAACGCCGACCTCTAACGGAGAAGTCACAGACGGTCCACCGGTACAAGACCGTTACTGCGCTGATTGTGATATTCGCTTTAGCTCAATAAAAACATATCGTGCTCATAAACAACACTATTGCAGCACGAGACAAGTCGTCAAACAAGCTTTGGCTGCAGCTCGGGGTGGCTCAGCAACGTCAGGGTCCGCCCCTCCTTCGCCTGGAGCCACACCACCGGCACAAAACCAAAACCAGTACGCACTCGCGTTACCCACGAATCCTATTCTGATTGTACCGTATTCATTACTACGGGGCGCCAGTACTCTCCCAGGGGCAACACTACCGGACCCAGACACGCCATGCTTTCTGTTACCAAATGGAACATTCCAACCAATCAGTCGGGCAATATCAAATATGAACTCTGATGGGAAAGAAACTGAGGTGTTAAAATCAGCCAACCGACCTCGAGAGCCTTCAAGAGATGGAGGTGTGACTCCATTAGATCTCAGTGTTCGGCGGTCACCAGAATCAGTAGTCACTGATGAACATGAAAAAGAGAATAGAATACGGTCAACTACTCCTGAGCAAATAGTATGCGCTCCTTCTCTACCAGGATCTCCAGGAACGCCGTCTCCTTCACGGCGGTCTTCGTCACCAAGTGCAGAAAGTTCACCAAAGCGACGGCGGCTAAACTCAAGAGGGCCGACTCCCAAACCCCCAAGTGTGCCGTCACCTCCTGAAGAGAAATTCGCGCCCATAGTTCCTCCTGCAATCTTGCCACCTGCCTTAGCATTACGCTTAGCATCAGAACTACCAGTAATTGGTGCATCTCCTCAAGTGCTTGTAAAACAGGGAGTTTCTAAATGCAAAGAATGCAACATTGTATTTTGTAAATATGAGAACTACCGCATACACAAGCGACATTATTGCTCATCTGGGGGTGGTGAGGAGCGCGCAAGTCCCGCGCCACCAGAGCCTGGCCCACCGCCTCAGTACCGCCAACTGATCTGTCTCGCGTGTGGAATACATTTCAGTTCGCTGGACAACCTGACGACTCATCAGTCGTATTATTGCACTAAACGTGAGACTCGATCTCCTCGAAGTGTGCCTGAAGTTCCACGACCTACGTCAGGGTCAGAGGGAGGTTGGAAGTGTCCTTGCTGCGACGTGGTGTCCCCGACGGCAGCGGCAGCGCAGCGCCACATGGACGCGCACGCTGGTGTGAAGGCTTTCCGCTGCACTATCTGTCGATACAGGGGCAACACGCTGCGAGGCATGCGCACACACATACGTATGCACTTCAACAACAAGAAGCCTGCTGATTTGCAGGTAAGTTAGTATCACTAAATACTGTAGCAAACTGTAAACTAAATATGATAAAGAGCCATCAGCCATTAGAAAAACGATTTTCTAAAATCATTACCTTGTTAATCACTATCACCACGCCAATATTAACATTCAAACTTCGTCTATTTCAGGAAGAGAGCTACATCTCGTGCGTTTTAGAAGAGGACAGCCGTGAAGCGACTTCCCCGAGCCCAGCGGTGGGCGGCGGAGAGCGCGTGCACCGGTGCGGCAGCTGCGCGTACACGTCCACGTACCGCGGTAATGTCGTGCGACACGCGCGACTCGTCCACGCGACAGACGAGCCGGAAGAGGAACAGACGTCTCCCGTCCCTCCCCCCACTGTCGACATCAAGAAGGAACCAGAGACAGAACTCGAGGAAACTCCAAACTACTGCAAGTCTTGTGACATTTCCTTCAAATACGTCAACACTTATAAGGCTCACAAGCAGTTTTATTGTACTGCCAACAATCAAGATGCAACGGCTAACAATAATGTGCCCACGCCTGCGAGGGTCACAGACACGCCTGTGCTATGAATTTCATTATTATTGATACTTGGCGTTCTAAATATATTTATGTGAGTTGCAGGCAATGTTAATATCTCATTTTTCGTAGAGCTTCATCAAGGAACTTGATATTACTTTGACTACTAGCGCCATCTATTATTGTTCCCCGTAAATATTTTTGACTTAGTAAAGACGCATTCAAATCAAACTTAAATTATATAGATTCATTTTATAACGTGTATATGAACTTGTTTCCAATTGTTATAAAGGTATGGTTATATTTTATACTGTTGTAAAGTCATTTTGATGAAATCTCACGTAAAAGCGATATGTAACAGTAAGACCTGTTTATATCAATGTTTACTCTGAAAATATTGCTCGCAGAAACCATAATTGCTTAAGTTGCTTCACCAGAATTTCTTGTAATTAATCCTAGACTAAGATTGTATCCTCTCGTTTTGAAATAAATTAAAATTAAATGATTGTGCAATAAATTAATGATTATAAAATTTAACGTGTACTGCATATCAATGCCAAATCGATGTTTCAAATTTTCGATTCGATGTTAATATATAAAAGGCAAAACATTAAATTTAGCTTAAGTTACGCCACTGTTTCTGATGTTATGATAACGTGCGCAAATGGCGTAGACGAAGTATAATAAATGTTTTTTCTTAATCCTTCAGAAATCTCAAGAACTCAAATGAGTAACTCAAAAAAGTTCTTACTCATTTAAGTTCTTGAGGTAAAAAGTTTAATATATTGGCTAATGTACATACAAGCCCTCAATAATTTTAAGGATTTTGTTACTCTGTTACTGTAAATTTCCTAGTTAAAAGTTAAACTTCGTCTTTGTATTAGTATACGGTTAAAACAATATTACCAAAATTGTAAATATATGTAAAGATATTACTAAATATTATTACCATTCATTCTAAGTGATTGTTCTTGATTTTTGTTGTTAATTTTTGTTTAATATTAATTAATTATTAGGCGAATTTATCTTCTACCCCATAAAGCAGGTGCTGATTCCATAATATGGTTTAATTTACCAGTGTCATTTTTTTAAAACAATATAGGTTTTCAAAAAATTACAACAGAATTATTTTTGTGTTCTTGTCACTTAAAACTGATTTTAATTAATGTAATCTATCGAAGAATGTGTCTTCAGATAAAATTTAGATCGACGATCTATGTACCTATATAATTTTCACGTATTTATTCAAAATTATGCCCAATAATAATGTTTAAAATGGTCATAAAGCTTACAAGAACGCAAACTGTCAGCAATTACAAATGTATATTATATTTCACTTCCTTTCCTTTGACAGTTTACAACTGGTTAACCACAGTATTTATCATTCCCGAACTAAAAGTATCAAAACGTAAGTGTTAATAAAATGACTGTGTGCCCAGTATATCTTGGCTCGTGGCGAAAAGTGGAACTAATCACGTTTCATAGCAAGCAGCGCCACCCCAAAATGTATTGGGCCAACAGTAAAATACCATGTTTTGTCAATGCCAAAGCATCGCTAGATTAATCGTAATTTGCATTTATAGTTATCTCATTAAATATAGTGTAGAATAAGTAACTACAAGACTTGTTCCCTACGTATAATTATTGTAATTTGTGTAACTTTTATGTTTTGTCTGTCTATAAAAGGAATGAGTCTCGAATCAGTGTTGCGATTAAAAAATATAGGTACAAAAACTAAAAAATGTTGTCGATCTTCCATTATGACGTATTTAGTGGACTAGTCGTTGGTAGAAGTGATTTTAAACTATAGGAACAAAACTACCATTTTGTAAGTCATTATTGTAAAAGTGGTCAGGCAATACTGTTTAAGGAACATATTTTAAGATAGCAACACCTTCAAAGTCTAAAATAACGTTAATTTCGAAATACAAGAAAAGTATATCCATTTTCATAAAAACAAAGAAAAATCACTTCTGCTAACGACTTATAAATTCAGTAGAATAAAACGTAATAAATCATGACATTTTGTGTAAAGAAAAAGGGTTAAAATGAAACACAGCATCTGATGTTATGTGCCATAACTGTGTTCTCAGTAAAAACATAGTTTTTAATGTAGAAGCGTCATCTCGAATAAAATCCTTATATGTTTCGTAAACGATGGATGTCTTAAATTACTTTCGCAATTTTCCGACATGTCTAAAATTATTTTTTCACAAGAAAAATACGTTTTCACGATAGGTGTTCAGTGAAAAAGTGTACTTACAATAAAGTATATTTGAATAAATAAATAACAGACTGCAGAAAAATATAAGAAATCTAAGGCTTTGGCTGCCAACAAATAATTGTTGAAGGCAAATCCTCCGCTAATGTCGGTCACCGGTGACTGCCATGGCGTTTAACGTGCTAAGAAATTCATAGGAAAAGAAATCTAAGAAATATATAGGTACACAACACAAACAAGGAAGCATAATTCTGAAATCGATTATAAGCGGGATTACACCCAAAAATCTGCTACTCCTAGCAGTCTCAAGAACAATTCCCAAAAAAATAACGAAAAACTAATTTAAGGCACCCATCACGTAGGTACCAATGTTTAAAATGCAACATTATTATAGTTAAGACGTTGAATTAAAGTGATAATAACAATTAATGAAGTAAACTGATGTAGGCATACAATGATATTGTAAAAATACCGCCAGACAATAAATTATTTATCACATATTAATATATGACTTTTATTTCCCGAAAAAAACGATTTTCCTACTTTAAAAATATGGAAACTATGTACCCCTGGGGACTAACGGTGGCCTGCAATGGGCATACTTGGACATTTTAAAATAAGTAATAATGAATACTAATAATTTTTGAACATATTAAGCTTAGAAATTGCAATAAACAAAGCAAAATCCTAGCTAAATAGTCTAAGATCCCTTGACTATACAAAGATATATTTTCCGATTGTTGGACAGGGTGGGAATGAGCATGGTTGATGTTAGCACATTTACAAAACATTCTAACATAGACAGGTTGTGTTTGGGAAAATCTCGATGTGTACAATACAAAATTATTATACAATACTGGCTTACAGGAGTTGCAGCGGTTTTGGGAGGTTGTGGCGGGCTTGTCCCAATAAAAAAAAATACAAAATTATGTAGAATTTCGAAGGCGGCTCTGAAGGCTTGGGTCACAAACAAATACCTAAGGGAATCGAACCCGCGATACACTGCGACGCAGCCAATCGGCCAAACTTATCAAGTGTACGTACTGGTAACGCCATCTCTGATCGCAGTCTGTAACTAATTACTTCACGGTAGAAAACCGCAACCCCCGAAATAAGTCTCTTTTGTAGGAAGTTCGTCCCTCTACAATATTTCAAAGAGCACGATAGATGGCAGCTCATTTGATTAAAAATAGAACGCTGATTTTCACGGTTTAGGTGCTTAATAGTAAAACAAAGTCAGAATACAACAGCAAAATTATTTTTTTGGTCAACCCACGGATGCTTCGCACCTTAACTCGTCGAGTACCGGTTTTGTAGACACAATTATAGAACAATAGGTTGCGGTCACCGGTGACCGCTTGGTATTTGACAGTTTAAATAAGGTTGTGCCTAAAAAATGTATGTACCTGTACCTTAGTCTTGCCTATTAATGAGCGGAATTACAAAACCCTAGGTTTAAGAATTGCTAAGATCACTGTCCAACCCCTAGGGGAATTTCAAGCGAGTCTAGTAATGACGATCGACTGCCTCGTTGGCCGAGTGATCGCAAGCGTGCTGCTGGGCAAGGGGTCTCGGGTTCGGTTCCCGGGTCGAGCAAAGTATAACTGGGATTTTTTTAATTTCTCAGGCACGGGGTCTGGAATCGTGCCCGGTATATGATGAGGCTCATCCCCTATTACATGGGACTTATAACATAGATAGTGAAGTGCGAATGTTACATTGTACAGTGGCAGTGCCGTAATGTCCACTTCTATCTACCTTCGGGGATAAAAGCCGTGATGGTAAGTCTAGTAATAACATATCCTTTTTACAAACGTATCTATCCAAAGACTCACGATGAACTTTTGGAATAAATTCATGAGTCACAGTTGACTTATTTTTGGTCCAATTTTGGGGTGTATTTATATATTCTAATAAAAACTACGTGAACATGTAGGTAAATCATTCTATGGCGTCTAGGACCTTTAGTTTTCGAGATATAATTGTTTTAGTTATTCACAATAAATTAAAGGACTGCTACTGCTACCCACTACCCAGTGGCTGAGCGACTGGCTGCTGCGCAATGTATCGCGGGTTTGATTCCCGCACGGGACAATTCATAAAAGATGTTGTCAAATGTGAGCTACGTGAAAACATATAGCGAAGTGTTTAATATTAAGGTCCGTATACTTCTGCCGGCCTCTTCCGGGCGTAAAAGGCGTGATGTTGCGTGGGAAATAGGTATGTAGGATGAAATTAAAGATTTTTGGGCGAGTTTGCGCAGACTACATGACGCTACGCCCGGTACGACGCATCATAGTTTAAAGTTTTCAGCACTAAGCAAAGTGCAGCGTGCATAATACAAGCCAAATAAATATCAACACTAATACTACTGAAATAAAGCCTCAACTCCAACAGCCATTTCTCAGTGATGCAAAAAATATCCAACAATATTAATTTGAACTTTATGTCTCACGAAAATAAAGTAGGAATTTCGCTGTCCGTGTATAAGACAGCGCTGCATAGCGCTGGCTAGTGTTGACAAAACAAAATAGCGCATGCGCGTTGACGTTATTGATTGATAGTCTAACAATTTATCTCGTGGAAGCACCACGGCGCGTCCTCCCGTGATTTAAAAAGATAATAAATATCTATTAAACTGGGGAGTATTCCTTATAATTCACTTGGGAATTCTGCCGAGTTCTGCGATCGTTTTGCCCAAGCGATGGCAATCGACTCAGGACGCTCGCGGCCGAGCAAAACTGACGCTTTCATTCTCACGAATGACAACCATAAGTGGAAGACTCCAGCTTCCCGCCAGGCTATGGTCAACAAGATGTAAGTTGGATTCAAGACTTTATTTTGTTTACAATAAGTCATAGAACTGCCTCTCGAATGAGCTTTATTCTGAAACTGTTTGTTCATTTATTTATTTATTTGGAGTAATCACGCAAAATAGTAGGTATCTATGTTTTAAATGTTACTTGCTTTTATTTTTGCGTACCTGTTTTGGTACCTACGTTAAGCAATGCCGCAATATCTAGAATTCAAAATTCTGCTCAGCGAATTTTTTACCCCATAGTGCTTAAGGTAAACATCACGCCTTTTAAGCACTAAAGGTGTAAGCAGAAATAATATAGCTAAATAATACTTAACTTAAAAACTGAACCAGGTACCCAATAAACACTCACTTCAGCAGTCAAGACTGCCTCAATGGCCGAGTGGGTTGTAGCACGGAGTCTGGAAATGCGCCCGGTATTTGGCAATAGGATCATAACATAACATGACATAACATCACGCCCATTTATCCCCGAAGGGGTAGGCAGAGGTGCACATTTCGGCACTTAATGCCACTGTACAATGTAACAAATAAATATTTTCATTTTCATTTTCAACACCCACTTTTCCCTATTTATGTTATGGTCCCATGTAATAGGGGGTGAGCCTATTGCCATATACCGGGCACATTTCCAGACTCCGTGCTACTACTGAGATTTTTAAAAACCCAATAATACTTTGCCCGACCCGGGAATCAAACCCGAGACCTCTTGCCCGTCAGTCGCACTTGCGACCACTCGGCCAACGAGGTAGTCTGTAGTAGGCAATAGGATCATCCCCTATTAAATGGGACTCATAACATATTGTATGTAGAATCTTAGTGAAAAGTGGGTGACACATTGTACAGTGGCATTATGTGCCATTATGTGCCCCTCTGCCTACCCCGTCGGGGATAACAGGCGTGATGTTAGAAAAAATAAATTCAGTACTCAAGCTTGTTTGTTTTATCTTTTATTGTTCATTAGGCAGAGCGTCATAGAAGCGACGGGTCTGCATGAGTACTCAGCGGCGGATTTGGAGGACAGCATCTACCAGAACTCCAAGACCAAGCCGGAGTACGTCATCATGCTGGTCTACATGATGCAGCAGCTCAAGAAAATGTGTATGTATCTACCTATATTTTATTTTTATAATCGCTACCCTATGTTTGTATTTTGTCTAGTGTTGTGGATGGGTCCCGATGACCAACCATTTTCAAAGAACCCTCCTCTTCAGATATAACAGTGCGATCCAGTTTCCAAACAAGTTTCTATTCTATCGTATTGCACTTCACTCATCATTAGGCGAGCCCATACTAGCCATTATTGCTCCCAAATTGGTACCTGACACGTACCTACTTACTATAAAGATTGCAACGACTGACTTGCAAAAGTCGGCTGGCAAAGAATATTATTTATGGATTACGTAAGGAGGCCATACATGCTAGGTTTTGCATGATGGTTTTAACCGTGCATGCATAACCAACAGGCAACCCATTTTTTTTTTAAGGGGCGAAAATCATCGAATGACTGCTCCCGCCTGGGTATATGTGTCTAAAGCCCTAGCGTATGTGTGATTAAACTGTACAGTTATCGGTGCATCGTTGCTCGGTTATGCTTGTCGGTTTTTCATGCACAGTTATAATAACCATCATGCATAATCTTAAACCTAGCGTGTATGGCCTCCTTTAGGTTAGCGTTAGTTAACGATCAGCGCCGCCCATGAACATCCCAATCACCTAATGCGCAGTCTTAATTAATCTATTTTGTTTTCTTTGTCCCCAGCCGCAAATAAGGCAGGAGACGCGATAGAGGAGGACGACGACTTCATGGTCGATGCCGCCACCTTCACCGACTTCATCTAAACCATCAATGTAACATACAGACGACTGCATTCATTAGTTAATAACTGTTGGACGAAACAAGCAAAAACAACCTTTAATACCAACTTAGTAAGGTCCGTGTTGTAGAACGATACTCAAGCTGTGATCTCTGCTCAAGCAGAGTTGGAAAGGGATGCACGTATCTGTTGAATGTATTTGCATCCTTTTTTTCTCTTGACAAGAAAAGAGATATCCGCTAATTATCGTTCTATATTACACTGTACAGTGTCTAACGCGAGTTTCTTTAAAATTAACACGATCGAGACGTTGCCACGTTTAGCTCTCGTATTGGTTTAATATGGAACTGGCCAATCAGAGCGCCGAACATCATAAACGTGTCAATTGCGTTATGTAAAACAAGCTTGCATTATTGCACTCTGGCCTCAAAGTTAATGAGTCGAATTTACAAGTCCAATGGCGGTACAGTATACGAGATTGGTGACATCCAGATGGTGCGTAGTAGGTTTTAGAATGACAGGGAAAGTTTGGCCAAATTATTTTTTAAAAAGGGGTAATGTTGGTCTAATTATTATTGATTAAGGGGGTGGGGTATTATGGGGGGTGATAACGGAAAAAGGGTATAGCTAGGGTAGGAAAAAATGTTTGAAATTGGGGTTGCCTTGTCAAAAGGATTTTTGTAGAAAGATAAGGTATACTAATCAATGCAGACTTCTGTCTCTTTCTAATTGTCTTTACTGTGTTTGGAATAAAAATCTGTCAAAATTAAAAAAATTTCGACCTTTAATGTTGTTTTATTTTAATCAAACTACAGAAAATGAACATTCCACTCTTAGACATCTGTTAAACTTTTAATTACCCTTGTTGCTTCATTGATTGATATTAGTTTAGTTTAATCTACTTTCAACCTTAACAATTTGTAATAAATCTATTAATGAAATTCACTAATTAGCAACTAATTTCTACACTATATATATACACTATATTGTACAGTGGCATTAAGTGCCGTAATGTGCACCTCTGCCTACCCCTTCGGGGATAAAAAGGCGTGATGTTATGTTATGTTATGTTCTACACTATAGTAGGTATATCAATGTCAAGACTACCGTTCAGCTCAAAAATAGCTTACACCGAAAAAACCCAAAGTAAAAAACAAGAAAACACAATAATAAGTAAAATTTAACATATTATTATAACATTTAATGAATAAACAAAACGCAACAATATTACAAAACGGTTCAATCTGGATAATTATCATCCGACGACTCATTTCTGTATTGTTCCCTAAATTGTTCTGTATCTTCATCTTCTCCGTAATAGAAGCCATCATCACTGTCATTCTTATACCCTGGATCATCATCATCATCAGCCTTATGGCAGTGTATTAGACCTCTGTTGGATAAATCTGGATTTTCTGTCAGGACTTTAGCTTTATATTTAGCATATGCTGGACCATATCTCTGAGCATCATCTTGAAGTATGTCCGGTGGATCATCATATATTTTGTCTTCATCCGTGTCACTGGATAGGTCGTCTTCTGTAAATAATAAATATATTTAATGACTGCCTGAGTGGTCGCAAGTGCGACTGTCGGGCAAGAGGGCTCGGGTTTAATTCCCGGGTCGGGCAAAGTATTACTGGGTTTTTAAAAATCTCAGTAGTAGCACGGAGTCTGGAAATGTGCCCGGTATATGGCAATAGGCTCGATCCCTATTACATGAAACTCATAACATAAATAGTGAAAAGTGGGTGTTACATTGTACAGTGGCATTAAGTGCCGTAATGCACCTCTGCCTACCCCTTCGGGGATAAAAGGCGTGATATTATGTTATGTTATTTTATGTTACTTGACTGCTACTTTGTCTGTTTGTTTAAACAGGTTTATCTCCATAACAACTGTTTCAAATAGTAGCCTATAGGCTACTAGCGGCCTGCCCCGGCTTCGCATTATATACAATATGCATGTATTATACATAAACCTTCCTTAAGCATCACTCTGTCTATTAAAAAAAACTGCATCAAAAGCCATTGCGTAGTTTTAAAAATTTAAGCATATATAAGGACAGACAGATGCGGATAGCGACTTTGTTTTATACTATGTAGTGATAAATATCATGCTACAATTAATTGAATCAATAGAAGGGAAAACCAACGGGTTCATGTTTATTTTCTGAACTCTACTTACCAATATCAACCCTCTGCATAGCTTGCACCATATCCTCTACATCTATGCTGCTGACTTCCGAGTCTGGATAATCATTCCTCCAATTGTTCTCATCATTAGAATCATCATCATCGTCCGCTTCATTGTCTGAGTCTCGCGTTGGATCATATGAATCTAGGACCAAGCCTGTTTCAACACTGTAATTAAATAATAGAGCGATTAGTGCATGTGTCCTATAATAGGGTAGTTTCCTAAATTTTATTTTAATGTCCATCTGGTACATTAATTTAATACTTTAGACACGTATTTTTTCTTTTCTCACAAAATTAAATACTTTCAACGATATATTCATTTGAAATATCGTGTGACGTCACAGCGTGTCACATTTTGTAGCACGTTATGACGTAACGATCTCCCACTCCTAAACTTACCGCTATTTTATCTAAGTATTACAATTTAATATGAGAAAATAAAAAAATACGTGTCTAATATTTTTTCATTATCTAACTGACGGACTAATTAGAGTTTTATTTATGATACCCTGGAAACTACCCAATTTAAGTGGAGTGATAAATTGTGACAACCTCATAATTCAAATGAAATACAATAAATCACTGCCTGCCTCGATGGCCTACTGGTCGCGGTTGTTTAAGAAGAATAACGAATTGAGTTTCTTCCTCGTTTTTCTCCATTCAACAAATTCAATCTACATTTTGGAACACCTAGCTTCACTGACGGACTGACTGACAGTCTATTATTTATTTTGTATTTGTTGACGTTTCAAAAGTACCAAATTATGGTTCAATTGAAATAAATGCTTTGACTTTGACTAAATGCAACTGCTGGGCAAGGGGTATCGGGTTCGACTTCCGAGTCGGGCAAAGTATTGTTGGGTTTCTAAAATTCTCAGTAAATGGAAATAAAATATAAAAGAAACACAAAACATTTATTCCACACTAGGCACGCACACAGATATATGGCATGTGCCTGGTATATGGCAATAAGCTCACCTTTTATTACATGGGACTCTATAACATAAACAGTGAAAAGTGGGTGTTATCTCTGTGTGCACTTCTGTCTACTACTGTGTAATGTTACAATAAATCAGTACTGTTAGAAAAATTGTATTCCATTTAAATGCAAACATAACATTTTAACAAAATACTACATAAACTGTCAAACACCAAGCGGTCATCGGTGACCGCAACCTATTGTTCTATAATTGTGTCTACAAAACCGGTACTCGACGAGTTAAGTTAAAAAATACATGCTAAATAATACTTTCCGCAAAACATTATAATAAATCCAGTTGCTGGACAACACTTCATCTACGCAATTCCAGAAGCAACAATATAAAAAATAATATAGGTAAGGTAGTAAATAAAAAGAAATAGCATGACCGAAATTAACTCGTCGAGTACCGGTTTTGTAGACACAATTATAGAACAATAGGTTGCGGTCACTGGTGTCCGCTTGGTGTTTGACAGTTTAAATATACGAAAACATTCTTTTGAAACTTACCCCACAAAGTTGTCTATCATAGATATATCAAACTCTTGTTTTATACTGGTATAAAGATCATATGCATATTGTAAATTCCCATCTTTATCGTCAGTTTTCTGCAGATCAATTAAATTGAGTACATCTGTATTCTCTCCATAGTTATCCTCATCTTTCAAACCTCGACTACAGTTGACTATTTCGTAACGACTCTTTGTCGTAACCTCTTTTCTTTCCTTCCTTAATTTTTCTATGATAGTGTCTACGTTTGGTAGGGTCTGCTGCTTTATATCTGTTTTTGGTAAGAGATTCTTGACATGTGTGGTTTCCTGTGAATAGAGAAGTTTGTATGTAATTTAGCCATAAGTGGGTGTTACATTGTACAGTGGCATTAAGTGCCTCTGTCTGCCTATTCGAAAATGATAGGCTGATGTGATTTAGTCATGAGGATTTCTTGTGATTGATTTCATGATACTATTAAAAATTGACTATAGAGTATACTATAACTGACTGCCTCATTGGTTGAGTGGTCTTAAGTGCAACTGCTGGGCAAGTTTCGGGTTCGAAATGCATTTTTTTTATAGGACAACCCCGCCCCAATCTCCCAAAACCGCTGCAACTCCTGTAAGCCAGGATCAACAAGTTTTTTTCAGTTGTCAGCTCATAAACTCAAACCAAGGATGCTCCCAGGCCGAAAATAATTTAGAGGTTAGACAGCAAAAATGTTTACAAAATTGAAACGCTCATTCTAAACACAACACAAATTAAATGTCGCCCTGCTTTGGTGAATTTATTTTATGCCCCATAATTTTCATTAGAAGTACAAACTTTCATAATATAAAATATACATACTTGATCTTCAACGGTGCCCCGGAACACGAACAACGATGGTGAGATTTCTTCTTTGTCAGTTTTTATCCGTTTGCACATAAGAACCAGCGTGTCCTGTGGATTCTCTTCGAGCCTACGTTTTACTCTCAACACTGTAGAAGATGCCATCTTCATGTACCTATTTATAAATTATTTAACCAATTTTCACAATAATAAACTTTAGGGCTCAACCTCATCTATGGGCTCAACGATCAATGACTTTGACATTGACAGGCCACTCAGGCCAGTATATTTTTATCTATATGACAGATATTAGCAATTACGTTTAATTTCATTCAGCGCCGACAGAAGAAAATATGTTGCTGTATTGTCTTAATTATTAAAATGATATATTATTTATTTATTTATTTATTTATTACAGTCACAACGGTTGATAACAAAAACTAATTAAAGTAACTGGACACATTAATAAAATAAACGATGAAATAATAAAACTAGAACAAAACAGAACAAAACATATACAACGAACCAGAAGAGTAAAACTTATTTAAAAAATGGTAGCATTCATAAGTTCCTCTCGCAGTACTTCAGGCATTCCGATAAAATTTCCTTCCATCCGTCAGCAAACAGATCACTAGTTGGATTGGAATCCAAGAGACCATTGAGCGCGGCCAGAGTGCGAGGAATCGGTGCTTTAGCACGTGCTACGACATGAGGGCACGGCAAACAATCTGTGCTTTTTATCCCGGCAGTAATTGTCTGGAACGTAAAAACGTGATAGTGACTCCAGTATGTCCGGAGCGTCAATAGCGCCACGGAGGGTTTCACAGGCTACTACAAGTTGGTTTCTTGCCCTCCTTACCTCTAGTGAGTTATATCCAAGACTACCCAATAAAAATTTTGTCGGATAGAGGTAGGAATAGTAACCGTGCATTCGCTTGTACAAATTCCTAAGAAAAGCTTTTTGAAATTCCACACACACAAGCAGGGTGCTTACTCTTGAAACAATTCTCAATGTCAATACAATTTCAATCCAATAAAATTCAATATCAAAACTATACAACCACAATCGCAGCTGTTATTATAGCATTTAGAGTACGGTATATAAAACCAAACTCAATACCATTTAGTTCATTCAATATCCACGCAATACGGATGCAATGGGCGCTAGTGTTGCAACTCAAGAGTACGAAATTTCACAATACCAATGTCGATCGATCGGAATTGGATTCAAGAGTAAGCCCCCTGGTTTCCAACTTACTACGAACCAGAGCATTAAATATGATCATAATGGCATGAGCGGTGCGAAAATCACGACAATTACGTAAAACAAAACCTAACCTTTGGAAGGATTGCTTTGCTATAGTGGTTATATGGTCATGGAAAGTTAGTTTTTGGTCAAATGTGACTCCCAGGTCTTTCATGATTGTCGACTTTGTAATACTGCAATTATTTATCTGTAATCGAAGTTAATTGGGTTCCGCTTTCGACAAAACGTCATAGCTTAGCACTTGGATGAGTTAAATTCCATCTTATTATCCACGCTCCACTTGTATACTGCATCAATATCTTGCTGAAGTGCCAAGCTGTCACGCTCAGAGTTTATTTCCAAGTATAGTTTCAGATCATCTGCGTATAAGAGGCATTTTGCATGAAGTAGAATTTGAGGAAGATCATTGACCATGATAAGAAACAGCAAAGGCGCCAAAATTGAGCCCTGACTTACACCAGAACGCGTATGATAGGCTCCCGAAACGTACATAGGTACCAAGTTTGACAAACTGTTGTCGATCGCGTAGATAGTCTGCAAAGAAATGTAGGAGAGATGGGGAAAACCCTATTTTGTTAAGCTTCTCTAGCAGTGTGTCGTTATTTATCCTATCAAAGGCCTTCCGGAAGTCAAAGTAAAGTATATCTACCTGACGTCCCCGATCCAAACTAAATGAGATGTAGTCCACTAAAGTTAGGTGATTTGTATCGACTGACCTCTTGCTCCTAAAACCGTGCTGCTCGTTACAGAGATACTTGTTTACTTGTTCGTAAACAATATTATGAAGGACGTTCTCAAAGACTTTTGCTGGGGTAGACAGGATTGCGATAGGGCGATATTCCTCAACAGAGCCCCTGTTTTGGGTTTTTGGAATAGGTGTAACCCTGGAAATTTTCCATTCGGTGGGATATATACCGGTCTGTAAAGCTAAATTAAAAATATGAAGCAGAGGATCAATAAAAATACTTCTTAGGTCTTTAACTATCTTGGGGGGGATGTTGTCAGGACCAACAGAACTATGAAGTTTAAGTCTATTTATTCCCTTAATAATATCTGCACGGCGAAGAGGGGCTATATTTATATAGCTATATGAAAGTAAAACTTGATTTATAAAATTGCTTTATTTATGTATAAATAATAAATATAACATTTATAACAATAAATAATTAATAACTAATAAATTCATCAACGTATAATAATATTTCTAATGAACCTTACTGAAATAACGAAACGCAAATGCTTTAGAAAAGAAACGTCAACGCGTCATTATCTGTGGTTTTGACATCTTTCTTTAGCTGTTTGTCTTCGTTACGGTTTCATTTCGTTCGTGGTCATTGGTCATTTCCATTCTTTTAGTTGGTGAAAAAATTAGTTTGGTGTGGTCGGCATCATTGAACGGATGCAAAATATTCGCGAATAATAGTCAGTTTAATTCAGAATTTTAATGTGTAGTTGCAAATACTATAACAATTACATGTAGCGGTTTAACATTTAATGAAAATTTGAAACAATTTAACACAATGGCTTCAGACGATAATTGGAGAACTTCGGCGTTCAGGCAGAGTGTGGTGTCCAAAATGTAAGTCATTATCTGTATCATTAACAGTCATTTTAATTGCGCTTGTGTAAAACATACTGATAACTTTAATTATTGAATATCCTCGTTTTTGGATTTCAGTGTGTTGTTGAGCCTAACTAATCATTATTTAGATCTAACTTTCTGCCCGCGTTTTCCTCTAGCCTAGCTAAGTTTTACCATAATAAGAATAATACCACAAAACACCCCCTTGCAATGTGGAAATTCAATATAAACCAAAATAATTTAACATTATCTTATAATATTATTATTAAAGAATTTAGGAATTAAATATACCATGTAATGATTAACTTTACGATATTCACCAATAACTTGAACATCTTGATGATCAAATCAATAATTAACAAACAAAATTAGGTACCTTGATAATGATTCACTAAACGGTAATTAAATTAAATTTCCTATGGAGATACCCCAATACATTTTCCTATAGATACTGAGTCATGTTTTTCCTTTCTTGTAATTATTGTGTAACTTCAAAATCAATCTATGCAATAGAATAAAATGTCATCATCATCATCAGCTCATAAGCCTCATGTCTCTCACAGAGAGGGTTTGAGCATTAATCACCATGCTTGGTCATTGCGATTTCAAATATATAATTAGAAATTATAAGTTCTGGTTTCGTCATGATGTTTGCCTTCCCCGTTGGTCAGTGGTGTCTAAATAATCTTAGAAAATATATAAATAATTAAGAAAAAGTGACATTGGTACTTGCCATTGCTAGGTTTCGAACCCACACCCTCATGCATGAGTAGCGTCTAAACCTCTGGGCCACCACAACTTATATAGAATACTTATAGAATGAAATGTATATTAGTTAATAGACTTACCAATAACAATCTCAATAAACCATACATCAATATTGAAATAAGAAATTTTATAAGTATTGACATGATTTATTCCCAATCACACACAGTGAGGAGGTGATCCAGCGTTCAGGAGTTCAAGTAGCGCGGAACAGCAGTGAGATGGAGAACCATGTCTTTCTAAAAGCTAAAACTCGGGAAGAATACATGAACATGGTGGCTAAACTTATTTTGCATGTGAGGGAACTTTGTAAGTATACCATTTTACAGTCTAAAATATATATCTACAATTATCAAAATAAAGAACAACTGTATTAAAGTTATGTATGTCTTTCAGCACAATCAAAACAAAATCAAGGCCAGCAGCAAATGCAGGGCCCCAATCAAGGACAAACTGGGCCAAGTCCACAAGTCCAGGCCCAACAAGGGCAACCCCAACAGGGACCTAATAATCAGGGTGGCCTTACACCAGATCCAATCAATGCCCTACAGAATTTAGCGTCACAAGGGTCTAGAAATCAAATGATGACAATGGGACCTCAAGGACAGATGCAGCAGCAAGGTGTGATGGGCCCTAACCCTGGAATGGGAGGCATGCAGGGCCAAATGGGTCAACAAGGTCCAATTGTGTCCCAAGGACCTCAGGCACAGACAGCTACTAGTCTACTTCAAACCTTGAATAGGCCGCAGATGAACATGCAGCTGCAGAACAAGTTGGGAGGTCCAATGGGGATGGTGAGCAACCAGGGCCAGATGGGGAATAATATGGTTGGTGGCATGGGAGGTATGGGTAACCCAATGGGCAGTCAGCTACAGAACCAACTTGCTGGTGGCATGCAAGGACAGATGATGCCAAATATGTCTATGCCCAATTCAATGCAGGTGCCAATGAGTGGGTCCAACACTATGGGTCAGATGCCATGCAACCAGGTGGGCCAAATGGGTCAAATGGCACCAAACAATATGCAAGGGCAGATGCAAGGACAAATGGGTAAGTTCACCCTCAAAATAATAGATCTGTAGATTTTAATTGTTATTCTTTAACATCAAGTATGTTGATAAAACCTATTTTTATACTATAGTTGATCATTTTCTTCAAAAATACACTGTATGTTGAAAGGGGTCACTGACACCTACTTCTTAATTGTAACAGATAATATATTATTTAAATGATTCATCTTTTAAAATCTCAAAGATGACTTTTAAACTGTCAAACACCAAGCGGTCACCGGTGACCACAACCTATTGGTCTATAATTGTGTCTATAATGACGGTACTTGACGAGTTAAAGTGTTATATGGTATTTTTTGCAGTAGGTGGCATGGGTAACAACCAGATAGTGGGGTTGAATATGCTGCACATGGGTCGCGTGGGAGTGGGCAATAAGCAGGAAGTAGGAGGAATGATGGCGGGTAGTTACCAGGGTGCTAGGGCACCTCCTCCCACTCAGTTTCTTCGTCAGAGTCCTTCGCCCTCAGCTCCTTCACCCAGCATGGGTGGACCTAGTCCTATGGGTGAGTAATAATTCTTTATTGTTTTAGCAGCCATTTTTAAACAGGTCAAAATACAAGTCTTATTAAGCCTTCTATTACTTTGTGCACCGAGGAAGAGATGACTTCAACAAAGTAAGCCATGACAATTTTACTCACCATTATATGTAAATTCTAAATGTAATAATAATAAAAAACAATATTGATTTTATCTCTTCTAGCTGAGAATTAAAATGAGTCAGTCATTAGGCTTTCTTCTACATATATTAGGTAATGGCTTTTTAATGTCTAGTAATTGATTATTAGTAGTAAATATGATATTTGACAACAATATGTGCTATGCCATAGAATAATGACTTCTTTCTGGGCTCCTACAAAATATGCCTGATGTGTCATAAAATGTACTATTTATTCTATTAACTTCTTCCCACTTTTTGTCAGTCTTTAGATTCTCATAAAGGTAACTTGTGTTATCGTACACCAAATAATAACTAAAACTTCACACTATTCTTTAGCTGACATTAAAAGAAAAACAGAAAACCCAATAGGGATGATGACAGGGTATAAAAATAAAAAAATCTAATTAGTCCGTCAGTTAAGTAATGAAAAAATATTAGACACGTATTTTTTTTTCAATCAAAGTTTAGGAGTGGGGGCTAAAACGTCATTTCTACGTATAAAATGTACATAGAAGTGACGTCACGCGACATTTTAAATCAATATATCGTCGAAAGTATTCGTTTCTGTAATAAAATAAAGAATACATGTCTAATGTTTTAAAATAATCTACCAGACGAACATTAAAACAAAAATTAGTCATCTGCCCTATTATATTTTTTTCAGCTCTGAATCCAATTCAAGACTCCTTGCTTTGTTATACATTATCAACAATAGCTAGTCAAACCTACCATATTCACAATGAATAATAAATTACACAATTTTCATTATTAGGTGTGATGGGCACAACGATGACGTCACCGATGTCGTCACTGGGCGGGCTGGGGGCCTGCGGCAGTGTCGGCAGTCCGTCCCCGTCCAACCCAACGCATCTACAACATCATGTGCAACAACCACAGAGGTATGTATGCTATAGACTGAGCAGTTATTGAATTAAGTCTTTAAAGATAGATAAATAAGGTTGTAGTTAGATTGACAACTTGTTTAGAGGAATAGACTGAGGAGTTACTGAATTATAATATTTAATGACTAATAAATAAGGTTTTCTTTCGGTAAACAATTTTTTTGGACAGATAAATTTCATTTGTTGGCTTTTTGCTGTAAAATCTCTACTATTTTCCAATTGCAGTTGCATATTCAAGTTTTTTATTGGCCTAATCTACCAGTTATGGTTACCTTAAATAGCAAAGATGTTGAATTACTAATTAGAACAAAATATCTATTTAATTTTGAAAGACTTCAATTACTTTTTGACGGAAACAACTAACACTTTTATGTAACCATTATTTGGCATTTATAACCACAAACAAAATTATCCTTACCGTTATAACAATATGGTCTATTATTGTCTGAATACTGGTCGCCTAGGGGCGTCGGTATGGGTATGGTAGCGTCCCCCTCTTCGTCCCTGAACACGCCGGTGGGAGCGAGCGTGGCGTCCCCTGGCGGGGAGGAGGCAGCTTATCGAGAGAAGGTCCGACAACTTTCGAAGTATATCGAACCGCTACGTCGCATGGTGCATCGCATGGTTAGCGAAGGAGAGAGTGAGTATTGCTTTATTATTATTATTTATAGTATGAGTTAAGTTTATGGGACCTCTGCTATTAAGCAGATATTGTGCCGATATACACTTGCAACACCAGAAATATCATGAGTGCTTTTACGACTATGCAAATATCTTAAATTTTTAATAAAGTACACCATAAATCAACATCAACATCACACATTTTATCCCCGAAGGGGTAGGCAGAGGTGCACAACACCCACTTTTCACTATTTATGTTTAGTCCCCATGTAATAGGGGGTGAACCTTTTGCCATATACCGGGCACAATTCCAGACACCGTGCTACTACTGAGATTTTTTTTTAAAACCTATTAATACTTTGCCCGACTCGGAAATCGAACCCGAGACGACGCCAACGAGGCCGTTAAAAAAGTGATTACAAAAAAGACATCAATTATTCCATTTCTTACAGTAATAAAATCATTTAAATCTTTCAGT
Organism: Spodoptera picta; assembly: GCA_038387885.1. NCBI lineage: Eukaryota > Metazoa > Arthropoda > Insecta > Lepidoptera > Noctuidae > Spodoptera > Spodoptera picta. The sequence goes on from JAZHFQ010000271.1 coordinate 381,301, forward strand.
AATAATGCATACATACATACTAATGACTTTGACATTGTCAATAAACCCACAAAATATGATTAATGCTCATTTCGTTTGACCTCTCTGACCCCTATGTATCATACATTTATAACTGGATTGTTTTGCTGTTTGTTTATCCCATCGTTGTGTAGATAAGACATGAGTCATATCATTAACGTATTATTTAACAATATTCTTTGTTACCATTTTATAATATTCTAAGACTAAACTTCTTTCTACATGTCCAAATCAGCGTAACATGGACATGTAGAAAGGATGGATGAAAGTAGAGTAACGAAAGAAGTATAGCGAGCGGATATGAATGGGGCCGTCGGTAGAGGGCGCCCTAGACGGACATATAGTGACCGGATTGGCGATATATTAAAGAAGGGTCAAATTAAAAGTACCCTTAACCGACGAGCATGCATGAAGAGATTGATGACTGTTGATGAAGCGAAAGAGGTATTTAGGAATCGTAGTAATTGGCGTTCTCTAGTCTCTGCCTACGCCTATGGGAGACAGGCGTGAAGTTATGTATGTATGTATGTACTAAACTTCTTGTAAAATGACCAAACGTATATTATTATGCACTAGCGCATTTATCGTTCGCTATAATTCTGGGTAAATCTATAAATATATACAGATAAATAAAATTGGAGTATCTGTTTGTAATATTCAACATAACTGTTGTTTTACTACGTAAGATACAAATACCAAAATAATATTTTTTTAATTTTTTGTCTGTCTGTCTGTCTGTTTGTACTGGCTAATCTCTAAAATGGCTGGACGGATTTTGACAGGACCTTTACTGGCACGTAGCTGATGTACTAAGGAGTAATATAGACTACTTTTATCTTGGAAAATTGAGGCTATGAATAGTTATGTCCTAAAATGCTTTCTACGTGGAGGAAGTCCCAAACAACAGCTGGTCATCATCATTAAAAAAGAACTTACTCATTTTAGGCCGGCAATGCATCTCATAACTCTTGTCATATTAAAAAACCTAAAAATAGCACTCGTGGTTAAATAACCATTTGTTATTAATCTAAATAGAATAATAACAAAACTGATGTAAAATCTATTTAGCAGCATCACAGCCTACTTCTTTAAGTAAAAACAGCCATTTTTTTAATGTTGTCCCACACTAGGATTTTCTCCTGTGTCGTGGGTGCGTTTACAAACATACAAGTTCACATACACATCACACCCAGACCTGGAACAACAATCTGTGGATCAGACAAAGAGTGTCGGTTGGTTGACGGTTGTCCAGCTACCGCACCAACTGTGCTGTCTATAGCCATAATTTCACTCAGTGTAAAACCAACTGGGCACTAATTATAACACTTTTCTCGACAGATGTTGAAAAGCTGACAAAAATGAAGAACTTATTGGATATTCTGTCCAACCCCAATAAGCGCATGCCGCTGGAGACTCTCATCAAGTGTGAGGTCGTGCTGGAGAAACTGGACTTCAAGAGGGGAGAGGGAGTCGTTGTTCCCAGCACTGGGAAGGTAAGGAACTTGAGATCTTCTATTTTATTACAGTTTAATTGCACGCCTAAATTGTGTCTTATTATATTATAAAATCTCTTGCAGAAATATTTGTTAAATACGACGAGTTTAAACTGTCAAACACCGCGCGGTCACCGGTGACCGCAACCTATTGTTCTTTAATTGTGTCTATAATGACGGTACTCAACGAGTTAATTTAGATAAAGTCGAAAAGCTATATTGATTTCTGTCGGAATAATACTATATTTAAATCAAATAACATACATACTATCACGCCTTTTATCCCCGAAGGGTTTTTTTTTTTTTTTTTTTTTGTAGGGGGGAAAATCATCGAATGGCTTCTCCCGCCTGGGTGTGGCGGGAGGGAGTGTCAGACTCTTACTGACTAAAAACCACCCCGTTCCTTCTCCTGCACGTCGAGCCGGAGCCCCGGTTACCCGTTAGGTTCTCCGCGACTCCGAATCGGCATCGGCCGTATTGGGCCCCATCTGTGGTGGTCTGATGGCTCTTTGAGGCGCGCGCGGAACGCGACGCGCCGTACGCTCGGGTCTGTTTCTGGTCGGACGGGGAGCCACCCATGCTCGCCGTCCGCAGGCCCGCGCTTACGGTGGCCGGAGATCGTCCCGCGATCCCCGACGCCCGGTGTGTCCTTCGCGATGGCTGGGTTGCGAGGAGGCAGCGCTTCGCTGCCTCACGCGTCCCGCCTCCTCCTTAGCTAGCATCACTGCTTCGCAAAAGGAGGAGACGGCATCCCAGTCCCCCTCGCTCCGCATCATGGCCTGCACTAGGCCCGGACGCGAGAGGTCGCCATCGCCGATCACTTCCCTGAGGACACGGCGGTGCTCAGCCCACGAAGGGCATTCTCCCACCGTGTGTTCCACCGTGTCCTCAGGGCGGTCCTCGCAGTGATGACACCCGGGCGTTTCCTCCCGTCCCATCAGACACAGGTACCTCCCGAAACTTCCATGTCCGGTGAGGACCTGCGTCAGGCGGTAGGTGAGGACGCCGTAGCGTCTCTCAAGCCACTCCTCAAAGAGGGGACTTACCGCTGCGATGGCAGCGAGCCCAGCCCTCGGTTGCGACAGTCGTTGCTGCCATTCCGCCATGAGATCGCGCCGGAGCTCATCCCGCCACGCACCTATTTGGCGCGGCAGCGGGGTTTCGCCCCGGCGACGTGCCTCCGCGCGCATGCTGTACACGCGCGCGAGCACCTTCGCCTCCAGATCCCACGGCGGTAATCCGGCAAGGAGGTTCGCCGACTCCCCAGAGATCGTGCGGTATATCCCCGAAGGGGTAGGCAGAGGTGCACATTATGCCGCTTTTCACTATTTATGTTACGAATCCGATGTAATATAGGGGGTGAGCCTATTACACTACCTATTACACTATTACGCATAAATGAAATACTTATCTGTAAAATTACAAGTTTGTACGTTAAAATATAATTATAACTGAGCTTTTGAACTATAAACCGATCGCAGTATTTTCTTTCACATACATAATAATAGCAAAGTTATACTTATAACAATAAAACAATGTACTAAAACCTACATTTTGATACTTACTTGACAATTCTTCTCCCAACAGGAACAAATATTCAATCCGTTGTTAGAAGTAGTAAACAACTGCCTACAATCTCCCCTCGCTAACCACACACTCAAACGCACCTTCGGGTCTGCTCTCGATGCGCTGAATGGACCAGAAATGAGGTAAGATTAACTACACATACAGTTGTCATATTACTTAAACTGTCAAACACCGAGCGGTCACCGGTGACCGCAACCTATAGTTCTTTAATTGTGTCTATAATGACGGTACTCGACGAGTTAAGTTGTTAACATAATGTTAACACCGCGTTCCCGATTGCTTCCTTTCTAAGCCTGTAGTCCGCTCCTACTTTTTTCACTCCACTATTTGTCTTTCGCAAGCTTAAATCTGGACTTTTTTTATGGCATAATAAACGAGCAGACGGATCACCTGATGGTAAGCAATCGGCGTCGTCCATGGACACCTGGAACACCAGAGGCGTTACAAGTGCGTTACCAGCCTTTTGGGGATTAGGAGTTTGAGGATCGTTGGGGATTCAGGTATTGGGGAGATTGGAGAAGGGGAGGGTAATTGGGCCTCCGTTAACCTCACTCACACGACGAAACACAACGCAAGCGTTGCTTCACGTCGGTTTTTCTGTGAGGCCGTGGTATCACTCCGGTCGAGCCGGTCCATTCGTGCCGAAGCAGGGCTCTTCCACTTGAAAAGAGACTGAGGTGATGATAAGGAACCCAAAGATAAAATCAGATATCTCAAGTCTCTAAAGTCTAAATACCACAATATAAAGTTCATGATCATAGTCTGCAAAAAACTAAATTCTTAATAAAATATATTAATGTTTCCTTTTTGATTCCAGAAATTTACCGACGCCTCAAAAGGTACCAAAATTAGAAGAGCCTCCCATGGAGATTCCAGATGTTCTGCAAGGGGAAATTGCCAGATTAGACTCCAGGTTTAAGGTAAGATATTCTACAGAAACGTGAAACAAAAATGTTTTATCTTTTGGGTGCCACGCCGACGTCTTACGTTACCGACAGCGTCAAAATTGATGTTCTTAGTGGCTATAGGCGTTGAAAAGGTTAATTAGCATTAAAAACAGTTTATTATACTAACACAAACATAACCTAACTAGACTGAAGTAAACCTTAAAGCCAAACATAAACGTGTGTATATTATCTTCTCACTATGTCATATCATCACCTACTTTACCCACTACTCCTCCGGCAGGTATCCCTAGAACCAATGTCGTGGTCAGGCGGTGCAGGAGGAGGTGCCATAACCCTGGTGGCCGCGCTGGACGAGCCACGCCTGCCCTGTGTCGCTGGAGTCCACGTCGCCGTCCCAAGGGACTATCCTGCCAGGCCACCCGTCAGACTAAAGCCAAGGACGGCCAAGAATTATGCGCCTGACTCCTTCTTAGCTCGGCTTGAAAAGGCCATGGATGCTCGGTGTGCCAGGTAGCTATATTTTGTTATTATTATATACTTTTTTGTGGGTTTGAAATCGTTACTTACTCCTCTTGTCCTAGATGAGACGGGGGGAGTATTAAATTGTTACTGACTAATTATAATAATTTAAGTAAAGTTAGATTTATACACAGATTGTTGAAGATCGAAATCGTAGTTCGATTTGCTGTGTATCTCGAAGTAAACTAGTATTAAACACCTGTTTCACAAGTCAGATGTCTAAAGAAACTAACAAACATCAGCTTCAAAACACCTCTTACTATTTGCGCAAACTTTTATCTATTTGCGCAAACTTTTACCTACTTGCGCAAACTACCGCACAACATTTGCGCAACTCACCGTATACATTTCTTCCACAGGTTACCAAAAAGCTGTTCAGTAGGACAGCTACTAGACGCGTGGGAGATGAGTGTGAGACAAGCCTGTGCCCCTACGCCCGTGGCCTACGCCCCAGTCCCAGCGCTGGGCTTGTAAACAAGTAACATATCCTATAAATATACATAGTTCCCTCATCATGCAAAATTAGTCTCTTAACCTACAAAGAGACTGAATTGTTCGTTGAGAGCTATGTATTGTGTTCGTTTGTCGATATAATATTTAAAATATCTCAAGTTTGGAACCGCTTTTAGCTAAAATTGATGAAAAGCGGGAGTTTCTATAATGTGTGTATACTTTTTTGCTCTAGCTAGCACCAATAACAAATGTAGTAATTCTACTCTGTTGATCTTTGCGCAACAATAAGTTTGCGCAATGAGACCATTGTATGCCAGAGGCAGTTGTGAGAATTGAACTTGTGAAAACAAACTGCATCTAGATAGCCTTTGGCATATCCATGTTTCATTAAAAACCGCTTCGAAACCCCAATAAAACGTACATTGTCTTTTTTAAACAATATACTTCATAATTGAGAACAATTAGATATATTAATAATATTTATTAGTGAATAAAATTTATAAAAATAGGGACAAATTAATTACAGAGGGTTTATCAAGTGTTGTAATATACTGCAATTATGTTAAGATAAATAAATAGTATATATTGTTGATGCATGTTCCTAAATAACTGTATTGTGGAGTGTCTGATCAATTTTCAACCTTGACGACGTGAGTATAAGGTTGTAACTTAAACGTATTCTGAACCTTAAAGGCTATGGTCATAAGGTTGCAAATCAATTGTAGTGTATAGGTATAGATTCTCATTAGCTTGATTTGAAGTAAAGTTGGAGCATGGTAAAGGATTTTCGACCTTAATTAATTGTTGTAAATTATAAATGAGTGGTTCTCCATTTATATATTTTTTACGCATGTGTTGTTCACTTATTTACGTGAGGATTTAGTTTTTAAGTAATTTCAGCTAATAGTGATATAGATTTTTTTATTACAGTTGTTTTAGTTCAAACTTGTTTTCATATTATCTTTTGTTAATGAAAACTAAAAATGTTTTTGTCTGTACAATATTGTACCTTATGTCCTTTAGATACGATTTCTTTTTGTATGATAGAAACTTGATATTTTTCATGAATTGTACAAGTATACAAAATCAGATTCCTTCATGATCTCACCTTTTTCGATATCCTCAATAAAATATGAAATCTTTCTACAAAACAAAGCTTAAAAAAATTTAATCTATTCTGTACTATATTCAAAGAGTCATAAGGTACAATTTTGTACAAACATTCATGTTTATGAAATGCTAAATAGGTATAAGAGTAAAATTAATGTAAGAATAGAGGGATCTTCTAATTTTAATGACATATATTATTATATATTTTGCATACGTGATATATAATCTGTGATAGTTTGAAGAAATATATAATACTTGTATTCACAGTAGTTAAAAGTAATATTTACTTCAAAATCTTCAAATCTAACTTTGACATTGAAATTCCGACTTTATTCTCTTCGTAGTATGATTCATTTTAGTTTGACACTAATATTTATGGGAATTATTCGTTTTATTTCAATAGGAATCGTTCTGAAATTGAATTAACAACCTTAATATAATGAGATGTAGAGTTTAAATTGGTATAACGCACACAGTAACAATTTTAGTTTTAATTTTTGTGTTATAGAACAAAATTTAGGAATGATCTTGAATGAAAATCATTATTTGCATGTTGTAGTTAAAAATTGTGTTGACATGTATCAAATTAAGTTACATAATAATAATAGCGACGCAATCGACACGTTATCCTTTTAGCATATGTCGCGGAGAACCTAACGTGTAACCGGGGCTCCGGTTCGACGTGCAGGAGAAGGAACGGGATGGTTTTTAGTCAGTAAGAGTCTGACACTCCCTCCCGCCTCACCCAGGCGGGAGCAGTCATTATATTATGATACAGATAACCCGTTAGGTTCTCCGCGACATCACGTGATACACTAGAGACACGTGTCGCCATTGACGTTAGGTCAAGTAGCGCGACGTTGCGGGACTATCGTTGACATGTCTGACAACATCAACGTCGATGGCGATACGTGTTGCACGACACCTGCGAACAGCTTCGCATCAAACTTCCTTGTGCGTACTGCTAAGGAGTGGAATTCTTTGCCAGAGTCTGTATTTCCTGAAGGGTATAATGGGATGGCCTGGGTGTCTTCAAGGCCCGAGTGAATAGGTTGCTCATGGGACGATGTGCTCCATCGTAGACCGCTTACCACCAGGCGAGATAGAGGTCAAACGTCGATCCATAAAATATAAATAAAAATTGTCCCCTCTTGTCCTTGGCTTAAAACCTACGTAATTTCCCATGATTGTAGATAGGAAAGTGTAGCCAGATATAAGACCTATTTTCGAATACCGGTAAATAAGACCACAATAATATTTTACTAAACTAAAAATTGTACCCTGGTTAGTATGGGTACTATGCCACATCCTTCTACTTCCATATATTCCCAGAATTACTATAAGTCCAGACTTCCATTCTTGCATAAAAGACTTGAGATGAACGTATTAACTTTTAATAATACAAAATAATAAATTGTGGGCGGAGATTTTAACAACGACAACTCATAAAGAAACAAATATGGTGTTGTTAAGACGTAAACGTTATTTTAAATGCTGATTTTTCAATTTATATTATTCTAGATTAGATAAATTTTTTTACCCGACTACTAAGAAAAATAACTTCGGGCTGGAAAAAGGGCTTCACACGGGTGCAATATGCATGTATTATATATATAAACCTTCCTTAAGAATCTATCTATTTAACAAAAGCGCATCAGAATCCGTAGCGTACTTTAAAAGATCTAAGCATACATAGGGACAGACAGACGGCGGATAGCGACTATGTTTTATACTATGTAGTGATATTGTATCGAGATTCGGTTAGTTCATTTAATCTTTTGGTCTGTTAGGAAGCATGTTACCTGAATTTGTCCATAGAATAATAATAACTTTATTTTATTTGGTAGGTACATGGAAGTACCCATTTACTTTCATGTATATTGAAATGATGATTGAGAAATCAACCTCGAATATTTAAAGAAATGTCCTCGTAATTAATATAGAGAAAAGATGATATTTTTATATTTTTTCATGAAGGTCCCTTTTTATGGAGTTTTGATCGACTTATTGTTGTAAATTTGTATTGAAATAAGCAATAATTTACTTGTTTGTATTTTAAAATAAAATGTAATTTAACTGTATTTAATATGTGTTATTTACAATGAAACCTTGTTCTTTGAATCCTTTTAACCCGTTGGCTGATGGTATATAAGACACAATAGAAAACTCATTGTGTCTCGTGTAGATCTACGTTCCGGTATACCACAGGGCCTTCCAAAAACCAACGTAAGATATTGAATGATAGTGATGATATTCTGCAAACTTTTTGGTAAAAAAATTAATTTTGAAAAGTTAAAAACTGGACTTAATCTTTATAATGATTCTAACGACTGTAATCAGTTGCTAATTACAAACATGAAAGTTATATAGTCTTATTAAACTGTCAAACACCAAGCGGTCACCGGTGACCGCAACCTATTGTTCTATAATTGTGTCTACAAAACCGGTACTCGACGAGTTAAAAAAGTCTAAGTTTTTTTTAAGCTTAGACGTAAAAAAAAAGAAAAGTTAAATAAATTGTTGTGAAAACGTTATAATTTCGTTTTTGCTACGAAGTTTGACTCATCTAGTTCACTTGACAAACGACAAACTCAAGCGTCTTTCTTCAATAAAAATTCAAACTGTATTATCGCTCCCTCAATGGCGATATTGTGAACCTCTTGTTTTTGATATTAGGGAATTAGCTAATATTCCACCATTGCACATTCAATATGTGACAGCTGCTGTGAATGGACAATAAAGCACTTGCTACATTTGCGCTAATTGATGACCAAAATACTCGGTAGCCCCATTTGAAAGTATACAAAATAAAAAACAACATAGACTTGTACATGACATTTAATACAACAACATTACAATGAGAACTGGTACAGTTGCGTGTTAGGCCGCGCGGGCCGCGCGCGCGTGCAGGCTGCGTCCCGCCGCGCCGCGCCGCAGCACGACCAGTGTCGCGTGCCCGGCCACCCTGCGTGCCCGTGCCCACACCCTGGCACACAGTGCAATATTATACACTAATATACTTCGTTTATTCGACTTAGTAGTTAAATTAACAAAAACCACGTGAGTACCGTGAATCTACCGAGAAAAGCTCTAAAAACAGGAAGAACCCCTCTGTGGTTCGAAACTAGTAGAGCTTTTCTTAGTATATTCACGTGAGTAACCCGCGATTTTAGTTAATTTAGGAAGTATCTCACGATAGTTATTATAAAATCTTGGTAGTTAAATATTTGGATTTTATATATTTTATATAAAGGAATTTAAGTGGCAACTTCAACTTTGGTTTAGCAGTCTAAAGGCGCTAGTGTCGCATTAGGTTTCATCCATATATTCTGTAAAATAATTGATGCTTTTTATACAATTTGACGGTTTTAATTAGAACAGAAAAATTCGTGTAGTGTTGGTTCATTAAGGTCGTTACTTTTTCATTTATGATTTGAAAAGACTCAATCATTATTAACCGTCGGCAATATTTGCTGTTGACCTATGGCCCTCCTATATTTAAAAGGATTTGCCATAATCTTCATAATGACGACGGTATCTCCTCATACCCTTACGTTATCCATCTCCATCTTATTTATTTTATTTTATTTATCTCAACTTCATACAACAAGTGTGTACAGATGGACTTAATGCCTTGGGCATTGTCTCCCAGTCAACCTTTAAGCAGTGCAGAGATGAAAGTAGCAGGTGATTTAAACCTTTATAAATAGGCAATGTACCAGTGTAATAAATAACAAATCTCACAATCATAATATTCAATAAACACTAAACATATAGGTATATTTGAAAACTTATACATACTTACATATAACAATAATTATGTATATAATATTAAAGTAAATATATATTTAAAAAATTATGAATATATATATATAGAAATATATATGTACATTATAAAATATAATACAAAATATTAAATTAAAAGAATCTTATATCGTCTCTACCGATCAAAGATACAAAAAAGAATGTTCTAACCTTTATATCCTCCCGGCATCCGAGCTCCACAGCCACAGGTAGCGTCCCGGCGGCCGCCCGACGAGCAGAATGCGCAGCAGTGGTACGTGCCCCAGTGCGCCGCGCCGGCTCGGGCACAGCACGCGAATGGACTGCCCTGCACCATGGAACGACATACTTTACATTGACGACCCTTCAAAAGTCTTCGCAAATGTGACATCTGTATAATTACATATCATTCCACCCAATTTTGTTTCACCCAATTTATCCAGCTCGCAAGTTATAGGTAAATTTATTTTATCTACGCTGATAATATCGTACCCAAAGTTCATACATATTCATAAAAGTAGTCTAAACATCGGAGATAAGGTGTGTAATGGAGTTAGTCGAGAGAACGGTTACCAGTGACCGCTCTCTATCTCTCTCTCTCTCTCTCTCTCTCTCTCTCTCTCTCTCTCTCTTGTGGATTGAACAGTTAATATAAATTGAATCAGACCAAAAAATATTCAGGGACATCTTACGAACCTTAATTGGCTTATTATTAATAGTGACAGCGAGTAGATAAGCTCCAGGCGAGCGAGGCGTGATGCTGAGCTTGTAGGTACCATCCGTACTGTCCGTCACACGAGCCATGCTCGGACGGGCGCTGGAGTCACGGCGGCGGAAGTATCCAGCCACCTTATCAATGAGAAATCAACAATGATGACCAGACATTTGAAAACAAAATTGTTGACCTTAATTATGTATCTTTAAGTAAGTATCGCTTAAAGAACTGAAAGATGGTTCTCTTGAATTGGTCTTTGGTCGAATAACCAAGAAGTAAAGAAAAAAAAGTGCGTAGCCTAATTATCAAATAGATAATTTATGGATGATCTGATCCTCTTTGAGTGTCAAACTTTCAAATAGATAATCTCACCTGTTCACCACCACACCAGATCCGTTCACCATTGCTGTCCCGGAGCTCCAGCGTCACCTCATGCTCACAGTCCACTCGCATGTCTTGTAGACCTTCACACAAAGAAAACAAGGCATATAGGTAACTCCGGAACTGTTGTACCTCGAATACTTGATGTTCCTTATAAATGCTGGTGGGTGTTACCGTGGTGGTTTTATTTAGGTAGTAATCGCAGCACCTAAGTCTTAGCTCCCAAAAGCTAAGCCTCTTTTTAAAGGTATGTTACATTTTTAGTAAAAATATACCTTAAGATTTCATGCATACCACCTATCCATTTGAGACCTATTTCGAAGATTGCTAAACGCTGATGAGGCCGTAGAAGAACCGGAAGAACCAGGCTGCATATCTTTGTTGTAGACGATGGTGAGGATCCCTGATGAGGCCAAGGATGCTGGTTGGCTGCGACTTGATTACCGCTCAACCGATAAATGATGGATAAGAGGGATGACGATAGGATGACGGTGCTGATCTGCTCCGTGATGTGAAGGTTGCTTCACGTCGGGGTCACGGTCACCACTTTAGGGAAGAGAGAGTAAAGCTTTAAACTCTCACCTTCAGTATTAACAACGCACATTTCAGGATCTGGTGCATGGGCCAGTAGTCTCCCGAAGATAGTAGGATCATGTGTGGCCGGGGCGCGGGGGGCGAAGCGCAGCTCCAGTCGAGGAGGCTCCGACAGTGGCTGCAACTCTGTGACACGCTCTAAGCGCCGTAGAACTGGTCCACTGAGCGATAGGAGCTCGTCTTCTTTGCCTTCTGATAAGAGCTGTGAGGAAGATGTAGACGTGTTTTATTCTGATTGAAGAATAATTTATTTGATTTGCTTCGGTGGTGGTTTTTCTTACTGATACAGGTTACATGTGGAGGTAAAACAGGAGTAACAAAAAACTTTTAATATTTATATTTCTTAACATTCGTTATGCTACCTTAGAGGTAGTTTTTAGAAGTGAAGTATATCTTACAGTCTTACTATTCATCTTTCAACATTCACATAGTTTGTAATCATTTGATTATTAGCCTGCCTCGTTGGCCGAGTGGTCGCAAGTGCGACTGCCGGGCAAAGGGTCTCGGGTTCGATTCTCGAGTCGGGGAAAGTACTAGTATTTTAAAAATAATCTTAGTAATAGCACGGAATTTGAAATTGTGCTCGGTACATGACAATAAGCTCACCCTCTATTACATGGGACTCATAACATAAATAGTGAAAAGTGTGTGTTACAATGTGCATCTCTGCTCCCTTCGGGGATATAAGCCTATAGGGTATGTTATGGTGATTAGAATCCTGCACTGACCTCTTCAGCAAACCGGACAGCATCAACAGCATGTCTGGCTCTGTCGCCGAGTGCGCTAGTCCTGTGGTCGAGCGTGTGTCGGTGCGCGTGGCGGGCGCGCGCGGCGGCCGCACGCAGCGAGCGAGTGTGCGCGTCCACGGCGCGTCTGTACTGCGCCGCCCACTCCTGGACTTCACTCTCTACGCGGGCTGCTTGACACTGGACGAACGACATTTTAAATACGATCGTTGGAAGTCGGAATCAAGCGGTTGATTTTGTGGCATCGTTATAAGAACAAATTAAACCTAAGTGTTAGATGTTATGAAATTTATTCTTTCACTACCTTTTACCCGCGGCTTTGCCCACAAATTCCTGTTTCATCCCATGAAAGCATTTTAACTGATATCACCTAAGTCAGCACATACCCTGTATATCAAAGTTCATCAAATTAAGTAGTTCAGCGTGATTCACGGACAAACATACAAACAATGTGCGATTTAAACCCATTCTAGAATGCCATGATAATTTGGGAACGCTACATTTTTGGACTTTGAATTGAAGTTCATTGTGGGACAAAATGATCAACCAAGTTAATTCAAATTTTTCTTCGACAATTTCTAGAGATAAAATACCAACAATACGACAACAACACCTCGAGGGTACTGAGAGGAACCTCTATAACTCGAAGTATGGCTGCTTATAACGCAACTGCAGGATTTGTGTCTCTGGACGAGAGGGAATCCGATCGATGCGGAGTGTTAAAGTTTAAAACTCCTCCAGGGGATTCCCTAGTAGTGGTTGCCAAATGCACCAGAATTATGCTGGACGATAGAATATTAGAGATGGCAAGATCCATTTCTGATTCTGGATCAGACGGCGAAGTTTTTGGAGACTGGCATACTCCGACGTTTCGCTGGACAAATGGCGTCCCTGGTTGCGGAAAAACGACATGGATAGTAGATCAATTTGAAGCGGGCAAAGATCTAATTGTCACAACGACAACCGAAGCAGCAAATGACCTCAGAGGCAAACTATCCTGCCGAATCGGAGGACTCATCAAATCTAGGGTTCGAACAATGGCGTCCATCCTAGTAAACGGCTTGGGGGAGCGAGAGAGCTGCCATCGACTAATGGTAGATGAGGCTCTCATGAACCACTTTGGAGCCGTTGTGATGGCCGCCCGAATAACTCGAGCCAAGGAAGTCCTTCTAATTGGTGACATAAATCAGCTTCCGTTTATAGATCGTGATAACCTCTTCCCTCCACTCTACAGCCGCCCTACATATATCACGCCCATAAGCCAGGAATTGATGTGTACCCACAGAAATCCAATGGATGTGGCGTATGCCCTCAGCACAGTTTACAGTGGCATATACTCGTCCAGGTCGTTCGTGAGATCCCTCGAGATAAAAAGGTTCTCGGGGGCGATGATTCCAAAGTCACTCCCCGACACTTTATACCTGGTACACACTCAGGTAGAGAAGGAATCCCTTAAGAACCAGGGATACGGGTCGACCGTGGGATCACGCGTGCTCACGATACACGAGGCACAGGGACTTTCGTGTGCGAATGTGATTGTTGTCAACACAGCAACAAAGAAACATCAAATATATGACAGCGTACCACACGCGGTAGTAGCAATATCGCGTCACACGCATGGTTGCATCTATTACACAGACAACAGTGAAGACGCGATAAGCAAACTAATCAGGAAGGCGGCTGATGAGGGTGAGCAAGGTATTAAGGACTACAACCTGAAAATGGCTATCAAACACGGGGACGCGGCAGTCATGGGTGCTCTCTTGGGCGGGGAGTGTTGCTTGTGATGAAACGAATGCAACATGAGGAAATGTGTGTGCAGAAACATGTAGAAATAGAATATAACCAATTGACTTTGGACTATTGTACGCTTTATTGGAATCGGCCCATGTGGCAAGGGTTGAGGCGTCATGCACACATAAATGTCCTACAGTCGGTGGCGCTGTGTGTTGGGTTGTTCCGTTCCCAATAAAAAGGTTGACCGGACCAATTGCTGACACACACGTCATACTCGTGAACGGGTGCCTTCTGCTGGGTCAGGTCGGCTCTCCCATCTTGTTGGTGGGCTGGTTTCATAAAGCCTTTGAAATAGAAATAAATAAATAGTGCCTAATTATTATGTAACCTATACTTTTGGTAATAATTATAGATGTAGTTAATTGTAGTGTGTAACTAGGTTCCCTCTTTACTTTATAAAAATTGACTAGATGTATTATAATTAAAAAACTGTATGACAAGGGCACGGACCTAGAGTCCGTGGAGAAATAATCTATAATATTAAAAAAAAAAAATACCAACAACCAACAGCTCTGTTTCACTGATGAAACTGCCAATCTTGGTGATTCAATTATTTACTTCGTTATATTAGTTACTTACGTCTATCTCATAAGCGTGCGCGCTAAGGTTCCTAGTAGCTCGCTCCACATTCTCCGGCACTAGTTTAGCACGATCCGCTGCATCGCGCAGCAGCCGAGCCCGCTCAGCCGCAGCACGGGATGCGTTAGCTAGGGCGTGCCCGCTGTGAGAGACTAGGCAGCAGTCTCGGCATATAACCTAAAGAAAAATCACCAGGTATAAACAATTCTTAACTGTTATAATTATAACTTAATTTTAATCTCAGACCTCTGATGGATTCATTTAGGAACTTAGGACCGTCATCAGTTGACATGAAGTAGTAAATAAGGATCGCCTATATTACGAACTTTAGGATGTGACCGTTTTTACTTTACTGTGCTATAATTTAAAATTTCATGGATTGCTTTACGAATTTGACTGACCGGTTGGCGTGGTGGTTGGGCAACTGACTGCCGCGCAATATGCCGCGGGTTCGATTCCCGCACGGAACAACTCTTTGGGTGATCCACAGATTGTTGTTTCGGGTCTGGGTGTCATGTGTATGTGAACTTGTATGTTTGTAAACGCACCCACGACACCGGAGACAATCCTAGTGTGGGGCAACGTTTCTTTTTTCTTTTTTTAATTCCATTGACACTTCAGTTCAAAGATGAATCAGTTCAGTATTTGTGATTTCATTGGAGATGGCGCTTAAAATCAATTATCGAAGTGATCAATCGTATATTGTTTTACGCAGCACGCATGCTAAACACTTTTCTATACAGAGATCAGGCAGTTTAACTTGTAACCATGAAAACAGTACCTGTTGACATGTAGCACAATAAACACTAAGGTCAGCCTTCGGATGCTGAGTGCAGTACTTCACGGGAGCCGGGTCGAGTGGCTGCAGGGTGTGGCGGGCCGTTGACTTCTGTCTGCCGTGCGCCTCTCCACATGATGTGCAAATACTGACCAGGCATTGATTGCACCGTGTTTCTGCCTGGAAGAGGAATGGTAAAAATTGGAAGTCGAAAAAGATTTGTTAGATAAAAAGCTGTGATCGTATGAAGAAGAGCATAAAACTATTTTGAGAGGTGTAATATAACAGGAACATTAACAGCCTATGATAGTCCTGCAGGACTATATGGGTCTCTCCTACATAAGAGAACACTTATGCGACAATAATATGCTATCCTCACAGATAGCGGATATCCTTATAGATAAACGGTTTACAGATTGCAATTTAAATGAACGCTGTTGACTGGTCTTTACTGAATGTGTAGTGGTTTAGACGGCTCTTATACGACATCTGGATACGGGACAAATAGGTTCAGTGATAGTGACAAGCGTGTTCTACTATATCGTCACTATACAACAATAAAAATACACACATTAAAATAACATAACATAACGCCTTTTATCCACGAATGGGTAGACAGAGGTGCACATTATGCCACTGTACAATGTAACACCCACTTTTCACTATTTATGTTATGCTATTGCCATACACCAGGCACATTTCCAGACTCATTTGCTACTACTGTTTTTTTTTAAACCCTGTAATACTTTGCCCGACCCGGGAATCGAACCCGAGACCCCTTGCCCGGCAGTCGCACTTGCGACCACTCGCACACACATTTAAATACACCAAATATAGTTCAAATACAATACCAACTAGCATTCTGTAAGTGAAATGTACGGGAACGGAACGAATGGTAATTTGTTGAAACCCACACATTTGATGCGTGCGACTCACGGTTGAAATCCTTCACGTGCGATCCAATATCTTAAAATACTTTTTTGTCAGATTTGTATTGGATATTTGAAACAAAGAATGGCTTGGCTATAGCTGTTAAAGAAATATGGGCATTGCTTTGTGGCTCTTTTACAACAGATTAGGTAGTATATTTTTCACCGACTAATTTAGTATCTACTTATGCGTTTAAGAATAAGATCTGTTTTTAATATGTATTAAGTTAAAGTCTCACTTGAGCAATCGTCGCCCATGGACACCTGGAACACTAGAGGCGTTACCAGTGCGTTACTGGCCTTTTGGGATTAGGAACTTGCGGATTGTTGGGGAGATAAGGGAGCGGGTAGGTAATTGGACCTCCAGTAACCTCACACGACGAAATACAAGGCAAGCGTTGTTTCACGTCGCTTTTCTGTGAGACCGTGGCATCACTCCAATCGAGTCTGCCCATTCGCGCCGAAGCATGGCTCTTCCACGTTTTCTGCACAAGCTACGCACTGTAGGTAATATAGTTTTTGCACAGACGACTCCCAAAATACAACTTTTGTTTACAATACAAAATCATAAATGTATAGACGTCAGCAAACTATCTAATTATAATCTAGAAGCTCGTTAACAGTGCTTCAATTTCTTCACTCTGAACTATGGAACAGAGCGATGTGAAATCATAATTTTCTGCCTTCGCAGAGAAAATTGACAATTCCCTGAATATATTACACACAGATCAAAGTAACTTTCAATATGCTGGTAGCTGCTGTTACCCGAAACGCTGTAAACACGTTCAATATCATCACGGTTATTTACGCCAAAGGAGTTAGTGTTATGAAGACAGAATTTAATTAACACTAAATTGCTTGGGATTTACTGTTACTGGAAACATTGGGATGACGTGTTGTAAAAGTGCTCGAAATTGATATATTATCTGTGATCTCGATCGCATTCCCGCCCGTCATTGGTCGAGATTATTCTCACAACTAAAGGACATGGCGGACTGCGGTCGAGTTTAATTCGATTTTAGATTTGAATGATGGGTACAGAATATCTGAGCAAGTATCGCATCGATCGTATAGAACCACCTGTGAGAAAGAAGAGAGATTTTATCATAACACCCTTTAAGTTTCAGAAGTCGCCGGCAGGACGGTAGATAGATCTGTCTCTGTCGTCGGCGGTATTTCCAAATCGATACGACCTTCAAACCTTCAAGAAAAGAGCATATTATATATCCTTTTTAAAAGGCCGGCAATGCACCTGAGACTCGTCTGCTGTTGCAGGTGTCCATGTGCGGCGCTGATCGCTTACCATCAGGTGATCCGTCTGCTCGTTTGCCTCCTATTCCACAAAAAAGGACAGGCAAAGATGGTACCTATGTTGTGACATTTAAAAATAATAGAACGCGATCATAATGTTTCGTTGTACTCCTAAGAAGTTAGGAATTGAAAAACTCATTGCTAGATAAGTTAGTCGATCAGCAATCCGCATGGATTCATGTTTTTCTCAGCAGTAGAAATAGTGAGTTTTATCAAGTAATGCGGATAAGTAATCAAAATGTTAAGCATTAGTATTTACATTAATAAGTTTTCATTGAAAGTCCAACCTTATTGTCACTGCTACAAAGATCACATAACACGTGGATTCCCTCGCTATCCTGCACAGCGGCCATCTTGCGGAGCAGCACATAATTGAGAGGTAACGCTGCTATTCCTCCCAGAGGTAACTGTGTCTCGTATCCACAGATCGGACATAGGAGGAACTGGACGCTTTTGCCTGATACCTGGAATTATGGAGGTGGTCTGATGATGGTCTTCACATTTTTACCAAGATGAAAACCTAGATATGAGGAATTAAGCGCTATCTGTTGCTGTGTATGTATGGTTTGTCCATTAGCTTACGTGAGTAAGCTTCTTTGTTTTATTTCAATTAATTGTGTCTATGTTCTCCAAAATAAACAAACAATCTTAATTTAAAATGTTCGGATTACTTTTTTACCCGCGGCTTCGCTCGCGTCACAAAAGGATAAAAAGTAGCCTATGTGACATATACCAATACACACAGCGCCATCTATACCAATACGTTTGTTTTCCCTCGGGAATATAATTTTTTTTCGGGAAAAGAACCCTATCATTTAATCCGGACTTCTAACTTTACGTCTGCAAAAATTCAAAGCAACCGGTTTAGTAGTTACGGCGTGAAAGCGGAACAAACAAACAAACAAGCAAACTCACTTTCCGATTTATTCTTGACAGCAAAATTGATTTTCTGTAACCGAAAACGATCCAGAGATTTTTTATATAGATATGATCATTTCGGCTGTTAGACTTGGAAACTTACGAAACTTCTTCAAGACTTGAATAGCCTGTCATTATCTACAACACCATCACTAACCTTTCTAGTCAAAATAGCATATTTATGCTGCTGCTGCTGCTTCTGCTCCCAGCTGCCTTCAGACCCTGAGTGGCGCAGATCGCTCTCATATCCTGAGCCTGCAGACCCAGCGCCAGATCCTGACCGAGATCCACCTGGATCTAATTGAACTGAACCTGGAACAATGTAAAAAATAACATATATAACCATAGATATATCTAGGTGGCCTACCTACTACAATAATCGTATGTAAGCGACATATTGAATAAATTAAAAATAGGACTAAATTACAACTAATAAATTAATGTTATGTAGTAGGATTTTTATAATACTTATGAAGTAGCTAATGTTACATAATACCCATAGCCCCCTCAACTACTTCAGCGCCCCCTATTTATTTCTAAGCCCTTCAATACCTCTAGGTCTCCAGTAACCACAAGGTATCGCCCACTTTGGAAACACGATAAACCTAATATACTATAACTTTAAGTGTGGGTGCGCAGTTATATTACGGCCTCACAGAAAACTGACGTGAAACAAAGCTTGCGTTATGTTTTTTCGTGTGAGAGAGGTACTGGCGCCTCATCCGTCTACTCGTTTACCGGCTTACCCCATACAAAAAGTACCTACCAAAACCGTATTATTGATTGTTGGACTCTTCTTGTTTCAATAGTACTTACATATCTAGGTTATACCTGATTTTTTATTCTTTACCTATAAATCACGTTTTTTGTTTACGTTGTTTAGTAGACGAATGATAAAGCCCAATTACCCTCCCCTTCCCCAACCTCCCCAATTCCTGAATCCCCAACGATCCTCAAACTTGTAATCCCCAAAAGGCCGGTAACGCACTTGTAACGCCTCTGGTGTTCCAGGTGTCCATGGGCGACGCCGATTGCTTACCATCAGGTGATCGGTCTGCTCGTTTACCGGCCTATGCCATAAAAAAAAAGAAATCTAGTACGATAGTGTAATTACAAACGCGTAGACAAACAGGCGGTGCGTGAAACATTTACATCATTACACTGCCACTTGTGTTTGTATGAGTCAAAGATTTTGGCAAAGAAATTGGTTTTACCGGAACTTACTGATATACATCTTGAAATTGAGATCTCTGATTCATTTACTATTAATAATGTGCTCGTTTGTTATTATATTGCTAACTAGTTTATCAGGGACGTAAGTACTTTGACTCTTGTAGTTTGGAAGAAAACGCGTTTCGTTTCTGAAATTGGAAAAGATGACTCCGTACCTATGCTTCCAATATCTATACTAATATACCTTTAGTAAAGACAATTTACGGAACTGATGGTTTTTAATGGAGTAGCCAGTGTTTAATATAACGATTGAGCGATTATTAAGAATTCTTATTTGATACAGATTATTTATCATAGTTAGGTTTACTGACTCGTGACTGCCTCGTTGGCCGAGTGGTCGCAAGTGCGACTGCCGGGCAAGGGGTCTCGGGTTCGATTCCCGGGTCGGGCAAAGTATTACTGGGTTTTTAAAAAATTCTCAGTAGTAGCACGGAGCCTGGAAATGTGCCCGGTATATGGCAATAGGCTCACCCCCTATTACATGGGACTCGTAACATAAATAGTGAAAAGTGGGTGTTACATTGTACAGTGGCATTAAGTGCCGTAATGTGCACCTCTGCCTACCCCTTCGGGGATAAAAAGGCGTGATGTTATGTTAGTTAGGTTTACCTAAGTATTTTGTACTAAACTAAATCCTAACTAAATCGCGGGTTACTCACGTGAATAAGAATAATACTGAGAAAAGCTCTACTAAGTATTTTCGAACCACAGAGGGGTTCTTCCACATGAGCAGCGTGCGCGATCGCGGCGATGTCGCGCAGCCCACTATTGAGAGCTTTAGTTAATTTAGTATGTCTCACGATAGTTATTTTATTATAAAAACTAAATCTTGTACCTGTATGAGATAGGACTAACTGCAAGAACACTACTGAAAACTTAAAAACCAGAGACCACATAACAAACAAACTTACACACAAAAGAGATCATAACAAAACATCTTAAAATATGAAACGTAAACAGCAACAGGTTTATATTAATAACATTAGCGTTTACTACAAACAAACTATAAACTGTAACAATGTATTCAGGTCGATCCTAACATAAACCATTGAACCACAGCTAATTTAAACTCTGACTTAATAAAAGATGATTCTCTGAATGATAACAATAATAAACTTCACGTATATTAATGCTCAACGTCTGGTTAATTTCTTATTGTTATTGTTTTAGTGTTACGGCTGTTTAAAAGTAAACGTCTTCAGTCAATTTTGTTTGCAAGTCAGTCTTCTGGAGACTGAGTGGCTGACAGACAATTCACAGCCGAAATTAGTAGTTTTAGAGACGCAGTCGGTTTCTTGAGAAATGGAAATGGAGGGACTGCCTCATTGGCCGTCGCAAGTGCGACTGCCGGGCAAGGGGTCTCGTGTTGGATTCCCGGTCGGGAAAAGTATTACTGGGTTTTAAAAAATATCTCAATAGTAGCACGGAGTCTGGAAATGTGCCCGGTATAAGGCAATAGGCTCACCCCCTATTACATGGGACTCATAACATAAATAGTGAAAAGTGGGTGTTACTTCTGTGTGCACCTCTGCCTACCCCTTTGGGGATAAAAGGCGTGATGTTATGTATGTTATGGAAATGGAGGGAGACTTGTATGTTTGTAAACGCACCAACGACACAGGAGAAAATACTAGTGAGGACCAAAGTTTAAAAAAGAAGAAGAAAAAAGAAGAAGGAGGTTTCTCTATCTAGGAGACAATAATTTTAATAGCTTACGTGCTACCAGGGTAGAATAATCTGAAAGAGCATGTGTTACGGATAATGTAATCTTTCTTGTTAGGTAAAAAACAAGAGATGGACAGACATTGCACGATTGAAAGTAGGTCATAGCTAAGTAGCTATTGAAAGTAGGTACAGGTCATATCTATGTACCGTAAAATGGGGTGAATAGGGATCCAGAGGTGAATAGGAACATAAGAGGGGTTAATAGATATAAGGAAATTCTTCATAGTAGCGATTCACCCCATTTTTCTGTCCCTTTTCGCCGCTCAAACTCTATTCACCCCATTTTATCGTAGTTTAAGTTTGGTATTGCAATTTTTTGAAGCGTAGAAAAGCATAACCTGTGAAGTGTCGGAACCCAGAATTACGCGAGATATAATGTGATTCTATTGTGTCTCAAATCGACAGACAAGAGGTTAAGAGAGAAAAAAATATTAGAATAATACTGTATGCACATATAAAGTCGTGGGCATAAGCTTGTAGATGAGTTTGTTTCGATATTCCGCCATATGTTTGTAATTATCGATTCGTAGAACTCTTGAGTTGTATGAGATCCTGGTACATCATGCGCTTGAAGTATGAATAATGCTACCTTTCATTCTCTGAACGGGGTAGGCAGGGCAGAAGTGCAGTTGATAAAGGAACCTGATTTCACGAGTACCTGATGGCCATATTTTTAATAATGACAACACAGGACGGAAAATAATGTGCACCTATCTTCTAGAAAACAGATATATAGAATAAACAAAGACACTGGACGAAAACAAAACACAATTTTAGAAATTATACATATAAAAAATGCTGCATGATGGGTGGGGTGGTTGGGCAACTGGCTGCCGTGCAAAGTGTCGCGGGTTCGATTCCCGCACAGAACAACTCTTTGTCTGATCCACAGATTGTTGTTCCAAGTCTGGGTGTCATGTGTATGTGAACTTATATGTTTGTAAACGCACCCACGATACAGGAGAAAATCCTAGTGTGGGGCAACGTTGTTTTTTTAAAAAAAGAAAACTTGAACTATTGGTATTTCAGTGCGGCATAATGTTTGTTTGTGAAGCCCTGTCATAGCGCGGCCGGTGGCAACCCTAAAAATAGAAACACATTAGCTTAGTTCCTGTTTGAATCAATAAGGTTTAACCGAGTTACATTATGCTTACTGACTTATCTACTGTTAACTGGTAGCTATCCTATGTTTCCTTTGAAAATAATTTCCCCCTCAAAATCATCGAAGGTCTCATTCATGGTATCCATTGTGGTATCCATTCAATAATTGTGTTCAAGGCAAAGTCCTCCAACCTCGATGTATGTAAGCATGAAAAGCATAATAGCCATACATCATATATCCAGGCATAAAACAACTGGTTATGGCCGAATACTGAAAGGCTTATTATATTTAAGTTGCACTTAACTCGTCGAGTACCGGTTTTGTAGACACAATTATAGCACAATAGGTTGCGGTCACCGGTGACCGCTTGGTATTTGACAGTATCGTGCCATCTCTGTCATTTTTAAGCAATTTGTAGAGACAGAACTATAATTCAGGGACGTAAAATTGAGTAGCATTTGAGTATTTTGAAATAAGGCTATCAAAGTTAGTCAGAAAAACTGTGATGTTTGCTTCTCAACCCGTAATCAAAGTTTCGTATCTACCTATTGAAATCTGTGGTGAATCAATCCAAGTCTTTGACAAAAACTCCATGCAAATAACGCCTGGATTGATTTTGGTTTTTGATAGAAAATAACATAACATAACATAACATCACGCCTTTTATCCCCGAAGGGTGGTGGTGTACATTATTCTCGGGTTCGATTCCCAGGTTGGGCAAAGTATTACTTAGTAGCACGGAGTCTGGACTTGTGCCCGGTATATGGCAATAGGCTCACCCCCCTATTACATGACATAAATAGTGAAAAGTGGGTGGTTACATTGTACAGTGATAGAAAATCTCTGTGATTTAAAAACTCGAAAGATAATACTGATTATTAATCTTGGTCGTGAAGCAGTATCCACTTTGAAATAAAATAATATATCTAACAATGTAAGCAAGTTGACATAAAAAAGGTCCGATCACAATGATGAGATTAAGCGGCTAGGTCAGAAGACTAGTTGAATGGCTTCCACACCGCCGTACATACGGAACGTACTTCGAGCATCAGCGGACTTCAATACAATAATGTTGTTACTACTTGCAATGTTAAATAGGACGAATGTGAAATTTTGACGTGATTATTTTATGAATAGGATTTTTTATTGTAAATACCTATATGGATGTAATCAAGAGATCTTTCTCTTAACTTACCTTGGTATCCTATGTTTCAGATAGGTTTTTTTTTATATTACGACGGTGGCAAATTAGCACACGGCCCACGGCTACTGTGGCCTATGTACGTCTGCAACACTTGGGGCATTACATGCGTCTTGCCGACCCTTAAGAAACCTATTCACTCCCCTTTTGAAGTTACCCAAGAATACCTTCACTATTGTATGTCTCTAATACCTATTCCAACCGGCCTATCTGGAAGTTATTGGGGGAGGCCTATGTTCAGCAGTCGTCCTATGGTTGAAATGATGATGAATACCTATTTATACCATTTAAAACGAGTAGGATTCCTCATTGACTCATTCTTCTCTACTGCTTCATCCATCATCACTATCATCATCGTCATTACCATCAACGGTAGGGGTAGTGACAAATCTGTTTTATCAACCAACATTACATATAATCAGCATACACAATCTAGATCATCTAGATATGTAAGTTCTCAACCTACCTTCAACAAAATCAATAATAACTTCAATACAAAGACGTCTTAAAGATCAAAAGGCTCAATAAACCTACTTAGCGATCCAATAATACTCTAAATGCAACAAATGAGCATCCAGGAGTAAATAGTCCAACCGATTCCAATTGATCCATTAATGACCCATTACTCCTGATAATAGCCCTTTCAGATGCCCCCTGCTGACTGACTGGCGAGGCTATTAAAGGGCCATATTTTACCATAAAAACTACAACCATTGTGTAAAGATCTGTCAAAAATGTGCCCTGTGAAGGATTTTGTATAGAAGTCTGTTTTGATGAAGGGATCTTTCTAAATGGTGATTGAAATAAAGGTGCTTAAGAATTATTGTTTATTGGGAGATACAGCTGATGCTGTAATGTGATGTGGTCATATCGTAAAATATCTTAGCACTTATTTTGTTTGGGAGACTTCTGTAAAGAAGTTACGAAATAACTGGAGAAATAAAATTCGTTTATGTTTATAATCTGCCTGTAACTACTTTTGTTTCTAAGCTTTATATCTGCATAGCGAATTGTTTATAGTGTCCAGAAAATGGACCAAACATCCTAATGTATTCTGAGCTGAAATTTATTGTTTGTTTTATAGGCCAGCTTACCTATACCTAGGCACCTGTAATTAGGTGAAAGATTAAACACCTTTGTTCTTCTGGCCTTTTCCCAAATAATTTGGGGTCAGTCAGTTTTAACCGGGTTTCGTTGAGTGTCAGTATTTTACATGGACGCCATCTGCCAACTTGCCTACTGCCCTCCACAACCCGCTAAAGGTTACTTCATTCTTGTATGGAATTTGTACCCTTTAATTATATAGAGAGATGGTTATTTAGAGACAATAGGTTCAGTTTGGACAGTGCATGAATGATAATCGGAACTAGAACAATAAGGAACAACGTTAAATTTTGGGCCTTATAATCGGTGATTTTTCCTAAACCTCTTTGACAAGATCGACAGTTTTATCGGTGAAAAAAAATATTTACCTAACGAAAGTGAAGTCTCTAAAACCAAATTGGCACGAACAAAACTGTCGATTTACGCAGGTAATTAAATTAATGATGAGTAAGTAGGATGCGATGCGCCAAACAGCTGATCGGAGAAACCTAACAAAGTGCTCTAATTTTTTGTTCTGATTGCGGAAAGGTATAATCAGTTGTTGAAAATAATTTAATTAACAGATTATTATGGGTCTCAAGGGCTTTTTCGCGTGTACTATAAATAGGCTTTTTTCACTTTTATTAATTCTTGATAAGCAATTATAAATATATTTATAGTTATTTAGAACACACTTTTCGATAGATACAAATGTTACGTTACGAGTCCTGTATCTAATAAGTATTATACCACTCCAAAGTTCATGCTTCAAATTCGAAATTATAATATAACTACGTACCTATTACCTTGCCCAACTTATGATTTAAATCTTTATCACAGAGATAATTTGCTAGTCTTGATTTCTATAAGCATCTGCAGATACCCAAAAAAGAAATCAACTCACCTCCATCAACTTCACTCCATATCTCCGCTTCTCCTTCTTGATGCAGACCCTGGAGACATCTCGTGCAGAAGTTGTGCAGACATCCCAACAGCCTCGGTTCCACCAGCTCCTTCTTGCATATACCACAATCCCATTCCTTCACCTTGCTCTTTCTTCCATCGCTATACGCTGAAGTTCGTGGAGCCACGTTCAAGTTCTGGCTGACAGGACGCCTAGGACCCTTGACGTGCAAGGGACTGTTCCCAGCACTCAAAGACAACTGCTCCAAAGACTTCCTCTTGTCCTGCTTCTTGCGGGTAAAGCTGCCGAAAATATACAAAATACGGTCCACTTCCATATTCAAAAGTAACGGTTTATTTCAAAAATTAATACGCCATGTTTTTGGTCTATATTAGAGGTATATTTTCTTTCGTGTCAAAACAATGGGCGTTTAACTATTGTAAACTTGATCTATATTTCGAAAGCGCACCGATCGTGAAGGGCGTTGATATAAATAAACGTGCGCCCGGCAAGACGCGTGGTTTCCGACTGGCGTACGGATGGGACTTCGGGACTAGCTTAAAGCATAAACACATGTTACCAATAAAATAATGCGTTTAATCCTTAAGTACTTTACCTGTAATATCCTGAAACATTTAGGTACTAACATCTGATAAAGTCTTCAAAGAATGAGCATAAAAAAGGATAACACAGGTACTAATTCAGTTTTAATAGACTACGAAAGTTAAATGGTCAAAGAGGTATTCGTAGTTGGTTTTATATTAATATGATTGATGACGTAAGCCATTACTTTAGTTAGTGCAATTCGGACTAAGAGATTTGGCATAACGCTGAGAGACGCTTTATCATTATTGCAATCCGTAAAATTAGCATCAGGCAAATGCGCGAGTTTATGAATGAGCAAGCATTCCATAATATTACAGAACTTTCTGAATGACTGGAACTTGTTTGTATAATACTCTCATTAAAAAAACTGTAGGAGGCCCGATAGACAAGTTTAGTTCATGCCTATAAAATTGGCAAAAATAAACAGCTCTCTAACATAAACTAATGATGTCTACTAACAAAAAATACTTCGAATAGCATCTTCATTTAACAGTAGTCTATAAATAGTATTTCATTCTAAATGATACTCTTGGCTTCCTTCAATAACTGGCAGTTGCAATCACGCATGATGCATGTCCCGTCTAATTTCCTCGCTGAGGGATGAGTCTTGGTAACAAATAGTTATTTCTGTCCAACAACCCCCGCCATTTGTCATTTCCTTTGCTATTTGATTGATTTTTATGTGGTTTGTAGATTAGATAATGACATGCCGATGTAAGTATCCACTATAGAATAATAAAGAAATATAAGTAGTATCACAAAATACTAGCATTAGGTAGGTACTCTAGAAGTCCAGAAATAAAATTTAAAAATGTGTACTTAGCATTTTTACGGAGGTCTCAAGTTCCCATGACTTTATCTTAGTTGTACTATGCCAAATCGAATTACAAATAATCGAATATCAATTGATCGACCACTATAAATCGAACGCCTAAATACTCGAACGTTCATAATATCGAATTGTTATAAATCGAACATTTAAAACATTGCCCACTCAATTGAACAGACCGCCTAAATTTCCACCATTTCTTAATGGTCACAATTCAGAAGGTATGAAGAGCTGAGTTTTATAGAACTTAGATTTATTTTCTGAAATTAAAATTGTTGTAAGCTATAGCAAAATTAGGTAGGTATCCTTTCTACTTCTTTATGTACCAAAATTAGTAATTGATCACGTTATTTGAAATAATAATCTCGTCTCTACTATCATAACATTTCTTCTACATTAATATCGAATCCATCTTCCTATTACAGCGAAATAACTACTCGACCCCTTTTAAACTAACCGATCCGCTTCAAATCGAGTTTGTTATCGAAATGTAATACCGCATCGTTTATAAGCGCAATCGATTAACTTATAGCACGTGCAAACTCGAATCGAGATCCCATTATGACCGGAAAAGGAACCAATAAACTTCTTCATTTGTGTTGCTAAATACGCACTTAATGCTATTTTCGGTATAAACTTTAAAATGACGAACACTTCGTTTTAATTTTCATTGAGGATACTGGTTGCCCTCTTTCCTTTACGCTTACCTACCTCTAATTAAACTACCTAAAGATAATAATTATGAATCCATATTTCTTAGAATAAACATCAAAGATTTTTTTATTAATACGCATTGAATAGATTAGTTAAGATATGGTATTTATTATATTTACCTCAAGAAAAAAGATCCCATGTTATTATCACACACGACACATGTTTGAAAACATTAACGAAAAAAAAACCAAAACAATTAAATCGTCATAAATTACTAAAATAGTGACAACGTGACATACATTTTAAACATGAATAACAGAACATATAAAATTCTGAACATTTCATTTATTTTGCGTAATAATTGGAACGCGGCCGTACAGCGACCCACATTTGGCGGGAAAACTAATGTCAGCGCTATTTTTCGCGCGCACCCGGCTATGTGTGACGAAGCGCCTTTGGACACTGACCATTGATGAGGTGAGGAATGTGAGGATTCACTAATTCACCTTGGCTGGAGTATTATTGCCTGTCCGTATTTCCTGTGCATACAAATTGACAATTTATTGTGATGATTGTGCAAATACACTCCTTCAGAGAGTTTCCGTGATATTGTGTTTTCTTAGGCTATATACACAACCGGTAAATCAACACAATATTGTAGCAAAAATCCCTGGTCGGTAGTCAGTGCCTACTTACTTACCTAGGCACAAACAAAACTAGATACAAGTAGACTACAGTTGGTTTGCCTACAGCATAGCTTAAAGAATGAAATATGGTGTGGAAAACCTACAAAATATGCAATAGGTATCAGTGAAGCCATAATTTTTAATGTTTCTGTGGCGTATAGGTACCTACCTATAGATATAGGCAAGTAGATAGGTCCTACCCATTTAGTTTGTTTTGATACATATACCTAAATACCTCTTAATTAAAATACTGTAATAAATTGCGAACAGGAAAAGGTACATGATTGTTATCACTTTTTAAAATCGTTTACATTAATTTTATTTTTTAGTCCAGCGTGTGACATCATATTTGATTTTACATGATAACCCAGTGTAACTAGGCTTATTTTTATGTGGTACTTGTTTATATGAAACTCACACGGATCTACGATTGACGCCGATATCAATAAATCAACCCGATACGGTTTGAATACGATTTGAACTTTGGATAACTTTGTCAATTCATGTTTTATTATTTTTATTATGTCTAGGTGTCGGTGTAGGGTAGGAACCCTGTAGGAACTGGAAGTACTTACCTATAACTTTAGTTTGAGATTGCAGATACCAGGATAGGACACAATGATCATGGTACCTATTTACCTTTATTGTTACTTATTCTGACGATCCACAAAAAGTAGCGATTACCTTCTATAAATAATGAGTATTTTTTTTGAGTGAGTAAAATCAGTTAATGATTTCTTTTGCCTGGTTCAAGCGAGACTCTCACTCGCCGAGAGAGGGAGTGATAGACTCACAGAAATATTAAAATCAACTTCTTTATTATATTTTTGGTCAGACTCTTACTGTAACCCACTCCGTTGCTACTCCGTTTGGGGTCTTACAAAAACGTTATAACTTCTTTCCACAAGTTCTAAATTTTTCATGTCTAACAAAATTACATATTCCATTATTTGTTTAATTTTCATTTTGAATTTTTATTACATGTAATAAAACGTTTTTTCTGTCAATGTCGTACGCCTTTATACTACCAAAATAATAATGCGTTTAATGAACGAAAAAATGCGGGATGTTTTTATGACATAATCGCTTTCCGAACCGCAAAAAAATGTTTGTAAATGTGACATACCAATGTTGACATACCACGGTACTGTTGCGTTCCGTTGTCAGCGTGAGAAATAGCATGGACGGCCATGTTGTCTCCTTCTAACCTGCTGTAAAAAGAAAGAGAAGTATCGAAGGAATGTTAATTATTGACAAAGTCATAATCTAGCGTTGGAAAGTTATTACATGGCGTTTGTCGTCTGCGGAACTATTTTTCATTTCTATGTGTCCCAAATAATGTTTATTTATAATGTACGCGAGTTAATTATGCCAGTGCTGATTTCGGCGTGAAGTTGTGCGGTCTGGGCGCATTCAGATATGTTCAACATAAACAAACTATGTCTGTTTTCCTGTCTGTGCGTTATTGTTGTTATTGTCCTCTATTTTCAATCAGAAATCGCACGTTTAGAAGACAATTATAGGAAACTGGGTAAGCGGGAACATGTGTAGTGAGTTTAAAATGTGTGCTGTGGAATTTAGTTGCTGAGATTTAGTTTTATTTTCAGAGTTTAGGTTGGTGCAAACTCACTCGGAATCTCGCCAGTTTTTCCCAAAACCTTTAGAAAAAAATGACGATGATACGGTAGTGATATACAATAGGGTCCCGAAAACAGGATCGACGAGTTTCGTGGGTGTAGCGTACGATTTATGTAAGAAGAACAACTTTAAGGTGTTACATATCAACATAACGGCCAATCGACATATCATGTCCCTCAATAATCAGTATAAGTTCGCGCAGAATGTTACTAAGTGGGATGAGGTGAAGCCGGCACTCTACCATGGTCATATGGCTTTTCTAAACTTTGATCGGTGAGTTACAAATACTTGTTAAGGCATTATTCCCAAAATTAAACAGTTGGATACTAACAAAACTCTAATTTTACCTTTGAAACATACTTTATAAGGAAAAACCAGTTTGAATCAAAGTCATCTTCCTAATAAGCACATAACATTGAGATTGCTTACAATTATAGTATCTCTATTTACATATTATATTAGTCAGAGTCTCACACATGGAGTTAAGTCGGTGTTTTATTATTCTTATCAAGTATAATAAAACAGACAATGTATCAAGAGATCCTCGTTTTAAAGTATATTATTGTTATTTGTTACTTGCAAAGCTAAAGTTGCTTTTGTTTTTTATATCGTTACTTATTTGAAGTTTTCCACTATCCATCGATGCAGTCTATCACCAACCTATAAAGTTCAAATTTCGGATCATTATTATCACAGATAGTCTGGGTATTTCACCTCTACAACAACAAATAATAGTAGATTTGTTTCTGGTTTAATTTAAAAAAGAAATTTGCTGCTCCTTATTCCTATGACTTTCTTTCCTTGAAATCTCAGTAGTACATTAGTTATGCTTATGCAGAACAAACTAAAAAAATCTAAAATATGTAGTTAAGTTATTGTCATTAATTTCTTTTCCCTATTCCAGGTTGGGTGCCTCCTCAAAGCCTATATTTATAAACTTAATTAGGAGACCCCTAGACAGACTAGTGTCTTACTACTATTTCTTAAGGAACGGTGATAATTATAGACCACATTTGGTTCGGAAAAAACATGGTGACAAAATGGTAAGTTGATATTCAATTTTGTGCTTTTTTGTGGTTTCATTACCACACATACA
This sequence comes from Spodoptera picta, assembly GCA_038387885.1. NCBI lineage: Eukaryota > Metazoa > Arthropoda > Insecta > Lepidoptera > Noctuidae > Spodoptera > Spodoptera picta. The sequence goes on from JAZHFQ010000271.1 coordinate 412,677, forward strand.
ACGTCTCAGCTTTTTTATGAGAGAGCTGCACATCACGGACTTAATGCCACTGTACAATGTAACACCCACCTTTCACTATTTATGTTATGAGTCCCATGTAATAGGGGGAGCCTGGAGAGCCTATTGCCATACCAGGCACAATTCCAGACTCCATGCTTATACTGCATTTTTTTTTAAACCCAATAATACTTTGCCCCATCCGGGAATTGAACCAGAGACCCCTTGCCCGGCAGTTGCACTTGTGATCACTCGGCAAATGAGGCAGTTATTACTACACATATTTGAATAACTGAAATAACACAAAGTATGTGTATAATTTAACTAGTTTAACAGCATGCTAGTCATAATATGCCATTTTGAAAATGTGGTTACCGAGCTTGAGATCCTAAGTTCAATCTACGATGTAGGTAACATTGTCTTGGATTTTTTATTTGTAAGAAGGTAATAAATAGTTGTGTCAAATATTATTATGTTACAACATTGTATATTGATTATGTTAACCTTGATATTAATGAGTGAGATCATTAGCTATTATTTCTAATCAGCAATAACTGAAAAATATCACTAACAAGTGTTGTAAATTGGAGGCCTATGTTACATGATTTGAGCTGATTAACAATCAAGTAGCCACTTAAAATTAAAAAATTAAAGTGTAACGAAGCTTTATAGGTAGTTAATACATTATCAAAATGACTTTCTAATATGATGACATATTTGCAATACTTCCTCAAAATACTGACTGCCTTGTTGGCCGAGTGGTCGCAAGTGGGTCTCGGGTTCGATTCCCGGTCGGGCAAAGTATTACTGGGTTTTTAAAATATTCTCAGTAGTAGCACGGAGTCTGGAATTGTGCCCGGTATATGGCAAAAGGCTCACCCCCTATTACATGGGACTCATAACATACATAGTGAAAAGTGGATGTTACATTGTTCAGTGGCATAATGTGCACCTCTTCTTATCCCTTCGGGGATAAAAGGCGTGATGTTATGTTATGTTCCTCAAAATACGTCAAAGTCGACCTATTTATTTGTCTAAAAATATACGAAATGACAACCTCATGCTGGAGACCCCAGATATAGTTCCTAGGATACCTGATAACGTTCTCTTATCATGTTACAGACGTTCGACGAATGCGTCGAGAGAGGGCAGCCGGATTGCGATCCTAATAACATGTGGCTACAAGTGCCATTTTTCTGTGGGCACGCCGCCGAGTGCTGGTATGTATAGAGTATAGAATAATTTGCTGTGTATAAGATCCTAGAATTGAGTCGGGTTATTTAGTTATGACCTTTAAGTTCTTTTTAGGTCAGTATCATATTGGATTCGTAGATTAGCGCACTGCCTATACCTTTGCGGAGGTTTAGAAACGGAAAAACTGGTGTACCTATAAGTATTTTTTAACCTTTTTTTAATTTTATTTATCTCCTTTTTATTGGTTCTTCAACAAGTATACTAAAATACACACGCAACACATACATATATCTACCTAATAATGTTCATTGTCGAATAGTTGAATCAACAATAGATGAAGTCCGTGTAAATTGAGTTGGACAAACAACATTCCATTCTATTAATTAATAATAGTACCGCTAATTGGACATCATAACACAGGCTTATAGAGGTAGTAACGTTAAACTGTTCATTATGTCGCGGAGAACCTAACGAGTAACCGGGGCTCCGGCTCGATTTGCAGGAGAAGGAACGGGGTGGTTTTCAGTCAGTAAGAGTCTGACACTCCCTCCCGCCTCACCCAGGCGGGAGCAGTCATTCGATGATTTCCCCCTTTAAAAAAAAAACTGTTCATCATATGGCTAACAACTACATAAACTTTAATTATTATTTAGTCACCTCAAAAACAACAATCATGTATTGTTAAAACAATGAAGTAGTCACACCCCCTATTACATGGGACTCATAAATAGTGAAAAGTGGGTGTTACATTGTACAGTGGCATTAAGTGCCGTAATGTACACCTCTCTCTGCATACCCCTTCGGGGATAAAAGACGTGATGTTATGTTGATGAAATAGCTAAATGTCGTTGGCAGATCGCTGCTCTGAGCAGGGTATAAAAGAATTTTACTCTAGCTGTTACCCATGGCTTCGTTTCCGTGGTCAAAGGTAATAAATAATCGTCTACAATGACTCTCTAGCAAATTTTCTTCAAATTTGAGACACATACAATGTTCTTATTTCATTTTTAATTTTCTTTTATTTAATTTTCTCTATTCGTTAGTTTTAGTCTATTTTAAGTTGTACATATTTATTTATTTCCTTATTTTTCTACCTCTATATCATGTAAATAAGTGCCTACAAAAAATACATACAAAAAGTCGGTTATTTAATATACTGTAATCTTCTCCTAAGTAAAAACTTTTCTGCAAACAGCATCAAATTCGGTTCAGCCAACCGCAAGATAATCCCGCACAAACTTACATACACACATACAGGTCAAATTGAAAACCTCCTTTTTTTTGAAGTCGGTTGAAAATGACATGGGTTTTTACCGAAAAAAACTGTTCAAGATTAGGTACAAGTTAAATAATTACTTCTCTAATCTTATCTCCTCATTAATCCCTTAGTAAAATGTGTTAATTCATTCTTTGTTACTCAAAGTTAATTTTAGAGTTCGCAGTTTTTATACAGGTAGGTAGGTAATGTTTTTTTATCTATGGATGTAAATCTTCAGATTTATCACTATTTATGTTTTGAGCCCCATGTAATACGGGGTGAGGCTATTGCCATATACCGGGCACATTTCCAGACTCCGTGCTACTACTGAGATTTAAAAAAAATCAGTAATACTTTGCACGACCCGGGAATCGAACCCGAGACGTCGCACTTCCGACCACTCGGCCTGGCAGTCGCACTTCCGACCACTCGGCCAACGAGGCAGTTCTTTTTCTACGAATAAGCACATAATTCGACACACAAATTATAAATCTCAAATTTGATTCCAGGGAACCCGGCAACCAATGGGCGTTAGACGAAGCGAAACGCAATCTAGTCAATCATTACTTACTGGTAGGTGTTACAGAACAGATGCTCGACTTTATAACAGTGCTAGAGGCTACCTTACCTCGCTTCTTCAAAGGAGCGACAGAATACTACCTAAACAGCAACAAATCACATCTTCGACAAACCAGCTCAAAAATAGACCCTAATCTCCTAACAATAGAAAAGATACAGCAATCAGCTGTTTGGAAAATGGAAAATGAATTATACGAATTTGCCCTAGAACATTTTAACTTCGTTAAAAGAAAGTTACTAGTGAAAGAAGCGAATAATGTAGCTCAAATATACTTCTATGAGAAGATACGGCCTAAATGAGTGAGTTTTTTATATGATTTTTTATTTTGTACTCTCTTGCTGTAAGAATATGGGCTATATTACCTTTTTGAGGTATGTTTTTTTTTTGTTTTCGTCTCGAAATGTGGGTGATTGTTTGGTGTTTAAGGCTGCTTTGATGGTGGAAGTCATTTTAAAGGAGAATGATTGGTCTGACTGAATTTCGTACTCAAACCCTAATGAAAATTGCACAAAATAACTTAATTTCTTATCGAATTAATGTCCTAAGTAAGTTAATTGACAGATTTGTCTAAGAATCCAAGTCACATTAACTTACATAGCTTTACACATCACTTCCAACTTTAAAGTAGGCTCTTATACATTCAGTATGAAGTTATTTAGTAAATAATAGTCTTACTGATATTATACATATAATATATGTCAAAATCTTATAACATATACTCTATGTACATGTTAACTGGCGAATAATCGAACACATAGTATTATGTGGACATCTGCCTAATAAATAGGCAATATACGACAAGAGCCCGTGAACTCTTGACTTTTATTATTTTATGAAAGGTGAAAAACGTTTATTACAAAGTTTTGACTATTGTGACTTTGGTACGTAAACACTTATTCTTGGCAACAGGTTAAGTAGATGTTATGTATGTCTTGATGAATTCTGATCGGTATTCTACACATTTAATACTGTTTACTTCTCAAAGCAACAATAACCCTAAAACTTCAATACGATCTATCTTTCTTATTTGTCCTGAAAGTACACCTTGAGAATATAACAGTTTCTATAAAATAACAAAGGTCTTGTGTTCATGAGCTCTTAGACTATAAGATATATAAATATGTTGTTTTATCATTCCAGAGATATATTTTAAAGACAGAGTTCGTATGGACAGGGAATGTAGGACAATCTATTATTGTGTGGGTCGTGAGCGTGGCATTATACTATTTTAACCGACATAGTACATTAATTGGTTGACCTAATTATTTACGTAGTGTAACTGTTCATTATAATTTTGTGTTATGTATGTATATAATGCTGTGTACTTTTATATAGTTTTGATAATTTTTGATAAGTTATAGCACAGTTATTCTAGTAATTTAGTATACAAGTAAGAAAATTATAGTTGATTCTATATTGTTACATTATGCTGTTGATGTAATCTATTATATTAGTATGATTTTTAAAGAATACATCTTTCCATTTACTGTCTTTATACTGAGTTAATCTTTATTTTCTTAACTGCTTACCAAATTACGTGTTGTCTGTGTGTGTATTAATATGTTATATTATATATATATATTATATATTATTATTATTTTTATATATATATTAATATTAATTATTATATTAATATTATTATATATATATATATATATATATATATAAAACTTTGACACAAGCCCCTTTGAGCCACGCTTAAAACCTACACACATCATTGTGTTCTAACATAGATAATATATATATATATATATATATATATATAATAAAAAATAAAAACTTAAACCTAGGCCTTTAATATTAGATAACGAAATTTCTAGAATCTAGACAAAAAGTAGGCCTTAATACTTAATAGACAATCATAGAATTTAGTTCCTTAAGTAATCGAATTTAGGTTTAATTTTTAATAACAATGTTTGTTCCGTTGCTCATTTTAAAATTATGCACGAAAAGACATTTTTTTACATTAAGATTTGATGCATTATATTGGTAAATATATAATTATAATTTTCTGAAATTGATTTGAAAATATTTATACGAAAATAGATAAAAACCCCGTAGATTATATTATGTAATAATTAACACATTTTAATCATTATACATCTGGACATATTGTTGTATATATATTTTTCGTTCTACTATATATGTCTTAATATATAAAACTTATTAAAGAACTGTACATATTCTTTAACCGAAAATAAGTAAAAAAATACTACGTTTTTTACCTATTCCATGTTATTTTTACGGGTGCTTTTAAATTTAAATGAAAATACACTACTTCATCTAATTTTTACATACCTAATCGAGTTTTTACTTAACAAACGAACGCGGAATATCTCTTAAATGAATAAGCCTCATACAAACGCTTATACACCATTTTATAATTTCTTTTTATTCTACAGCCGGTGCTCGTAACGCAATTTTTCCTTAATACTTTTTATTATTATTAACTACATATAACATTAAATGATTTTCATTTGATATAAATTCATAAGTTTCGAAACAGCAGGCGTGCTTAGCACGAATAACTATCGCATTCGGAACGTAATAGTATCGAGCGCGTTCGGCGCTCTGATTGGCCAGCCGGCCAACCAATCAGAGGATTTAATAAGAAAGAAAGAAAAATTTTATTTCACACACTAAAACAGGTGACACATATAGATTTTACAAATATCTACTAATGTCCCAAGTCTGCGGTGAAATGGGACCAGTTCAGCATGTACAAGTTTGTTTTACCTTTAAAGTACATAATTGAAACGAGACCACGTTCGTCGCTGGGATTGGTTGGTGCATTGGAACCAGCCAATCAAAACGCCGTACGCGGTCAACAATCTCGTACTAAGGCCTCAGAGCATCGAACTCGCTCGATACCTTACGAATGCAATAGTTATTCGTCCTTGGCAAGATAACTAAATGGGAAAAAAAAGAGTAACGAATGGAGTTTCTTGCTCGTTCTTCTCCATTCGAATCTATATTTTGGAATGAGCACCTAGCTTCACCTAATTTCACTGACAGACTGACTGACAGACTATTATTTATTTTGTATTTGTTGACGTTTCAAAAGTACCAAACTATGGTTTAATTGAAATAAATGCTTTGACTTTGACTTTGACTTTGGGACTCGATCTACTTCGTGTGGAGCGTATCTGCGGTACCCAGAGACTTATCATGATTTCTTAAACTATTTGTTAATGATTTTGTTTCGAAAACAATTGTTAAGGACCGGGTTCAGCATCTATTAAATCACTGCGGTATGTGTTCGAATACCGTTCGAGTCACTTGATTTTTTTTTCAAAGTTTTGATAATTTTCTCACTAATATTTACATAAAAAATCATTGTGATATTTTGAAATCCTTCCAACGACTTGTTGTCTCAATTTAATGTTATTCATTGTTTTCACGATTGTTTTATTTGTTACTTATTGTTCTACGTGGTCGAAGCAGGTAACTGTTTTTGTCCGATAGATGTCCTCACTGATCTTTGGACCAAAATTATTATGTATGAATATTTAAGTCGTTATAATTTGCTTTTTGAGAAACCACAAACTAACAATTATAAACCATCTCGTCAACCATGAAAGTCTATTAAATTCTAAATAGGTTTTTGTAAAGTAATAAATTAAAAAATGGGTTGTTTTCATTCAGTTTCTATAAAAATAATAATATTATAAATGTACTTAAAGTTTTAAGTACTTAAAAATGACTCAACAATATATTATTATTTCTTTATTTTGGCTATGTTTGTAACTATTAATATAAGTTGACTAATTGATAATAATACTTATAATTTATATACCTATAGTTAAGTATTGTTATAATTTTGATAATTATTATTGATGCACGACAAGTTTCAAGCCACCCCGGGGCTCTTGATAATCGTAAATCGAAACTATTATTGAAATAATGAAATTAATAATTAATTCTGTAACATTGATAAAAGACAGTTAATTTAATATATGAATGTCATTAAAATTGGTTGTACTATGATTTATACTAATATAGTATTTTATTCTATCTGTGTTAAGTTATAATTTTCCTTGCACGGCTCAAGAGCCAGTCTGTATAAAATAATAAATACATTTCGTTAAATTTTTTTTATAAATAATACAATAACATTTTATATTTTTTCTAACATTTTTTTTAGTTTTATAATTCTATTTTGTATATTATTTTTTTATTTTGTCGTTTGTTAATGATATTGTTTTAGAAGTAAATACTTAGTTATATTAGGCAATATTTTAGGAAATTTGTATACTCATACAATAGTTTGTAATTATTATTTATATGGCCTATTTCATCTGAACATTTAAGTAATTTGTCATTCCGACGTCATTTCGTTCAAACGCTGAGTTAATCTCCACGCAACCACGAATAAATCAAAAACATTATATTGCGTTGGTACTGTCCAATCAGAAGTAGCCTTAGTACGCTTTTATTATTAAAATATTAATTATTTAACTGTTCGCAATTTACTTGTAAAGGCAGCTGTCTCAAATTGGGTACTTGCCAAGTAGTCAAATTCAATACTTTTTTCGCACTGTCAACAACTACAGTTTTCTATGAATTTTGTACGAAATTGTGTATTGTGACGGTTTTTTAGCGTCAAACAGCATACGTATATCTTAACAATTTGCTGGAAAAGTACTAATATTAAGTCGGTCAAAAAATCGGTCAAATAATGAAAGTGTGATTATTTTTTTATATTTTTTTGTTGTATTGAACAGTCGAAATAATTTATTTTGACTAAGAAAAGTACCCAATTAGGTGAAATTGGCTGTAATGATAACATTTTATTGAAACGCAACATTTGTAGCTCTTTACAATAAAAATGATCCAAGCTGTATTTCGGCCGCGGAGCTAAAATGACGATTAAAGATGGATTCGTCAACGATCGCTAGGGTCGCCAAACTTTACATTTTCTAATGAATAAAATACACTATTGTCGATAATCAATGCAAGACAGCCAAATATCATTGACAAATAAATAAACAATGAGGCTGGTGTATTTTTATTCACCAAATCAAATGACGCTAGTGTAACCCTCTTATTTTTCGTCCAATAGGGAATTAGCTACCATTAATATCACACCATTGGACGCTCAATATTTGACAGCTGCAGTGATTGGACAAAATAGTCTATTGCTACATTGGCGCCATCTGTTGACCAAAAATACGATATTAGGAATTACCCTATTAGAAAACGTAAGTTTCGATAATAATATCTTTCTAAGGAAATTAATCCCGAAGCATTTCGTTTCATTCGGTTCAATAGTATGTCTGCTCTACAGCCAACTTCACATTCTTCATAACTTGTTATATTGTTGGCTTACTCACTTAACTGTTTAGAGGCTCATATTTATGAGCATCATTCCGCGACCCAACTGCTGCCTGCTCGACTCTGCGGCGTTGCGGAATGTTGCTCATGAATATGAGCATGAGTTGAAGCTAGTCGAGCTCCTCATCAAACTGTTACGTGAGTAAGTCGAAAACATAACAATTAATTTAGTATGTCTCACGAAAGTTTTAATATAAAGATACAAAACTTGTATCCATCAGATATTTTATCAACAAATTTTCGACTCCATGTGAAATTGGCCGTCAACTTGTAGGTATATAAGTAGTCAATATGCATTTATTTAGCCTAAGTAAACTCGTTCTTCCAATTATGTTAGCTAGCTAATTTATCAATGTATATAGAGGTAATGTTTTATATATAAATGGTTCAAAAAGGGTATATTACTGACAGGCAATATAACAGCCCGAAAATGTATGAAAAAGCGGATAATTTCTTGGCTACGAATAACAATTGTAACTTAATATTGTGAAAATAAAGTTGAAATTTCAACGCGTCCTGTATGTTGTAAAGAATTTTTGTTAATGGTCGTTGATAATGGAATTTCAACTGTAATGTAATTAAATAAAGTATGCTTGTTAGACACCAAGATATTCGCTGTGTACTCTTTATAAGTGAGTCTTGAGGACTCTGTAAAATCTCTGATTATAAAAAAATATGAATTTCTTAAGTACTGCAAAAAACCTTGTTCACAATATTTAAGGCTGATTTTTCAATGCTCAGTTAAATTTTATCACAGGAATAACTTTGAATATTTGACAATTCTTCCATACTAATAACTGTAAAATGACAATTTTATTCTACAGTTAGAATTAACAGATGATTGAAAAATCGGCCCTTAATAAAATAAATCTGTTGGTTTTACGATATAAGGTTATGTGTAAAAATTGACAGAAAATATTCTACTTCATACTTTACAATATAATATATGTATTTAGTACCTAAGTAAAGTTTTATAAAGATCAAAGATTCCATGTAAAAAATAAGCTTCACTCTATGCGACTTTACACTGTAAATATAAGTAAATAGAATTCAAATTCCTACAAAATAATAAGTCTCTATCGTACAAACTTGTACTTAAAACACACAATTTTACACCTTAACCACTTAATTTTAAGATTGATATTTATGTAATTTATAAAGAGATGTGATTATAGAATCTGTTACTTTTTAATTTCAATGTTCCGAATCTCTGCACTCACTAGTTTACTGTGCAAAGGTGTTTCAAATGAAATATAAACCTTAATGTTTCATACAATATGTTTTATTTTTGTTTGGCTAAATTCCTACGTACTTATTCCTAATGTTACTCAAATCACTTTTTGAACAACTAATTGTGATACTTCTAAGTACTGGTTCATCTCTACATGTCCCAATATTCGACTGCCTAAGCGTCGAAGGCACTAAATTCGCCTTTTAACAAATTGTGTGCATAAAATATAACTTCTTTATGAAATAAAATATTCATGCTCATAACGTATCATTGTACAGTTACAGTTCAAAGAAAAATGAAGCGAAATAAATACACTAACAAGGCTACTTACCGCTGTACAAACAAAGTCCAAGGAAAGTTCTCCCTTCACCCAAACCGCTCGCAAGCCGACGATGAATCATAATAAATAAAAAATTAATAAGGTAATTACACACTACGGCACAAACTTGTACACTATCTAATATTTACCAATCGTACACAGTAATTGGGAACATACTTTTCACAGAATTGAAAAGTTTTGAACGTGACAATTATGATAAATGTAACGTTCATGAATAAATTACATCGCCTTGGGCCTGTCGATCTGAAATATTATCATGACCCTAATCGAACGTTTCTTAGTCAGCAAACATCGTCATCAGTCAACTGCAAGAGTTGCTCTTGCATTTTATACTGTAATTACTTTGTTTCATTGAGGGGGACGCAGTTTTAATAATTCAGACGATGACCTATCCCCGTCTCACGCGACTTCTACCACGCGACAGAGCGAGACAGCTAACGGTTTCTCCGTTTAGCCGGCGACGGAAGGTGTTCCTTTCAGTCGTGTGTGAGAACTGCGACGGAGCGGTTGGCCCGCGATGCCATTAAGATTCAAACCGCTCGCAGAAATGCTATCACGAAGACACAACTTCCGAATAACTCAAACAAAGTCGATCAGTTAAAAGTTTTGTAAGATGAGATCATTTTCAATTTAAAGAGATTTATGTTTAGTTTTGTTTTGAGGTTCGTCCACGAAGGTCGCGTCCTTCAATCGATAAACTATTAATTGCCGCGTGTGATTGCCCGTGGCCGATAGACAACGGAACCACACGCGTGTTTTGGATGTATATTTTATTTGTAAAGTGCCAATTAAAAACATTAGTTAAGTATATTTTTTTATTACGGACCCTGTGTCGTAAAGTTTGTTGGTGGAAAGACTTTGAATTAAATTCGCATCTTCATGGAATATGGGCATCTGTTTAGACACTGGTGAGTAACTTTATTTTTAAACGTAGTTGTATTAATTAGTCATGACCATCCACCTATTAGATGTATGTATGTGAATCCCATTTTGGGCGCCATAATTAAACTACCTTCAAATTATACCTTAAAACATCGAATTAATGAAAATGCAAAATAAACACTTTGTCATACTGTTTTTAATCATCATTACCTACGCATACGGATGTGGTACTAGTTTTAATACGCAGTAATAGTTGTTTATTATCATTGACATGAGTCCCATTAGGGCGCCAACGTAATATGTTTAAAGTGTTTAAACGTGGTTAGTATTTCGTGTTGTAAATTGATATTAATGTTGTGATGTCTAAATTTAGCTTTTATTGGACCTTCAAATTCATCTGGCAATTTGAAAGAAACCGTTAAACTATGATAAACAGAAGTTACATACAGGTAGTTTTGGAGTAATCAGTTGCTGTGCTCGTAACAAATTCTATTGAGGGGCCCTCGGTTTAAATGGGCTGTCCTTGGAAGTATCCTGTAATCGGATCGGTTCGGTTGGATCCTTATTTCTCGGACATATTATTGTGACTCATTAAAAAGTCCTGAGTTTGGTTACGCAGGACTCCTTTTGCGCGTTAGCATTAATCATATGTGCTAGTCTTGATACATGGTTAACCAATTTTTTAGTTTAAGATGTTTTATCTATCACAATTGCTTATTTATTAATTTGACAATTATAATTCTCTTAACGACCAAATGTTTTAGCTATACGCTTTTATAAAAAGAGTACCTTTCAGTTAATTAAAGCGTCTGAATTAATAGAATTTTGATTCATAACATGCACAAAACCCTATTGCAATTAATGTCAAAGATAAATAGGTAAAGTCTCTTAAATCGGACCACTACGCCGCGCTGCGTTAAACTTATTATTATTACCTACCTACATTACTAAAGTAGAATACCCAAAGACATAAACCAACTCTTCAAGTATCTCCCTAACTGTAAAATGATGTTCAGAACAAAAAAATGAAGAGTTGGAGACGACGGGTGGGGATCGTAGTCGAGGAGAGAGCGCGTGGGCTGGGCGCGCCACGCCGCCGGCAGGCGGCTTCCCCATGCAGAACTCCAGCCATGTCAAGTTCGAGCCGCCTAATGTGCCTGTTATATTCGTATTGGGTAAGTGAAAAATGGTTACCTAACGTAATCACCGACAAAAAATATTTTGGCTATAAGTTCTGGAGTCATTTTTGGCGTACCAATCTCAATTAAGATTTGCTAAATGGTACCTACATAACATAAACTATGTGGGTGCACAATCTGTATCCCCACGCTTATACTTTACATCCGACATGATTGGAGAAAGGTTAGGCGCCCCCCTACTGTGTACATGCTTTTTGGGGCACGGGTAAAACTACTGAATTTTCAGAAACTGGACATTTTGAAGGTCAAAAGATGATTAATTTAAGTATTTCAAAAAGTTTCAGTGGAAAGATAGCAGTCGCAACACAATCAAGCAAATCAACGCCAATTCTAGTTAGGAAAATTTCAGAAGGAAGAAAAACGAGTCTTATCTACTTTCCATCTTGGACAGGTGGTCCAGGCAGCGGGAAGGTGACCCATTGTGATAATCTGATGCAGGAGCGCCGCGGCGTGGTTCACATCAACATGACGGACCTGCTGCAACAGTACGCCATCGGCAACGGTACTACTCTCCCCGGTTTGCACTTTAAGTAGTATAGATTTAGATTACACTGTAGTTAGTTGAGTGGACTTAGAAAATCTATATTTATGTGACATACCTACGAAACAGGCATTTTATTCCCGAGGAGAAAGGCTGGTGTGTACCTACTTGATACATTTAATCCGTGCTCAAAGATATTTTATGCGCCGTACAGTGATAGAATCCGAAAGCTATAAGATGGTAGTCCCCACGCGTAAAATACTTTCGCCCAGTCAAATACATATATATACATAACATAACGTCATATATAACACCATATATATACATAACATAACGTCTTTTATCCCCGAAGCGGTAGGCAGACATTATGACACTGATATTATGACACTGTAAAATGTAACACCCACTTTTCACTATGTATGTTATGAGTCCCATGAAATAGGGGATGAGCCTATTACCATATACCGGGCACAATTCCGGACTCCGTGCTACTACTGAGATTTTTTTTTAAAATCCCTTAATTGTTTGCCCGACCCGGGAATCGAACCCGAGATCCCTTGTCCGGCAGTCGCCCTTGCGACCACTCGGCCCACGAGGTAGTCGAAATACAGCTCAGTCGAATACAGCTAGCGAAATACTAGATGAATTAATGTTTGAGTAATAGTCAACAGCCTTCCCGATTGTAAGCGGTCACCATAGCTAGACAAGTGCGTTACAGACAATGTTGGAAATAAGCTCCATTGCCTTCAATTTATACAATCGAAAAAGTATAGTAGGTACACTTGACAGTCAAACCCTTTCTGTACGTCACTCAAAACCTAAACTACTTGAACCATGACGGCGTGTAGTATAGAGTTACTGCGAATATTCGCTTCCCAGCAATCATTTAGTCGTAAGTCATAACCATGCTTAACTCAAGTTTAAAGACATGTTTAACTTTAAATGTTTGTATTATTTTTTCAACTTTGTTATTGCCCAACATTATGTTTACTACAATTTGCTAAACTAGCTCTCATTCTATACAAAACAAAATTTTTTTATGGCATAAGCCGGTAAACGAGCAGGTAAGCAATCGGCGTCGCCCATGGACACCTAGAACACCAGAGGCGTACCAAGTGCGTTACCGGCCATTTGAGGTCCGGTTAAGGAGTTTGAGGATCGTTGGGGATTCAGTGATTGGGGAGTTTGGGGAAAGGGAGGGTAATTGGGCCTCCGGTAACCTCACTCACACGACGAAACACAACGCAAGCGTTGCTTTGCGTCGGTTTTCTGTGAGGCTGTGATGTCACTCCAGTCGAGCCGGCCCATTCGTGCCGAAGCATGGCTCTACCATACTTCTTGGCTCTTATTATAAGTAAACATTTTACTTATACCTCTAATATCATTGCCAACATACATACATTCAATACATTCTCCATACAAATTAAAAGTTTAATTACAGTGGCATAATATGCACCTCTGCCTACCCCTTTGGGCATAAAATACGTGATGTTATATGTAATACAAATTAACAAGCTGATTAACATTTACAAAGAAGTATTTAGGGAACAAGTTAAGTTAAAAATATGTCGTGACACAAAGCATTATAATAAAGTATAGTGCAGTTCATTGTTTATTACTGCGAGATAATGCAACCGACACCAGGGGGTACTGTTGTTGGATTCCCATGTAATTGTCAAGTGACGATCAACAATGTCGCCTTTTAATCCCCTATAAATATGCATTTTTTCGTTTGGAACAGGTTAAAAAAACTCAATAGTATCTAGTCTAAATGAACTGCAATACTTATAATATCCCACATGAAACTTGTAGCTTTGTTAACAATAAAACGTTGTTAAAAAACGTAATAGTACTATGTTAATTAGTTGCACGTTCGCTATAATATTTGCACTAATTAAATATGTAGCCATGATGTGGAATTGTGGAATAATTTTAAATTTAAATAAAGGTCGAAATTACTGTTTTGCATGAAAGTTTAGAAAAAAAAACAACACCTTTGTATTATGTCCGCGTCGTATACAAGGTGTTGTTTTAAAGCCGCGTCATTTTCTAGGAGGTAACTCGGCTATTGATTCTGAGTCCGAATCAATAAAAAAAATGTAGGTAAGTATTTTTTATTTTTCTGATAATTATGGAAATGCGTAAATGCGAACTACACGTCACCGTCTTGTAACTAGCTTCATAACGCGGCTCAACACATAAAATCAAACACGTAATTAATATTATTCCTAATTCCGTAAAACTTCAATAAGAAACATTGCTGTCGCTTATTCTGAAATACTGTCGAACTTAAACGATTTATTATAGCCGTATTTTTAACTATTGGCCCGAAATTTCTCTTACATTGAACCTTTATGACTTCTGTGACATGCCCCCGAGAAATGTCACGGTTTCAAAACTACACCTTATATAATTAGCCTTTATTAATTAACTATTTTTTTAAATTATTACCTTGCTTCATAAACTCACTCATGAAATGCATCACAAAAACCAAAGGCTACGAGATTTCGTAGTCGCTACGCTACGTTTGCTACGATTGCTACAATGCGTAGCGTCGCGCGTCTACGAAGGCTCGTAGCTTCTTACCTTCTTACATAATAATATGGTTACGAAAGCAATGTTAGTGTTTGGCTATTACATAAATACTAATTAAAAACAATTTTCTGATATATCTATGGACAAAAGAAAGAAAAAAAGAGAATAAATTCTTTCCTATAATCTTACAGTCAGATTAAGTTTACTCTCAAGCTCCCAAGTCAAGCAAAACATTAAGAATACTAAAGTCCAATACAGATTTAGACTTAGCTAGACAGATAGAAAAATGTAATTTTCTACATATTGCTTGCTATGAAAATAATAACTAATAATACAATAAGGTAACATTTTTAATAGCTCTCATTATATTCTTTTACGACTATTTTCATAACATAACATCACACCTTTATAACCTCGAAGAGGTGTGCAGAGGTGCACACTACGGCACTTAATGCCACTGTACAATGTAACACCCACTTTTCACTATTTATGTTATTTGTCCCATGTAATAGGGGGTGAGCCTATTGCCATATACCCACATTTCCAGACCCCGCGCTACTGCTGAGGTGTTTTTTTCAATTTTCGATCAAACAAGTTTCAATGTCATTATAGATGTCATTGAAAATAGTCTCTATTTGACATTTATAACAAAACTTATTGGTTGGCTTAAAGTATCCCAAATAGTTTGTTCGATTTTAAAAATAATGTTTCCTATACAAAAACATATTTTTAACAGACTCATTTTTTCCACGACTTTAGCTATATTTTCACTTCTGAAAGTAGTATTAGCCAATGTTAACAAAAATCAACTTACAACGGGTTTATTTATTGACTTATCGAAAGCATTCGACCTAGTTACACACGATAGATTGTTGCAGAAGTTAGAGGTTATCGGAATCCGTGGACCACCTTTACACTGGATATTGTCATACTATACTTATCTGATAGAAAACAGAGGGTCATTATCACCAGAATTGATAAAAGTCAGAATATGATCAATTACCCATCAGAATATAAATGCATAAAGCGGGGCATACCCCAAGGTAGTATATTGGGCCCGATTTTATTCTTACTTTACATAAACAATATAGTTGATGTGACTAACAATAAATGCTTTCTTTTTGCCGACGATATTTCCATAATTGTCACTAATGATAAAAAACGTAACTCCATTAAAGATCACGAAACACATATAAACAACACAATAGATAATATAATCAACTGGCTCGATAGTAATGACCTATCCATCAATCTTAATAAATCAGTTTACGTACAATTCAATAAATCATATACATAACAGTAAATTTAATTTTAAAATGGATATACCTAAAATTTCGCAAGCAAACAACACCAAGTTTTTAGGAGTATTTATAGATGAACATCTAGACTGGAAAGAACAAGTCAACCATGTCTGCAACAAAATAAATAAATTTGTCTATCCTCTCAAACAAATCAAAAATGTCACTTGCATGAAAACTGCGGTCATGTCCTACCGTGCGGATATTGAATCATCACTACGATATGGTTTAATTACATGGGGAAATAGTACTGATCAAGAGAGAGCATTCATCGCGCAAAAACGATGTATACGAGCTTTATATGGGATTCCACCTGATGTATCATGTCGGTCAATATTCAAAAAGCTTGGTTTGCTACCCCTACCCTCTTTGTACTTATATGAAGTGTGTATATTCGTACGTAAACATAAAGAACTGTTCAAAACGGCAGAAGATGTATGTTCTAGAAGTCGACGCGACCATTACAGACTTGTACTAGAGGAGTTTCCTAAGTTAACAAAATATAATAAAAGCTGCCTAAGTATGTGTGTCCGAATATTTAATAAATTGCCGATAACATTAAAAACACTTAACCTCAGACTATTTAAAATTAAATTATATGTATGGTTGAATGAAAATAATTTTTATAGCATTACAGAATTTTTTGAACATAAATAAGTAATAATGTATAACAACTACGAGTGTAAGCTAGTTAAAATAAGTTTTAAGGTAAAATTTGCATGCTTTATTTATTAAGCAAAACATGATGATCTATTTATATTGTTACTATAACATCTTTGTATACCATGTTTTTCGCAAATAAATGTCTTTATCTTTATCTTTATGGGCGGCGCTGATCGCTTACCATCAGCTGATACGACTGCTCGTTTGCCTCCTATTCCATAAAAAAGACTTAAAAAAAGGAGGTTCGCAGTTTGAGCTGTATGTATGTTTATGCGCAATTGTCTCGTGATTGGCTGAACCGATTTGGATGTGGTTTTCACAAAAGTGTTTGTTATACTTACGAAAAGGTTTTAGTATATTAAATATCAAATCATTTATTGCGAGTATAAGTCAAATGTAGATGTTACAGTATAATATTATAAAATAATTTGATCAACTGTATTCTACCAAGTATTATTGTGTGTTTTTCCGAGTTATATGTACTTTCTAAGATTATCTAGACACCATTGACAATCGGTGAAGGAAAACTTCGTGAGGAAACCTGGGCTTATAATTTCTAATTATAAGTTTGTAATCGCCAACCCACATCGAGCAAGCGTGGTGATTAATGCTCAAACCTTCTCCGTGTGAAAAGAGGTTTTGCTCAACAGTGGGCATTTATAGGCTGTTGGTGATGATGATGAATATTATTTATTACATCATTAAAATAAACCGACTTTAAAAAAAGAAGGTTTTGAAGTCGGTTTTTTTTAATCTAGTTTATGAAAAAGTTATTATATGTAAGACATGTAAAGCTCTAGTCCGTTTAGTCTTTTGGTCATGTGGAGATTTTTAAAAATGAATGCCTTCAATGATCCGTAAGGCATTAAAAAACTAATATCTACACTATGAATATATCGGAGTCGTGGAGAACCCAACGGGTTACCCGGGCTCCGGCTCGACGTGCAGGAGAAGGAACGGGGTGGTTTTTAGTCGGTAAGAGTCTGACACTAGGCGGGAACAGTCATTCGATGATTTTCCCCCTTAAAAAAACACTGAATATCTGTACCTGCTATTTTCCATTGATATATGTATATGTTCCTACTTAAGTTCCTTATTTCCTTTTTCATTATATATCTGTGTCATTCTACTATTTTATTAATAAACACCGTACTCAAAACCTTTAATTTTTGGACAGACGGCTGTTTTGTTGTTACACGTGCATATTTTATCAATGACGGTAATTGAACCCGGAACCCTCCAGTCACACGACAATTTGTCGACTCATCTGTTTGCGGTCAAAGAATTCGAAAGGAAACGATACTGAACAAAAACCATTCTTATAACCTTATAATAGGGTAGAAAGTTGAGTGAATGGGTTGGTTTGGGTTTATTTCGAAAAGTTTATCATGTTGATGTGTGTAATATCAATCAATATACAATACATATATATACAATACTCTTCTGTTATGGGTGAATGTGTGATTACAAACAAACTGATGTTTATAAAACGCTGGTCTTGAAGTTTCCTTAGGGAGTGATGTCCCAAAATTCCAATAAGACTACCTCCTCAGTTGAGTGGGTGGTCGTAAGCCTATCGATGAAGGAGTTTTGGGGAACCCTAAATTGCGAAGTTGGCAAAGTATTACCGTGTTTTTTTATTCTAGAAACTTCGTGGTAATATCACAGAGTCTGTAATTAAACTCGGTGCACTACCTATACATTTTAGAATGCATTTCATAACAAAGCGCCCCTCTATCACAAGTACACATTTTTCTTCTCTTATTATAATATCTTCTGATTCACTTAGTTGCGGGAACCAAGACAGTTATTCATGTCCCTAGGACGCGCCGGACTTCAGTGTTCCGGTGTTATCATGGTTGTATCTACTGTAGATCCTGGCTAACAGGAGTTGCAGTGGTTTTGGGAGTTTGTGGCGGACTTGTCGCATAAAAAAGCCTTAGTACGAGTTTGTTTTACGAAACGAGACCGCGTCTGACGCTCTGATTGGCCGGCTCCAATGAACTAACCAATCAGAGCGCGATCAATCTCATACGAAATCCTCTGTCGCATCGGGCAACAAAAGGGGTGAGGTTATGACATATTTATAACGGAATGGACATAGATGATAAAATTGTGTCAGAACCATCAGATATTGTAAACATCTTGTCTCAACAGTTCCAAATTAATTCATCAGCCACCGCAAGCTCAGGAGCTGCCATGGATATTCTGCATAGGAGTGCAAAAAGAGTAACTAATGACCTGATCTTTGACCCTGTCACTCCCCGTGAGATATTTAAAATAACGAAAAATATGGACGACAAAAAATCTTGCGGCTATGATGACATAAACATATCAGTAATAAAGGATAATATAGATATACTGGCGGTACCTTTAAGCATTTTTTACAACAAATGTTTTGATGAAGGAATTTTTCCAGATCAACTGAAGATAGCCAAAATAATACCTGTACACAAAAAAGGTTCTAAAGCGGATCCAAAGATGTACAGACCAATTTCATTACTACCTACTCACTCAAAAATTTTTGAAAAGCTAATTAAGTCTAGATTACTTAAACATTTCTACCAAAATGGGGTGATAAATAGAAAACAATTTGGTTATCAGAAAAACGTCGGGACACAAGACGCAATATCGACTCTGATTAAGGACGTAGTGAGTAGATTAGATAATAAACAGAAAATAGCTGGGCTTTTCTTAGATTTAAGTTCAGCATTTGATACAGTGGATCATAAACTATTGCTAGAAAAACTTGAACACTACGGTGTCAGGGGTAAGGTGCTGGCTCTTCTTTCATCATACTTAAAGAACAGGAAGATGTTCGTAGAGATCAAAGCAGAGATGTTAGGGACAAATTCCTCAGACAATAACTGTCTAACTGAAGAAACATACAGATCTAAATTGTCACCTGTGCACACTGGCGTACCACAGGGCTCCATACTGGGTCCGATATTCTTTATCATGTTTGTTGATGACCTGATACAACATATGATGGAGAATGCTGCAGGATCTATACAGCTTGTGGTGTTTGCCGATGATACTAACGCTGTTGTTTCGGCTGACAGTATACGCACTCTTGGTTGCATTGTTAATCAAGTCTTAGATATCTTCCACAGTTGGTTTGCTGTCAACGGTCTCAAAATTAATGCCAGTAAAACTAATGTCATGCTGTTTCGATCTACTTCCAAAAATAAGGATAGCATTAACTGTGCCATTAATGGAGAAAAAGTAAACGTGGTAGAGGTGGTTAAGTTTCTGGGAGTTTATATTGATAGCCAGTTGAGGTGGAAGGAGGAGCTAAAATACCTTGAGAAAGTGATTAGCCCTGCCTGTTACGTGCTTAGATGTCTCAGAAACGATGTGACAATAAAATATTTAAAAATGGTGTATTACGCATTGGTGGAGTCAAGGCTAAGATACAGCATACTTTTCTGGGGTGGAAGCTATGACTACAATATACAGAAAGCATTTGTAATACAAAAAAGAGCAGTCAGGACTATGGTTGGAATACAGCAGCAAGAATCATGTAAGCCTCATTTCAATGAATTGAATATACTGACGATTCATCTTTGAATATGAGACTGAGGATGAAAGACAAAGAAGGGAGAGCACAAGAAGGAAAGATCTTCAGTTGAAGCAAGTGACTCACCAGAACGTTGCAAAGCATAGTTCCTACCACAAGTCGTTAAAGCTGTTTAATAAACTGCCGACGGAAATAAAAGGTCTTATTTATAAAGGCGAGTTTCGGAATAAGCTTAGACAGTTCTTGTTAAATAAGTGTCTTCATCATGTTGACGAATTATAACGTAATTTATTAGAATTGTTGTTGTGTGATTTTTTTGGTATTTTATGGATGACATGACTATATTTTATTATATTTTGTATATTATTGTTTTATTTTTGTTATAATTAATTATGAATTGACAAGTACAGGTAATGACATTTAACTTTATTAATTATAATGGCTAATTATTGCATGTATAATTTTTAGAATATAGGTGTATTGTACAAATTCAAACACAATGTAATAATTGTTCATGAATAAATAAATGAATGAATGAATGAATGAATGATGCGAATTTTATTTATTTATTTACTCAGACATAACTCGGAAAACGTATGTTACGTTTTCCGAGTTATATGTAGGTACTTTCTAAGATCTAGTCACCACTGGCAAACGGTAAAGGAAAACATCGTGAGGAAACCTAGGCATATAAATTTCTAATTATAAGTTTGTAATCGCTAACCCGCATTGAGCAAGCGTGGTGATTAATGCTCAAAACTTTCTCCGTGTGAGAAGAGGCTTTGCTCGGCAGTGGGCATTTATAGGCTGTTGATGATGATAATGAACATACAGAAACATGTGCAGGTGAATTTATACACGCGTCTGAAGTCATAGGTAAAAGTTAGTTCATTATATTGTTTTAATAGTAGTACATACATTCATAGTCTACATGTATGATAGTAAACATTAACGTATTCGTCAAATGTTTGTGTTCTACGAAATGTATTGTAAATATTAGATACGGGTGGTATTCGTATTTTGTTTGTAAAACGATGAATCAGTCCTAGTAGCTTGGTCCACGACTATTGCGCGTGCTGTACTGTATTGTAAGTTTCATTGATTAATTTCATTTTAAGTGTGGGAGAGCTATGCTTCGGCACGAATGGGCCGGCTCGACCGGAGTGATACCACGGCCTTACAGAAAACCGACGTGAAGCAACGCTTGTGTTGAGACTAACAAACGGATTTTTTTTATTTTTATTTTAAATACATGTTTAGAAAGGTTTAAGTTGCTGTTGAAATTCAATAATGCTCTTATTAATTAAACATGACTGCATTTTTATCCATAGGGATGAAAAGATGTTTTTTTTATAAACTTTGCTCAACACTAGGATTTTCTCCTGTATCGTAGGTGCGTTTACTTACTTAACCATGGTTGGTTTTCGTAGATGAAATATCATTGGTCACCAAGTTTACAAAATAATAAATTCTATAAGAAAATATTGACAACGTCACAGCCTATAAATGCCCACTGCTGACCAAAGGCCTCTTGGCACACGGAGAAGCTTTGAGCATTAATCGCCACGCTTGCTCAATGCGGGTTGGCAATTACAAACTTATAGTTATAATTATACCTCTAAATTACGAGCACAAGGTTTCCACGCGATGTTTTCCTTCACCGTTTCTCCGTGATGTCTAAATAATCTTAGAAAGTATGTACTTAACTCGTCGAGTACCGGTTTTGTAGACACAATTATAGAACAATAGGTTGCGGTCACCGGTGACCGCTTGGTGTTTGACAGTTTAAATACAACTCGGAAAAAGTCACATTGGTACTTGCGTAGTGGTAGCCCGTAGGTTTTTTTTTTTTTATAAGGGGGGAAAATCATCGAATGACTGCTCCCGCCTGGGTGAGGCGGGAGGGAGTGTCAGACTCTTACTGACTAAAAACCACCCCGTTCCTTCTCCTGCACGTCGAGCCGGAGCCCCGGTTACCCGTTAGGTTCTCCGCGACAGCCCGTAGGTTTAGGACGCCCGCGTCTCAAGCATGAGGGTGTGAGTTCCTACCCTACCAACAGCAATTACCAATATTCACAAACTAGAACGCTGTGTACGCAGTGTCTACCAATTAGATTTCCCACCATATCCTATACTACCTAACGGGTTACCGGGGCTGCGGCTCGACTTGCAGGAGAAGTAACGGGGTGGTTTTTAGTCAGTAGAAGTCTGACACTCCCTCCCGCCTCACCTAGGCGGGAGCAGTAATTCGATGATTTTCCCCCCATAAAAAATCCTATACTACCTAATTGACAACTATAGCGGGTACTTCAAAATTGATAAAAGCATTCAACAATACCTATACCTTTAAACAAACAAACTGACATGCCTGATTAACTTCAAAAAGTGAGACACAAATAGAGTGTCCATTCGACGCGGACGACCAATTCGCCATGCAACGTTTGTTATGATAGAACATATTCAACAGATTCAGAATTCAGTCGAATTGGTAGTTTTCGAATAAACAACGATTATTTTTCTAGCACATAACATAATCTCACGCTTTTTATCCTCGCTGAGGAAGGCAGAGGTACACATTGCGACTCTTAACAGTCACTTTTGATAGGGGTAATAGGGGCCTATTGCCATATACCGGGTCCAATTCCAGAGTCAATGCTACAATGAGAATTAAAAAAAAACAGTAAAACTTTGCCCCGACCCGGGAATCAAACCCGAGACCTCTTGCCCAGCACTCTGCCAACGAGGCAGTGTAGTATTTTCGCTACCAATTCTTGCTGTTATGTCATTATCCTTGACAGTTCAAAATGGTGAGCCTTTTCTGAATTTTGGCCACAACCTCTATATTGGCAGGCGGGTTGGAGACTTATAGTTGGAACCTTTTGGCCACAACCTCTATATTGGCAGGCGGGTTGGAGATTTATAGTTGGAACCTTTTGGCCACAACCTCTATATTGGCAGGCGGGTTGGAGACTTATAGTTGGAACCTTTTGGCCACAACCTCTATATTGGCAGGCGGGTTGGAGACTTATAGTTGGAACCTTTTGGCCACAACCTCTATATTGGCAGGCGGGTTGGAGATTTATAGTTGGAACCTTTTGGCCACAACCTCTATATTGGCAGGCGGGTTGGAGACTTATAGTTGGAACCTTTTGGCCACAACCTCTATATTGGCAGGCGGGTTGGAGACTTATAGTTGGAACCTTTTGGCCACAACCTCTATATTGGCAGGCGGGTTGGAGATTTATAGTTGGAACCTTTTGGCCACAACCTCTATATTGGCAGGCGGGTTGGAGACTTATAGTTGGAACCTTTTGGCCACAACCTCTATATTGGCAGGCGGGTTGGAGACTTATAGTTGGAACCTTTTGGCCAGAACCTCTATATTGGCAGGCGGGTTGGAGACTTATAGTTGGAACCTTTTGGCCATAACCTCTATATTGGCAGGCGGGTTGGAGACTTATAGTTGGAACCTTTTGGCCACAACCTCTATATTGGCAGGCGGGTTGGAGACTTATAGTTGGAACCTTTTGCTCTTTTGGCCACAACCTCTATATTGGCAGGCGGGTTGGAGACTTATAGTTGGAATCTTTTGCTCTTTTGGCCACAACTTCTATATTGGCAGGCGGGTTGGAGACTTATAGTTGGAACCTTTTGCTCTTTTTCGCTTCTGTCTCAGAATCGAAGCGAAATAGAACTAAATACTCACTTCTTGACTTAAACTCTAGCGCATTGTGAGCTGGGTATCAGTCGGTTACAACACCCAAAGGAAGAGAAGATGAGGTGGTATTAAATGAATCCTAATTTGCCCGCGACACAAGACTTTCATAGAATTGTCTTGCGAAAATCGTATTGTTTCGCTTAAAACTTAAAAACGTTCACATAATACATTATGTATATACATAAGTACATAACTCCACGCCTGTCTCCCATGGTGATAGACAGAGGCTATAGAACGCCAATTGCTTCGATCCTTACATACCTCTTTCGCTTCATCAACAGTCATCATGCTCGTCAGTTAAGGGTACTTTTAATTTGGCCCTTCTTAATCTTTTAATCTGTACAATGTACATCCTAAGATGACTGCCTCGTTGGCCGAGTGGTCGCGACTGCCGGGCTAGGGGTCTTGGGTTCGATTCCCGGGTCGGACAAAGTATTACTGGGTTTTTAAAAAAAACGCCCGATATATGGCCCATGTCCCATGTAATAGGAGGTGAGCCTACTACATGGGACTCATAACATAAATAGTGAAAAGTGGGTGTTATATTATACAGTGGCATAATATGCTTACCCCTTTGGAGATAAAAGGCGTGATGTTGTGCTAAAAATGTTAAATGTTATCCTAAGAATAAAACAAAGTCTACAATCACTATTTTCTAAAAACACATTATCGTAACAATATATCTTGTCCCTAGACATGCAAGATTTCGGCACGCTATCGAGTACGACAGTGACCGAAGTGCTGATGCTGGAGATGAAGATGGCTCCCACGGCGAAGACATACCTCGTGTCTGGATACCCGCGCTCCATGAGAGATGTTGCTGAGTATTCCGATAAGGTAAGCTTCTCATACTTACTAATTTCCTATACCGTCGTTTATTCGTCTTTAGCTAATGTTCTGGAGGCTCCAAAAAAGGTCGGTGGCATATTTATGACTCCTCTGGTGCTGCGGGTGCTGTAGTTATCCATCTTTGTTCTTTTTTTTATTATATGTCACGCACTACTACTTAGTCGGTACTACTACAGGACACCAGAAAAAGGCCCGGAGAGACCTAGGTTAGCACAAGCCCTCCTCGCAATCGCCTAAGATATTTGTCACTATAAACCGTATTGAATCAGTTGTCAATTAATCACAGCACAAAATACCGATGTCAACTACCATCTTGATAAGAGTTATTTAACAATATTGTCGATCGATATAGCGAAGACAGTTAGGATAAAAATCGGTATATTTATGTCAAGGACAGGCCCAGCTGTGGCCAAAGTAACAATTTATAAAATCGACAGCTACCATACATACGTAGGTATGTATGTACCTCTATGTACGTTTGGTGTCGGTAATTATTCCGTCGAAACTTTTGATCGGTTTTAGTTTTATATTCTGTCTGAGTGTTAGAACATATAAAATAGGATTTTATTCTTATGTTAGGTCAGCTATAGTCATTTGTTTCGAAAGAGTATCGGTATCGCTCCCCAGAATAATCTATGGAAACTTACCCATTGTCAAAAGTCACCGATTCGTGGTGGATGTCCTACCCACGCGCACGAAGCGTTTCGCATTAAGCTTCCTTGTGCGTACTGCTAAGGAGTGGAATTCTTTGCCGGTGTCGGTGTTTCCTGTAAGGTATAACCAGGTGTCTTCAAGGCCCGAGTGAATAGGTTGTTTATGGGTAGACATGATCCACCGTAGGCCGCATCATCGCTTACCACAAGGCGAGATATAAAAAAAGTCAGGAACTAAACCTGAAAAAAAAACACCGTAGTAGCACGTACATCGGACTTCGAAAGAAAAACAAATGATCAGCAACACTATGCCCGATCCAGAGATCAGCCCTGCCGCTGATACCTCGTTCTAGCGAAATGAGTCAATAAGACAATATTGCTCTTCCCCTGGGGCATTAGATTAATTAGTATCGACTAATGAAACTGCTCTCCAAGGCAACACTTGCATCCAAGTTACTATTGTATTGTAGTAAGAGGTATTAAAGGTATGGTAAGGTATGGCACAATATGGCTGGCGATGCAAAGGTCAAAGTCCCGTATAATAACAGATGTTGCAATGTTTAGGATGAAATAGTTCAATAACTATCTCAATAGATAAGGATCTGTTTATAATTTTTGTATACGAGTTCGACGAAAATAATGGTGTCATAGCGTAACCAAACGGTGAATTGCCATAGCTGTGTGGTGACCTGTGCTGTTTTTATGGGATAAGCCGTTAACGGGCAGACGGATCACCTGACGGTAAGCAATCGGCGCCTCCCATGGACAACTGAAAAACCAGAGGCGTTACAAGTACGCAAGCGTTATTTCACGTCGGTTTTCTGTGAGGCCGTGGTATCGCCGAAGCATGGCTCTCCCACTCTTTTGCTGTTGGTGATGATTGGCTACTGCCACAGTTGATCACAGAGTGTTGCTCTTCTGGTCTGATTAGGCAAGGTAGGTAATACAGAGCATTTATATTTATAAAATATGTCGAAATTGTAGATTTGATGACGCATCCCGATTTGTGATAAAATAAAGAAATAGTTAAAAACTAATGTGATCGAACTTAAGCTTACTTAATTGGTCCAAGACTTGGGCCATAATATTATCAAAAATTTTGCAATCTATATTCTATGTTGTGAATGCATGTTTTAAATGAAATTGATATGATGACTCATCAGTTACATGTATTTCCATGAAGTAGATATACGCTTCACAATTGATCACGTCATTTTTAACATAACGTGACGTCACGTCAGCTGCTCTCACTATTTATGAAGAAGTCACTATTTTATGAAAGTATTGACTATTTTTGATGAACTTTGGACAGATTGTATTTTTACTCCTAAAAGGAACACCTAGGTTTCTTCTGGGCCAAAGTAAAAAGTTTGGTTATAGGTAAGCATGCTCCATCATGGGCTGCACGGTTGGTGCGTGTTCGATTCCCGCACGGAACAAGTCGGTCTGGGTGTCATGTGGTTGTGAAATTGTATGTTTGTAAACGCACCCACGACAAAGAATAAAATTCTAGTGTGGGGCAACGTTTAAAAAATTTCCTATAATTAAGAAGAAATTAAAGAAAGAAGAAAGAAAAACCATTTATTTTTGCGCAGAACACACATAAGCATAATAAAAAATAAAATATAATTCTAAAGAAAAATGAAAAATTAAGTCTTGTCCATGGTCCACAGACCTGAAATGATAGATTACAATATCTCTTATTATCTGTGGACCATAGACAAGGAACATCCTTTTTACTTCATTCTTAGTAACATATTGTATTATAGAAAGTCATGAAAACAATGTATCTGGCGCGGAATAAAATTGAATTAGGTATGTTAAATTGAAACCGTCCAACATACCTAGAATATATTTGTTGATGGGTGTCCAATGTCCATGCAACCTCTAATTATGTGGATATTAATTCGTCGCTTCGTTCCCGTGTCGTCGCCGTCGCGTGTTCGTTCCTATTCACGCTAGACACACGTGATACTGTGACACTCGCTATAATAACCTGTTTTCTGTGTATCTACACGTTTATTTACTAATATTTGTATTTATTACTTGGAAAAATAAGTGGATGTAGTAAGCAGAACTGTAAAGGGTGTAGGTTCAGATACCAAATTGTGTATTATGTTAGGTTTACTTAAACAATATGCGAGGTGATAAGCGTGACTCCAAAGCAAGAGTCTCAAATTCGATTCCGGGTTGAGTAATTTTATTTGGGATTTTTCGGTTATTCGAAAATTTACAGTTTAAAATTTTGTCAAACGTATGACAATAGGCTTACCCCAATTATATGTATATTATTTTAATATCACATCACTGATGACAGGTTAGTACATGGACATCTCAACCCTTTGGGGATTAAGACGTAATGTTACATTATGTTTCTTTCCAAAGACTGCCTAGTGCCTATGTATTAATAGGTACTAAAATTAACTATTAACTTGAATGATAGAGTACATGACTCATACAAGTATCTAGCTTATAATGATTCTGCGAAACATGATGCCGCGAAATACTTGAAGCTTCAATAGATAGTAATGCTAAAATCTAAAAAAGGTCCTTGATTTTGTTGGAGGGTTTTTGGTTGACGTCATAGAGCCTATTGTTAGTAACATAACACATAACATAACATCACGCCTTTTATCCCCGAAGGGGTAGGCAGAGGTGCACACAGAAGTAACACCCACTTTTCACTATTTATGTTATGAGTCCCATGTAATAGGGGGTGAGCCTATTGCCATATACCGGGCACATTTCCAGACTTCGTGCTACTACTGAGATTTTTAAAATCCCAGTAATGCTTTGCCCGACCCGGGAATCGAACCCGAGACCCCTTGCCCGGTAGTCGCACTTGCGACAGCTCGGCCAACGAGGCAGCCTATTGTTAGTATCTTTCTTTTTAACGTGTTCTTCCAAGAACCATGTTGAAGAGACCGAAATAGTGTTTCTTTATTGGCACTATTTAGTAGTCATATTTTTCCTTACCTATTTGCATAAAGTAAGTTATGTATCTTATTTGTATGTATTAACTATCCTTAAAACTAAGTTGAAATATTCAGTAGCTAACATTTTTAAACTTCAGAATCTCGAAAAGCATTTTAACAGGGTTATCGGTGTTAACCGTCGTAAAAACATATCAAATTTATTATTGACTAGCTTCTGCCCGCTATTTCGTACACGCAATCCCGTTTTCTCCCGTCCCCGTAGGATTTTCAGGATGTGTATTGTCTTAAGAACCTTCTTAAGAACAAAAAAGAATTAGTAAAATCGGTCTAGCCATTCACGCGTGATATAGTATAGTATATAGATTGTTTTTTTTAAGGGGGAAAGTCATCGAATGACTGCCCCGCCTGGGTAAGGCGGGAGGGAGTGTCAGGCTCTTACTGACTAAAAACCACCCCGTTCCTTCTCCTGCACGTCGAGCCGGAGCCCCGGTAATCCGTTAGTTTCTCCGCGACTCCGATATTATATAGATTACTTGGACGATACCTTAAGAAACTCTAAGGAATTAGGGGCATATTCATTACTGTTTGAAAAATTATATTATTAACTCCTAGGTATGAGTATAAAGATTCCCATCTTATTATCTTCATTTTCTCTGTCCTGTCTAGATCCAGACTATAAACGGCGTAGTCCTAGTAAGCTGGCGACAGCGTGTACTGGAGCGACAGATCGAGTATGGCGCGCGACTCGGCCACGTGGTCCTGAGTCTGGCGCGGATGGAACTCAACAACTTCTACAAGAACGTCATGCCAGTGGCAGACTACTTCGACCAGACTAACATGCTGATAGCGGTAAGTGTAATTTGTCTATAGTGCTAAGTTTTTTTAGGTTAAAAAAGTATTTCTGGTAGTGTTTGACGATTATAAGCGGTTGCCAAAATTATTTTATTGTCAACATCAGCTTGTTATAGTCCGCTGCCGGCTGATAAGCTTTTCTACATAAGTAACAGGGCTTGAAACTTGACAGACAGATTTTTTTTAAGGAGCGAAAATCATCGAATGACTTCTCTCGCCTGGGTGAGGCGGGACGAGGGAGTGTCAAACTCTTACTAACTAAAAACTACCCCGTTCCTTCTCTGCACTTCGAGCCGGAGCCCCGTTAGGTTCTCCGCGACTTGACAGACCGATTGGAGATCGCAGTTTGGGAAGTCCAGGTTTATCAGAGAGCATTGCCAAATATACAACATGTAACTTAAATAACGCACATCCTGAAAATAGTTTGTTCAGAATCGTGAACTGAATCGATTAATATAATTTTTAGTATAGGTAATTTTTATCCCAAAAATAATAAAAAACTACGGAAATTATTGTCATATTAACCCTGTATTGTTAAAACAAATCGAAATGGACCGTAAGTCAAAGCAATAAGACTTTTAAAATCGCAGTTTTATTTGTATTCGTACAAATTTAAGTTACATGTTGTATATAGTCCGTTAATCGGGTTTTACACCCGCGGGAAGTCGCGGAGAACCTAACGGGTAACCGGGGCTTCGGCTCAACGTGCAGGAGAAGGAACGGGGTGGTTTTTAGTCAGTAAGAGTCTGATACTCCCTCCCGCCTCACCCAGGCGGGAGAAGGCCTTCTATGATATTCCCCCTTAAAAAAAAATAAAAAAAAAACACAAAGAAACCATTGAAAGAGACTAAATAGTTATTTAAAACACTCCCGCGGGAACAGAAGAGGTGATTCCAAAATTCTACTCGGCCATTACCTACTATAAGACACGTTGTTTATACAAATATACAACCGATATAAGTACATGCATGTACATTCAAATGTAGATTCTTAACATTACCTTCGAAATTTCCTTGTCCTTGACCAATAAATACGATTGTCTTATTCATATGCCCACTCGGTCAAGGGTTCCACCATTTTTTGAAGGTTAGAGCCGAGAACTAGTGGATGGATATTACTATTACACTTTACCCGACCCTAGCTATATCGTAGCACCGTGTGTTACTATCTTAAGATTTCTTTTATAATAGTGTGCATATTTAACCTCAAAGACTGCCTCGTTGGCCGAGTGGTCGCAAGTGCGACTGCCGGGCAAGTGGTCTCGGGTTCGATATCCCGGGCGGGCAAAGTTTACTGGATATTTAAAAATTCTCAGTGGTAGCATGGAGTCTGAAATTGTGCCCGGCATATGGCAATAGGCTCACCCCCTATTACATGGGACTCATAACATAAATAGTGAAAAGTGGGTGTTACATTGTACAGTGGCATTAAGTGCTGTAATGTGCACCTTTGCCTACCACTTCGGAGATAAATGGCGTGATGTTATGTATATTGTGTTCATATTTAACCACATTTGTGAATGTAGAAATCTTTTAACTAAGTTTGATTTCGTTAATAAAATGTTTAATATACTTAATTGTGATAACTATTTATGGTTAGTATATCTATATATGTAGCTATCTTGCAACTAGTGATTGGATAACATTATCATGTAATTTACAATTCTTATCTTGTAATGTTTTGCATATAAGCTACACATATATCACGCCGTTTATCCCCTAAGGGGTAGGCAGAGGTGTACATTACGGCACTTGGTGCTATTGTACAATGTAACACCCACTTTTCACTATTTATATTATAAGTCCCATGTAATAGTATACAGTTTCTGATTACCTTAATCCATTCTAGATAATAATAAATGAATAAAAGCTAAGTACATACATAGGTATATTGAGTACTTAACATATTAGTCGAGTAGCTGCAAGCGTTACTGCTGTTCAAATCAGTATAATTAGATTCTCTGGTCGAGCAAAGTACCTATTAATGATTTATTTTTGGTGTCCTTAAATTCTCATACTGCCAAGGAATCTGTAATTTTACCCGATGGGTATAAGTTTACACGCAATCACAGGGGACTCATAACACACTGTAGAGGGTATTAGATTGCTCAAGTGTTCTGCTTACCCTTTCGTGAATTTTAGGTTCGGTAGGCAGAGGTGCACATTCTACCACAGTACAATGTAACACCCACTTTTCACTAGTTGTTATGAGTCCCATGTAATAGGGGGTGAGCCTATTGCCATATACCGGGCACATTTCCAGACTCCGTGCTACTACTGAGAATTTTAAAAAACCCAGTAATACTTTGCCCGACCCGGGAATCGAACCCGAGACCCCTTGCCTGGCAGTCGCACTTGCGACTACTCGGCCAACGAGGCAGTCGTTTCGTTTTATGTTATGACTCAAAATGTTCTACCGTCACTCAAAACGGGAACAATATGAATTCTTTTACCTACTAAAATAAATATTTAATACCCTATTGAATGGAGTGTTTCCAAACAATACGATTTCAAGAAGTAATATAATATTGCATAGTATAAGCCTTCTAATAGACGTTTCACCCACATTGTTTTGTGGAGTTTTATCCCAAAGAGGTCCCGTTCTTGTAAAATTATTGACATAAAATACAAGTGTTGGAGAGCCATGCTTCGGCACGAAAGGGCCGGGACGACCGGAGTGATACAAAGTCAAAGTCAAAGCATTTATTTCAATTAAACCATAGTTTGGTACTTTTGAAACGTCAACAAATACAAAATAAATAATAGTCTGTCAGTCAGTCCGTCAGTGAAATAAGGTGAAGCTAGGTGCTCATTCCAAAACGTAGATTCGAATGGAGAAGAACGAGCAAGAAACTCCATTCGTTACTCTTTTTAAAAAAAGTATGTTCTACAATGTCTCTGATACATATTTCAATACTGTACGCATATGTAAGAACAATGCAAAGACACGCTTGACGCATTATACTAAAACTTACTAAAATAAAAAAAAATAAAAATCTTAAGTCTAACATGGTGCTCACATATGCATACTGACAATCCATAGAAATAGTGCTTCTATACAAGAAAAAGGAAACTCTTTGTTTCAATAAAGAAAGAAATGCTCGATGCCATAAGGAAACTAGACTTTACATAAAACCGACGTGAAACAACCTTGTGTGTTTCTTCGTGTGAGTGAGGTTACCGTAGGCCCAATAACCCCCCCCCCAATTTCCCTGAATCCCCAACAATCCTAATTCGTAATCTACAAAAGGCCGGTAACGCACTTGTAACGCCTCTGGTGTTCCAGGTGTCCATGGGCGACGCCGATTGCTTACCATCAGGTGATCCGTCTCCTCGTTTCTCGGTTTATCCCATAAAAAGAAGTAGCTAGTTAATCACCTACTCCCTGAAAATGCCAAATTCCAATGGCGAAGGAATATAGGTTACCGTTCCAGCTCACCAGGTGGCGCTTATCTAAAGAAATAACGTTCATCCAATAGAAAATTACCTAAATCTAAAGCATTGAGCATTCAATGAATTTTGAAAATTAAATTATATTAATCGTTGAGTAACTTGTTTCGTTTCTTATAAACGTTGATCCTTATTATTCAAATCAGTTCAGTAGTTTCGTAGCAAAACAAAGCAAAACAAACATTGCATATTTCTTCTGTATACCATTAGTATAATAATATGCATTACGTAACAAAATATATGCATTCTGTACGTTATACATATATTTTGGCAACGACTCCGTTATTTCGACAATGTTCATATCGGCCCATTAGCTCAGTTGGTTAGAGCGTCGTGCTAATAACGCGAAGGTCGCGGGTTCGATCCCCTCATGGGCCACAATTCTCTTTTTGTGATTTCGCAATTCATTTGCACTTTTTTTCTTAAATTCATATTTTTCTCAAATTTTTGGCTTTTTTAATGTGTAAATATTTTTAGCGAACAGTGTTGTATACTAACAAACATGTAAAGAAAAACAGCTTTTTCTCAAAGAGGTAGATATTAATGACAGAGCCCTACGTATCTACTCTTCTCGTAGCATTTTGATTGTAACTTTTTAAAATGAATCCCTAATAAATATATAGAATAGTACACGGTAATATAGTATTAGAGTTCCCCTAAATCTATTGAGTCAGTTGGACAAAACTGCCCAGTCGCGTCTGCGCAAAGCGTTCTAGTTGAAATAGTTTTCGCCCCAACAATAGCAAATTGGCGAGGTAAATATATAATAGTCTTCCACTATTAATAATTTTAAATTAATATTCTTAATTATAGATAAGCAATGTTCAAATCAATGCACGTATATAAATAATCTTTTGTTATTATTGACTGATAAACGACGCAGAGCTGAAACACAATGCCGATATTTTAGGCCAAAGGCTCAATTACCCTCCTCTAATCTCCCCAAAATAAAAAATTATTGCTCGTTGAAAGCTGGGAAGTGTGTACTGTGTCCCGACGACATACGAAGCGTTCCTCAATTTCTAAAGCGAGTAAAAAAAATCGTAAGGTTAATAGACATGTTTAACAATATGAGTAAAATATTAAAATGTTAACCTTGAACCTGTTTTACCCCGAAATGGGAAATTACTAGTATCAGTACCTGCTGAAAGTTTCAGCTAAAAAAAATTACAAATTCCAGATACAAAATACCGACACCTCACCTTACATTTTCTCCCTAAAACAAGCGAAACTAACGATACAAAACAATTAAAAACAATCTCGCAAATAAACAAAAACAAACAACGACATATTCAGCTGAAACTAAACTAGACACATGACGGTTATGACAAACAAATACAGATTAAACTTCATTAAAGAATAAAACAATAATTGGATGAAATAACCGGTTTTACAAGAAGTCGCAACCGCGCATTACCTGCTCGGGACTCGAGCGTGGCTCTTACAAAGAAGGTATTATTCAAATTATGGGTTATTATACATGGCGAGGCTTGCATTATTAATACGAAAATGAGTAGGTACCTGCCCAAAGCCGTTTTAACGGTCTTGCAACATAGTTTAAGTCGTAGATTATATATTTTGTGAAATTGTGACTAATATCAGTACCTATCTATGTCGATCTTTGAATTTTTAATCTGTTTTTGGACAAAAGTGACCTTTCCTTTGGAGAAAATTAATTGGTTTTATTTTTAATTCCCTCTTAGGATCATTATTAACATCAGCGTGTTTTAGTCCATTGCTAGCTACAGATTCCTTTACGTAAAAGAGTTGGTTATAATTTACAATTTTAGCCGGTCGGTTAGCTTACAAATCAGGTTTGTCTACTACACGGCTCTTGCTTCTAAAGACAAAAATAGATATGAGGATTTTTTCATCAAACTTCACTTTCGCCGAAACAATTTGATCAAGGTTACCTGATTCTTCATAATGAAAATATTGTTTACCATTAAAATACTTAAAACAATACGTTTCAAAGACATCATTATACTAAAAGCAATATCCGAATACCGAATATACAATAATAAGTCCTATCCCCATAATTTTAGAGTTCAGTTTCAAAGTAGACCTGTATAATGCTTTAAAATGGTCAATGAATAAATAATAGTCTTGTCATGGATCTATGACCAATCGTTGTTTTATGCTACGTCACTGATATTTATGGATGATGTTTTTTTTCGTAAACATGCACTTCAGAATATTAACCTTCAATATTTATTCTGTGCAAAGTTCTAAGTCCCTTTTGGGAGTGGCAGTGGCAGGTCTTAGGACAACATTGCTTAATTTAAATTTTAGACATTCAATCAATAGAGTAGGGACTTAGACGGATTTACTTAGATTTACACAGTACTCATATTTTTTTTGCCGATTGGTTGCAAGTATGTAAAACTAAGTTTATGATTTGTTAGTTGCAAGTATGGCTGACTGCTGCAAAAGTTTCGTATTCAACTTTGCGTTGGATAAAGCTAGTAGGTAATTTGAGCTCATTAGCACGGAGTATGAAACTGTGCTTAGTCCATGGCACTAGTCTCTTCCCTTATTATATGAACCTTAAAACATAGGTAATTACTGAGAATCGGGTGTTACCTATCCAAGGATGAAGAGGCACATAGTCCACCAAAAAATCTCACCGATCTTCGAGACGTTTCTACAAAGATAATACTAGAAAGTGGGTGTCACTACAATTACTGATGGTAGGACATGACAATCGATGGCAGTGAATAAAACACACGTCGTTTGTCGCTCGGGTATCGATCCGGTTGTGACGGTCAATGTACAATGTCAGCCGCTGGACATGATTTATCTAACATTCACCGTTGGAAGATTGCCAGTTGGGGGTTAAGATCGCCGATCGGGGATTTTGGGGTTAATTATCTTTTTGATTCTGGATGGGGTTTGGGTTAAGATCCCTATCTTGATTTCATAGATGTGTTTTTAATCTTTCAGGTAAGGTGTTTGGTATTGTCATCGGTTTAGGTAATAGCAATTGCTTTCATTGCACGTGTGGTGGGTCTTATAACATTACTAAGAGGTAGTGGGCCTCAATCTTTACAGTATGCGTCTATGCTTACCTTTCCCATCATACGTCAAATATAAATCAAATAAAACGGTCTATCAACGTCCGTATGTTTTTTATTTATAGTTTCATCAATTGATTTGTCTAACTTTTACTTATTAAATCACCTACCTAGTACATGACAACTTTATACCTGAAAGGGGTAGACAAACAGTGCAAAACAACAAGTAAAACAAGAAAAAAACATTTAATTAGCACCAGACATGATGCAGCGTAAATAAAATAAAAGACAATAAAAGATAGTGTGACAGTGAAATAAAGACAAACAGTGAGTAAAAAAATTAAAACAGAAGAATCAGAAAAGGAACGCTAACATGCGAACGCCTAAGATGCTAAATGGGTTACCCACCCAGTAAGCTAGGCACACGACACAGCAATGATTTTCAGCGGACACTCTTGCAGTATCCAAAAGACCTCAGGTTCCATTCAGGGGTAGGACAATAGTTGATATTTTCGATTATCTTAAACTTCTAAATATACATACATTTCGTGGATATTGCAGAGTTAGGAATAGGGGTATTCATTATCTGTCGGTTAGATAGCGAAAAGGTGCTATCCGCCGAATATATCATACGATTAATTAATCACTACATAGTATAAAACAATCTCGCAATCTGCCGTCTGTCTATCCCTATTTATGCTTAGATCTTTAAAACTACGCCACGGATTTGGTGCGGTTTTTTTTTCATAGAGTGATTCTTAAGGAAGGTTTCTATGTATAATACATGCATATTGCATCCGTGCGAAGCCGGGGCGGGTCGCTAGTGAACCATATAAAATGGTAGACGTAACATTACATTTATTATGTCACGCTCTACCGTCTCTTATTTAATCAGGATATCTTTACGAATTCATCACTCAGCACCATGCGATGGTATTTCCTATATAACTCGACATTCATCGCCCATTCGTTGTTTATTTATTGACGATAGGGATCTTTGAACTGGTCACGGTAGGTACTATGCTACCTGTAGCTTCTACATTGTTGTAACTGGCACAATGAGGCGTACCGTATTTTTCCTCGCTAGATGGCACTAGTGTGAACCTCTCCATCTTCGTCCAATAGGGATTAGCTATTCTCACACCTTTGGACGTTCAATATTTATCAGCTGCTGTGATTGGATAAAATTCGGAAAACAAATAAAGTTAGCCCCCATTGTATTTTGCTGTTTTTTGTTGATCTATCAAGTATGTTCTATTTGGCAGTTTTATTTTCTACTATTGTTTAATGGAAGAAAGCAAAAATTCTTGGTTTTTAAAAGTGAAAACCACTTTAGTAGTCAATGGGCACACAATTTATCGTATTTGTAGTTTTCAGTCAGTTAGACTTTTTTTTACCTTTGATTGATGTTTTTGTCATGCCCACCTCAGCCTATGCTTTTATTTGGTTATGTATTACAAAATCTTGTTGAAAATTTTATATTTGATATGCATCTCAGAATTCAGTCAAGCTTTCGTAAAATTTAATTTAATTTAGAAAACATGAAATCTACTGATACTATCGGTTTTTCAACGAACTAATCGAAGTGCTATACATTACTTCAAAAGCGAATAATTATTGATTGTTAATACAGATCTGGGATACTGTTGGTCACACGTTCACAAATCGAAAAGAATTTTCGATGTTTTCGATGACAATTCATCAAAATAATTTCATACAAGGTTTCGTTCCAACACAAAAACCCCACTAAATGAATTTACCTATTAAAACGGTTATTTACCAAAGATCCTATCTCCTTGACTATAACATTCAATATTCGACTTTAAACTAAAGGTTTAAGGTCGAAAATTAGTTGGCCAAACGTTCCTCCAATTACAGGGTAGGTTTATACATATTTAACTGATTCTGGGACTAAGTATGACGACGTTATCGATAGATAGACTGAAATGTTTGTTTGTCTGCTTTTTATGTAGGTATAGTGTCTATGGTCATGGTCAAAATTCTCTGTGGTTTATAAGGTCTACTTATCAAAAGTTCCTTTGCGTCACCGACGCTGCGAAGAAACTGGGGCTGCGTAAAACCGCAAATGGTCCCGTGGATCTAATTCGAAGCAGAAGTAGGGACAGGATGGTTATTATTCAGTAAGAGTTCACTCCATTTCGCCTAATATAGGGCGGGAGACGTCAAGTTTTGATTACTTAAACAGGTTACAAAAATGGCTCATGTTATCTATAAATACTCTTATCTTGACTCTCCTTCTTCACCTACTTACCTTGCTTCTTACTTCCAATATACGTGCGCAAACCACACAAAATTTCTTCGTTCGTCTCAAAACCGACATCTTCAATGTATCTCTCATCGCACTGACTTCTTTCATTCTTCCTTTTTCATTCAAGCTGTTATTCTGTGGAATGCGTTGCCCAAGGAGATCAGAATGGCAACAAGTCGCAATACCTTTAAATTTAAAGTCCGTGAGCAACTACTTAAGCATTGGCAGACTCAAACTCACTAAGGAAACTATTCTAACAACGTTTTGTTTTTTATATAATATATTGTAGTATTTATGCAGTATAAGTATTTGTTTAGTAGTATATATTATATGGTATGTATATGTCTATTTATAAAATATTGTATTAATATATTTATTCTATTTAATTCTATAGGTATTTATGTGTTTGGTATACATATTACATAACTTTTTTTTTTTTTTTTGATTGTGTTCTGGCTTCGCAACCACTTCATTTCTCTGCACTTCCCTATGGTTGACTGTAAGAGAATGCCTTAAGGCATTAAGTCCGCCATTCACTGTATTTTGTGAAGAAGAAATAAATAAATAAATAAAATACTATGGCCGCCTGCGCTTCCCTTGAGACGGGTCTTAAAAAGTGTTATCAAGGCGTTTGGTTAGGATAGGAACACATGGATTGCATTCAGAACTGTATCAGACCTTTCATGATACATAACATATTTCTCTTAAATTTTTACATAACATAACATCACGCCTTTAATTCCCGAAAGGGTAGGCAGAGGTGCACATTATGTACAATGTAACACCCACTTTTCACTATATATGTTATGAGTCCCATGTAATAGGGGGTGAGCCTATTGCCATATACCGGGCACAATTCCAGACTCCGCGCTACTACTGAGAATTTTTTAAAAACCCAGTATTACTTTGCCCGACCTGGGAATCGAACCCGAGACCCCTTTCCCGGCAGTCGCACTTCCGACAGCTCGGCCAGTCTTAAATTTTTGACCTTCATAACCTATGAAAACTGAAGAGTAAACAAAACTACCACACACATTTAAACATTAACAAAACTCGATCTAATCGCCTACAAGATAAATATCATTTTCGTCCGAAAGCCAGCACATTGAACTAAGGTAATATTTTACGATTTTTATGAAATGTTTAATAGAAAACATTAGAAGAATACCAGTACACCATTAATCATGGCGTTATCTTCCATCTTTACACCTGTTAGCGCGGACAATTAAGTAATGTCGATATTTTATGTGGAATAAAGAAGTACTGGACATCCTTTGTCTGTTTTAAATAACTATTTAGTCTCTTTCAATGGTTTCTTTGAGGTTTTTTTTAATTTTTTTTTAAAGGGAAATTTTTTTTAAAATCATCGAATGACTGCTCCCGCCTGGGTGAGGCGGGAGGGAGTGTCAGACTCTTACTGACTAAAAACCACCCCGTTCCTTCTCCTGCACGTCGAGCCGGAGCCCCGGTTACCCATTAGGTTCTCCGCGACTTCTTTGAGGTTAGGGCGGAAATACGGATCTAAAAGCTCTTGGAACTCCACTAGTGTAGCGGGTGTTCATGATCGGCGCAGATTGCTCAGGTACATTTACGTGATTTGTCCTCGAGTTCGCCCTACCTCATAAAATAAATGTAAATAATAATTCATCAACAGCCTATAAATGCCCATTGCTGATCAAAACCTCTTCTCACACGGAGACGGTTTGAGCATTAATCACCACGCTTGCTCAATGCGGATTGGCGATTACAAACTTATAATTAGAAATTATAAGTCCAGGTTTCCTCACCATGGTGTGTCCTGCGTGGACTGAGCACCGCCGAGTCCTTAGGAATGTGATCGGCGACGGCGACCTCTCGCGTCCGGCTCTGGTTCAGACCATGGTACGGAGCGAGGGGTCTGGGATGCCGTCTCCTCATTCTGCGAAGCAGTCATGCTAGCTAAGGAGGAAGCGGAGCGCGTGAGGGAAAGAACCTCCTCACGACCCGGCCGTCGCGAGAAACACTCCGGGCGTCGGGGATCGCGAGACGATCTCCGGCCACCGTAAGCACGAGCCTGCGGACGGCGAGCACGGGTGACTCGCCGCCCGACCAGAACCAGGCCCGAGCGTACGGCGCGTCGCGTTCCGCGCGCGCCTCAAGAAGCCATCAGACCACCACAGATGGGGCCTAACAGGGCTGATGCCGATACGGAGCCGCGGAAGACTTAACGGGTTGCCGGGGCTGCGGCTTGAAGTGCAGGAGTAGGAACGGGGTGGATTTTAGTCAGTAAGAGTCTGACACTCCCTCCCGCCTCACCCGGGCGGGAGAAAACATCGGATGATTTTCACCCCTCAAAAAAAAAAAGTTTCCTCACCATATTTTCTTTCACCGTACGTCAGTGGTGTCTAGATAATCTTAGAAAGTACATATAACTCGGAAAAAATACTTGCCGTTGGTAGATTTCAAAGGTTTTCCTCGGACCTGGACCCTCATGCATAAATAATAATAATAGTTAAAGACAAATGAAAAGATACAAAATCATTTATTAGGAGCAAATGTAGCATAATCATTTGTGAAAATGCTAGCGCAGTACAAATATCGTGGAACACTTTACATTTACTCAGGTAAAATATAAATTAAAAGCCTCTCTTCCTCGGCTGTTAGTCATCATTATAAATCCCGGTTCTAGCTCGAAACTAGACGAACATCCTCGAAAAGTTTCAAATATTCTAACAAACTATTCGTTCACTATTTACTATTTGTTATTCTGTCTTCGATTAAAAACGTTGGAACTTCAATATCGACAATCGTGAGTTCAATTCGCTGGAGTGCAGGTGTACTGTTTTAATTATGTTCACGTATCGTATTGACTTTCTATCAACAATTATACTGTTTTTCTTCAAACCAAACATTTTTCCTTTTGTTTACACGTGCAACGTTTTTGTTTTGAAATTAAAGCTTTCTTTGTTGATTTGTAAACATAAAAACAACATAGTGAGTTGTTTATTTAATTGGGACGATGGCAGGGTATGCCAATTAAAAATATAATTAGTCCGTAAGTTGGGTAATGAAAAAATATTAGACACGTATTTTTTTATTTTGTCGTATAATAAAACAATACTTAGATAAAACGAATCAAAGTTTAGGAGTGGGGGCTAAAACGTCATTTCTATCTACGTATAAAATGTACATAGAAATGACGTCACACGACATTTCAAATCAATATATCGCCGAAAGTATTCGTTTGTGTAAGAAAATAAAAAATACGTATCTAATGATTTAAGATAATCTACCAGAAGGACATTAAAATAAAAATTAGGTATCTACCCTATTGCAAGCAGCGATAAGCATGATGTTCAATGGCCCATCTCTGAATTATGAGACAAGTCCGCCACAACCTCCCGAAACTACT
Organism: Spodoptera picta; assembly: GCA_038387885.1. Lineage (NCBI taxonomy): Eukaryota > Metazoa > Arthropoda > Insecta > Lepidoptera > Noctuidae > Spodoptera > Spodoptera picta. Next base: position 454,320 of record JAZHFQ010000271.1, read on the forward strand.
GCAACTCCTGTAAGCCAGAATCTACAGTAGATACAACAATGTAAACACCGGAACACTGAAGTCCAGCGCGTCTCAGGGACATGAATAACTGTCTTGGATCTTGCAACGAAATAAATCAGAAAATATTATTAGAGGAGAGGAAAAAACAATAGTTTCCAATTAACTTTGTGATTAATGCAGGAGACAGATTGAATTAAGTCTAAAGGCTCAAAAAGTCATCTCTAAATCAGGTAAATATCCTCAAGGTTACGTTTTTTAATCTTCAGTAGTAACATGAAACCGTACGGATTACTTTAGATCTAGATAGTAGATGGTTCTTCTCATCTGCTAGGCTCTTCTGTAACTGTCAATTTAAACTTTCGAAATGAGCTGGATCGCATTCTGTCCCATCATTGGTCGAGATTATTTTTACAACCAATGAAATGGCGGATAGCGATTGAGTTCACTTCCATCTTTCTCTTCACTATTTCTTCAAATTCATGAACCATATCTTCAGATCATAAGTTGGAGAGTAATATGGTAATATTAGACTCTCGATAGCAGGTAAATTTCTCGCAACGATCATTTAAAATAAAATAAAAAATAAATAAAATCTTTTTATTTCAGACATCTTGGGTCCATACAGTTACAGTTTATTATTGTTAAATATATATATTCTTAATTAATTAAATTTATTACACATTATCAATCTCTAATCTTAGTATATTCGCAATTTATGACTATGTAATAAATGAATAGTTAGTTAATATCAAAAAATATCATCACATGTAACAATTAAAAAGAAGAAATGAAAAATAACATTATTTTTAACAATAGAATTAACTTAAGTATTTAAATCTTTCACTTAACTTGTACCTTATCAGAAAACACTTTCATCAACTACCAGGCCATGCCTGAAACACGATCAATACCAGTCATAACAAAACAAAAACTTTTTTAAGGACTTATTTCGAAACATTTTTGTCAAAGTAAGTAACGCTTAATAATTTACTGGTACGTGGTATCAAATATTTATTTATGGCACTACACATCACAACCTGCTTCAATATAGAAATATACTTTAATAATAAATCGATATAGCCCCTGGCCCCATTGGCTAAGTCCTGACTTACCACAGACAAACCCTACTTTTTCAGGTACGTAAAAGAATTTGGGAAAATTCTCTCTGAATTCAAAGATCGACTACTTATGTCAGATTTAAAAAAAAACTAGTTTTAGTAACGTTTTATTTGTCAATCACTCGATCGTCACTTTCATAGGTGTTTATAATTCGCAAGAACTTTCCTTTGTGCTTTCTTAAACTTCCGTGTCATTCAGTTTTTTTCTTCACTTACATACCTAATTCCTATGTCCCCTAGTTGAGGCAGAGAGCGTCTATAGAAATCCTCCACCTGTCTCCTTTCATCAGTAGTTTCGACTTTACTTTGTTTGTCAGGTAACAGTAAAGGTGATATCAGTATATCCATTCTTGTCATTCATTAGGCATCTTTAACACAAATTTATAACGTCTGAACTTAGAATGGAAGAAGAGTCATTAGTAAACCGATCCAATGATGTTGAAGGCATTCGGAATGAACAAAAAATGAACTATCTGCAGACAAAGTGAACGTTTCTGGGATTTGATTAAATTATCACAAATTAAAGTGATTCCGATACGACATCAGTTGATGACATATTAAAAAAAAACAAAGAATGAATGCTAATTTTTTTATTCCACTAAATTCGACTGAACATGGAATAAAAGATAAATGTAACATTAACTGGAGTGAATAGTCATTCGAGTGAACCGTCTGAACGTGATATCACCTCTGAAGAGTTTTTGAAACACATATCCACAGGCTATTGATTCGTGCCACTTCGTCTGAAAGTGATGATACAATCATGGGAACACAACAGTTGTGTTTGTCACTCCGTCTTAAACAATTAAGTTCAAAATGAATCACCAAGTTTTAAGTATTTTCATTGATTTTGTTTAGAGGTATTTAAGGTTGGCCGTTGGAATATTGACTTAAAATCTATTTTGTGTGGGCTGTCTAGTTTTCAGTTCAACGACATTTGTGAGAAATTAAGAGTTTTTTTTTACATGATTATACCAATGTCGAGAAAATGCTTTATTTTTTTTATCTTAATCTTGGTCTCTCTTGAAATCTCTTTTGATGATTGATTAATCTTGGTTAGGGTTTGTTGTGCCGTGGTGGGCCGGAGGTGTAAGACGCCAGCTTCTCACACATAAGAGTGCGGGGTCGAAACCAACCAATGCGACATTTTCCGAGTTATGTATTTTATAAGATTATCTAGGCACCACTGATAAACGATGAAGGAAAACATCGCGAGGAAATAACATAAACATAACATCACACCTTTTATCCCCGAAGGGGTAACAAGAGGTGCACATTATGTCACTGTACAATGTAATACCCACTTTTCACTATTTATGTTATGAGTCCCATGTAATAGGGGGTGAGCCTATTGCCATATACCGGGCACAATTCCAGACTCCGTGCTACTACTGAGATTTTGTAAACCTATTAATACATTGAGGAAATCTGGGCTTATAATTTTTTATAACAAGTTTGAAATCCCCAACCTGCATTGAGCAAGCTTGGTGATTGATGCTCAAACCTCCTCCGTGTGCCAAGAGGTCTTTGGTCAGCAGTGGCCACTTATAGGCTGTTGATGATGATGATGGTTTGTTGTATCCAGCGAGTTAACTTTCTTTATTTTTCTAAGGTGTGATTTTCTACACATAAACATAAACATAACTTCACGCCTTTTATCCCCGAAGGGGTTGGCAGAGGTGCACGCAGAAGTGACACCCACTTTTCACTATTTATGTTATGAGTCCCATGTAATAGGGGGTGAGCCTATTGTCATATACCGGACTCATTTCCATACTCCGTGCTACTGAGATTATTTTAAAAACCCAGTAATACTTTGCCCGACCCGGGAATCGCACCCGAGACCCCTTGCACGGCAGTCGCACTTGCGACCACTCGGCCAACGAGGCAGTCAGTTTTTTTGTAAAATAAAGGTATATTTACCTAAGTATGTTCGTTATTAACAGGTGCTAAGTCTTTATTAATTCCTTAATTGCTGCCACGTGTAAACAATACAAACGTAGAACGTTCCTTCCTTCCTTCTGGAAAACTTTAATAATAAATTACATTTAGATTAAAGTTGTCTAAAGGGCCTCTGCGCAGTTGGCTTCGGCCCCTCGTACGCCTCCCAAATGACCGGGACCCTGTGGTCCCGTGAATGGTAAAGACATACATAATAATAAAAATCTTTATTTTCTCAAAAATACTCTACGGGTACAAATTATATAATATGTTACAATTAAGAGACTGGTGTCTGTTAAAGGTATAACCTGTGTTACAGATCACCAGGCCCGGGTGACCCCCGGAGACATTGAACAATATAAAGTATTTACTTAATTAAAGAAAATGGACAACATTGTATGAGTGTGTGTGTGTGTGTGTGTGACTGTGGGTGTGTAACAATGTAGTGTGAGTGCGTGTATATGTGTATGTAAGTGAGTGAGTTGATGTGTATTATGTGTGGGTATGTATAGGTAAGTGAATGAGGTGGAAGTGTTGATATGAATGTAGTGATTGATAATTCTGCATCAGTTGTAGCTTAGGAAAGTGGTCTCACTTGTAAATAAAAACAACTGCGCAGAAAATATGTTCAAATAACTATGTGTATTGTATAGGTATCGTAAAATACTTTCTGTTTTATCGTGATGCATAAATAATGCAATATGTGTATGTGTATTCCGTGGGAGCTACCGAGTGTCTGTGAAGGGATAGACCACAGCACGTACTACCTACTACCCGTGAAACATCAAAACTTTTTAATAGATCGACTTTATAGCTAAATATTAAGGTTGAAAATTAATTATAAAGACATTTGATAGTGTACATGGAAGATATAAGACTGATTTGCAAAAATCTTTTACTACTGAAAAGCTTATTTTTAGAGAATAACATAAGTTGCTTTTTATCCCAATATTCCTACGGGGCTTTGTATTAGGTATAGGTATCTACCTATTTGCCGGTTTAATCCTGAATAATCCGCGAACATCTTCTAAATGCTACACAGGCAAAATACACTACGCAATAGCTATATGTAGGTATGTCGCGGAGAACCTAACGGGTTACCGGGGCTCCGGCTCCACGGCAGGAGAAGGAACGGGGCGGTTTTTAGTCAGTAAGAGTCTGATGCTCCCTCCCGCCTCACCCAGGCGGGAGCAGCAATTCGATGATTTTCCCCTTAAAAAAATAACTATATGTATGTATATTTGTCCATAGAGATTTTGCAGTACTATATTAAGGCTGATGCCTGTCTCCCCTAATATAGGGCGTGCATGTTCCAATGTTTGAAAAGTCAGTTTTATTTGCAAAGCATTAAGAATGCGGTTTGCGATTGATTTCCTAGGAAATTGGACGTAGATAGAATAGTTTTTGCTGCAAACCTATTTGATTGGTCATTTATTTTGCTTTTATTCGAAGAAATGTGGTCGATATTTTTGAATTTGTTGATTTGAATTAGTCGTGCTTCGTAGTTTTGAACTTTCGAATTAAGTATAGATATGATTTAAAAAATAACATTGTTATGTTATTTTTTAACCGTCAACCACCCCTTCGGGGGTAAAAGGCGTGATGTTATGTTTAACATCACGCCTTTTACCCCCGAGGGGGTGGGCAGAAGTGCACATAACGGCACTTAAGCCACTGTACAATGTAACACTCACTTTTCACTATTTATGTTATAAATGAGACCCATGTAATGGGGGGTGCGCCTATTGACATATATATACCGGGCACAATTCCAGACTCCGTGCTATCACTGAGATTTTTTTTAAAACCCAATAATACTTTGCCCGACCCGGAATCGAACCCGAAACCCCTTGCCCGGCAGTCGCCCTTGCGACCACTTGGCCAACGATGCAGTCAACGAGATTTAAGAATTAAGTATCCTAAAAACGAAAATCCTGAAACGTTTAGCTTAAACGAAAAACTAACAGCAGTCTTTAAATCCAGTCTTCTTAAACACGATAAGCTAATAAATAACATCGAACCGAATCCCCCATTTTATAGTTCAAGTTAAGAATTATTCATCACTTCAGTTCTTCCAACAGCCGTATTTTTTTCCAATATTTCCGATCAAATAAAACATTAATAAAAGTACGGTGTGCTGCATTTGACAGCAGCCTTGTAAAGTGTAAAATGTTGGTTCATAACTAGCTGAAGGTACTAATCAAGTATTTAATAAATAAAAAGGCTAGAAACACCACGTAGCTAGTTTCCTTGAAGTGTTTATGAATTTTTTGTGACACTACTGAACTGATGTAATGGCGTGCCCTGTATATGAGTGTGTGTTTTGTGGAATAATTAAATTGAAAGTCTTAACAAATGACAATGGTTCGATTTTTGGCATAAACTGTAAGTCGATATTTTTTTAAAGGGGAAAAATCATTGAATGACTTTTTCTGCCTAGGTGAGGTGGTTTTTAGTGTCAGACTCTTACTGACTAAAAACCACCCCGTTCCTACTGCTGCCAGTCTCTTTTAAATGAGAAGTCCCTTTAAGATATAGCTGGAGCACAGATCTACTCGAGACACAATGTGTTATCTATTATGTCTCATGTACGCACAGACAAGAGATTAGCTCACCACCTTCCTATTATAGAAGTCTTATTTCTTCTATAAATTTCGAACTATTCACAGACCATCAGACAGGTCTATAAACCTCTCTATATTTTCAAATTTTTAATTCATCACCAGACGGATGATGGTAAGCAAATCGGCGCCGCCTATGGACACTCGAAACACAAGTTGTTACAAGTGCGTTGCCGGCTTTTAGGGGATTAAGAATTTGAGGATTGTTGGATTCGACAATGGGGAAGGGAATAATTAGGCCTCTGTTAACCTCACTCACACGACGAAATACAACCCAAGTGTTGTTTCACGTCGGCTTTCTGCTCGGCCGTGTATCACTCCGGTCGAGCCGGCCCATTCGTGCCGAAGCTTGACTCTCCCACGCTTAAATACCACACCCTATATGTCTATGAAATATCGATACCATCGATATATCGTCTTATGGGTCACATTTATATTGCATGGCTTCCAACCCGAATATCTATGTCAATGGGCGTGCAACACAAACGTGTATTTAATTACAGGTAGGTAACTAATTTAGGCCCTTTGTGATTCATTAACAATTTACCTTATAATTTGAGTATGTCTCTTGAAATTATTTCAACCTAATATTCAATTGTGTCGTGTGGTCGAAGGATGGTCTAGAATTCTAGATTATGGATTGGTGTTAATAACAAAATGTGAGGAAATGAGAGATCATTATTTTGAGCAATTTCGCTATCACGGCTAAATGGGATTAAAGTTAATTTTAATCTAATATGATGGTAAATGAACTAGGTACTGAAACAATTCTGAGGACATTTCTTACTGTAGAATATCCCTTGGTAAAGACTAATTCAATAGATAGTCTAAATTTTGCCAGAAGTCAGTATTCTACGCGGATGAAAGCGCGAGCAACTAACAAGCTAAACGAAAGTATTGGTCTACGGACAAAAGATAGTACCTAACAGAAACTGTCTCATATCGTTGTCGTATGGTGTTGGCAGAAAATAATACACGTATCCACCCCGTAGTCTTCCCATGGGGTGGTAAAATCGAACTAAGGTATTACTCTTTTGATGGGGATGGGGCGGTTATAGCCCTTACTAATGAATCTGTACCTTTGCAATTGTAATCTCTAAAATGCCTGTCAAGAATAAATATTAGTTGCAAATCCTTTAGAGGACTGTCATAAGCTACTAATGATGTTGTATAGCTGTCAATGATGTTAAATGACTTTTAATTATACATTTTCTTCCACCAGGTGAACGGCGAACGCAATCCAGATGAAGTATACAAAGACTTCAGAGCAGCCGTACTCCAGATCCTAGGAGCTACGGAAGACCAGTCCACGATGAACGGAGTCAGTGGCGTTGGGGTTGGCGCTGGTGGTATACCAGGGGAGATAGTAGGAGTGGAACCGGCTCCAGTAGTAGATATAGAACGGGATAGAAGAGAAGAGAATGTGGCTCCTGTTGTGCCTTTACCTGTGGCTATGCCGTTGCCTGTGCCTAAAGCGTTGCCTGTAACTGTGCCTGTTAAAGAAGTGGCTAATGATAGGGTTGTTACGCCGAAGGTGAGTTTCGTTTTGGAGTTGAAGGTTTTGTTTGTGTGTTAAGTTCTTACCTCTAGTATCGCACATGAAACGTCCTGTCGACGAACAGTCTAGTGGCGAATCGGTCGTAAGAGGTCGGTTGCTGAATCCTGAGTTTACATGGAGTGATGCTGATTAGGATAATTAAACTTAATATTTATTTATTTATGTTCCACTTTTTGTACATAAGAATTATTATACTATGGTGGTGGTAGGTGATAGCAGAGGTTTCCTTTGTAGTAATAATAATACAGAGATTTTTACTACTGTAAACGATATCCATACAATCATACAACTAGAAAATACCTTACTTGATCCAAATTGTTCCCATTCAAAATGTCATTGATTAATCGAAAGGAATTTCTCGAAAAAGTTATTAAATTATTAAAAATTATTACTTAAAATTTTACTTTTTATATTAATCAATGAAAGTTAAGTTAAAGTCACTAGACAGCCTGACAACCTTGAAATAAGTCTACAAATACTCGTTTAAGTAAATTCGCATAGACACTAAAAGGGCAATGAATCGACAAAAAATATTATATTGTGGATACATCCAGCTGTTCATTGAATAAAAGAGGTCACCGCCTTGACCTAATGAGGAGTTTTGTAGATTTTTCTTCAAGTATACCATATTACAGACAACCGCACAACGACCTACCCTTCAGACAAATGCCTATAAACTATTTACAACTTTGTCATTTTTGAGGTAGAGTCGAAACTCCTTTGATAACATTTGCCAGTTTTGGGGAGGTTGATGTGCTGGATCACAAAGGAAATTTCTTTTATGATATGGTGGGTTTTTTAAAAGCACACACTTGTTCGTTCCCACAGTAAAATAATTTCTATTACAGCTTGTTTCTTTGTATATTAACTTGTGACCGTATAAGAATTTCGGTCGAATATATATAGATACGTATTTTATTTTTATGGGCGTATGATTGGATTCTATTACCTATGGATATGGCTAATAATAGCCCTGTGCAGTTTCAATTTTTGGAATAATAACGTATCAACAAACTTTTAATTAGCAATGGTTTTGACTCCGCGAACCCACTAGTCTTTTTTTTTTAAGGGGGAAAATCATCGAATGACTTCTGCCGCCTGGGTGAGGCGGGAGGGAGTGTCAGACTCTCTAAAAACCACCCCGATCCTATTCCTGCGCTTCTAGCCGGATCCCCGGCAACCCGTTAAGTCTTCAGCGGCACTTGTATAGGATACATTTACCTTTCTATAACAACATAGATTACTTACAATGATACGCCTTTCTTTAACAACTTCAGAACGATATACCTATTAGCGTACCTATACCTACATGATTTTCAATATAACTACTATAAGAAAAATATGTTTCTTGGAACTCAGCCTGAAGTGATCAGAGTCCGTGGAGAGTCGACGACTCCTGCGTTACTCTGGGTGGTGGGTGGGCCGGGTAGCAATAAGGCCACGCTCTGTCAACGAGCTGTGACACAGCGACAAGGATGGACACATTATAGGTAAAAATATTATGAATATCTTGGAAGCATCTTCAAGCATTTATTTCCTACCAAACATGGTCTTCAGATCTACATATATCTTCTGTTATCTCCAGCTTAGGCCAGCGTCTCCGCAGTCTAGCAGACGCAGGAGGACGTCCAGCATCAGACGGTGCTCTGGCTCGCTCAGCCATCAGTGGAGGGGAACTGGCTCCTAAGGAACTGGTCACCAAGCTGGTGAGGGCAGCTATGCAGGATGCTGGGAGGATGGGACATGGACTGGTGTTAGACGGATATCCCAGGGACTTGGATCAGATGGAGCAGTTCCAGATCGAGGTGAGAAGCTGATGACAATGGAATTTAATGATTTTGAGGAAGGTGTGATGTTGTAGTTAAATGTTTGTTTAGGTGGTGGTGATTTTAGGAGCTATTTTAATAATTGTCAATAACAGAGATACTTGTAACGCTGATATCTCGCTATTTTACTGTGTAAGATGTGTTGTTAAACAATTTGCTTTAGATACATAAATCAACGTTTTTCTATAGAAAGAAATCCAAAACATTGAAACAAGATTTTAGTTGTCTTCAGGCTTGTATATATTTACTTTCATTTAATCAATTGCTATAATATCTGTATTTCGTTCCTTCCAGTTCCGTATATCCCCTCGCATGGTCCTCCTGGACTGCTCCAAGCTGCAGCTGGGCCGTGGAAGACGAGATGACTCCGTGGCCGCCTTCCGACGGAGACTGGAGGTCTTCCGCGAACTCAGCCTACCCATGCTGAAGACGTTAGACCAGGACCATCGACTGGTCATTGTAAGTATCATTTGTTTAGTTTTATAAGTGACTCTCTACTCTTTCTCATGTTTAAAACTCTGACTGCAAAGTGCCCTGTTTTAAATTATAAGCTCAAATTCTGAGGTTATAACTATGGCACCTGAGAAACGGATTTTGAGTTAATCCTTACTAATATTATAAATCGGAAAGTGAGTTTATTTGTTTATTTGTTCCGCTTTCACGCCGTAACTACTAAACCGATTGCTTTGAATTTTTGCACACGTAAATATTGAAGTCCGGATTAAATAATAGGGTACTCTTTAACCCGGAAAAACTTTGATATTCCCGAGGGAAAACAAAAATATTGGTATATGTCACATAGGCTGCTTTTTATCCTTTTGTGACGCGAGCGAAGCCGTGGGTAAATTATGTGACTTGGCCGTTGTATCTACTCATTGAAGATGGAAAATTGCCCATAGGAAAAAGTTGATTGAATAAAAGCTATGCAATAGTGTCTTGCACCTTTGTGTACCCTTCAACGGCCAAGTCACACAACATTAACTAACTATAATAATAAAGAAATCGCAATACCTTAGATTTGGCACGACTTTGTCTAGATTTCATTACTTTTTAGAGATGAACGAGTAATTATATCGGGACTTGGCTAGTTTTTTACAGAATGTTTTTGGTTAAATATACCTGTATATGACTGATAAGCAACGGATTTTAGTTAAATTCTCAGATCAGGAAAGTAATGTATAATGATTTTTAGATTTCGAAAACTTCTGGTACTTAGTGTCACCATCTATTTCATTACATAACATCACGCCTTTTATCCCCGAGGGGGTAGGCAGAGGTGCACACAGAAGTAACACCCACTTTTCACTATTTATGTTATGAGTCCCATGTAATAGGGGATGAGACTATTGCCATATAACGGACACAATTCCAGGCTCCGTTACTCCGCTACTAGAGATTAAAAAAAAATACCGGTTATCCTTTACCTGACCCGGGAATCGAACCCGAGACCCCTTGCCCGGCAGACGCACTTGCGACCACTCGCCACCCTCTATTACATAGGACTCATAACATAACTGGTCCAAAATGCGAAGTGCATCTTACATAAAAAAAACCTGTCCTCGGTCTTTTAACACTTGAGGAGTTAAAAGACTTGATGTCATGTTAGTTGTCTCGTATAAAGAAGTTAGTTCTCTATCGTCTCATTTTTATCATTCCCTCTCTACCCCAGGTGGACGGCGACACGGACTCTCCAGACGTACAGTCGGAGTTCACTCGCGTACTGCTGGAAGAGATGGAGAAGGCTGAAGCACTGGCCGCCATACCACAGCCTCAAGAACAACCAAGTCGCAAAGGTAACTAGAATCTCCATGTTTATTTTAATAAAATGTAACAGGTCTCAATTCCTATGGGTTATACATGTTGGACCAAAGTTACTCCAACGTGTTTAAATGGCCTGAACTTTTTCGGTATGTACACTTTACTCTATCCATAAAATACTATATCATGCATGTATCAGACATGTAAGCTATCCCCTTAAGGCAATATATCTACCTCTATAGAGAAAACTGCATCAAAGTCCATTGGGTAGTTTTAAAGATCTAAGCATACATAAGGACAGACAAAAATAACGACTTTGTACTATGTAGCGATTTTAAAATTGGATAATTTAACCCTTCCTTCTAGATCCACCAAGCATGCAGCAGTTTGCGACGGCAGTGTCTCGCATGGGGGGGGGACTCGCCAACGGACACGCCAACGGGTCCGTACCCAACGGGAACGCGCATAATGGGGGGGTCGGGAACGGGTTCATTGCCATGTCCGGGAATAAGGTAAGATATTTAAATTAAAGTTCCCTTTTGAATAGAATGATTGCACAGTTGGTGCGGTAGCTGGGCGTGTAGCGAGTTCGATTCCCGCACGGAGCAACTCTTTGTATGATCCACAGAGTGTTGTTTCGGGTCTGGGTGTGATGTGGATGTGAATTTGAATGATTGTAAACGCACTCACGACACAAGAGAATATCCTAGTGTGGGACAACATTTTTTAAACAGAAAAAAAGAGAAGAATGTAAAAGAGAGAAAAAAGAGGAAGAGATAACTCAATAATAATCTTAAGACTGACTGGCTAAATCAGTTTTTAGGTAATCTACTCCCATGTGAGTCAGGGCCTTTAGCCAAACGCCACTTTAGCGCTTGTCTACAGAGAGAGTAGAAATCAAAATGTATGGAGATGACACTGACAAGTGTCAAAATGTTTGTCAATTCCATTTCCAATTTGGTTTTTTATTCTACATGTAGACAAGCGCTAAATGACATTTGGCTACAGCTGCAGAACTGCTACCATATTTTTCGTATAAATTCTCACATGTACAATATTCGTTGTTCAAGTTTTATACCTACAAATATAACCGTACACCATGAAGTCTTGGATTCAATTACTTTCTATAAGATCCTAAATCTAAACACCCCTTTACTTGTTTCAGGTAAAACCTCTCCTGAACAACGTGTCCAAGATCCCCACAGTCTCCCAGATGACACACGACGACGTGCGCGCCCTCTATGAACACGGGACTGGAGAGATCACACTAAATACCCACATGTAGAGACATGGTGGTTGAAAAGACCGTGCCAGAAAGAGAAAGAAGTATTATTGAAGCCTCTACCAAGCGTGTGGTGGTTTCAGGATTTAGAAAAAGGACGTATTAGTGAAATAATGCATCTGAAAATATGTTTTTAACTTGATCGATAAAAGTCAGTCAACAATTTAGGAATAATTTAATTTTGAAGTTGTAAGTGTGTTCCCTCACCGGGAGCATTCACGTGTAATATAACATTATAGATTCGATTTTGAGTATTACATTACAATAATACCTCCCTGACTAACGAGCATTTGCGTGTAATGTAACATATAGATTCGACTCTGAGCATTTCATAGCAAGATGTCAGACGAAGCTTCGGGGGGAAGTGGGGCGCATTGATGTTAAAAAAATAAAAAATCTTTATTATTACCAAAGAGATCACATTTTTTACATTTCCAGGATCATGACTGTGGCCAGAGCAAAAGGGCCCTGACTTCTAAACTAGGAAAAAACCTGTATCTTAGAAGTCAGTGTACATACGAAATTAAACTATACGAATAAGCCGTTGCGATAACAATTACCTGGATAGGACCATGATAACGGACAGGAAAAAAAAAATGTATCAAGATATTAGACATTGTATCATTACAAGGCGCGTATTGTAATGTTCGGTTCTCCTCCTTCACTGATGTATTGCTCAGTGCCTTTAGCCAAACGCCACTTTAGCGCTTATCCACAGAGAGAGTAGAAATCAAAATGTATGGGGATGACACTGACAAGTGTCAAAATTTACGTCAATCCCATATAATTTAGTATTTGTAAACAATCGATAAATGACATTTGGCTACAGCTGCTGATCTGTAACGTTACATTGAACGCGAATGCCCCCGGTGAGGGAGCACCTTTAAGCTATTAAAAAATATTATTTTTAATTTACAATCTAAATTATTATATAAACTTATAATTTTAATAAAACCAAACATAGGTTCATCGAATATATATGATAACGCATAAAATACGGACAAAGAAATACAAATTTTTATACTCAAGCTTAATATAGTGCGAAAAATTAGTGTATTTAAGTAACATCATAATTATCATACATAATAAGTTCTATATAAATAAATATGGGCAGTGATATTGAAGAAAAATAGCTAACAGTATATAAGTGCAAAACTATTGGTATTAAAAATATCGATACGAACAGCGAAAGCCGTGAAAGTGCCGAATAAGTTAGAGTTTAAATTTAGATTATAAAATTAAAATATCATACAAAAAAACTGGGATAAATTATAAATAAAGTTACGTAATAAAGTTATAAATTAGTAGAATTATAAGTTATAAATAAATACGAGTAAGTAATCGAATTAACGTAGATATTTGACTTGGCTGTATTTGATTGTCGACTGATTTGATAAGGTTGAAATAAATGCGAAATATCACCGCGCTTCAAGTATATATATATATACGGCCCACACTAGGATTGTCTCCTGTATCGTGGGTGCGTTTACAAACATACAAGTTCACATACACATGACATCTAGACCCGGAACAACAATCAAATTCACAATGTCTAATTACTTGATTACTGTCTGTTATTCTAATTGCTATGTATATTAACTCTTTTGTAAGTAAAATACGTCAAATTATCCGTCAGTTAAACCAACAGAAACTTAAATTATTATATTTTGGCCTACTCACGTAATTATTTGACGAGGAACTCGACTAGTTTCAAGCCATGCTTGAGGCTCATATTCATGAGCAGCATGTCGCGATCCGCGACGCAGCGACTGTCGCGCAGCTACTGGCTACTCGAGTCTCGAATTTCTCGTAAAATAACTACGTGAGTAAGCCGAAAACATAATAATTTATTTAGTATGTCTCACGAAAGTTATAATACAAACTACAGAAACTTAATTAGACATTGTAAAAGAGAACCATTATTATACCTCTATTGTTCTAATACAAACATTAACATGGTCAATTTCTTTTTAATAAAGCTTTCAACTCAACGTTATATAATAAAATTTACATTCAAAAACATGTTGCAAATTACTGAAAATAAGCCTCCTATTGTCTCTCATTTTCTCATCTACCTCCTACCCGTTTTTCACCATAATTAGCCACGCAATTTCATATTTAAAGAATATAGACAAAGAACCTTTCGCACTTAAAATAAAACTATGGATTTCAAGTAGTTGACCAGTCAAATACAGTTGTAGTCGGCACAATTACATAATATAGACATTAGACGTATATATTTAAGATAAAGACACATAATAATAGTATATTTTATATCAAATATTTTGTACGAACGACGCACACACGAATATTGTAAGAAGTGCCTTAGTTTAAGACGTCTAGCTATTTTTAGAGCTATTTAAAATCATACTGTAGTTTCTAATTCTAACTAGGATAATTTTTAAATACATTAATTCTTTTTAAAATGAAGGTATCTTTAGTATGTGGTCGTTTTGAGTAAGGTTGGACCCAAGATGTTACCCTGGGGTACGCCTCAACATTAATTTTTCTGAACGCCATAGTTAAATATAAACTATGTATGTGTTTCTGCTAACTTTAATGGTATAAGGTCTGAGGTGTTTGTATGTACCTACTATATGTACAGTACATAGATACAGGGTGTAAACGAATCGCTCCTGAGAACGCTGACAAAATTATTTTATTTTGTATATAACAATAGTTTCTACAATTATTTTATTTTGTTTTCGTGTTATCATGGAACATCAGTCTTGAGTGGTTGATTACAACTGTTATTATATAAAAGAAACCATTTTATTCCTTACTTTTATGAGAATAGAACTTGTTTTTACCATCACCTGTTGGCGATTTTCGAGACCGTTCCATTTACACACTGCATAGTCCAGAGTTAGACTTTAGTCCAATTTTACTCGAAATGAATTTACCTAATGTAATTATATTTTATACCTAATGAATAATTATTACGTCTTAGTTATCGACGAATTACAACGTCGTATTAAGTTTATTTATATTGTTAGTTTATACATAATCTTCAAGAAGATTTCTAAGACATTTTTCTTATTGTTAGCAGGCTTACTTCGGACACCATTAAGCGATATTTGTGGTCATAAAGACAAGACACTTCTAAAGCAACATCTACGCTGAACTCTAGTTCAAATGATACAATTTTCTGAAAAATCAATCATCATTGGTCTTCTAAGCACAAATTCAGTCATTAAAATCAGACATCAGGTCAATGGTCAGCCATTTAATGGCTGACCATTGACCTTGACATTGACACACAAATACTACAAGACATGTTCATATTTTTTCTTAAATCTTAAAATTCTTCACCAATATAGTCAGAAGAAGACACTAATATAGAAGAAATATAGTCAGAAGTAAGCCTGCTAACACCAACTAATATAGCGTGCAAACACACACATTCACGTACAAAGTTAGATTTAGTTAGACTTAATACTTAGTTAAGCTAAGTCACGTAGTAATATCACAAACGGGGCCAACTTAGTACTTAGTCGACTTGGGAAATTACTTAGGAATATAACTTATATATATTGTAGATAGATAATAATATATTTCACGAAATTATTCTAATGCACTTTTATATGGACCGTTGTATTAAAATTATGTAGATTTTCTTTAAAAACAAGATGGCGTAATGTCAGTTTGACATTTTGCCGGTTTTTTTTTAGTTAAAATTAAGCTGTATACAGGTTATTAAGAAGTAACCTCTAATGGAGAAATTAAAACTGAAAAAGTGACCAACAAACTGTGTTAATAGAGGGCGGTACTGTATCAAGAGTATAATGATCTGTTCATTATCTACTTTTG
This sequence comes from Spodoptera picta, assembly GCA_038387885.1. Taxonomy (NCBI): domain Eukaryota; kingdom Metazoa; phylum Arthropoda; class Insecta; order Lepidoptera; family Noctuidae; genus Spodoptera; species Spodoptera picta. The sequence goes on from JAZHFQ010000271.1 coordinate 470,234, forward strand.
GTACTTAGTTAACTTACTTTCTTTCTGTTGGTTATGATAACATTGAGGCGGCCATATTTGTTGTGTTGGAGGCCGATACTGCTTTCCTCACGATCTCCCGCCATCTCTCCCTGTTTGTGGATTGTCCGGCGCAGTCTGAAACTGGGTTTATTGGTGCCGATTTGACTTGATGAGTCCACCACATAGGTGATCTGGTACCCTCTACGAAACTTCAGGGGAAATAATCTACCAGACGGACATTAAAATAAAAATTTGTCATCTACCCTATTGAAATAGTACACAAAGGCGCGTTGTACCTACTCTCTTCCTACAGTGGCGCCTCCTATTTCATAAACTATACAAAGATTGTTATTCTTCTTACCTTTATACAACTTGATTTAAATTCAAAATTATATTACTGTTTTTAATAATTTTAATTTTATAAATAATGGGTTACATTATCACTGTACTATCAGTTTTGATTTGAGTTCACAGAAAAGCTCGAAACTGATGCTAATATTGAAGAGTAACACCGCAGTACACAAAGGAAGTAAGCCTTCTCAGTCCTTACGTCAAACAAAATACTCTAGATGGCGCTGTATGTATCTTAATTCATAACAAGTTATCATATCGTAAAATCAGATGATTCAGGTTTTCATTATCACAATCAGCTTGGAAACTACTATTATTTTTCCATTGATCCTTTTAGATATGCATTCGATAATGCGTCAAGGTAATGAAATATTATCGTTATTGACTTTAACCTACGTAATCCCTTTCTATGTAATCATTTTCCGATTTTTAATAGAAATTATAGAATAGTTAGGAAAGTTAACTTTTTATACATTTATAAAATATATTTATTAATTATTGGTTTTGAAATCATAATATGAAAGTTAGGCATTGATTGTAACAAGCTAACAGCGCCACCTAGGTTAAATGTGTGAATAACAAAAACTGCATTTTGTTTAATGTAACCTTACGCTGCGAAAATAATATATTATGTAATTTTATTTAGTTTAGCTTATGTCCTTATACTAAAATGTCACTCAATTTGAAGTCGCGCTTAAGTATAGTTCTGTCTCTACAAATTCTTTGTAAAATGAAAGAGATGGCACGATATTTGAGTACAACTTCAAATTGAGTAGCCTTTCAGTATTTGGGCATTAATTTACTTAAAGATATGTTATTTATTATCAACAAATAATAAAAGAGCACAATTTTTTGATTTTAGTCTTTTATTTCAATAAACATAATACAAGGTTTCATGTAAAAAATTGCCGGAGCCCCGGAAAACTTAACCGGGTTACTGGGGCTCCGGTTTGAAGAGCAAAAAGGAACGGGGTGGATTTTAGTCAGTAAGAGTCTGACACTCCCTCACCTGGGCGGGATAAATGATTGGATGATTTTTTATGGAATAAGCCGGTAAAGGAACAGACAGATCACCTCATGGTTAGCAATCGGCGCCACCCATGGACACCTGGAACACCAGAAATGTTACAAATTTGATGTCGGTATTTTGGGGACTAAGAATTTGGAGTTTCGGGGATAGGGGAGGGGGTAATTGGGCCTCCGGTAACCTCGCTTACACGACGAAACACAACGCAAGCGTTGCTTCACGTCGGTTTTCTGTGAGGCCGTGGTATCACTCCAGTCGATCCGGCCCATTCGTGCCGAAGCATAGCTCTCGCACACTTAAAAACAAATAGATTAAACGGGCGAGCAAATATGCATTGTGGATTACTAATTCTTTCAGCTGTATTGACGACAATAGGTAAGTACTCGAAGGAGACTTACAGTAGATTCTTTATTGATTACTGTAATATTCAATTACGTAATGTAACTGACTCTACTTGGTACCAACATTGTATAAAAACACGAAAAATAATGCTCAAACACCTAACATCAAAGTTCAAGTACGAATGAATCATGTGCTGCAAATATTTTGTCGTAGAAGTGTTATTCCGTAATAATTTTTTTTTTATACAATAACTTCTTATTTTCATGAGTTGTAAAAGATAAGTAAATTAAATATTAGCCGTTAGGGGTTGTAGTGCATACTGTTCATGATTATGAGCCCCGTGCATGGCTTGAAACCAGTCGAACAACTACGTAAGTAAACCATATAATCTATTAAACTTTACAAAATGAGTCGCACATGCATCAGTAGGTATGTTATAATATACAAAAATGAAGATTAAACTTTAAAACCTAATGGTAAGAACCTAGACTAGAAAAATATCAAAAAGAATCCCCTGTGAAATACCATCTATTTAAAGATCTGGTATCTCTTTGTTACCCTCTATAAGACACGTCAACATAGATATTGCGACACAAATAGAAAAAAATCAAGCTGAATTCCCAAATAAACACGGAAGCATGACCGTCCGAAGGTAATATAGATAGTAGATAGGTATAGCCGCATTTCCCGCCACGGGCGAAGTTTCCCGCGCTATCAGAGGTCGATTATTAGCATTTGGCACAGTTTCCATGCCCTTGACCGACCACGGGACCGCAGTTGCTCCGCATTGCTCGCGGCGAACGGACGCGTCACCGCTCCTATTTATATCCCTCACGGATTACGCGCCACTTATAAATTAAAATGGTAAGTAACAACAATGTCGTAATTAAATATAATTTACGATGCTTTTACACTGTTTTCTACCATTTTGTACCTTGTTTTTGTGGCCTATGATTCAGTATTGTTCGATCGGAGGCCGTATTTCAGATTTTAAGATGATTTTCTGTGTGTTACGTCACTACAGGCGTAAGAATAGAAAGGAGTGTTATCACGAGATTTTGAGCTAAAATATCGCGTTACAATGTCTTTTTTATTTTTAATGGGTACCTGGTTTTATGTAGGTACTAAATCTTTTCTACGTTGCGTGTTCTTAACGCTATCGGTCTGTGGTTAAAATTCAACTAACGATTCGAGCTAACTATAGATTACAAGGAGTGTTTTTTTTTGTTTTCTTGTGTCATAATGAAGACAATACTATAATAATGTAAATTATTTTCGAAGTATGAATAGATAATAATGTTTATTTACTTTGCGTAATGTGTTTAGTTTCTTATAAAAACAAATGCGAAAATCATTCTCATTTGTTTATCGTTATGAAACGTTTAGCTTACTGAAAATATAAATTGTTTTGACTTATCAGAGTAGAGAAAAATTTGTAATGATTTACTCTCCCATGCCTTAATTCTATTACATTAACGATTTTAATTTTTCCTATAGTTGTAGTAATATGATGAAATTGGAAAATTTTTGCTAGCGTAAAAAATTGTTCCGTCACAACCAGAGCCTAATACAGCTAACACGAAATTATAATTATTTGGGTTTTGGAAAAAGTGACTGCATTTGAATTAAAAGACATAAAAACAGTGTAACCCAAAGTTTTGACTACCAGATTTCTAATTTTCCGTGACAACCTGTCATTATTATGACAACAATGCCATGAAAAGCCGCCAAAATTTTGTAATCTCTGAGATGATCTAGTTACGTAATCATTTGTGTTCACTTGTAACTACACTTTCAGATCTTGAATATGAAAAAATAATTATAATATGTTTCTACATTGATTTACACATTATAAATTTTGATATTTTTTCATTACTATGAATGTCAGCATCAATTTAAAAACTACTGACGAAACAAATAAGGGACCAAATTACTCGCAATACAATTGTAAGCATTTGCAATGGCAGTTGGGATTCCTAAATTGAAAATCCTATGACCTCATATACAGCTTACAATTACGTGACACATAACGTTACGTTAATATTTGAGGAAAAAACAAACACATTATGACACGGTTACCTTTCAAAAAGACAACACAAGTTATAGTTGCAAATATGACAGTCGAGAAAGATAAGTCCATGTCGCTAAATCTATACTAATATTATAAAGAGGAATTTTTGTATGTTTGTAATGAAAAGGCTCGAAAAGTACTGGGCCGATTTAAAAAATACTTTCGCCAATAGAATTCTACATTCTTCCAATTCGACATAGGCTACATTTCATTTTGAAAAAAAAAAATGTCTACCCCGTGCGAAGCTGGGACTGGCTGCTAGTGTGTAATAAAGACACGAAGAAGGAAAAACAATTTATTTACATAGTTTATAAAGTGTTTTTATTTCACAAATTATATCAGACGAATCGTTTCTTTAAAAGACCTTACCTCATCTCTTCATACTGCCCATTAATACATGGGACTAAATAATAACAACATGACTACTAAAAAACCGTGTGCAACATTAAATATTTGCAACAGTTTCTCTCTACCTACCTTTAGATTTTACCTTAGACTTTAAATACAGACAATATTGAGATATTATAAGATAATAGCATTGCTTGTTTCTTGCACCTACCATTTACACTTCTCTGCATCACCCAAAGGGCAGACTGGCAGAAAATGCCTGCGGCATTAAGTCCACCTGTTTGTACAATTTGTGCATGAAGCATATTAAATAAATAAATAAAATATTGTCAAGAATTGAGGATAAGTAACATAACGGATCATTAAGAAATAATTACAAAATAAATATCCTAATGATTGCATACTGTGTGTTATCAGACACAGCTGTTCTTATCAGTATATTAGCTACAATCATAATATAATTAGGTAAGATTATTATATTTATTTAATGATGCATATTCTCTTGTTAATCATTTTGATAATGATTTATGAAATAAATACTAGATAAGTTTAGTCACAACTTCGTTCGTCAAAGATCCTGTTCTAGAAAGAACTTTGGAAAAAGTCTCTCTTAAAAAATTATGTGTTCCCTGTCTTTCCTAATAAAACAGCTACCGTTGACATACGGTGAATAGAAGCAAAGCGAAGAGACCTGAGCTTATAATTTCTAATTATAAGTTTGAAATCGCCAACCCGCATTGAGCAAACGTGGTGATTAATGCTCAAACCTTCTCCGTGTGAGAAGATGCCTTTGGTCAGCAGTGGTCACTTATAGAATGTTGATAATGATGATGATGATGAATCTGACCGTATTCCGTTTTAAAAGGCCGGCAACTCACCTGTGACTGCTCTTGTGGATCCATCCATGGGCGGCGCTGACCGCTGACTCGTTTACCTCCTAAAAAAATTCAATTTCCTCTATACTGTGTTTGTGAGTCATTCATAAATAGAAGATATATATTGTACGTATCTATATAAATGTTGGTATATGTTGATAAACCAGTTTACTATTATACAACTGCAATATAGAGGTATTGTAGGTCAATAACCTTACGACCTAGAGTCAATATTACGTGTACAAGGTTTAATAATTCTGCTATTTGCAATAATTCTACTTGTGACAATCCTTATCTCATTCATTTGAAGGCAGGCAAGGAATATAAAAAATATATTATCAGTGTCATTGTCGCCTAGTACCTACAGTATAAGAATATTATGTTATAGTCATATCCTATCTTACATAATGTCACGGAACGCGGCTTGCGGAACGCAACGCGCCGTATGCTCGGGTCTGGTTCTGGTCGGGCGGCGAGCTACCCATGCTCGCCGTCCGCAGGCCGGCGTCGTCATCCGATCCCCGACGCCCGGAGTGTCTTTCGCGACGGCTGGGTTGTAAGGAAGCACCGCTACTCTGCCTCACGCGCCCGCCTCCTCCTTAGGCCAAATTAGTCTATCTAGTTAATTGTTTACTTCCTCATTGACAATCTCATTCACAATAACAAACTAATTGAATGGTATCAGAATCGAATTTCATTGAGTAGTGGCGCGTGACACAAACAGCTGATATATAACCGTAAAGCTAATGAACGACCTAGACGTCCTAGATCTAGAGCTGCAATCAAATTCTGCATTGGTATAATCGATTCTGATTATACAGTACTTTCTGCCTGTGTGATTGGTAAAGTATTGATTGCCGAGTGAATAGGTTGCTTATGAGACGACGTGTTCCATTCTAGACCGCATCATCGTTTACTGCCAGGCAAGATAGTGGCTTATGACAGCCCATTTTAATAAAAAATTAAAGATTTTGTTTGGTAGCCGATTTTTTAAGAAGTGTCTTGGGTTTTTTTAGGAGAAAAACTAGTGTTGGAATTTTACATACATATGTACCTCTATGTATGTAAAATTCGTCATGGATAAAAGGCGTCATGTTATGTAACATGACGCCTTTTATCCCCGAAGGGGTAGGCAGAGGTGTACATTATGGCACTGTACAATGTAACACCCACTTTTCACTATTTATGTTATGAGTCCCATATAATAGGGGGTGAGCCTATTGCCATATACCGGGCACAATTCCAGACTCCGTGCTACAACTGAGATTTTTTTTAAAACCCAGTAATACTTTGCCCGACCCGGGAATCGAACCCGAGACCTTGCCTGGCAGTCAGTCAGAATTTTACCTCGCTTAAACGTCTCTGGTGGACACAGTACCTGTAAGGGACACCAGTCTTGATACCTATCGTAATGTTATTGTAATTCATTGGAAAGGACAATCTTCTGCTTCTGCAGTTCTTCTTGTGGCTGACCTGAATCAATCACTTTGTTCTTAACCCTCTTTCAGAAACCTTTTTTTTGTTTTTCATTGTTTAATACAATAATAAATAAATAAATAAAATAGCCCTTCATTCAGATCCAACTAATTCTTCTTCTTATAGTGCCTCTTCAATGTTGAAGGTCGGCCGTCAGCTTCTTGTATTTCTCCTTGTCGGTAGCCATGCGGACCAATTGTTCGACAGATGTAATGCCGGTCCACTCCCGGATGTTTCGCAGCAACGATTTTCTTCTGCGCCCAGCACGTCTCTTCCCCTCCACTTTGCCCATCATGATCAGTTGAAGCAGTGAATATCTATCGTGTCTAAGCACGTGACCGAGATATTCGATTTTTCGCTTTTTGATGGTCAGCATATTTTTTCGGGTCATTTGGACGCGCTGTAGCACGGATTCGTTGCTGACCCTTTGTGTCCAGCTGATTCGGAGCATACGACGGTAACATCACATCTCGAATACGTTTATACGTCTCGTAGTGTCCTCCTTCACGGTCCATGCTTCACATCCGTACATGACTAGAGGCCAGATGTAGCAGAAGAGTAACCTAACTCTGAGCTTAATGTTTATTTGACGACAACACAGAACTTTCCTCATTTTGTTAAAAGATACTCGGGCAATTTCTATGCGGGTCTTAATTTCTTGATCTGATTCCCATACTTCATTTACCCAAGCCCCGAGATACTTGTATTGTCGTACTCGTTCGATTGGTTTACCATCTATGTTTATAATTGGGTCAAGATCAGGATTTTTGGAGACAACCATCAACTTGGTTTTACTGATGTTAATAGACAGACCGGCTTTCTCGCTTGTCTCGTTGACTTTATTTACAATTGTCTGTAAGTCACGTTCCGAAGCAGCAACAAGAACCGTGTCATCTGCATATCTCAAGTTGTTTACCAGTGTGCCATTAATCTTTACTCCAGCATCGAGGTTTTCTAATGCTTCAGACATCACGGCCTCTGAGTAAATATTGAAGAGCATCGGCGAAAGAACACAACCTTGACGAACTCCGCGACAGATCTCAATCGGCTCGGTGTCTTCATTTTCTACTCTTATTGTTGCTACTTGTTTGTCGTACAGATTGCGGATTATCCTGACGTCTTTGCCATCCATCCCAATATCTGACAGGTGGCTGATAAGTTGTTGGTGTTTGACACGATCGAAAGCTTTTTCATAGTCGATGAAGCAAAGAAATACGTCAGTCTGCATGTCTCTGCACTTTTGTACGAGAACATTGAGAGAAAATAGAGCCGAACTGGCTGTTTCCCAAATGTTTGTCACATTTTGGTCTTATTCTGTTCTGTATGATGTTTAAGAATACTTTTAGTACATGGCTCATAAGACTAATCATACGATATTCTCCACATTTTCTAGCATTTTGCTTTTTGGGTATTGTAATAAACGTTGATTTTAGCCAGTCATCTGGGAAAATGCCAGTGTCGTAAACATAATTGAAGAACTGTGTCAGCGTTTCCAATTGATCTTCCTCCAATAGTTTGAGGATCTCGATGGGTATGTTGTCTGGTCCGAGTGATTTGCCTGTTTTGGCTGAATTCAACGCACGTTGAACCTCTGATTTTAAAATCGAAGGACCAGTATTATCTGTACTTATAGCCATATTCCTTGAATAATCAGCAAACATCTCCGAAACGTAATCACACCATTGTCTTCTCTTACTATCGGGGTCCAGAATCAGATTTCCACCTTTATCTGTCAAGGTATTAATAGGTTTACGTCTTTGACCCACCATTTCTTTGATATGTTTATGGGCATTAAAGCTGTCATGTTTGCGGAGGAGATCTTCCATATGTGCGCATTTATTACTATAATAGGTGTTCTTAGCCTTTCTGATCTCTCTCTGAATGGTGTCATCGGTTTCCTTATATCTGTCTGGATTTGTGTTCTTATGTATTCTTCGTTCTTCCATCAGTTGTAGAATTGAGTCTGTCATCCAGTCCCGCTTCTTAACGAGTCGAGATGGCGGCAGATATTTTTGGCAGATGTCGTACACGTTTTGCTTCAAGCTGGTCCATGTGTCGAGATCACAATTGGTGGTTCTGGTGCTGTAATCTGTGGCCCATTGGTTAATAGCGTTACACACCTTTACCCGTGTTTCAGGCTGTGCAAGTTTCCATATGTCTGGTTTTCTGTTCATACTTTTTAACTGTAACTTTTTCAACCTGCATCTGATATCCATGATCACTGGGTTATGATCCGATCTTATATCTGCACCAGGGTATGTTTGAGCTTTTTTGACACAATTACGGTATCGTCTGTTGATCATTATATAGTCAATTTGGTTTCTCACAATATGCTCAGCTGTGTGCATTGGTGATATCCATGTGTGGTAATTTAAATACGACGATATACGACGAGGTGGTAATTTAAATAAGGTGTTCGTAATTATAACATCGTTATCCTGACAAAATTCTACCAACATATCACCTCTATCATTACGGGTACCAAGTCCATAAGCTCCTGTTACTCCGGGACTATTAGTGGAACCCACTTTCGCATTCATAACCCCCATAACGACGACAACCTCATGGCTTTTTGCGATTTTCAGCAATGTGACAATATCTTTATACAAGTCGTCCATTTCGGTTATAGGCTTGTCTCCAGTGGGTGCGTATGTTTGTATGATATTGATGTTGTATGGTTTGGCTTCTAGTCTGATCAACATGGCTCGATTAGACAAAGGGATAAAGTTTGTTACTGACTTGGAAATTTCGTTGGTTAAAAGAATTCCTACACCATATCTCTCTGTTGGTTTATCGGTTCCAGAATAGTAGAGAACACAATCATCAGGTGTGAAGAACTTACCCTGACCTGGCCATTTGGTATCGCTGATACCCATAATGTCCACTTGCAGTCGTTTCATTTCCTTGGTAACATTAGGGAGTTTTCCGTCTTGTTTTAAGCTTCTTACATTCCAGGTTCCTATTCTAAGTGTTTTCCGCCTGGGGATTCTTAGCACCCCTGTCCCATTTAAAGGACGCCAGGAACTCGGGGCCGCGGCTAGATGAGACTTTTCCATTGAAGCTGACTACTAGGGAGAGTAGTTACAGTGGTTTCCCGTTGCCTTCTGTACCAGACTTTTTAAAGGTTATTTGACCTTAAGGCTGCTGAAGCCTCCACCAACCAGTTGCCTGGTCAGGTGTATGGTTATACCGCCATTGCTCGGTCGCCAGAGCCTCGTCCGTTGTCTAGCAGGGAGCACCACGCCAACCCGTTTGGTTGGCGCTACTAGCTATTCTGAGAAGAACCACCAGTGCGGGCAGGTGAGGTTGACGATAGGGCCGGATAGGTGTTGTGCTCCGTTCTCCCCTTACTCCCCAATAATCACTGATAAAAGATCCAACTAATAACTGTTACATAATTTAATATTGCCTAGGATTTGCATTACTTAGGTCTAGTATCCATAAAATACCTATTACTTATTTTTTGGAGATCTGTTTGCCGGTCGGCAAAGGCCTCCTCCAACCTTTTCCATTCATTTCGTTCTTGAGCTACTCTGTGCCATGTAACTCCTGCCACCTGCCTGAGGTCATCATCCCATCTTTTAAGAGGTCTACTTCCCTTTTCCTGGTTCCTTCCCTGGGGTACCAACTGGTTACGATTTTGCTCCACTTCTCTTGCCCTCTGATCATATGCCCTGCCCATCTCCATTTCAGTCTTTTTATTTTTAATGTTACATCTGTTGTTTTTGTTTTGTATCGTATGTCTGTTTTCCTTTTTCTATCCCTTTTTTTTTAACGTTTATCATGCTCCTCTCCATTGCGTATTGGCAGCTTGCAAGTTTATTTGACAGATCTTGAGTTAGGGCCCATGATTATATCTATATAAATAAAAATGAATTTCCGTTCGTTAGTCTCGCTAAAATTCGATAACAGCTGAACTGATTTGGCTAATTTTGGTCTTGATAGGTTCGTGGAAGTCTAGGGAAGGTTTAAAAGGTGAGAAAAAACTTTTAGGCGGTACGAAGTTTGCCGGGTCAGCTAGTCTAGAGGTATATAAATAAAAATGAATTTCCGTTCGTTGGTCTCGCTAAAACTCGATAACGGCTGAACTGATTTGGTTAATTTTAGTCTTGATAGGTTCGTGGAAGTCTAGGGAAGGTTTAAAAGGTGAGAAAAAACTTTTAGGCGGTACGAAGTTTGCCGAGTCAGCTAGTCCGTGATAAAAATTACTTTTATAATAGATATTCGTACATGAAGCGACAAATAAAATTCAATGGCGTGCAATAAATATTGTATATGATACGAAAATAGCTTAAGAATGAATAGTTCCAGTTATTATTGTTATTATCCCATAATTGTATCATTGTTGTCCACTTGTTCGTTTGTTACCAGTGCGACGATAATTAATGTAATTTTAGGTACAGCTTCTACATACACAATCATGGGCCTCCTAAACATGAGAGGGTTGGCGCAACCTTCACCCTTGACAGGTGGGGTAGAAGATTGCTGAACAATGTCGACAAAACCAGTGTCATTGCTAAATTATTATAGATAGATGCCGGTTATTATTGTGACTAATCCTCGCTTATTTCATTCACTGATTTATACTATAATTATCTTTGATTGTAAACACATATGAGTACCTATGTATTAATACATAATGCATGTATCTATGTATGTTAATACGATTACGATAAGATCTATTGAATTATTGGAGCAAAACCAGATGAAGTAAATAAATACAACAAGAAATGTTTGCGTGGAATAATAAAACAATACGCCATGCCTTTCTGGAATTAAGTACTAGTTAAATGTATTTTTTCTAATATAACTATTGCTTTGTTTAAAATAATAAAACGATGAGACTCACTAGGAACTTCTCCTGCGTCGTAGATACTTTAACAAATATACAATTTCAAATACACATGACTGCCGTTGGCCGAGTGGTCGCAAATGCGACTGCCGAGTAAGGGGCCTCGGGTTTGATTCCCGGATCGGACAAAGTATTACTGGGTTTTGAAAAAAAATCTCAGTAGAAGCATAGAGTCTGAACATGAGCCCGGTATATGGCACTTATAACATAAATAGTGAAAAGTGGGTGTTACATTGTACAGTTGCTAAGTGCCTTAATATGCACCTCTGCCCATCCCTTAGGGGAAAAATGGCGTGATGTAATGTATATAAAAACACATCACACCCAGACCCGGGACAATTGTAAAACACAAAAATAACTGTTCCGTGCGAGAAATACTAGCTGCCCAGTCTCTGTTTTATGGCATAGGCTGGCAAACGAGCTGATGGTAAGCAATCGGCCTCGCATATGGATACCGGACACACAATTGCGACGCCGGCCTTTTAGGGGTTAGGGATTGGGGGAATTAGGGAGACGGCCAAATTGGACCTCCGGTAATATCACTCACATGACGAATTGTAATGCTCCGATAGTTACTAACGCCGGTATTCTGCGAGGACGTGGTATCAGTCCGGTCGAGTCGGCCGATTCTTACATACATAACATCACGCCTTTTATCCCCGAAGGGGTAGGCAGAGGTATACATTATGCCACTACAATGTAACACCCACTTTTCACTATTTATGTGCCATGTAATAGGGGGTGAGCCTATTGCCATATACCGGGCACAAATCCAGATTCCGTGCTACTACTGAGAATTTATAAAAAACCCAGTTATACTTTGCCCGACCCGGGAATTGAACCCGAGACCCCTTGCCCGGCAGTCGCACTTGCGATTACTCGGCCAACGAGGTAATCTTCTATGACAATATAAAGTCTAAACAATAACATCTCAATCCTCGCTACAGCTAATTGACATCGCCACTCATTAAAGAGTTCATCAATTGTAAATATGACGTCATATCTGTCGCCATGGCGCAGTGGACACTTGGCAAGCAGTCAACACTCGAGGTCATTGCTTCAATGACTTTGTCAATGGTCGAGGTCATCTAAATAGGAATTTATTTTAAGGAGAACCAACCGAAAATATTAATAGACGGTCTGATCTTACGTGAAATTGAGAACTTTTATCCCGGAAAAATTTGATATTCTCGAGGAAAAACGAAATCATTGGTATAGATGGCGCTGTGTGTATATACATTTATCCTTTTGTGACGCGAGCGAAGCCGCGGGTAAAAGCTAGAACCTTATAAAATACCTTCACACTCTTCCTGATCACAAGACTCGACCAAGTGCCACATATGTAGCAACACTTAATAAATAATTGACAGGTTCTGGGGAACAGCACTCTTTGATAAACTAGAGATTTTTGCAAATTTTTAGTTAATGTACGGTTACTTACTTACTTAGAGGAGGCCCATCATCCAGCAGAAGACTACCATGGGCGGTCGATAATGAAACAATCAATCAAAATAACAAAATGAAGATGAAATCTGAATCTGAAAATGTCTGATTGACACTTAACACAAGTTTAAACCAATTATAAATGCTATTGCGTTGCGGTTGCACCATTCCCAATAAGTTGCAATTGCAATCTTCAATATTTGAGGGTTTTGTGTGAAGATTGCAATTGCAACTCATTGGGAATGCAGCAATAAAATTAACAGATAGCATTTACAAATGTAGATGAATCATCATGATGATGATGAACTATTATTAGAAGAGATATTATGAGTAAAATATTTAGGTACTAAATTGAAATAAATTAACATAACACAACATAACATCACGCCTTTTATCCCCGAAGGGGTAGGCAGAGGTGCACACAGAAGTAACATCCACTTTTCACTATTTATGTTATGAGTCCGATGTAATAGGGGGTGAACCTATTGCCATATACCGGGCACATTTCCAGACTCCGTGCTACTACTGAGATTTAAAAAAAAAGTCAGTAATACTTTGCCCGACCTGGGAATCGAACCCGAGACCCCTTGCCCGGCAGTCACACTTGCGACTCGGCCAACGAGGCAGTCGGCAGTAAAATAAATTATTATTGTTGAATTACACCACCGTCTTATTTATGAACCAAGGTTGCACCTACTATTCTCACCTGCACTGCACGTGTAGAAACTAAAATAAACATTAACTGAAATAAATCGAAACATATTTATCGATTTCGAACTGAAGTAAATAACAAAACTTTACAGGGAAAATGTTACAGTAGGTACACAACACATTCTTTGATTCTTTAAAAAATATACGAAGTCTTAGTAGATAAATGTTTAATATTGAGTGTCCAAACATTTATAAAAAGTGTTCTACTTTACTACTGAGATTTTTTTTTAAATGCTGTAATACTTTGCCTAGGATTCGAACCGGAGACCCCTTGCTCGGCAGTTGCAATTGCGACCGCTCGGCGAACGAGACAGGAATAGTTTAACTATTCATTAAACGTCTCTGAGTACGGCTGTTAATCTTTTAAGGTCCTACTTATAAATTCAGTTTGACTTCTCAATCATAATGAATTATCTTCTGTTAGCAGACATTTTTAAAGATAATTCTCTTGTTGTTGTATTTATATATCGTCCTTTATCCTTAGCAATTAAAATTTTTAATGAGTTAGATTACAAAACCTAAATAAAGGTAAATACGTTAGAAAAATCAAGATGAAACCACACACATCATGATACAGAGTCAAGAAAGATTATTTTCCCTTGCCCACAAAACAAATTTTACATCCAACCTATAACTTCTAAGCATAAAACTCGTCCATTTTCATTTTATTGCCGCCAATACGCGTATGATAGTGCAGTTGTGTACATTCATGAGATTAACGAACGTCAAACAATCAATTCAAAAACAAACGTGGGTGTCTAGTACATATCTGTACATCTGAATCTACAAGACGCATTTCTCCAAAATAATCCAGTAAGGAAACGACTGTGGACGCCGCCGGTTGGCGGGAAATCAAAAAATTGGCAGCCATGTTAATTTAAAAACATTCGCAGGAAAAACTAAACGCTTTTAAAACGAACGACAAAATACATATTTCGAGGCCAGAGTTCTAAAAAAACATTTTATAATTCTTTTACAAATAAAATTTAATTTAGTGATATAATTCAGTGGCAGTCGGCATTATTAAAATTGTTTTAAATTCTACCGAAGCTTTGGAATGAAAATTTATTGCGACGAGAGTTATTTGTCGAACTTACGTTTTGTTTTTATAGTGGTGTTTACTTACTGGATTGATGTAAAGAGATTTCAATTTATGGAATATTCTGTTTTGATTCAGGTACCGATTTGTTTTCTTTTCTTGTTCACTGGTCCCTAAGTGCAACATGTCATTCCGTCCATTTTCCCTAACCAAGCGTTATTGTATAATAAAGTTTTCTATCACAATTAATGCATTTATCATCATGAAAATTCTATCAAACTATTACTAACCTTCCACTTTAACCAGTGCATAGATCATTTTGAAAATAAACCGCATCATTTAACTGTCGTGACTCAACAAAATTACATTACTTACATTACATTTTCTTTGACCTTTTGTTTTACTTATCAATCGTTGTAGATTACAATAGGTTATATTCAATTGCTTGAAGCATGAACTTTTCAAAAAAAGAGTAAGAAGACTTTATGTCATTTATCTTCTCATGTTCAGAAGGTCCATAGTACAGTCTAGTAGACAGTCATTCGATGATTTTTCCCCCTTAAAAAAAGACAGTCGCGAACTGACAATCTTGATTTTACCTATAGCATGTTAATATTATAGTATAAAGATATAAACACGAATATATCATGGCTAGAATACATTACACCATCCAACAACAAGCCTTAACCCGGCCATCGACACCTCGATCCTCGATCTAGAGTTATTCAAACGTGTTGCCAATTTTACCATACTTACGTACAGACTGAAGCGTCATATACACGCTTGTATCTATCGAGATGGTAACAAATGATTCTGTACCTACATCTACAAAACAACACACAGCAGTGCAACTACCGCCAAACAATGTATGGCATTCTAAACGTTTCGTTTTCAGCATTGCTCTTTCGTTTCTTCCACATTCATGAAACTGTTGGGATCAACAGTAAACATGGATATGTTTGGCGATCTGATTCGTGATTAGCGATGCTGTCATGATCGGCGGTCAGTATTATTATGATCTCTCACTCTCCGACCAAGATAAATAAATATCTACAAGTGCATATGAAGTACGAAAATGTTTATTGACGTAGCTCAAAAACTGTACAAAAATACCTAATCGTTGTAACCAAGCGAACGCTAAACAAATCTAGTAAACTTTTATTAATGATACTTAATATTAACATCAAGCTTTTCTCATCCCCAGAATGAAGTATAAGTATAGGTAGAAATAGAGAGAAATTGACTCCTTATTCTGATATTCTTTAAAACAGAAACCTATTATTTTAGATCATAGGATCTGAACATACAAACTGAAACGGGCCTGCTGAACCAGATCCGAGCGTACGGTGCGTCGCGTTTCGCGCGCCCCTCAAAGAGCCAGCAGACCACCACGGATGGGGCCCAATAGGGCTTATGCCGATACGGAGCCGCGGAAGACCTAACGGATTGCCGGGGCTCCGGCTCGAAGTGCACGAACGGGGTGGTTTTTAGTCAGTAAGAGTGAGACACTCCCTTCCGCCTTACACAGGCGGAGAAGTCATTCAATGAAAAATATATACAGTAATACCCCGGACTTACGCGATAGGTGGGACTGAGCGCTATTCGCGTAAGTCGAATTCGCGTAAGTCGGGGTACAATTTTGCATATAAAGACATACAAAGTATGTTTAATTGGGACTGGAGGCTAAATAAACCAATAATTTAGGAAATAATTAGTATCTAATTCTAAATAATATGACAATACAATATACAAACTATATTAATAGAGTGTATAAACACAATCCGAAGTTATTTTGATGTAGAAGGTTTCATAAATTGTAACAAAGTCGTCTGACGAGTCAATGATTTTTTCTTCTCCCGTAATATCTCCTCGTAGCAGCCTAGTAATTTTTTTATTCCATGTTTTGTAACAAAACTGCGTTCTTCATTGGAGTCTATGCTTTCCAAAATTGATAACCCTTTTTCAATCGAACTGAGGGCTTCTGTCAAGTTTCCAACTGTCATTTGATCTTCTAATTGAACTGGATCCCAATAATCATGATTATCAATTTCTTTCTCTTGTTCACGCATTGTTATGAGCTCATCAATTGTAAGCTCCTCATTGTGTGAATCCAACAGCTCTTGAACATCATCACTATCCACTTCTAAATTTATTTGTCTACCAAGTTCGACAACGTCTTTGATAACATTGCAAATTTCATCAGGCCCTGACACTAATTCCGCCTGAGTCACAGTGGAGAAAAAAAATGGACAGAGTTTTTTCCAGACGCAATTCAAAGTTTTTTGTGAAATTTCATTCCAAGATTCTCCAATAATGGGGTAGACGACTAATTTTTATTTTAATGTCCGTCTGGTAGATTATTTAAAAACATTAGACACGTATTTTTTATTTTCTTACGGAAACGAATAGTTTCGAAGATATATTGATTTGAAATGTCGCGTGACGTCACTTCTCAGTACATTTTATACTAAGAAATGACGGTTTAGCCCCCACTCCTAAACTTTGATTCGTTTTATCTAAGTATTGTTTTATTATAGAACAAAATAAAAAAATACGTGTCTAATATTTTTTTATTACCTAAGTTACGGACTAATTATATTTTTAATTTTCATACCCTGTCATCATCCCCATTCTCACTGCTTCTAAACAAAAAACGAATAGACGAGAAAATTAAATCGCGTAACTCCGAATTCGCGTAAGTCGAGGTAGCGTAAGTCGGGGTATTACTGTATTGAAAAACCAAACAATACTGAAACCGACCACACACACTAGTCAGTTTAACAATAATTCATTATTCGAAACCTACTCTAAAAATAACAAAAACCATTGACAAATAATAATTACCTCTATAATAATTTGTCACAAACCATGACGCTCAGTTCCACTCATTACGCATTGTCTGTACGTGTGTGTCGACGTAACTACGAAACAAGCGGTCACTGTCAATGTTACACCGAAATAGATCTGTCGCCGACAGATCGCAAGATGGCGCGTCTATAAGGAAGCTTATGTTTATTTTCGTAATTCTAATAGCGATTCTATTCATTTGCTCTTTGTACGTAAATCTTTGCGATTTTTGTTTTGATTTTACGCATTTGTTTTTAGGCATGGTTTATTGTTTTATCGTTAGTTTGTTTGTTTTGTGATTGTTCTCGGTTTAATTATGTTTTGAAAATCTTTTCAAATATAGGTTTTTGCTAGTGTAGTGATGTGGTCATGCGGTAATTGTTTCGATATGAATTTTTCATAATTTTGGTTATTGTTATCTTGTGATACCTAGATGGTTAGGTACCTAGATGGTTAGGTTACCTATATGATAAGAGTTTGGTAACTGACCCCCTACAGTGCAGGATATTGTAATTTAACTGTTCAATGAGTCACATACGACATACGATGAACTTTTAGAATAATCATTTTTGGTACGATTTTGGGGTGTATTTTTGAGCGTGGCACCGAATTCTAATAAAAACTACGTTATCGTGTAGCAAAAACCTTACCTTTAAAAAGGTAATGGACGTGGGATAATTGATTGTATGAGGACAGTTAGGTTGTTAATTCATATTCATTATACTTATTTAAAGTTCGTATATTATTAGCACGTAAAAATCGCAGGCGAGTCTCCTCGCTAACTCACCGACCGGGTCCCGGGAATGTTTGCTAGATGTAGCAACAGAGGGACAACGGAAATGTGAGTGGCTGAAAGGTTAATAAACTACCACCAGCCTTCAGATCCAGCCGAAGCCTCCTGTATGCCTGGCCCACTCGCGACTTACGTATAGTTTCTTACCCTCCGAGCAGGATCACTGCTCTCGTGACTACACTCTGGATGGTTAATTAAGCTAAAGAAGCCAGAGGTGGACCAGTTCCTCGTCATCGTTCACTCCAGTTAGCCAATTAAGGCAAGCTGGAGAATAAGGAACGTTGCCTTCTCCCTGGAGCACTCGGGGTGATGGTAGCCCGCGAGGTCGCTAACGCTCGTCACCTCGCTTCAAGGTGCCCTGTGAATGCCCTGCTATATTATACGCACTTTTTAGTGTTTAAAATAACAGTGCAGTATCTATACTAATATTATAAAGATGAAAGATTTGTACCTATTTTTGCATGTTTGTATGTTTGTAATGAATAGGCTCAAAAAGTACTGGGCCGATTTAAAGAATTCTTTCACCAATAGAATGCTACATTCTTCCAATTTGACATAGGCTACATTTCATTTTGAAAAAAATTAGGGAGCCTTGGTAAAATTTGAACAATGTAACCATAGGTGTAGAAAAATGAGTCTTAAAATCTATTAGCGATAGAACAAAATAATGTGCAACAATATTGAAGAACATCATAATGTCTACAAAAAACTCCGCGGTAGCATATGTCCAACTATTGTAGTTATGTCACTACAAAAATCCAAATTTCCAAAAATAAATAATTGTCTACCCCGTGCGAAGCCGGGACGGGCTACTAGTACATAATATACTTGAAGTAAATAAAAAACATAACACAACATCTAATCCTTTTAAAACAGCTACAAATATTTATACAGCGTCGCCACTTAATATAATGCGTGTCCGTTATAGCGTCAAGGATTTGGCAGTGGACATGGGCAGTGGGTAGGATGGATCGACTGTACTGTGGCGTCACTACTGACCTCATATAGTTTATGGAGCGTATGGTTACAATTGTTGTGTGAAAACTATCTGCTGACAAAATAATGGGGTGAACCTGCTATTAAATTGGGTAACCTCTGGTCTTCTAGACTAGTGCATTTTTAAGTAGGTCATTTTCGTTTCGAATGGCAAGCATCATCGCTTGACCATCAGGCGAGATAGCAGCGCAACACCTACCCAGGACCCATTACCTATAAACAAAACTTTCGAGTGCCTAACCCTTTTGTTTTGAGAGGGGAAATCATCCAATGACTTCTCCCGCCCGGGCGAGGCGAGAGAGAGTCAGACTCTTACTGACTGAAAACCACGTCGATCCTACTCCTGTACTACGAGCCGAAGCCCCGGCAACCCGTTGAGTCTTCCGCGACTCCGTGAGTGCCTAACCCTAACATTTCACCCGATTTAGGGATTGCACCTGTTTATATAAATCCAGTTTAAAATGTAACACACAATCAACCATATAATATGTACATACAACTGGATTACCCATACATGTTGATGAACTATCGAGTACCTATCGATCCGATAATAACTTACGGTGAAGAGTAATTGGCTCAAGTAATCAATAATACCACATCGGTTTCAATCAAACGCTTTGATACTTTATTGTATTACGCATAAGTGTTGTAATTGATATTATGTATCAAGCGTGTCTATACCTCTATATTGTCTTCTTTTCAATATACTTTTTAATCCCGATTATCCCTCTTACCTTCGTGAACGTTTTTCCTTTGCCCGCCCTCCTGAGGCTCTTTCCCGATCTCATCTTAAATCTAATCTTTCTGTTGTCTCACACAATACTGATTTTTACACCTATTCCTTCACTGTTCATGCAGTGCGACTTTGGAATTCCCTACCACCTAATATCCGTGATTCTAAATCCATCCCAATCTTTAAAAGACTCGTAAGGGAGCACTACCTTTCCTCATCTTGTTCAAATTAGTGTCATATATATATATGACACTAATTATAACATTAAATATATATATAGGTATGTATAATATGTTTATTTGTAATATACTCTAATATGTGTATTATTTGATGTGTATCTATCATATGTATGTATAGGTTTATGTATTTTATTGTGATCTATTTATTTAATACATTTCATGTCATGTTACGCACAGTGTCTCTGTTTTTACCGTTTTTCCTGTCGAAGGACTGCAGGAAGAGATTCCTTCGGGAATATGTAGTACCTATGTACCTCCAAAATATTTATATATGTGTTCTCCTGTGTACTGTCTGTGTGTTGTGCATAAATAGATAAATAAATAAATAAATAAATTGTTCTCACATATACAATATTAGATAATGTATCAGAGATATTGTAATGTAAGATGCAGAAGCACAATAAAGTTAAAAAAACAACAATTGTAATAAGACTACCCTTTATTTTTAACATAAAGAGTAAGGTAACCAAACTTCAAACAATCAACACATAGGATAACAGAATGCACATACAGAGTGATTAGTAATTAACATCCACAAAATGACTCACGTGAAAGCTGACAAATCAACAATATGATCGTAAAACACTTAGATGTATATCGGTGGACAGCCGGCGAGCAAATGGGCCTTTGCAGGGCTGTCACCCGTTTATATAGGTAAGGTGGGTAGACAGTGGAGGAACTGCTAACACGGCCTCTCCTGATGAAGAGTTGTCCTCAACTCTTATTGACCACGTCTTCCAACAGGGTTAGTCGTCGTCCAATAGAGGCATGGTTGGTCCAGCTGTTTCGCCAGACGTGGATGGTCCGACGTCTGTTCCACGAGCTAGCGCAGGCACTTCATTTTCTTGAGCGGGCCGATTCATGGTGATCTGACCGCCAGCGTCAGCTTCTAAATCGTTACTTTCGTTATCTGTGAAATATGGTTGAGATTAGCATATAGTTGAGATAGACTGGTACACATACTTTATTCTCTCTCCTTTCAATGATTACCAGCCACTTAATTCATACATCATCTCAAATAAATCATTCTTGATTTGTTCTCACATTCATCTCGCAGTTAGCATTAACAATTAAAATAGGCCTCTGAATTCCTGTTTACCCATAACGCGATTCATGGCGGTGGCTGATGACTGCTCCCCGGACAGGCTCGAGTAGAAGTCAGTTAAGCAGCATAACAGCGTAGCTAGGGCCCGACTATGCACAGCGTGCAGATACGGACAAAAATAAGTTCCGACTATGCACTTAGTGCAGAAACGGATAATTGGCAACCTTTGCCATCCCGACTATGCACCGTGTGCAGAAACGGGAATTCCGACTATGCAATGTATGCAGAAACGGAAGATTACACTATACCCCGACTATGCACCATCGGCAAGATCTTTACAACTTTGTACGGACCTCGCATTCCAGGGTCCATTTTCCGGTGAATTGAGAGTACTTGATCACGAAAACCAGGTCACCCAGGTTGAACTCTCGCGGTGGACGTCGGTACCGGTTGACGATCTCATCTTGATTGGCCTGGTTCTCTCGAAGTAGTTGGTGAGCGCGACTCCTGGACAACTCCCGTAAGGCTTCGCGATTGGGCCTTGATTCTTGTGCTGCAACATCTCTAATCAAAGAGCGTATTACTGGGGTAGTAGACTCAGTGCCGATAAGTAGGTTTAGAGCCGAGGCTTGTGTCGTCTTTTACTTGGTGATGTTGATCACCAACTGGAGCTTCCAAAGCACTGTTGACTGTAGACCAGGACGTACTTTTGTGGTTAGCTTCAATCCTAACCATATTAAGTATGGTTCGTATGTACCTTTCCACTTGACCATTCGCGTGGTGCATCTCGGGTGTGATGTAGTGTAAATCACATCCCAAGTCGTTAATCCAAGTTACGAATTCGGTCGACTCAAACATTTGGCCTTTGTCTGTGACCAAAAGTGTCGGTACGCCAAATAATGCGACTGCTTGAGCTGCGTTTTCCGGAGGGGAGTGTTTGCTAGGGCTTCCACCTTCCTAGGGCTCGGCTTTACCTGACCAGCACTTACTACCCTACCTAAGTACTCGACTTTAGTCGTGAGGAATGAGCATTTCTTTAGGTTAACTGAAAAACCTGCCTCAGTGAGGGTGAGTAACACGTCATGTAGGAGTTCTATCATCGCGAGAAACGTTACGTGACGGTGTCCGTGATCTGTCACATGCGCTCGATCGACCGTCTTTGATTCCGATCATGAAAGCGAGATTCGCGTTTTGATCGACTACGAGAACGATTTGGTGACCTTCTGCGCGTGCAATCACGCGAGCCCTTTTGTGTACACTTTTTAGAATTCGGCATTGCGAGAACTTTATCACCACAAGAAAAAGAACAATAAGAAATGCGAACAAACAAAAATCAAAAACAAATGTAGGTAGATTTGTTATCAGTTTGGTTCGTGGGCTTTACTATTTAGAATCCTTTATCCCACTTCTGATGTAAGATGCAGAAGCACAATAAAGTTAAAAAAACAACAATTGTAATAAGACTACCCTTTATTTTTAACATAAAGAGTAAGGTAACCAAACTTCAAACAATCAACACATAGGATAACAGAATGCACATACAGAGTGATTAGTAATTAACATCCACAAAATGACTCACGTGAAAGCTGACAAATCAACAATATGATCGTAAAACACTTAGATGTATATCGGTGGACAGCCGGCGAGCAAATGGGCCTTTGCAGGGCTGTCACCCGTTTATATAGGTAAGGTGGGTAGACAGTGGAGGAACTGCTAACAGTAAATATATTTTTTAAAAGAGTAACGAATAGAGTTTCTTGCTCGTTCTTCTCCATTCGAATCTACATTTTGAAACGAGCACGAGTCTCTGACGGACAAACTGATAGACTATTATTTGTTTTGTACTTGTTAACGTTTCAAAAGTACCAAAATATTGTTTAATTAAAATAAATGCTTTGATTCCTCCTCCCACAATTTTCCCAATCCCTGGATCTCCAACAATTCTCAAACTCCTAATCCCTAAAGGGTCGGTAACGCACTTGTAACGCCTTTGGTGTTCTGGGTGTCCACCGGCGACGCCGGTTGCTTACCATCAATGATGATCCGTCTGTTCGTTTACCGGCTTATAGTTACCATAAAAAAAAACACATTAGGACCTATTTCAAAAGATACCATACAACATAGTTAAGTAAATCAAGTGGGTCTCTCCTAACTCCAACGCCAGTTTTTTTTAATAAAACGCAAAAAATAAAAACATGTACATATTTACGTAACTTCTGAGCCAGCACCTAGCTGTTTGCTGACCCACTACTACTATAAATGTCGGGCTCAAGGTGCAGGCAATCCCAAGATCCTCAGGAAGCGTCCAGGAGGAAATGTGTCACGCATTGCAAGTCACCTTATTGCAAATTTAAAAAGGTCGGGGACAATTGTCTTGTTATAATTATAATATATCTTTTCTTAGTAGTGCAGGTATATTGATAAAAGAAAATGTTAAAATTTTGCTACAAACTAATGTCGAGAGTTTCGTTGTTCTTAGATTTCATGGATTTAATAAAACCAGGTACCCAATAAAACTATTACTTAGGTACTATAGTTTCAGTGTTTATCTGACAGATTACAGTAATACTATATTTAGGATTTTTTTTTGTTGGGTGTATGTTCGCAAATCAAGGATTTTCATGTGGTATACAGGCAGGGCATGGGCTGACTTAGGTCATCAGACACAGGTACCTCCCGAAACCTCTATGTCCGGTAAGGACCTGCGTGAGGTGGTAGGTGAGGACGCCGTAGCGTCTAGCTCAAGCCACTCCTCAAATAAGGGACTTACCGCTGCAATGGCAGCGAGCCCATGACTTATGTAGGTGATAGAATATTTTTTATCCCGATTAAATGCTCCCATGGGATAAAAAAGGAATCATATTCTACGCGGTCGAAGTCGCAGCCAACAGCTGAACATTTTGTAGATTATTTATTTTTAACTCCAACAAATTATATGGGTACTTAAATCGATTAATTTTAAGCCATAAAGAACCTAGTTAGCCATAACGTAAACTGAATATAGCATTCCAAATCTTAATATTTATTTAGTAGCAAAACCGGTATCACAATTAAACCAAAAAAAATGTACTTTTGCTGCCTTCACACACGTATTCATATGTCATAAAACTAATTTTCCAGGCCCCCATTATCGATACATCAAAGAAACCCATCGTCTGGGTGTTGGGAGGTCCAGGGTCCGGCAAGGGCACCCAGTGTGAGAAGATCATAGCCAAGTATGGTTTCACGCATCTTTCCACTGGAGACCTGCTGAGGGCTGAGGTGAAGAGCGGCTCCGAGAGAGCGAAGACCCTCACTGCTATTATGGAACAAGGTGAGGTGGTAGATTTTGATAGTATTTTATTTATTTAAGTATGTGGTCCTCGGAATGAGTTCGTATCGTCAAATGCCTAAATATCATTATACATTCAATAAATGAAAGTACATTACAGCGAAAGAGTTATGTAAGAGTCGTAATAATTGGCGTTCCTTAGTCTCTGCCTACCCCCATGGGAGACAGGCGTGAAGTTATGTATGTATGTTCAATAATTCAGATTTGCTTGTAACAAAAAGAAACTAATAACCATTCCTCCAGCTGCTCAACTTGTCCTGGGTTCGATTCTTGCATGGCACAATTTTTTATGTAATCTACAAATTCTGGTGTGGTGTGTTATATTTGCACACCCACCACATAGGAGAAGGTGCTAGTGTGGAGTAACGTTAAAAAAAATAACCAACCTTGTACAAAAATCTTCCTTAATTTCCAGGTGGTCTGGTCCCCAACGACGTGGTGTTGGAGCTGCTGAAGGAGGCCATCGTGTCCCGCGCCGCTGACTCCAAGGGATTCCTGGTAGACGGCTACCCTCGGGAGAAGTCACAGGGTATCGCCTTCGAACAAGCCATTGCTCCTGTATCTGTAAGTGTTCTAGTCGTAGTCTATTCTTTAGAAAAAATACATTTGGTGATTTTACACATCCGAGAGCCTTCTGTCACATGAAAGGTTTGGCTTGACTGGAGTGATATAGTCTCACATACAGAAAGCCGGTGTGAAACAATACATGCGTTGTGTATATCGTTGTCATATTTATAACGAGAAAGGGAAACATCATCGTCACCTACCACCGTCATCGTCACTTAGAGGTCTACATAGTGGCGATTGGACTTAAAATAAAAGAAGTTAAATATATGTCGTTAAATATGGTCGCAAGTGCGACTGCCGGGCAAGGGGTCTCGGGTTCGATTCCCGGGTCGGGCAAAGTATTACTAGGTTTTTAAATAATTCTCAGTAGTAGTACAGAATCTGGAATTGTGCCCGGTATATGGCAATAGGTTCACACCCTATCACATGGGAGTCATAACATAAATAATGAAAAGTGGGTGTGTTACATGAACGGTGGCATTAAGTGCCAAAATGTGCATCTCTGCCTACCCCTTCGGGGATAAAAAGGCGTGATGTTATGTTATGTTAAATATAATTACTTTAACAATTATAAAAACATACTTATCCAATTTAGCCATATCTTCAACGTGCTAACTTTCATTCCAGGTGATAATCTACTTCGAAGCGTCATCAGAGACACTGACCAAGAGGTTGTTGGGCCGTGCCGCCAGCTCTGGCCGAGCTGACGACAACGAGGAGACCATCAAACTGCGCCTGAAGACCTTCCTCGACAACAACCAGCAAGTTCTGGACCAGTACCCTGACAAAATTAGCAGAGTATGTAGAAATATCTATACCGTACTAATATTATATATTTGAAGAGTTTGTTTGTACGCACGCAGGAACTATTAGTTCGAATATCATAATTATTTTGTATTGGATAGTTCATTTATCGAGGGTATAAGTAATAAAACATCACTCTACTATAACCATCAATAAGAGCAGCGGGGGAACAGCACGAGGGTAGATAGTTGTTCCACAAATCACGAAACCTCACAAATCGTATATTATTCCTCAACCCATGAAAAGCTTTATAAACTTCTTGAAAGTACAGTACCTACTTCAAAATCTATAATATTCCTTGTTAATATTTCAGATAAACGCCGAAGCCTCAGTGGACACCATCTTTGATGAAGTTCAAAAGATCTTGGACCCCCTCGTAGTGGGTGCTTAAGCGCACAACTCAATATTTTATACTCTTGTACATACATCTCTACTTTACATTAATTTTAAATATTTTATCTAATGATCGTTAATTAAATCATGTTTTTATTTTAATTGCGTTTCTTTTTTGGAATTAAAATAATTTGGAGACCTCTATGGCCGAATATAAAATTTTTCAAGATCACTAACTAAGATCTTGTTATCATCACATCAGTCAAAAATCGTCCACTGCTGAACATAGACCTTACCTTATCTATCCAGAAATGATCCAGAAGACTGCCGTATTTTATAAATTCAAAGATGAGAGGAAGAAAGAGCAGAAACTCTAATTTCTACGATCCGTGACAGATACCAACCATAATCTGACACAACATAAAATATAAAAATTTCATTCTAAAAGTAATTTGTCATTCAGTCTGTCAAGAAACACAACAACAAAATGACGGGGTAAAAACAACAACGGGAAAATTCCTATTAACACCATGCAAATACAATAAATTCTGGCACCAGTTCACAATTCATAATCATCTGGCATAACTTCCCCACATAATCTGTTATGGAGAATAAAAAACCGCCTCTAGACCAGAAATTGTGCTCTGGGTGTGAAGAGCCAGCAATTGACAAGCTACCAGCGTGCCCACTGCAATGCCGAGCTACGCAGTGCAAGGCCTATCAGACCAAGGTTGGTAGGAATAAAATTTAGCATCATATCAGCCATAGACAGACGTCTACTACTGAACATAAACCTCCCTCAAATTATTCATTCTAAACCTATTCAAGTCCAAGTGATTTCTTTTGATTTCCATCAGTCTTTTAACACGCTTTTTTGTGAAGCGTAATTAATTTTTTTGTTTATAATTGATTAAATGTGAAGCTTCGTATATGTAACATCTGTTGTCAACATGTAACAAACAATAAATGAATTTGAATTTGAATTCGTTTCCTAAGACGACTAATATTGCTAACTCTTCATCAATAAAAATCCTAACTAGCAAACATTCTTTCTTCTTCTTCCTAGTCGTTCTCTTCATTACTGAAGGTCGTTTCTAGTCTGGTGCACGCGTCACTTGATGCACAAGCCTCCTCCAAACGCCCCTGTCCTCTGTGGTGTTTATGGCTTGTGGAACTGTCAGGCCGGTTAGGTTTTGTACAGCATCCGACCACCGGGTAGGTGAGCGACCACGAGGTCTTTTCCCGTTAACCTGACCAACAACCACAAGCTTCTCCAGATTGATGGGGTGTCTACATCTCTCTTGTATTAAGTAAATAGCAGCTACTTTTGCATTGCAATTGCTTTACGTTACCAAAAACCTATTAGTCCTAAAAATAGCATCATCATTCATCAAAGTCAAAATGATTTATTTCAATCAAGTCAAAGTCAAAGTCAAAATCATTTATTTCAATTAGGCCAGAATGGCACTTTTGAACGTCAAAATAAAATTAATATTAAAAGTGAAGCTATTTGCTTATTCCAAGGTGTAGATTCCTATGGAGAAGAATGAGCAAGAAACTCCATGGGTTACTCTTTTTCAATCAGGTTCACAATACAATTTACTAGTTACATAGTTTTGCTGTTTGGATTGTGCGAGAACAATGTAACACCAAAATCCAGTCAAAGTAATCAAGAAAGAAAATAACCTTAAGAACAATAATACAGTCTGGAGCTGACCAGTCCCAGTTGACGGCGCCCGTTCACGAACATGACACGTACACCAGCACCGCCCAACTTAACCATATTGTAGGGAATCGAGCGATCCACTGCACGCACCACCGCCAATGAGACCTTTGAGTGAGCATGACAACTCCAATTAAGTTAAATACAGGGCTCTCACATTTACATTGGTTATATAAGTTAAAAAAAATATACAACTTAGCAATATGGCTGTATTATTTACGATTTCATTAAAACACCAGTGTTTTTAGTTATCCTGTGGAGCCGGACTAGCCTGCATCCAAGCATTTTTATCCTCTATATATTCATTGAGTTTGTAATATGCTTGTCTACATAAAGTTTTCTTTATACATAATTTAAATTTGGATTCATTTAGTTGTTGTACATCGCCTGGTATCTTATTATAACATTTAACACAGAATCCCATGAACGATTTACTTACTTTCGCTAATCTCGAAATTGGCTGACTTAATCTATTCCCATGTCTAGTTTGATAGTGGTGTCTGTCAGACACTTTACCAAATAACTGTAGGTTTTTCCTAACATACATGATGTTTTCATAGATAAATTGACATGGAACTGTCATAATGTTGATCTCCTTAAACCTTTCTCTGAGAGATTCGCGACGACCTAGATTGTAGATAGCTCTGACGGCGCGCTTTTGTAAGATAAAAATAGATTCAATGTCAGCAGCGTGTCCCCACATCAAAATGCCATACGACATAATGCTATGAAAGTAACTGAAATACACCAGTCTTGCCGTGTCAATGTCAGTTAACTGTCGTATCTTCCAGACAGCATAAGCTGCAGAGCTCAATCGTCCCGCTAATGATGTAATGTGAGAACCCCATTGCAATTTGTCGTCTACAGTAATTCCCAGGAAAGTTGTCTCTTTTACAAACTCTAATTTCTCACCATTCAATAATATGTCACATTCGTTGCTTTTAATATTTGGCAAAAAAAATCTAATACATTTTGTCTTTTTATTGTTTAGTACTAAGTTATTTAATGTAAACCAATTTTGAACTTGCATTAGGGCATTATTTACGTCGTCATAACTATTTGTGCGTCTATTAATTTTAAAAACTAATGAAGTGGCATCAGCAAATAATACCATCTGCGGTTCATTTTTAAATAAATGGGGCAAGTCATTTATGTACGCTAAAAATAAGAATGGACCTAGTATCGAGCCCTGCGGTACACCCATAGATATGCTAGCACCCTGTGAATTTACTTTATTTACTTGTACCTTAAGTTGCCTATCCTGAAGGTATGATTTCAACAGATTTAGCGACGTCCCCCGAATGCCATACGTGTTTCAGCTTCAGCAATAGCGTCTCATGTTCAACACAGTCGAATGCCTTCGATAGATCACAAAATATGCCGATGGCATCCCGTGCTTCTTCCCAAGAGGCGAACACCCGCTTAATTAGAGCTACTCCCGCGTCAGTAGTGCAGCGACCTTTGGTGAATCCATATTGTTGATCATGAAAGATAGAATTCATGTTAAAGTGACGCAGCATCTGAGAAAGCCTCAGCCTTTCAAACACTTTGCTGAGCGCTGGTAAAATAGAGACCGGCCTATAGTTATTGGGTTCTGCACTATCACCGGATTTAAACAATGGAACTACTTTACTATGTTTCATTAAATCCGGGAAAACTCCGTGATCTACACTTTTATTAAAAATGAAAGCTAAATGAGGCGCTATAGTCTCTATAAAAGACCTACACACCCTAACAGACATTCCCCAGAGATCTTCAGTAGACTTAACTTTGATCTCTTTGAACGCTTTAATTACTGCTTGGGGGTTTGTGTATTGAAATCGAAACTCAGAAAGGCACTCCTTGATATTACTTTTAAGAAGTTCGACGGAAAGAGTCGGAGATGATTTCAATGCTTCCGTAGTTTTAATCGGAATTAGACCAGGAAGGCACTTTTGAACGTCAAAAACAAAATATTTAAATATTAAGTAATAAGAAAAAATGACAATCTGTAGGTCAGTCCTCTAGTGAAGCTATTTGCTCGTTTCAAAGTGTAGATTCCTATGGTGTCAACACTTTGGAACGAGCCTTGTCTTGTGACTAGACCCAATGACTTCCAAAAATAACACATTCTTTCTTGTTCCCCAATCATTAGTCGAAATTTGACCCTGAAACTAAGCCTATTGTATGGGTACTGGGAGGCCCAGGATCTGGCAAGTTCACTCAATGTTCCAAGGTGGTGGAAACATATGGATACACCCACCTGTCCACCGGAGATTTAATCAGAGATGAAGTGAAGACTGGGACTCGTAGAGGCAAATGCCTGACTTCTATTATGCAACGAGGTATGTAAAGTTTTAAGGTTATTTTACTTATAGTATCAGTATGACGTTGTTTTAACTTAATGCCTGGTAGAGAAGAACAGAATAGTCATTTCTATGTAGCTATCCTCAAAACGACCTCTTAGCTCCTTATACAATCCTTACAAATAATCTTCCTGTTGAGAGATTGTCAAATGAAATATTTATCGGCAACTACTTAAAGATTTGTTCATTAATCTTATACTAGAAGTTTGATACGAGTTTGAACACCGAGCCGTCTGTTTCCTATATTATTTTAATTCAACAGACTTTGCCTCATATTCATCAATATATTGGTTTTGAGTCAATTACACATGTGATAAAATTGTTTTCTACAAAATGACTTGTTTGTGAAGGCGGCCTTGTACCCAACGACATGGTATTAGCAGTACTGAAGGATGCTATGGAAGACGCTGCTAAGAAAGGAACACATGGCTACCTAATAGATGGGTTTCCACGTGAGAAATCTCAAGGTGCAGAGTTTGAGAGGACTATTGGACCAGTCGCGGTAAGAAACATTATTATTTCACACAACAGTGATAGACCTAAAGATTAATCCGAATTGGTCTAAAACGGTCTTTTGTGACGCCAAGATGCCACGTCGAACTTTTTGTCGTGATACAGTAGTGTTACCGTCACGTGTCTGCATCGATAGTCATAAGGGCACATCAAGTATCATGCGTCACTAGTGAATTAGTGGTGAATGCGCGACAGCATCACTAAAAGAAGTCGTCATGGTCGAGAGCATTAGATTGATTCCCGGCCTCCCGGCGTATGACAATAAGCTCATCCCAATAACATTAGTCAGTAGATGTCATAATTCGCAATAATCAGACGGTGGTAGATTGTAATTTGTTTTTTCTTACATGGTACATACATAGTTATATATAGAGGTATAACTCAACTGTCTCCCATGGGGGCAAGCAAAGATTATGGGAAGCCAATTGCTACGATTCTTACATATCTCTTTCGCTTCATCAACAGTCATCAGTCTTTTCATGCATACTCGTCAATTAAATGAACTTTTAATTTGACCCTTCTTTAATATATCTATCGCCTATCTGGATATATATAAATATATGTATGGACATAAGTATACGGCGTCCTAAACGGCTAGGACGCCGTCTCCATATACGCTCTGCGTACCTTTTTCGCTCTACTTTTATCCCTTCTTTCTACATGTCCAAACCATCGTAACATTCCCTTTTCAATCCTTGTCACTACATCATCTTTTAATCCTCCTTCAGTTCCATCAATCAACCATCTAATATCACTATTTTTCCCTCGATCACTCAATTTTACTCCTAATTTAGAATCTCTTATAATTTGCAATATCGAAACGTGCCCATTTCTTTCACTTTGTTCTCTATATGTTCTTCTTTTCCTAGCTGATCCTATATTTCGAAGCATCGCCTACCACCTTGTGCCGCCGGCTACTTGGCCGTGCAGAAGCGTCAACAGAAGACAATAGAAGGAAAGATGATAAATTCAGGATCATGAAGATGCGCATAGCAACCTTCATTGAGCATAACCACAGCGTCATAGAACCTTATGGCAGTAAAGTTAAAAGGGTACACCATTTATTACACTATATTAAGAATATTTACTGACTTCATTAACCGCCTGCCTTGTTGGCCGAGTGGTTGCAAGTATTCGATTTCCAGGTCGGGCAAAGTATAAATGGGTTTTTAAAAAAAATCTCAGTTGCTACTACATTCACACATACACACACAGTGCCCGGTTTATTGTAATAGGCTTACCCCCTATTACATGGGAATAGTGAAAAGTGGGTGTTACATTGTACAGTGGCATTAAGTGCCATAATAGGTACCTCTTCCTACTCCTTCGGGGATAAAACTTGACTGCACGGTTGGCGCGGTGGTTGGGCAACTGGCTGCCGCGCAACGTGTCGCGGGTTCGATTCCCGCACGGGACAACTCTTTGTGTCATCCACAGATTGTTGTTCCGGGTCTGGGTGTCATGTGTATGTGATATTGTATGTTTGTAAACGCACCCACGACACTGGAGAAAATCCTAGTGTGGGGCAACGTTTTTTTTTAAAAAAAAAAAAAAAAAGACGATGTTATGTTATATTCATTAATCGACTTTAGAAATGACTTCGCAGTTTGACCCGATTGTATATATATATGTTTGTGAGCTATTGGCTGTACCAATTTTGATGCTGTTTTCAGAAAAGTGTTTGTTATACATAGGAGAAGGTAAATTAATTAACCGACTTCAAAACAAGAGGGGTTGAGGTCGGTTTTTTAAATATAGTTTATGAAATAATTATTCGTTTTATTGATTTTATATCCAGAAATGGGCAAAGATTTCTGAATTACTTGATTTGGCTATGACTTGACTATACTAAGGCAATCCTACTAATAATTACTCCTGTGAATTCAAACGAGACGAGTACCATAGTATTAATAGTAATAGTAATTAGTTTCATTGGTTAGCTATATTATCTATATAAATAAAAATAAATTTCTGTTCATTAGTCTCGCTAAAACTAGAGAACGGCTGAACCGATTTGGTTAATTTTGGAATTTCTTGAAATGATCGTGGAAGTCCTAGGAAGGATTAAACAGCAAAAAAAAATGTTAGGCAGTATGAAGTAGCTAGATAGTCGTAA
Organism: Spodoptera picta; assembly: GCA_038387885.1. Lineage (NCBI taxonomy): Eukaryota > Metazoa > Arthropoda > Insecta > Lepidoptera > Noctuidae > Spodoptera > Spodoptera picta. The sequence goes on from JAZHFQ010000271.1 coordinate 503,154, forward strand.
ATATACACACGTAATAGACAAATTGTAGTAATACACCATTTAATTTCAGATCGATGCGGAACAATCCCCAGATGATATTTTTGCAGAAGTGCAGTTGTACTTAGAGCCAATAGTAGCTCATGCCACTTTGGTTGAAGCTGAGAAACTGGAAGCTGAAGCTTTAGAAAAAATACGAGCTGTCAGAGCGTTTACACAATCATCTATAGACGTCGCTTCAAGGAGGAAGGAGAGTACGGTCAATGACGATGTAGTTTTCTCAGCTACGAGCGAAGCTGCTGAGGCTGAAGCCAGAGCGAGGGCTGCTCGTAACGCTGCCGAAGCTGCCAAATCTAGATTAGAAGAATTGGAACAACGCCAACGCGAACGCCAATAGTGTAATCCAGTCAAACGGGGTGAAAAGACACAGAAGAGGGGTGAATAAATATTTATTCACCCTCTGACGTACGTTTTACGGTATTTCATACTAAATTTTTGGTGGTTTGGTGTCCATAGGCGATGTTGGTCGCTTTATCTACCATCTACTGATCCGTATGCTCCTTGCTTCCTTATATCTCACGAAAATTTTACCCTGTGGAATCGAAAATAATTTTTGTTCGGTACTTTTGCAAATATGAAGACACAAGCTTCGGCTAAAAAAATGCAAACTCAAGTTTATAGTATGATATTACAAATGTGAGGACAAGGAGGGCATCCATTACATCCATAACATCCAGTTTATCGAATAATAATATACAAGTAACTACAACTGTAACAGATACTGACGCATAACGGGAACAATCATCAATAATACTATAAATCCCATATAAATATAATGCAAAACAATTCGTTTTTAATTTCATTTTCAATTCTTTCATTTCATTTTCATTTCATTTTCAATTCTTTCATTTCATTTTCAATTCTTTCATTTCATTTTCTATTCTTTCATTTCATTTTCTATTCTTTCATTTCATTTTCTATTCTTTCATTTATTTCTCAACTTAATTAGAAATAAGAAACTCAACTTGCGAATGAAATTTATTAATGATGATCAGATGATCACTTAACAAATCATGTACGATCTTATTCTACGAGCCTCATTTCATTCGTTTACTTACAATATTCCAAATAACAAAATTATTAAATAATTCGCTTAACTTCTAGTTAAGTAGGCTTAAACAAAAACATCTCTTACGACAAAGAAAACTGATTGTTGAAAATGTGAAAAACAAATATGGTACTTATTTCATTTGATCACAGTATTTTCTAATTCTTAACACTTTCTATATGCTACTTAGGACCAGGTACCATAGCAACGATTTATTTTATCTTATAACATAGAATGAAAAAAATAGTTCGTAAGGTACACTTATTAAACAGGGAGCACTGCCTCCTCTTGTTCCTTCTCCCTCTGGCGCACTGCCACTGCCGTCTCCACCAGGAGGTACAGGCACTTGAACTTGTCCTGATCACCCTCCAGCCTCGGCACCACCTGCAGTTATGGTCCTCGTCAGACGGACTTATTAAGCTAAATAAACAATAAGCCATCGGGCTTTTAAAGATTTTGACAACTAATGATAAAGGTGAACAATAAATAAAAGAACTTCCAAAGCAATAACTGTCAGGTGATGCCGGCATTAAAACACCCCGCGCCCATGTTACCTTACAAAGTCCAACTACTTGAATGAAAATCAAAGCATTTAGTATAAAAGTTTATTTACACAACAAACAGAAACTCGTCTCTAGGCTAAAAACAAAACAAAAACACTAACATAAGTTCTCTTAACTATATTATAAGGAACACTTGATTTTAAAGGGAACTATAGTGTTTTAACACCGACGTCTCCTACAGTTATGTACAAAAACATGCGTCAATCTAAAGCGGGGCTACAACGTCCGCGTAGCCAAATTATATAATTAAAAACTCCAAACATATTTTATTTTTAAACAAAGAGGCAAAGAAATTCAAAATCAAATTTTCGGTAAATGAATCTTCTCTCTTTGGGTAGAACTGCAAGAATGAACTGTAGTACAAATGGTACGATTGTGACATGTAGGTCCGCGGGCGTGGTCTAGGTGTGGCACCACATGTCGGTGGTGGCCACCTCCAGCTCGACGGCGACGGGCGGCGGCGGCTGCGGGGGCGGGCTCACCTGCATGCGGCGCGGGGGCGGGCTAACCTGCATGCGGCGCGGGGGCGGGCTCACCTGCATGCGGCGCGCGCGCAGCGGATGCGGCAGCTGCGGCAGGTGCGCCAGCTGCGGGTGCGCCAGCGCCTGCCACCCGTCCTCACTGCTCGACACCGGCTCCGGGACCTGCTCCACCATCTCCTCCGACGTCGACACTGTCACCATCGATGCCGTACTGCTGTAGTAGGAGAACATGCCGTGAACATGCACAGGTCGGATTATCGTGCGGAAGATTTAGCAACGTTTAGAGAATTGATAGTGTATTGTACCAGCGTTTGACAATAGCCCTTGCTGCTCTGGAGCAGAACTGCTCTGAATCAGTGTCCCTCGGCTCGTTGGTTTGTTCTACCTGTGTCGTGGCCACTGATACGACTGACGCTCTGCTGTGGGAGGGAAAGTATTCCTCGCTGTGACTTACACATTAGACTGCTCAATGTCATAAGTTCGTATTCTATAACCTTAAAGTACAAGTCCTACTTACAGGCTGTCACATCAGCCGAAACACACCTCATGTGGGACTAAGCAAAACCTCTAGCGATGATTCGCTGAGCAATATCACTAGCGATCTGACATAAGAACATTCCAGACTCACTCCCTAGCGGCTGGATGCAGGTCGTGGTCTTCTGGTCCATACCGTATGACGGATTGCCAGACGGAGGGATCGTATTTGACCTCCTCCTCGCTGATGGTGCTGGAGTAGCCCTCCTCTCCATCTCCAAGCTCGTCACCGTCACTGCGGTAGACCAGCAGGCCATCTCCATAGTCATGCGCTCGTCCGTCTGGTCCATTCTGTGAGTATTACTAGGATTAGCTTAGCGATAATTTATATTATTGATATAAGACTCGAGTGAGAAGTCATGAATCATGCCCCTATCATCATACATGCTATATTTAACGAGAAAATTTAAATTTCTTCAACAAACCTCCACAACAATTCCATCCCATGCTGCTACCGTGACACTGTCTCCGGGTGTGACACCGAGCCCTGACGTGGAAGCTCCACCTAATCCCACCATAGGTCCGACTCCTGCCATAGCGCCTGGCTGCTTCCTGCCACGCCGTGATATGGTGTAGTGGAGGGGATCGTGACCTTCGCGTCTGATCATCTCCGGGAGGATACGTCGCCGAGCGTTTATAAACCAGTTGCAGACCTAAAGCAATAACATTATTGAAAGGCTAATGTTGTGGTGTCTTGGAGATTTACGACGCCCGCTTCTCATGCATGAGGACGCAGGTTCGAAACCTATCCTCGAGAAGTACCAATGTTACTTTTTCCGAGTTATACATATAACTCGTGTCTAAATAATCATGAAATTATAAGCCCAGGCTTCCTCATGATGCCACCTTCCTCACATACATCAACAGCCTATAAGTGCCTACTGCTGCGCAAAACCTCTTCTCAAACGGAGACGATTCGATGTTTTCCTTCACCGTTTGTCAGTGGTGTCTAAATAATCTTAGAAAATATATTCTATTTATAACTTAGAAATTATATATAAGGCTGTTGATGTATGTATACTACAGTTTATTCCCAGCGCTGTATTTTGAAGATAGCAATTATCTCTTTGTTGTCTTGTTGTGGTGCTGGTTCAATAAGCATACCTTAGTATACTTACCTAAGTAGACTTGTAGCTACTACGGAAAATACATCTCAAATATATTATAGTTCTATTTTTCTTTCACGTGTTATCAATTGATTATAACAATACAGTTTGCTTCGTCTCACCTGCAATACAGTAAGGTTGGCCTCCTGACTGAGCGCCAGTTTTTCAGCATCGCTGGGGTAAGCATTGTAACGATGGTCATACAACCATCGTTTCAAAATCTTTACAGAGTGTTTCGGAAGGTTGCCACGGCGCTTGCGCACGGAGCCGACTATCACCGCCTGATTGGGTTAAATTGAAACGAATTACGCCCGAATACTGAAAGGCTACTCAATTTTAAATTGTACTTAAATATCGTGCCATCTCTGTCATTACACAAAGAATTTGTAGAGACAGAACTATACTGCCTGGTTGGCCGAGCGACTGCCGGGCAAGGGCTCTCGGGTTTGATTTCCGGGTCGGGCAAAGTATTATTAGGTTTTTAAATAATTCTCAGTAGTAGTACATAGCCTGGAATTGTGCCCAGTATACGGCTATAGGTTCACATCCTATTACATGGGAATAGTGAAAAGTGGGTGTTACATTGTAGTGGCATAATGTACACCTCTGCCTACCCCTTCGGGGATAAAAGGCGTGTTATGTTATTATGTAACTATACTTAAGCGCGACTTAAAATTGAATGGCGTTTGACTATTTGGACATTAGTCAGAAAAACTGAGGGACTACATTAGTCAAACGCACAATAAAATATTGATTTGAAGAAATGAATTAATGTAGGTACCTATTCTGTAAAAATTATAACTTTCATAGACATACCTACTGAATTAATTATTATGTTTTCGGCTCACACGTGAATATGAGCTTCTAGCATGGCTTGAAAGTAGTCAAGTTTCTCGTCATACAGTTACGTAAGTAAGCCGAAAACATAATAATTATTCTGTGAAAATAATAGATGATTACTAAATCACTAAAAAAACATTACTGAAAACCTTATTTAAAAAAAGTGCCTAAACTCATAGACTTATATTAACAAAATACGAAATTGCGATCAAGTTTCATTAATAACTTGATAATGAATGTGTCATGTCAATAATTTAGGTACCTGGGGAGGTGGAGGGTGTCGTTGGTGCGTCATAGCGAGGTGACGGCTGTCCGTGTTCCAGTCTGTACTCTCCATTCTCTGTAACAATCATAATCTTGTAATAATTATCTATCACCATCAACAGCCTATACAAGCCCACTGCTAAGCAAAGCCTCTTCTCACACGGAGAAGGTATGAGCAATAATGACCACGCTTACTTAATGCGGGTTGGCGATTATAAACTTATAATTAGAAATTATAAGCCCAGGTTTCCTCACGATGTTCTCCATCACCGTTTGTCAGTGGTGTCTAGATAATCTTAGAAAGTACATATAACTCTGAAAAAGTCACATTGGTACTTGCCGTTGGTAGGTTTCGAACCCGCACCCTCATGCATGACAAGTGGGCGTCTTAAACCACCGGGCCACCACGACCTATCTATAATTATCTATAGCCTCTATAAAGGTACAATTTTATCTTGGATACGCAGGAGGGAGATACCGCTGAAAAAGGTGTACAAAATTTCAAATTTTTCAAAGTTAAAGACGTATGGGTGCTACGCAATGCTACACGTCATTGCTACGTAACTGCTACAAGTTACTACTTCACGTTACTGCTACGCAACTACTCCACGTCACTGCTATGCAACTGCTATGCCACTGCTACGCAAACTGCTGCTAAATTCTAAGTAAAGATAGGCGATACTTAACGATATTTTGAATTTCACCAACCTATAAGTGACACCTAACTATACAGATAAGGGGTTAGTTTAGGTCCCTCAGGTAACTCATAGTTAAGAAATGGTTGGTGAAAAAGATCATTGACCATCTTTGTAGGACATAAATGGTACCTGAGGTGGTGGTGGGTGGCGAGGGTGTGTCATGGCAGGATGGCGACCCTCCGCGTCCCAATCCGTGCCGCTCTCGTTATCCTCCGTCGAGGAAGTCGACGGGAAACGGTCTCGCGCTGCAGGCAAATCAAGAGAAAAGCTATAATGGGACAATTGTACAACTTGATTACGTTTAACAAGAAAAAAATATTGTAATAATTAGGTAGTTCTTGAATTCGAATATTTTTTTCTACGCTCTAAATTATAAATTAATAAAATGTTAATGTCAAATGAAATTTTACGAAGATTTGATAAATTGGGTATTATTAAATTGGTTTAAAAAGTTTTGCAACAAATAGAGAAGGACGGCAATAGTTTGATAAACAACATTCAAATTTTCAAAATGGCTGCGTAAAAGAAAAATTTTGTGCTAACAATTTGCTGCTAATTTTCAGATTAACTTTTGAACTAAGAAAATACAATAAGCTCATGGAAGATGTTTTCTTCACGTTTTTCAGGTATTATTAAGTTCAGTTTCATTCAAAACTAAACAATGCAAACTGAAGGTAGATGGAAGTCTGTGTAGATAAGTTACCTACACAAGACTACGAGCCTTTCTGACAGAGAAGTCCTGCTCACAGGTTGTAAAACATTGACTTTCCAATACTTACGCAGTTTGATCTTCATAACTTTGATCACGGACCTAGGCAGCGTGGCGAATTTACCAAATAATCAACAAAGTGCAATTCCCGCCACCAAACTTCACGCTTTTGACATTAGCTGCCAATTAATTATGATATTTACAATTGACATCACAGAAGTATCTTGTGAAAATTGGTGATGAAATAAACAAAATGGGTAAACGATGGTTAGCCAAAGACCGCTCTGTGGGGAATGAATGCGTTTTATTTATGTTTTGTTTCGAAAATCGATGCGCTTTTGTGACAATTGACAACGACATGCACTGTCACTTGTCATTTTGATTAAATTTTTGAAATTTGCAGGAATTTATTAGCGGCCAGTGGGAGCGGCAGGTATGCAAACTCCTTTGAAATTAGAGACTGTGTTTAGGCAACATGATAAAACTCTTTGAAATTTAACACTTGCATGCACAAAAATGTTATTTTTACAGTTCAAATAAAAAAAATTATTAATCGTAAGTACCAAATATTAATGTTATATTTATAAATCTATGAGGTAAAAGTATGCAACTAATTTATAATCTGTGGGATTCTACAAAGTTTGATTGGATATGGTTTCGCGCACCTTGTGTCATGTCTGATAACTTGACTTTCCCCTATTTATACTTAAAATACTCTTTAACTTGACTGCTTCCGTAACCAGCCGAGTAAAGTCTCTGGTTTGATTTCCGAATCGAGCATTATTGTATTTTTCAGTTTTCTGAAATTCTCAATGCCTCATTGATTATTGGTGATTGGAAATGCACCATGGGTCTTGAGTTCGATTCCTGGTTCAGACAAAACTTGTCTACTGACAAAACAAGGTCTTTCTGTTTGTCGAAATTTTCTAAGCCCTTGGTATTGAGTTCGGTGAATGGTAATCGACCATGTTCCCTAAACTCGGAACTGCCGAAAAGATAGTGTTTTTGCATGAAACAAAAGTTAAGTGGGTACACCATTTATTATTTTACCTTATTCGATGAAATGGACCATTTTCTTGAGCTTCTTTACTTATAGGTGTGGGAGAGCCATGCTCCGGCACGATTGGGCCGGCTCGACCGGAGTGATACCACGGCCTCACAGGAACCCGACGTGAAACAACTCTTGCGTTGTGTTTCGTCGTGTGCGCCTATAACCCCTATACTTATTATACTCTTTGGTCGTGTGATTGAGGTTACCGGAGGCACAATTACGCCCCCACCCTTCCCCAATCCCTGAATCCCCAACAATCTTCAAATTCCTAAGGCCGGTAACGCGCACTTGCAACGCCTCTAGTGTTCCAGGTGTCCATGGGCGATGCCAAATGCTTACCACCAGGTGATCCGTCTCCTCGTTAACCGGCTTATACCAGACGGAAAAACAACTTGGCTGCCTGTCGAGTCATCTGCACCTGATGTAGTTCATAGATTTGACATTCTGCCAGAACTAATTTCATTGTGGGTCTGGCTGGTCTAGTTACTTAAAAAGGTCAGGAGGAAATGTCAAAGAAGTACCCTACATTTACTAAAGCAGTAAGTTTTTACGAAATACCCCCAAAGGTTACACGATATAAGCTTCCTGACAGAATAGATAAAAGAATCCATAGGGCTCGGCATTTTCAATATTGGTCAATATCATCACATCACGCATGAACGACTGGAACGATTTCACTAATTCACTTTTTCCTTGCAATAACATCACACCTTTTATCCCCGAAGGTGTAGGCAGAGGTGCATACCTCTATAACGGCACTTAATGCTACTGTACAATGTAACACCCACTTTTCACTATTTATGTTATAAGTCCTATGTAATAGGGGGTGAGCCTTTATCCATATACCGGACTCCAGACTTCGTGATACTACTAAAATTTAAAAAAAACCCCAGTAATACTTTGCCCGACTAGGAATCGACCTCTCAGCGCCTGGGACTCAGCCAACGAGGCAGTCTTGTTTATTGTATTTATTAATTAAAATAATTTGTATCTTGTATACTTCTGACCACTATCACATTAACGTCCAAACACTGAAAGGCTACTCAATTTTAAATTGTACTTAAATATAGTGCTATCTCTGTCACTTCGCAAAGAATTTGTTGCAACAAAACTATTATAGAGAGCATATTGAAATTAAGCGTTTGAATATCAAACCACGAGGAAGGATTCTCAACAAAAGCACTAAAAAAAAACAATAACATGTATTATAGCAAAATTTAAAACAAATCACAATTAATTATTGAGTATTAGACGTTTAACCCTACTGCTTCTCGGCTTCCTCTACCTCCACGTGCGAGTCAGTTGACTGCGCCACCAAGGGCTGTGTCACTGCTGGCGCGGAGACGGCCGTGGGTGGTCGCGACCCTGGAGACTCCGGCCGCTTCTGACACTGCTCTATAGTGTCTGATAGGATCTCCTTCAGTGCGGACGCTAGGGCTTTCGGATTGCCACTGCTGTCCAGCTGCTGACGATGATAATGTTATAGAGATCTTTAGTGTTACGGAAGTAGGTAGCTTCTTCATTATAAGTAAAATATAAAATGGTGAGGTTGAAGTAGAGACTTGTATATATAATTCACTGGCGTCTGGTATATATTTTGACACAAAGATGGAACTATCTAGTGAAGTATTAAAAAAATCAACATGGCTAGGAGATCATGAAAATTGACATTTTATGCATAATTAATAGTGCCTTACTTTTATAACATGGCCTCCGAATCGTTTGTGTACGTTTTTCACTTTGTGCGCCGCTTCCTTGACGATCTGCCGCGCCGCGTTGATCTCTGACTCCGGTCTACCTAGCTCCGATAACTTATTCTGTAATCTTGTCGCTGCCACCTGAAGGTACGATCAATGAACGTCATCGTTTATTGTAGAAAATTTAGGTTTTCAACAGAAATGTAATGTTAGAGAACTGATAGCCCGTATTATATAGTTATTACTCTACGATCGCCCCCGGCCTCGCAATCCATAGAGCCTGAAAAAAAAGCCTGGGCACAATGTCGCACATTAGGTCTCATTAATAAACTTTTCGTCTACCCATGTTACATTAACACACCTCGCAAAATGAACTAATTTTGATATTACGCCGCCACTGGATCACACAGAAGTAAATACCGAAGAACAATAATATATAACAATACCTCACTATCCACTTCAAGAGCCACAACCTTCTCTGGCCATTTCACCTGCCTGTTGAAAATATTTGACATGCGTGGGTTCTTCGGGAAACCCACCAAGATGAACCCTTTCGCTTCCTGCTGCATTAGCATCGCCTCTTTTATCAAGTCCACCGTTAGTTGCTGCAATGGGAAAAAGTTAGTACAAAGGCGCATTAGTGTCAACTTCGACGGTTAGGAAAATTACCTATTATCACAAGTCCTACTGTAAGAAGATAATTTTTATTACTTAAGTATCAAAAACTCAAAAATTCGATCGATATTACATCAAATTTTTCAAAGTGCAAGTACCTCTACCTACCAATTAATGAACAAATAATCAATCGTTCTGTGAATCTAAAGTCGGTATCATTCATCTCATTTCAAGAATAGTCATCCTGCTTTTCCACTATACCAGTCAGATAAATATAAAGTTTAGTTAAATCTATCGTACCTCAGGTATATCTTCCTGGGCTTGTAACTTATCAGCAATCAAGCGCCCCCTAGCTGTATCCTTCGAAGCTTCAGCTCGCACCAATTCACCAGGCCTTATCATCGTGTATCCAGTTATGTTCGATATAGTCTGCGCTACAGTTTGGTTTCCAGCGCCCGGGACTCCGTTCACGAAGATCACGGGCAAATGTCTTATAGGAGACATGTCGTAGACTATGTCCTGTGAAAAAAAGCAAGTTTCGTTACGGACCATATTATTATGACAGTCCAAAACCCGCCCTATTTCATTTAAAGTATAACAATTTATTATATAATGTACTGGTAGTAAAAATTGTTCTGGCCCAACAGGACTATTGTCAAAGACGTAGGTATTCGATATATTAATCTAAAACAAAAGCTTGGTATTAGGATAAAATGTGCAGGAATATAATATAATTTTTAGGAAAGGGATAACCGAGCAGACCAGATGACATGATGATCACTGATCAGTACCGAGGACTCTTAATACCAATCAACGTATTTTGGATAAATCCTTAATTCAACTGACTCTACCTCTCATATATATTAATTGTTGTAACAGTTTATCATAATGTCTTTGCAAGAATACTCATAAAGACACTCCGGGTGCCTGTCCCTACCCTGGCACTGCTTACGTCACTCCACCTTCTCACCATAAATGACTACTCACCTCCTCATTACCCCTAGAGTAAAAACATCCCATTTCGCGTTACAAGAATTGTCTGCAGGCTTATAACTTTGTAAAATTAATTATAATAATTATAATCCTCAATAAAATTGGAGTAAAATGACATTTCCAAATAAATGACACTTTTTTGAATGCGACAACTAGATTGTTGACGGTTTTCGAATTAACTTTACTTTTTCAGACAGTATTTTTGATTCAAACTTGTTGGCTGAGACCAGCGAAAGAGGTTGTATAGGTTGTTTTATTTATCTGTGCAATGTCTTGTTTGAGGTCAAAACCTCTTTGGTTAATAACAGGAAATATAAAGTTTCGAGATCAGGGTCACATTTATGATTCTGATTCGGTATCTATTCACCTCTTCCTGGTTTCCGGCAATGCAACCTTTTTGAGTCACAAATACATATGAAAATAAATGCTATTTACGTATACGAAAAATAATACGTTATTTCCGCAAATGTAACAGTATCTCGTTATCTAATTATTCTGTCATCCAAGTCAGCATGCGACATTAATAACTTCTATTACAATCAGTAACGACGTAGCTACTGTTGAACTCTATAGAAGGATTTCTGGAACTAAACTCTTCATATTTACATTCATTTCACTAGTAATAGTCGTTTTTTTTTCTCCTGTAAAGTGCCACATAACAATATTTATTCCATTTGAAGCTGTAGTGTCGCGTATTGCTATAAAATATTATAAAGTTGTTGTAATAATTAATGAACTACTTATCACATTGATTATATAATTTTTACTATAAAAGGTTGTATCATGTTGTTTATTATACTAGTCCTCTTATCAATTACCGATACAACTTTAACAGCCATATCAAAATGTTCAGTGGATACTCAATTACGTACTCCAAAATATCACCTGATGGAAAAGTGCTATCGTTCTAAGCTTGGCATAGTTTCCAAGGCCAACTTCACGTCTCTGATCAGTTGCCAACGGCTTGGCTTTGAGAAGAAGGGCCTGGCGATAAACTTCAGCCCTCGAGAAGCTTGGGCAGATAGTAATGAGACTATAGATTATACATGCGAAGTGTTAAAGTGTGCTGAAGCAGATGGCGGATTGTCCATGGTGAATGACTCCAGATATGATTACTATAGCATCTACGCGAAGCCTGTTCGTAAGTATACCTTATGCGAAGTGTTTGGTCTGTACCTAAACCAACTTTTAAATTTTTACACACACTTTTAGTGTTATGATAATCCTGAAGTAATCTATAATGTTTAATACGTAATTCGTAATTTATAGCTCATGTCAATACTACATGCGTGCCAACCCTGGGCATGTTCTTCGTCATCACAAAGAGGCAAAACTACACGCTAGGATATCATCAATGTAAGAATGTTAGCGCTTTACCAGTGGACGTTACCAGCGAGCAACGTACTGATGCACTAGCCCAACTCCTGGCAAGCTCCAGTATTGATATGGCATTTGTAGGGCTCAGGAGTAAAAACGGAAGTGCTTTCATCAGCGTGAATGGTTAGTCTTAAAAGCGACATAAAATGCAATCGCAATCTTAATGCTAAGTTGCTTAGGATTAATTTTATGTATATTTTTAGGTGACGCCCTTGACTGTACGACATATCGAGCTTGGGCACCTGGTAGCCCGAGAAAAGCACGCAAAAAATTCGATTGCGTTGTTTTAACCAAACACAGAACGTGGATTTCGATGCCTTGTAAAAACAATCACCCTATTGTGTGTGAACTCATACCAGGTGGCCCTTATAAAAGGGGTTCTTTATTTGCATCTCGAATAAAGAAACCCAACGGTTGGTATTATCAAATAAAAAGAACACTTACTTGAAAATGGTTGAAACTTTCCTAAAGCGTTTAATTTTTTCATTTCAGAAACTATGACAGAATCTCAAAGTGATGACGAATAAATTAACATTCCTTTTTACTGTAAATAAAAATGAGATATAAACTGCATTGATGGCAAAGTTTCATTTTTCTTTTCCATATTTTTTCTAATTAAAAACAAGCCCTAGAAATTACTAAACGTGTAATCAATCATTTTGACATTTTCTTGCACTGACACTGACATTGACACTGTTGTTGATTTTCACTTCACTTCGCAATCGTATTTCAGCTTTCTGCTCTACCTACTCCGCGCCCATCGAATCTCATCTTTGTGTTCTATTATTGTTTACTAAAATCTTATAGAATAAGTTATTTAGCACTGAACTAAATCATACAATGGGCCAAGGTAAAAGTCAGTTTACTGAGGAAGAATTACAAGATTACGAGGTAACAAAGATAATATTCAGTTTGTTATGGTTTTTGTTCACTTTAGCGTGATGACTAATATGTTGTACGAAGTTTTGTATCAATAGTTAATTATTTCATCACTATTTTCAGGATTTGACCTACTTTACCAAGAAGGAAGTGCTATAGTGAGTTACAATCATTTCATATTTTTCACAAACGTTTCTAAAAACTTCGTCCTTAACAAGGCATTATCGTTATTTACACTGCATATTCATTTGAGCATGCTAATTACATAAAATTAACTAAGTGATTGAATCCAAAGCGAATTAAAAATAGCTCTGTACCTGCCATTAAAAATAAGGTCGTCATCACGATTTATTTATTCACAATGATGTGTGCCGTAAAGGATATCCACAAAAAAATTATCGAAAAACTTGATTTAATAAATTGTTTTTAATTTCAGTGCTCACCAGAAATTCAAAGCTCTAGCTCCTGAGAAAGTAGGCCACAATAAGAATGCTAAATTACCGATGACAAAGGTACTCCAATATCCCGAGTTACGAGTGAATCCGTTCAGAGATCGCATTTGTAAAGTATTTAGCTCCAGTAACGATGGAGATTGCACCTTCGAAGACTTCCTAGACATGATGTCTGTGTTCAGTGAGATGGCACCAAAGGCTGTGAAGGCTGAACATGCTTTTAGAATATTTGGTATGATATAATTTCTGTTTCTCTGGTGGTGTTCAATATTCCCTCTTTATAAAAAAGCTTGAATGCCTAACATATTTTTTACTAAAGAACTAAGCATATTAATTATGTATTAAGTTTTTCATTTTGCTCACATAATTATTTTACAAGGAACTTGACTAGTTTCAAGCCATGCTAGAGGTTCATATTCATGAGTAGCATTCCGCGACCTGCGAGTGGTGCAAATACTGCTCATGAAAATAAGTCACTACCATGGCTAAATTATAACATAAACTATGCATACCTATCATTACATTTCTTTGCAAAGCTAACATTGTTCCATATTTTTCTAGATTTTGATGGTGATGACATGATCGGAGTATCAGATTTACGTGAAGTGATTGAAAGGCTGTGTGGTCCAGAACTAAAGTTGAGTGACTCGGAGATACAGCAGCTAGTACAGAATGTTCTGGAAGAAGCCGACTTAGATGATGATGGGGCCCTATCCTTTGCCGAGTTTGAACATATTATTGATAAGAGCTCAGATTTTTGCCAGTGCGTATTTTTATGATGACTGTATATAAAGAGACCAAACTTCAAAAACTATTATTATTTTAAGAAATCCTACTAAGTTTTTATTTACATTCAAATTAAATAGTAGTGACTAGGAAACAATTGTTTTTTCTATAAATTAAGTTTCTTATTCAGAGGCAGATTAAACCAAGAAAGCGCCTCTGATCTTCTTGGTGCCGCCTTTACTCTATGGGCCGTTAGGCATGCGAGTCTCGCGTCGTTCCTCTATAAACTGATGCTCTAGGCAATATCTGGTTGGCTAAGGGATAATATGGCTGTGTCCACGATAACTTATACAATGTGATTAACGAATCTAACAATTTATTTTATTTTTCAGTGCATTTAGAATAAGACTGTGAACTGAAGATCTACGAAATACTCTACACTGTCACAATTTGAAAACTTAAGTACTCATGTATTCTCGAATTAATACCTCTAGATGTTGTCTCAAAATACTTTTTTGTACCTATTATATTTTAAATTATTTTATACAACTTTTTTTAAAAATAGGCAAGCTTTAATTACTCATCTTTTTTACTATAACAATGACTGTATGAATCTATGGAACAGCAGCTTTATAACTTATAAAAAATATGCCTCTGATAACATAATATTTTTTATACCTTTCCTTAGCTCCTCTTTGATTGTATTTTGACTAGTAAGGTTTTTCATCCTAATCAGACAAGGCTTTTTATAACTCGTATATAGTATTCCAGTAGCAATAATAAATAAGGATTGTACAATAATAGTCTCATTTTATAATATTTATTTAAAATTCATTTATTGTACTTTTTGCACTAATTAGACAATGATATATTTTACATAAAAATTGTTTTGTATATAATCATAGCTTTCTTTAGTACATATAATGTGATTATTATTATCACAAACTACATATAAATGTAGTTTGTGATAATAATAATCTCCAGTTTTTAAATGAAATATTGTATTGAAATGCCAAATATTTAAAGTTAGTATTAAAGTTGAATTTGTATTGTAATAACATTTTTTATTGAAGTTTTTTATAGTAAATCTTTCATAGCTTTTTGTGTATAGTTAGGTATATGTAATATTAGGTACATACATACATATGTAATCTGACATTGTTATATTTAACAAGTGATAAGAAGGAATGAAGTGTTACAATGTTGGAATGTATTATATTGATAGTAAAAACATTAAATAGTCCACAATTTAGGCATATTCTCTCAAAATGAAATAAAATTGTAATAAATGTAAAAAATATTTATTAAACTTATTTAAAATAAAAACATGACTCGCTTACTCTATATTAGTAAACAATCAGTTCTGTAAATATCCTGGCAGCTTCATCCTCATGAATATCCAAGTTGTAAAGAAAGATACAAGAATACATAGGAAGGCTACTGAGATTAACAAGATCCTGTTCAATTTGGGGGTGGAGGGGTTGTGTGTGCGGTCCAGGATGATGAATCCAAGGCCACCGAGCGAGAAGAGGAAGCTGGAAGCCAATCCTTCCATAATATATTGTCCGTTCACTCGATTAGGCATAAAGGCGACCGGCCTACTGTGCCCATGTTCGTCGGTCGTTGAACCCACGCTCGGAGGCTCCACAATCACGTCGTATATAATACCTACAATACAAAACACGTATTATATTTCATTACAGGGCATTCCAATAAGAAACTAACTGGTAATCTCACAAAACAACCCTCTAACCTCCGGTCACTAAAAAGTATGAAAGAAGCACGAAAGAGAAGGTTGTCATGGCAGACGGAGGTTGTAGCCATGTCGGCTTTTTAATTTTAATATTAGGAACTTCAAGAACTGAGAAAGGTATTGCGAATAAAGCCTCCATTTTTCGAATTTATTGAAACAAGAACCGATAAATTTGTTAAACGCCTGTTGACGTCGATGACAGCATTATCTGTATTTTAGTGATGTTACCATTAATCTACTAAAAAGTAGTGAAAGAATAGTCTATCTGTATATTTCGTAGAATATTTTGCATCTAAAAATACTGCTTATTACTATAATACTATAACTTTATCCAATCTACACAACGAAAGTTAATTAACCGTTCATATAGTATCATACAATTTATTTTTCTGTCATTAGTTGAATGGTTGAGTAATAAAAATGTCTTAGGAACTTAATAAGTGTAAGCGGTACAACACTACTAACGACTTCGAACCGCTCCGTTTCACTGTAGTGATTATCACAACTAAAAATAAAAGTTAACATCATTTTTAGTACAAAAGATATAATACTACTATTCACATAGAAGTTCAACAGTGTGCATAAAATCAGACAACGTTACTTAGTAGTAGGTTTTTTTCTTTTTTCCATTTATCTATTACAAAAAATTGCTAACGTCAACAGCATTCTAGCTTAAAATGAAACTTGTGCAAAAGTCATATGGCAGCGCCAATAAAAACAGAGCTATGGTATTAAATGTTTAACTGCTATTGGTGGAAAAATGTCATTTTAAACCACTTCTTTTTTTCCACCAATAGAAATCGTTTATTTTGATGCTGACAACAAGAACAAAAAATTTTGGCAACTGTCAAATTACACGATTCGATTTTAGTAAAATTGAGCAAAAGTTCGTTCCCACATTTTATCCGTTTTGCGACGGCAGCTAATTTTTATAATATTATTCAACCCCTCAAAATGTGTTAATTGTGTTGGTGTTATGTGTGATTATTAATATTATTCGTTTTTTGTTGAGTTTGAAGGCGTCGCGAATATGTTTTAATTTTACGCACAAAATGATATGGACTGTGGATATTTCATTGATATTACGATGAAGGGTGGTTTATGTGTTATCTACACGTCGTTGCTGACAATTTCAGTGCTATCCAGGTAACGTAAAAATTTTTTCTTTATACTGAACTTATGTGTAAATATTCCTATTAGAATCTAATTCATATGGTACTCCACAGTTGTGCTCTCTTCATTTTGGTGGTTTCGGAGGCTCTCCAAGGCGAGGGCGGTGTCGATACGAAAGTAGACCTATCAGGACTGCATAATGTCAGTCAGAAAGTGGAGGTTGGTGAGGAGGAAGTGCCAGGATCTCAGCTGTCCCCTGAGGCCCAGTTGGCTGAAGACCAGACGAAGGAGGACCATGAGATGATAATTGCGGAGACATTGTCTCTTAACTCAGTGACAACAGAAGGGTGAGTAATAATAATAACTTCTTATTTATTATTATTACTGCAGCTACCAGTGAAAGTGAACAGTTCTATTCATTGCCTTCACTGGCCTTCAGTTTTTTGTACACAATCGTTTGTTTTTGTTCATCTATTTGTAACTTGCATTCATCATTCAATGGCTTAAAAATAAATCTTTAGTTTCTCACACTACCTTCGTAAACTAATGTGCTAAAAATAATTAAAACTGTAAATAAAATCTTGTTCTTAATCAATGTAAAAGTGTTACCTAATTAGAAATTTGGTGAACAAATTGCTGCATGACTTGTGACATTACTTGCACATAACTGGAAACAGTAGCAAATCACAAGGAAATACAAATCATGCAATTATATTGCCATATTCATCTGTAACGAATGATATCTTTGTTTAGTTGATTCTTCATTGATTGTTGATAAAGAACCAATTAATTAAAGGCCTCCCTGTATTAATTGTCATCTGTAACTAAGCTTAAAATGTGAGATTAGACTAATGATTAACTCGTTGAGTACCGTCATTATAGACACAATTATAGAACAATAGGTTGCGGTCACCGGTGACCGCTTGGTGTTTGACAGTTTAAACCATGAATTTCCAAAATTTTCATATGTCTACTGTGTTACATACATACATAACACTATAGTTTAATTTAATTGCAACAGATTTTTCAATTAAACAGGTAATTGTCAACTGTAGAATAACATTGACAATTGTTTTTAGCATGGAAGAATTGTCAAATATTCAAAACTATTAGTCCGATAAAAAATTCTGTCTTTGGTAAAATCGGCCCAAAATGTATGTTAAAATATACAATATCATTTCAAACGGTTCACAACACCCAAACATAAATTAATGTTTAATTTTAAATTTGAAACTGATAGGAATTAGACCATGCTACCATTATACAAGGAAGCCAGTCAACTGTAACATGTAATCACAGATAAAAGAAAGTAGAAATGAATATTTCATTGCAACATATAGATTAAAAGTATGTACTTTTCATTATCAAACTGTTGATATTAATGTGAATATGACTGTTGTTATTAAAAGTGATAGGTTTTTAACTCGTTGAGTACCGTCAATATAGACAATTAAAGAACAATAGGTTGCGGTCATCGGTGACTGCTCGGTGTTTGACAGTTTAAGTGGGTGTGTGTATATTTATTACAATGCCATGTGGTTTAAATATTGCAACATTTATGATATACAATCCTTATATCTTAGTAAAATTTGTCATAGTTAGTTGATGTCAAATTTTGTCAAGATTGCATCATCAATTCTATTTGGAGTTGGTTTGTTAAACAAATCAAACATGAGACATTTTCTAAAAAGATGCAGTTTTATAAAAATCTTATAAGGGTTGATTCAATTTTTTATCTTTAAAAAATTAGTTATCTATGGATTTCCTGTAAACTGATTCATAGATAACCTATTAGTTATCTATGAATCAATTAATTGAGATATATTCACATTTTGGAAACACCCGTAATCTAATATTTGCAACAAATACGAGAATTATGACTTACGAAATAGATTGTCGAGGTATTTCTATTATCTGTTATCATTTTGGTTCACTGGGAAAGTAATCACGATTGCTGGTGTACTTGTTATCAGTGGCTGGCACGTTTTACTGTAACACAGAACACACCTACTATTCGCATTGGCTGCCTTTTCTTTACTGATAAACATTTTCCAAAAATAATTTTGAACTCGTAAGTCCATCCATAACATCACGCCTTTTATCCCCGAAGGGGTAGGCAGAGGTGCACATTCTACCACAGTACAATGTAACACCCACTTTTCACTAGTTGTTATGAGTCCCATGTAATAGGGTGTGAGCCTATTGCCATATACCGGGCACATTTCCAGACTCCGTGCTACTACTGAGAATTTTAAAAAACCCAGTAATACTTTGCCCGACCCGGGAATCGAACCCGAGACCCCTTGCCCGGCAGTCGCACTTGCGACTACTCTGCCAACGAGGCAGACTCGTAAGTCATGTGGTTAAAGCTCCAAAGTCGCGATTGAAATGCGAGTGTCTTTTAAAAAGGTACCTAGATACAATATTGACTACTGTACTGGAAGACAGCTGAAGATGTACCTACAATAAAAAAAGAGAAAGGCCTTTTATACTAATACCGGTTTGAGGAAGTGGAGCTTAATGTATGTTGGTTGACAACTTACGATATTTTTTGCACATGCCTGTTAATGATAAAATGCTTATTCCTACTACATAGAGGTGACATATTACTTTTATAGCAAATGCTATCATAGATTAGAACTATTGATTGACATCGATAGCTAAATAAAATGCGCAGTCTGTAGCACTGTCGATCGGCGTTAACGTGTCAAAACAACTTGTGATACGTAATCAGCCACGACACAAAAATTCGTCATCGATTCCACCGTCACAGCGCAAAATTTACGATCTTTAACACCGTCGATAGTTAAAAAATATTAAATCAAGTGCAAACGTATAACGTTTTTCAACGATTACTACGTTTATGACGTTGCAAGGCGTGGACCGGAACCCACATAATTTTGGTCGTAAATCGCAATCATTGTACGTTGATTTTGCGAAGTTATTTTGTCGCTAAACTGCTTTTTGGGGTCGAGATTTTTCTCTGACAGTAACCGTTAAATAACTGGCTAAACGCAGTCTTTGGAGCACGGAGAAAATCTGAACAATGTCATAACATTGTGTGTCTCGTGGGTGTATGCACCCACAAAAGAGTCTCGAGGTGATAATAATGGTCACCCATCAAGCAACCTTTGTTAGTGTTCAGTAACAGTAAACCCATTAAGTTTGGCAGTAATCGTTGCTGTTGATTTTGTTTTAATTTTTATATTAATTTATTATACATCATGCTGTGCTCCGAACAGCGTTACCATAGATGTTTAACTAGTACGTACTTTAATGGGCTGGTGCTGAAAATCAGCGCCGTGGGCTCGGGGCCTCTGTGCCCGGTCCACGGTATTAAGCTGAGCTCCAGACTTTTGCGCTGCGACGAACTATAGGCTTTTTTTTTGTGTTTCTAAATTCTTGTTGTGTGTCGTAGCAAAATAAATGGGTTTTCTTTCTTTCTTTCATTAACAAAGGAAGAAATTAGGACTTAAAAATGGGTCAGTGATGTTTTTTCTCTGTTTTGAACGCATGATCCCGGTTTTGTATGTTATTTTGGAGATGGTGCCAATCAAAACAATTCTGGACTCTAAATTCCGACTTTGTTTATCTACTTCCCGTGATAAAATGTAAGCCGACTTTATTTTCAACCGAAAATTGTGAAAACGATATTCGTAATGTTATTTAATATCTTTGCTGAATATTAAATAGATTATGCAATTATTTAGCCTTAGATATGGTCACGTTTTTAAATAATTGAATATCAAATCCGACCAAAAGATTTGTTGTAGTTGTGATTGTGATCGATGCGTTTGTCTGGTTTGTGAGAATTATGAGACAATTTCCGTATTTATTTGAACCGCAATAATTTTGGTTAAGAGAGTACAATGTTAACTGATTTAACTGTACAGAATTGATGCACAAACAGACCTTAATATACAGCAATAAGAGCGTGTAATAAGTTCACAATATGTCCCTCATAAGCAACAACCCGCATCGTCGTCGCTTAGCACTTTAACAGCTATTGTTAGTTTCAATCGATAAAACACTCAGCCAACTATTTGTGATTAGAACTATTAGTGATCCACGAATTGTTGTTTCGGGTCTGGGTGTCATGTGCATGTGAACTTGTATGTTTGTAAACGCACCCACGACACAGGAGACAATCCTAATGTGGGGCAACGTTTTTTAAAAAAAAACTATTGGGTAGGTATATTTTTCAAGGATTATCCATCCATAAAGTTTAGAATTCCTTTTAATTTCATGTATTATTTAGATATTTTATACTCTGTTGAAAATGATAAACGATTCTAATCTAAATAAAGGGTATGTCCATATTATGTCTTTCGTTACTGTTTTAAAATAATTTTGACTTTAAAATTGATCGAAATTTCAAAATGCCTCTTTTCGGTTCAAAAAGACATGTCCGGTATTTTACGAGAACGAAATGTGTTAAAAATGCATTGCGGGACATTCTCGATGTGGATAAATGACTTCCCTTTGACTCGACTTCCTTGATTATCAAACTTCTATGTTTAGAAACAGATGCCACTCTGTTTTGGGAATGCATTAAGAGGAAAGACATTATAATTGTTGATTTTTTAATAGAAAATTGGTACCTAATTGTAGGTCAGGAGCATTTTTGTTTATCACCCATCTGTATCCTGTAAGTCTACGTGTACTAGACCTACACACACGTAGACTTACAGGATACAGATGGGTTTGTTGATGGATGGATGGGATTGTACTATTTGTTAGCTAATATAAACAAAATCTATCTATTGTTTCTCCAAACATGTTGTTTTCGTTCATTTCGTGTCTATAGGGTAGTCGGTAGAGCTACATTCTTCGTATCATGTGTATAAGGACACTATCATATAAAATATCAAACGAATTACGTCAAAAGCGATAATTATGGGTCTGTCATAGAATTATTAACATCGTATAACAATAAAATAAAAGGATTTTTGCACATGAACATATTATTTTTAGTGATATACACACATATAAGACATGTTTGTTCTACCTATTATGTCCTATGCGTGACTGACATCCATCTGATGATAGGAAATTTCCATATTTTTAACACAAGTGTAAATAAAATATCTAGTTTTAAACTCATTGATAAATGTTACACAGTTGACAGTGTGATGGAAGGTGAACTTAAATTTTCTTTATTATTTTCATCGATTAAAATAATAGCGTCTAAGTAATTGGAAGTCTATGAATATAAACTCTTTCCGTCTACAACTTAACAAATTATTTTCTTCCTAAGACGTCCTCAAGACTAACTAATTTTGAGTTTGTCGCAAACATACGGACACGATGGAGGACTTTGTTTTGTGACATGTAGGAAATGTATTCAATATGAATACGCTACTTATTTTTCGAGGAGCATAACTTAAAGCTCTTACTTATGACTATGTCGCAAACGAAAGGACACTTAAAGTACTTATGAATACGAACCAAATTCGTATATATGAAACAGTAGTTTTCAGAGCATATCGTCTGATCCCGCCAAGGTCATACTTTCTGATGCAAGATAACCATGAATTGTATATAATAAAGATCAATACTGTCTTATTATAAACAGTTGTTATAGTAATCTTGAATTGATAAAACATCCTTCTATAAATATTGCAATGATTGACTAGATTTAAAGATTAATTTTATATCCTTATGAAATATCAAAACCCCGCTGTTCACCGGTTCACCAGATTTATCTGTCCTTTTGCGCAAAGAAAGACAAATAAGAAACAAGTATAAAAATTTTTACAGATTTTGTTGAAAATCTATCTATTCTAAAATATGATATAATGAATATGTGTGGGAGAACCACGCTTCGGCACGAATGGGCCGGCTCCACCGGAGCGATACCACGGCCTTGCGGAAAGTCGACGTGAAACAACGCTTGCGTTGTTTGATCCGCCTGCTCGTTTTCCGGCTTATCCCATAAAAAAAGAATGATCAACAAAGCATACAATTTTGTGATAAACTTATCTCAAATCCGATCCTTCATATTTAGTTTAAGAGTTAATTTAAATTGACTCTTGTGGAATTAAGTGTTCATACTTTGAGTAGTTAGGTATTATATTTTACCGAATTTTATTACTTTTGCACTTAGTTTTAAAGTAAGTTTAATGTTTCATGGCACTTAACCTGAAAGCGAGACTCGTGTTTCATAAGTTGAGCTACTTTTCATGTAGCTGAAAATGTTTTACGTGGCATGAATAGAAATATAATATTCATGACTTAATGTTAACTATAGTTTATTCGGACTTGAAGTGGTTTATGTGAGAAATAGAAGCTTTTTTTAAAAACCACCCACACACTAGAATTTTCTAACATGGGTGCGTTTGCATATCAGAGGGCTTGGTACGCACTCTGATTGGTTGATTTTTTTGAGCCGGCCAATCAGAGCGTCGAACGCGTACTCGTTTCGATTACTTTAAACGTAAAACGAACTCGTACTAAGACCTCAGATAGACAGCATAAGTAGCTACCCAATTTTCCGTCTTTCGTGGTTACTTGATGTGATAGATCCTGCAGAAATCCTATATAAGTAATCTGTCCAATGCATTAGAAAGCTTTGTTTCTTGTTCAACGCTGTCCCCTGTATTCCTCAGCTCAATTGCAATGAACAAGTGAATAGTGACGACGTGCTCCATCGTAGACCGCGTCATCGTTTACCACCAGGCGAGATAGAGGTCAAACGTCGGCCCATCAGACATAAAAAAAGGAAAAATGAAATATGTTATGATAAATGTGTCCATAGCGCACGCAATAACTTTAATAACATACTTTATCTTAACAGTGTCACAATATCAAATCCAATACCCATCAATAGAATTCTTATTCGACAAGCGTTCGTCAACATAACGGTATATTAACTGTCGATGTATGGAAATCGAAAGTCTTCACTAAAAATAGCGCACAGCCTTCGGTGTGAGAGCAAAACAATGATCGTTGTAGCCAATGACCTTCCGAAGGTAACGATCCAGCTTCTGTACTGATCCATAATTGTTATTATAAAGTCTTTGTCGATGTCTTTATGATGTTTCGAGTTTGTGATCGTTTAATTTTGTTTAGCTTATAAATTGTTTTTTTCTTTAGTATAGTGGTTTCAAATAACTGTAAATCTGTGGTTTTCCTAGTAGGATTGCCTATCAATACTAGTAATATGAGATTGGGGTGTCATTTACCCCTTCATCTTCGTCTACCGAGAGGCTCCTCCTCCTCCTAAAATCTTAATACCATTAAGATGTTTTACCTTGTGGATCAATAAAGGTTGTTCCTTGTTCCACACCGTAGATTTGTATTGAGAACAATGGACAAGGAACTCCTTCATTTATTATAGAAAAAAGTATGTATAGGTATACTTTTTTATATTTGATGGGCCGATGTTTGACCACTATGTCGCCTGGTGGTAACGATAGCGATGATGTAGTGATGGAGCACGTCGACCCATAAACAACCTATTCATTCGGGCCTTGAAGACACTCAGGTTATACCCTTCAGGAAATTCAGACTGGCAAATAATTCCACTCCTTAACAGTACATATACTTTCATACATTTAAAAACTTTACGAGTTGTGAAGTATAGACAGCAGCTTAAACTGTTATTATCAAGAGAGCTCTTCTAATCTCCCAACATTTGCCTAAATCTGTGATACGTAATTAAATGTTAACGACTTGATGACCGTGTCTTATCATAATAATCTGTTTATGAATGTGTGTACTTGTTTAGATAAGGTTGTATATCTAGGTGAATTTGCAAATTGCTGATGTAAATTGATTCATCTGCAAAATTGTCGAATTATGAAAGTAATTTTATTACTAGGTAGTTGAAATTGAAGGTTGAGTACCTAATTACTAACCGAGCTAGTGCCCTGTACCGATAAGTTAGTAAATTATGTTACCAATGTTCATTTAATTATTGTGGTATTTTGTGAAATTCAACAGTACTTCTACTTACGTAAAATTTTGCTCATTGCAAAATAATGCTTGGCATAAAATGTAAGATTTATTATCCGTCAATTTGTATCGCCTGGACTTTTGGCATGTACAAAACAAGTCCAGGTGTTTAATATCATCCTCCTCAAATGTTTGAATATTACTAATTTACTTTGGCTAACTAATTGACTTGACACAATTGTAGGAAACACGTTTAGGAGAATGTCACAAAACTATTAATTATATCCTGTTTTTGCAAATGCATTAATATCTGTTTTGCTTGTGTTATTGCGGTAAAAGTGTGTTATGTGTTTATCAAAACCATTGTTCAATTTTCGGCAAATTTTCATCTTAATTTAAAGCGTGTAGGGGTGTCATCTATCGATCTGATCTTTATTATCCATTCTGTTAGAAAAATGAAAGGTATTTAAGCTTGCATTATTGAATAGTATTGTACTATGTGCTCTATTTAAGTGAACTGTGAAGGTAGTATATGGTTTCTGTACCTGGGCGGTTCTTAGCCAATAAGAGTCCTTTTCGACTTTCCCAGTCGAGCGGGAATTATGAGGATTTTAATTCTTTCCCTAGAACTATGGTATAAATTTTATTGACCTGGTAACATAGCCAAAAGCCAAATTATATGCAGGTAAATACCATAAATTAAAAGTCAATGAAACATAAGTTCCTCGTTCCACACGCGAGATTAATTCAGTATGATTGAATGACTGTTGAACTGCAATAAGTCAAAATTATCTGCAGGGCGGAATGCCAAATAATGTATAAATATCTCATGCGCAAGCGCAAACAAGGTTCTCCAGCCAATAATGATAACTGCAATAAGGTATAATTTAGGACGCTGACAGATATGGATATTTTCGCGAATGGAAAGCTCAAAAGAGGTTATTGATCGCTAGCTTCTGCCAGTGACTTCATCCCGCTATCTTAATAAAGAAACCTATGTGGTTTTCCAGATTATTTATAATCTATCTTTGTACCAATTTTGTTCAGTAGTAAAAAAAAGGATAAAACAAATTCATCATCACATTAAAACTTTAATTCTTCTAGTTGATACGGAGCCGCGGAGGATGTAACGGGTTGTCGGGGCTTCGGCTCGAAATGCAGGAGTAGGATCGGGGTGGTTTTTAGTCAGTATGAGTCTGACACTCCCTCGCGCCTCACCAAGGCGGGAGAAGACACTCGATGAGTTTTCCCCTTTAAAAAAAATAGTGGCCCGTCCATGGGCGGCACTGATTCGTCTTCTCGTTTCGCAAAGACCTACTTTTATTAGATCATTGGTACTGCACAATTTTTGGACAGAAAATTAAATCAAATTACCAATACTTCATTCATTATTAATTGACATAATAAACAATTAACAAACAACTTAAAGTATGTGACTATTTAGCAATGCATGTCTAGACTGTACCCATTTTAGGAGAACCTAGACCAGTTGAAATATCATACTGTCGATTCAAAATTATTAGAGCCAAAACTCCAGTGTAAATTAGTTCGGGCTAATGAGAAATGATCGGTTTGCAACGTATTTACCTCTAGTAAACTGCTAATTGCTATTACAGTTTTATGAGCTGTTAATAACTATTTGTGAAGTATTGGCGCATATGGTTCTCTTTGCATGATTTGCAGTAATATTGCTGGCAATCGATGACTAACAGGGTCAACGGTGAATGATTTATGACTTACTAGCTTTTACCCGCGTCTTCGCTCGCGTCACAAATGGATAAAAGTAACCTATGTGACATATATCAATACACACAGCGCCATCTATACCTATACTTTTGTTTTCCCTCGGGAATATCAAATTTTTTCAGGATATAAGCCCTATTATTTAATCCGGACTTCTAACATTACGTCTGCAAAAAATCAAAGCAATCGGTTTAGTAGTTACGGCGTGAGAGCGGAACAAACAAACAAACAAACTAACTTTCCCATTTATAATAGTAAGGAAAGTAAGGATAGTTCACTTCTGATATTTCGTAATAGTCATGGAATAGTAAATAATCTCGTTGCCGTTTTGAACTATTACCCCCTATACCAGGGAAGGCGAACCTTTATACATTAGCGTGCCAATTACTTTGAAGAAAAGTATTTTACGGTTTTATGTGTGCCATCGACTGATATTTACTGTCAATCTGTAGCAATATTGTATACAGTTGACCTGGTTAGCTGTCACCGCAGTCTGAGTACACCAGCAATATTTGAGACACCACAAATGCGTTGTAGGTTTCTGATCATTCATCAGTTTTGTAGTCACTGTCGTGCCCAAAATGTTGTGTTGCGTGCCAATGGTTCGCCATCCCTGCCCTATACTATATCTTAACTAAAAGTGTAATGTGACGTAGCACCTAATATAACCCCTTACTTGTTTTGTTAGGTGTCACTTATAAGTTGGTGAAAACCAAAGTGTCGTTAAATGTCACCTATCTAAGTTTAAGGGTTTTTAAAAATTTAACAGAGGTTGGTTAAAACGGGTCTAGTGTATGGTATAATTTTTATGGATAATTAATAATTTTCGGAGTAAGAAAGTAATATTTGATGAATCTCCAAATCTCTACACACGAAAATGGTGGTGAATAATAAACATTGTTAGATTATTTACTTTTTTAAGTTCAAATAGCTTTATTGCCTTTTTAAATGTATTAGTTTGACCACGAATTAATGAAAATGTTTGACGTCATTCATTGAGTAAGTACTTATGGATGTTACGCAAGGAATGTGCTCAAATGACGCATTTATTGACACGGGAATGTGATGTACCAATAAAACTGTCACGAAACTATGAAGTTGTCAATTCATTTTAATTACCGTTTCGCATTATTGTAGACACGTTTTACATTGTTGTGTGTATTGTAGCAGTATGAAAAAATCTTTATATACCGAGCAGTTCTTATTTTGGTTTATTAAAAATGTTGTCGCACAAAGTACTTATTAAAGTTTTGAGCCCTTGCGTAGTTCATGAACTGTACTTTGCGTACAGAAATTTCAGGGTTTCGTTTTAACGAATTACTAAGTCATTTCGTACCTGCAATACATCTGCCGTTATTAAGTATTTGGTATCTCATGCGATCTTACATATTGAAGTTATTTATTAACAACATTCATTGAAAACATCATTTACCTACTTAAACTTACGTAGGTACTATTGCAAATCTGTAACATAGTAATGTTGGAGTAAGTATTATATCATCCCAATTTAATTCAAATTAATTACCTTGTTTTGTCGTATCATGGAATTCCCTGTGGGAAAACTATGCGTGCCTGTTTATGGGAACCACATACCTATGACTATTGTTTTAAGTCGTTAACTACTGCTTAAGTAATGACGTCATCATCCATCATCTATTTCAGTGTCGAATAACTCAACTGAACAATAACACTTCTTCATTATGAATTTTGTATTTAAGAGAAAAATTTTTAAGTTGGTTGCTAGATACAACCCCAAACTCTCATCCCTATAGGTATAGAGGAGACCGGTAGTAGACCGATAATAGTCTAGTAGTAGACCTAAAATAGTCTAGTAGTAGACCAGTAATCGTCTAGTAGTAGACCAGTAATAGTCTAGTAGTAGACCTAAAATAGTCAAGTAGTAGACTAATAATAGTCTAGTACTAGACCAATAATAGTCTAGCAGTAGACCAATAATAGTCTAGTACTAGACCAATAATAGTCTAGTAGTAGACCTAAAATAGTCTAGTAGTAGACCAATAATAATCTAGTAGTAGACCTAAAATAGTCTAGTAGTAGACCAATAATAGTCGAGTAGTAGACAGTTAAAGTGTTAAGTGATGTTCATTGAGAAATAAAGTCATGTAGATATATTAGTGTCCAAATTATTTCAAATGGTTCCAAGTTTGTCTGATGGCAAATAAGAAAGGTACCCCTAGATAGCAAATGCAGACAGTATTACCTAAATAGCTTTCGGCTATTGATAAATAAATTATATCGAGCAGTGAAATAATAATTGTATAATAGCGTTTAGCTGTTGTATAACATTGTTATGTAATATAACAAAGGCTAATACAATACCGTTCAGATAAAGCATTCAGTGCCAGGAAAATTAATTTTGATTAGCCGTCTAGTATCTGTATAAATTGGTTTTTAATCTTTTTTGTCTCAACATTTTGTGATGGTAGGAATATTACCTAATTTTAAAAATTCTAGTTGTTTGCCTAGACGCGGTTATATGCATGACAATGGATTTTTATTGTTTCTTAGTTATATTACGACGTTAACCCTTAGAGCGCCTCCGCTGCCGCGCCAGATAAGTGCGTGGCGGGATGAGCTCCGGCGCGATCTCATGGCGGAATGGCAGCAACGACTGTCGCAACCGAGGGCTGGGCTCGCTGCCATTGCATCGGTAAGACCCCTCTTTGAGGAGTGGCTTGAGAGACGCTACGGCGTCCTCACCTACCGCCTGACGCAGGTCCTCATCGGACATCGAAGTTTCGGGAGGTACCTGTGTCTGATGGGGCGGAAGGAAACGCCCGGGTGTCATCACTGCGAGGACCGCCCTGAGGACACGGTGGAACACACGGTGGGAGAATGCCCTTCGTGGGCTGAGCACCGCCGTGCCCTCAGGGAAGTGATCGGCGATGGCGACCTCTCGCGTCCGGGCCTAGTGCAGGCCATGATGCGGAGCGAGGGGAACTGGGATGCCGTCTCCTCCTTTTGCGAAGCAGTCATGCTAGCTAAGGAGGAGGCGGGACGCGTGAGGCAGAGAAGCGCTGCCTCCTCGCAACCCAGCCATCGCGAAGGACACACCGGGCGTCGGGGATCGCGGGACGATCTCCGGCCACCGTAAGCGCGGGCCTGCGGACGGCGAGCATGGGTGGCTCCCCGTCCGACCAGAAACAGACCCGAGCGTACGGCGCGTCGCGTTCCGCGCGCGCCTCAAAGAGCCATCAGACCACCACAGATGGGGCCCAATACGGCCGATGCCGATTCGGAGTCGCGGAGAACCTAACGGGTAACCGGGGCTCCGACTCGACGTGCAAGAGAAGGAATAGGGTGGTTTTTAGTCAGTAAGAGTCTGACACTCCCTCCCGCCTCACCCAGACGGGAGCAGTCATTCGATGATTTTCCCCCCTTAAAAAAAAAACCCTTAGAGCGCTACGTTAGTCACCGGTGCCTGACGCTAGTGGAGGTTTGATTTTCACCACTTTAAACTTGGCAGTTAAAGTGTTAATATCTATTTGTATATGGTTAAATACCACGAAGCCTGGATTACTCGGGGTAGGGTACTTAGTGATTGGCATGGCGGGCAAGGGCTGAGGGCCATATACCGCTTCCCTGGCATTGGCCATAAATCGGGAGTTGGAACGGAGTGGTTTTTAGTCAGTAAGGGTCTGACCCTCTCCTAACTCAAGGTGGGAGAAGTCATTTGAAGATTTTTCCTCCGCATATTTTAGTTTGGATTAGATGGCATTACCCTGAGCAACTTCTATCTGGCGAAAAGTGAGTGGTACATTTAAATTTTTTAAATGTCCACTTCTGAATACCCCTTCAAGGATTGACAGGTGTGTTGTTTTCTGCAATGAAACAGAGTTGAGATGAAATATTCAGTGCCAAGAAATTAATTTTATTTCGTCTTGCAATTCCTTAATTGGTTCTGTGTAACTTTTTAATAGGCAATATTAAGAATTCGCTTCAAGTCTTGCTTTATGGTGATTGCTTATTTAAAGACCACTGTAATTAATAGTGAATTAATGTAATGAATTGTAAGATAAATCTGTATTATTATCCGATTACAGAGAAGTGAAAAGTAGGTTTGTGAAACTACGTTTAGAAAACTTCATATATAATTTTGGATCGTACTTTCAAATAAATAAGAAAAACTGTTCTACGTTGTTCAATTTTATCAAAATTGAAATGTATCGAAATATTTCGAGGTTCGTTTATTTCGAAAATTCATCTTATATATGACTGATAATTTTAATTCACGTGGGAACCGTCGATCTGCCCTATACAAACGAAATGTATATACCTACTCGACATAACATAACATTGAAATACCTTGACATTGTATAATTTTATTATTGACATCCTAAACTCGACAGCAATTATACCTATTGAATTGATTATTACTATGATGTGACATATACCTGACAATTATTATTATTATTTTTTCTTTTCTTTATGATTTGTAATATCTACCTACAATGTTAATAACAATGAATGTGTACCTACATAACTAAAAATGTTTTAATGTCTGTAAGAGGCCGCTAAGTATTAAGCACTGTAATAATTTTATAACCACCATCTGTACACTTAGTTGCAATAAACGCTTTGACTTTGACTTTGACTTTGACTGAATTAGTTCAAGCAATGAGTAAAAAATCAGATTTCAAAGTCCTTATTTATCCTGATATACTATGTACTTATTTAAGTATTGAATACCTTGGAAACAACCGAGGAAATCTTCATTAATAACTAATTCAAAATTAAACTACCAGATGCTTGTAATACATAATATTTTATGAATAATTACAAACAAACAGACCTACATACAATGTATTGACGGTCAAACGAAAATACCTTTTCAATGTCACAAACTAAACAGGTGTAAGTTAACGTAACGGTAACATGCGTGTGCGCAAATATATGACAGTAAGCTTTGGCAGTGCGCTCCACGAGGCCGTGTAATATTAGAAAGGTGTTTGTTACATTTTTGTTACATTATGTGTATGAATGATGATGTGAATAGTAACATTTTTGAAATTTTTGCTCTTTGGATGTTTTTGGAAATGAGTCACCTGTTGTTGAGTTTATATTAGTCTGAGAGAGGTTTTCCTGAAAACTAAATAGACTTTCAGATAGTGTTTGTTATTAGATGATGTAAGTATGTATTAACGCCGCGTCCGCACACACTCTGCTCATGATGAAAAGTCCCTCTGTGACTCGAAACTATTTATTTTTATTTATTTATTTAATCCAATTACTTTAGCATTACAGATAACTTAACCTAATTCGACATAGTAACTTAAAATATGCTTCTTAAACTATTTACTATATTTAACTAGTAGAGCTTTTCTCAGTATTTCGTGTGTGTTTTGAAGTCATTTAGTATGTCTCACGACTTCATGCAAAAACCTTTGTATTGTTCTTTGACTCAAAGATATAACAATTATCTTCTCTTTAAAAAAATAACTAGAGTATTTTAATGAGCAATTGTTTTTAAAAACCTACTTACGGTTACAGCCTTCAAACTTGTTATCTAATAAATAAATTAACAACAGTGTGGGTACCTACAGAAAATTATGTCAACCCCCATACGTGTTGTTCTTTAGATAATAATTATCTTAGCTTAATGTTTAAACGTCTACTAGCTTTTTCCATGTGGCTTCACTCGCGTGAAATTTTATATTTCTCTCTAGAAGTTTTAGAATATTGAGATAAAAATGGTTATGTTTACCACTGAGAAGTAGGCTTGATATCAATGAAGCAACTTTTAAATTGGTCCAGTAATTTCAGAGACAATTCAACGCAAATAACAAACATTATCCGATGGACCAACTTAACTGGAGTGATATCACAGCCTCACAGAAAGCCGGGGCGTGAAACAAAGTTAACTCGTCGAGTACCGGTTTTGTAGAGGTAGACACAATTATAGAACAATAGGTTGCGGTCACCGGTGACCGCTTGGTGTTTGACAGTTTAAATGCGTGCGACATAGCGAATTACGGATGTCCATTGCCAGCGCCGATTACTTACCATCAGGTGATCCACTTGCTCATTTGCCGCCATATTCCATTTAAAAAAATAATTCATTGTTTCCACCTTATAATATTAGTACTCGTACCTATAGTTATAGCTGTTCCAATACATGAACAAAATACTAGCTAATCTGCTTGCTACCTACATTTGCAATGTAAATGGTCGTGGTTCACTGATTGTAAATGTGGGGCAATAGTTTAATGGACCCGATTTCTGCGCAGACGCGTTCATTTTATTTAAAACAAGAGATCTGCGCAGGAGTTACTTGAATGAAATTTATTTAGGATGTGAATATTTCGATAAACATGTTTGACCTTGGCGATTACATTCGCGTTCCGAAAAAAAAATAAAACAAGTAGATGTTATTTTTCTATTGTAAATGGTACCCATATGCCTATTTCCAAACATTAAGATCACCTCCATACCGAAAAAATAACAGTAATGCTTCATTTCATAAACCACAGATTGATAGTGTTCAGTCGCTGCGCTCACGACTCGAAGGACAAATCAGTTTGTTTTCACTTTACGACATATTTTATATGTTATAGAAAATTGTCGATAAATTCAAATTGTTAGTAGGTAATGGAATATTTCTCGCTCTATTTATTATTATAGACTATTAAACTGTATCTAATATTAACGTCATTAAAATCGTGTTTGAATAAAATTACCGTAATAGTACTGAAATGTACATACAATCTACCTGTATTTATTTGCGAAATAATTGTTTTATCGACTATTGGGGACTCAACAAGTGACTGGTAGGTCTTTCTTTACCACCATCATTATATTATCAGTCACAAGAGGTCCAATGTTGGACATACCTTCTCTAAGTGGTATAAAGATACGTACATAAGTCCAGTATTACTATAATTATAGAAGGCCGAATTTTGTTTGACCCTAAGGTTATTCTTTGAGATGATCTTTAATGAATTTAGTTATTCGATTGTGCTTGCTATTTTTTATAATCTGTATTTCTTTCTTCTTTTCAATCACTTGCTATTTATTTTTGTTTAAATATACATTTTTGTGTTACAATTAAGTTAATGAAGTCGGTAATTTATTCTTTGAATCACTCAATTTATTAAACTATCGACCCTGGTTAAGATAAAAAGCTAATTAGCAATTGGAACATAAAAGAAAATTTTCTTCCAAAGAACATTTAATGCTTGGTCGTAAAAACATGTTAAACAAATAGGTGTTCTACATCAGTTGCTTCAAACTCAGTTACAGTTATTTCTTTTTTTTATATTACGGAGGGGAACCTTCCAAAGGTGTCTAACCTTTTGGAGAGAAATCTAGGGTGTGCGCGATTCTAACCTCACTAAAACCCACCCCGGTGGTAACAATCTTCACCTATATAGGGCACCGGTCCTTTAAGCCTACACACTATATACTTAGGACTCTGGAGCCCCAGTTCCAGTCATTTAGTGAATCCTCAAACGCATAAAGACCAACCGATACTATCATTGGAAAATCGTCCCACAGTCTTAGCATTTAATTCAGCGTTACATCTACCATATAGTACGAAGATAAGATCACTATGACGCCTATATATCACCAGTTGGAGCAGCCATATTTTTCATAGTTTCTATCTGGTTTCTCTCTCAATATCATTATGTATCTTGCGATCTTATCCTGCGATCGTCTCTTTGAACCATGTTTCAGTTATGCCTAGTTCTCGTGTACCTATCTAGACTATTTCTACCCGCGACTTCGTATGCGCAATCCCGTTTTATCTCGTTCTCCTAATATTTTTGAGAAATTTTCGGATGGTAAGCCCAAAATCCGATCCAATGTCTGTTGTCTGTTTATAAACATGGAGTTTGTTCCTTTTGTTTGAACGTGGTGATATCCGGCTCCTGTTAGATTTGAAAAAATGTTTTTGTGTTTAATAGTCCATTTATCGAGCTAAAGGCTATAAAATATCCCGCTACGATCAACAGTAGCCGACCAGAGCCGGTAAAACCATAGGAGTAGCTAGTCTTTACAGCAGTTTTGAAAGTACGCCGCATTTCATTGCTTTCCGTGGTTTGTAAAAGGTATTGCCTCGGACGTTGCAATCGGTCGTTCAACTGTCTGGGTGGTGAGACTGGCTACCATAGTCTCCTTAACTCGACAGCTATAGTTCGAGTTGCTGTCGAGTTCGGTTATTGAAGTATCATACATCAAAAATGATTTTGGACTCTTTAATAGTTGCATTACATTCCTAACTGTTATTTCTTTGAATAGTGTTCAATAGTTAGGTGTGATATTGTAGTGTTCGAGACTGATTGTAAATTTAAATCTGTTTCCAGAACCATGTATTATTATACCATTGTATTGTATTCATGACCTTCGTTTTTGCTGCTATTGACGTTTTTGTACTCTAACCTCTAACATACCTACATCAATCACTCACACATGCACATAATATCGCGTCTTTTATCCCCGAAGGGGTAGGCAGAGGTGTACATTACGGTATTTAATTCCACTGTACAATGTAACACCCACTTTTCACTATTTATGTTATGAGTCCCATGTAATAAGGGTCAGCATATTGCGATACCTACATCAATATTTCTAGAAAATCTTTTCTCAATGAAAATTTAGTTTGTGATTAATTTTTAAGCTCTTTGGCACTGAAACCAGTTAATAACAAGTCATAAATTGCAATAATTGGTTTTCAACTATAGTTACCATGGTAATTTGCCAGCGCTATTACTAAGAGTAATAGCGTTTCTAGAGTGATAAAAAGCCATCGTATTAACGTGTAGTACTAATAATTTAATGGTGGTTATTATGGTCGGGTTATCTATGAAGATTATTGCCGTTAAAGGCTACTAAGTCTGAGGAAACTCTTGCACCTACCATTGGACGTTACGAAACTGTTGAAAATATAATAAAAGCTATAATTTTATTGAAGTATTTGTTTTCAAAAGGTTGGCTGGATGTTTTACGATGATGTTGTAACTTAACTGCAAAATGAACGAAAACATTGCGAAGAATGTACGTAAATCAAACTTGTCCACATTTACCATACATTGTGTTTTTACGCACGACTACATCAAGCTATGTATAACCATTATAAGGTGATCGGCGAATGTGTACAAAGATTCTATAAATCGAAAGGATTACAAAATATTTTAGAGTTTAAAGTATATGTTTTATTTGAATGTCCGTCTGGTAGATTATTTTAAAACATTAGACACGTATTTTTTATATATAATTTATTATTGTATTTTTTATATATAATATATTAATTTAAAATGTCGTGTGACGTCACAGCGTGCCACATTTTGTAGCACGTTATGACGTAACAACCTCCCACTCCTAAACTTAGCGCCATTTTATCCAAGTATTGCAACTTAATACGAGAAAATAAAGAAAATACGGCTCTAATAGTTTTTCATTATCTACGTGTGTATCTACGTGACGGACATTATTAGATATTTAATTTTGATAACCTGGAAACTACCCAATTGTAAACAGCATAGATTGCTCTAAAGTAATTATAAATATGTATAGATATTAATTCTTAGTAAAGAGAAAATATCTTCCAGCTTCCTCATTTAAAAGGTTTCCTCAATATTTTGTCATCATCACTATTTGGTCCATATGTCTATAATTCATTACTACGTATGTCGAACAGGAAATAATAACATTCAAATACTTCCTACAGACATCATGAGATATCATTGAATGTCTAATAACACCATGCCTTTTATGTCGAAAGGAATAGATAGAGGTGCAATTGTGCATCTGTTGAATGCAGGACATCTATAGTTTGTGTTGTAAATAAACTCGGTAGTCGCAGTTTTAAACTGTCCACACACCGATTATAAAAACCCCAATGGTGTCTTTTCCGGCCGAAGAAAAATCTGAAGTACCTTAACTCGTTGAGTACCGTCATTATAGACACAATTAAAGAACAATAGGTTGCGGTCACCGGTGTCCTCGCGGTGTTTTACAGTTTAAGAGACCTGTAAGAAGTTACCTAGGTAAGAAATGAGACCTTTTACTCGGTAGTGGCATTTCAGAGGATGACAAACATCATTATTATAGATTGTCGAGTTCATTTCTAGTAACTATAGTAATGTAATGTCAGACGCACGATTAACAGCCGTTAGTCCTGCTCAGCTGGTGTCCGATACAGGGAAAGTGATAAATTCAATGTTATACAAACACAAAGTTTTTGCCATCATTAGTGGCCAAACCTCCGCACATGACATGCGAACAAAACTCAATCTTATTCCCATACAGATGAAGCTTATTTTTATTTTGTAGCTGGTTTCGTTCCGCGGTTTTTGCGTCTTTTAATACCTACAATTTTATCGAGATAAAGATTGGTAATTCCATCAAATGGCCGTTTCGTGGGTACTCTTTTTCATTGAGTGCCTTTTATTGATTGTCACGAATAAAGCTACTCTTTTAGCAATGTAATCCGGTTTTAGAAACTTGATCCAATTCATACACAAGACCAAATATGGAACAAATCATATCTAACAAGCGGAGATTTCTATCCGGACGTTGGAAACAATTATTTGTCCAACAACTCAAAGTGACACGTTCCATTACATGCGATATCATAAAGTCCCTCTCTTTCCCTACTAACTAGAACGATCTCGGCTTTACGGCGCATTTCAGCTTTATAGTGGCAATGAAAATCTAATCTCCCGTGCACCACAATAAAACAACTAAACGGTTATGTTATTCGTAATGAATTCGTTATTTACGATTGTTGTAGGGAAAGCCGATCGGCTTAATGTTGAATCGGCTAACAGACAGGGCCGTCTACCACTTGTTCGCGTTTTCTCGTACACGATTCCGAAAGTGAAATGAGCGTGTTTAATGTAATAAATCTTAGTTCTTAGTAGGTAATTGCGAATTTAGTTTGATTCTCACGTTCGTTCGGTGGCAACTGGAAGATATGCTGGAGTAACCCGGCTCGCCGATACAACTGTCACGTGGTAAGGCCTGTTCCAACTGCTGCGGCAGTTTCATTTGACAAAATGCTTCCATCGCTTACTTGAACGTTAAATATAACGTAATTATTCTTTAGCCATTCTTTGTATAAAAAACACTGAACTTATCACTCCAAATTAATGAGTTTTCTGAACTAGTTCACATTAGGTTTCATGTGACAACAGCAAACAGGTGGAAAATTTTATTTTCTATTCTATTGTTTTTGTTCATTATTTTCTTTATCCACTGAATATAAATTATAGAGGTAGTGGCTCGGTGCGAGTTAATTCAAATAAATAAAGATAGTGGTCCTCTGGGTGTGTACCGATGCGGTCGAAAGGTCGTGCCTTCAATTCGACCCTGTTGAATTATTGATGTGAACCATTTCGTAGATAGATACATTTCGTTAGTCGGAAAGGTTGGTCTGGGTATTACGTCAAGTTTAATACTGAAACCGTCTGGAAAATCGAAAAGTAGCAATTTTCTAACCGAACCTTGGTTCTATAGCTGGGTTAGTAGTTACAATAAAGCTTTGACAAATTGCAGATCTAAATTTAAGTGGTGCTGTATAACATCAGTGACAGACGGCATTGTATACACAGCTGAACAGATATCTATTACGCATTGGGTGAATTATACGCATTATTACTGAGACCAGTACCATAAACCGTCGGATAAATGTTGCTTTCTCTCCGCCTACACATCCAATGACAAATGCATATAAATATAAATAATCTATGTAATTACAGACAGTTTGAATGCCGCGTATCTGTAAGGGCTAAGATCGTTTGGAAAAGCTTCTGTCCCTTTTATGGGCCGTCTGACTTGGCTGAGTTTTCACGCGATGTAGCGTGCTCTTGTATTGATTTGATTCCGTCTGTGGTTCTTTCAAGTTTTCTGTGCGGTTTTATGTGGTGAAAAAAGGTACTGAACACAACGAAAATAGACTACACCTGACTTTCATGTGTAGTCTATTTTCGTTTGAACTTTATAACACCGTAACGGTATCCGATTTGCCCTATAACTACGTAACAACGGCTGCTAGATATTTATGTATTGCCAAAGTTATTTATAAGAGACGTTAAATTCTATTACGAGTGGAGTAAAGTTTAATACAAATCGTGCTTTAGAAATCTGACACGTCGGTGTCTAAAAGTTTCACATAGCAGTCGTAAAATGTTGAAATGTCAGAAACGAAATATGGGAACTTAAAGCCTTCGCTCATTTACTTACATGCTGCGATAGTTACTAGGTGGTCGGGTAGAAACATGGAGTAGTAAATAAAATACTACTATTATTATGGTCCCATAAGGGAACAGTTTCAAAGAAGAAAGAAAAAGCATTTATTTGACAGGTGGCACGCACATAGATACAAAAGAAAAAAAATACAAAATTAAAAAAGAAAAGAAGATACAAATACACATATTTATATAGATATAGAAAAAAAAAACAAACGACAGACTATAACAACACAAGACGAAATCTGTACATATTAACAAACTCATTGAAAGATTAGTAGATGCCGTCATTGAAAATTAAGACTAAAATCATTATAACTAAAGCAAACATTTTGCTCAGCACAAGAAACATTGTCTTAGACATAACGTATCACTTTTCGAATCGAATCAAAATTGAAAAAATAAGAGATGTAGGTAAAGGATGTAAAAATCCTAATTCCATTTGTTTCCTTCATGTTTCCATCTTATGCAGTTAGAGCGAAGTCGTGGCTCTGATCCCGGACGTACACCGATGAGTTTTTGAAGTATATGCACAATTTATTGCCCAGAATTAATGGTGAATACTGAATGATTTATCGAGGGAAGAGAGCGTTCATAATAGAAACGAATGGTTTTATAGTTGGAGTGATGATGACACTTCACAAGCAAACGTCAATTGCAAATGAGTACTTACAAAAAGTAGATGGCCGATACCTAAATGTTATACAATTTCGTATTTCAAAGGAGGATAGTCTGTATAGGTATTAAATTATGAAATGTATACTTGCAATATTTAAAGAAACGTGGTCCTATAATAAACAACTTTTTATTTTTAACTAGCTTCTGCCGTGGAATAAAAAGTAGCCTATGCGATATTCCAGACCATAACCTACCCCTACCCCTATCTACCCTTACAAATTTCATCCCAAGTTCTCGCCTGGTGGAAAGCGATAATGTGGCCAATGATGGAGCACGCCTACATACCTAGCTGAAAACCCATGTCAAAACCTTGGTCCTTTGATACGCTACTCGAACTGTCTCAAAATTTTTGAGATCCTTTACACATATCTACTTTTTCACTTTGCTCTCGCGTGCCTCCATTCCTAATTGTTCTATGAAATTGATTTCAATATTTTGTAACAGTATTACGACACTCGTCTTCACCGGACGCCGGTCCTTGATCGATCGATTAAACGTCCAACAATGATTAACTAACTAATGGATTTCCTATTGCATTTTGAAATCTATAATAGTGTCCAGTTTTTGCTCTGTGGTACTTCTATTTTATTGAAATTTCGATTTTGTTTCAGTTTTGTTATGAAACGTTGAAAATATTGCTTAAATACTTAGATTCCTTTATATTATGACTTTGTGGTGGCCTAGAGGTTTAAGACGCCCGCTTCTCATGCATGAGGGTGCGAGTTCGAAACCTACCAAGTACCTTCAAAGATTATTTAGACACCACTGACAAACGGTGAAGGACAACATCGTGAGGAAACCTGTGCTTATAATTTATAGTTATAAGTTTGAAATCGCCAATCCGCACTGAACAAGCGTGTTGATTAATGCTCCAACCTTCTCCGTGTGAGAAGAGGCTTTGCAATTCAGTGAGCATTTATTGCTGTTGGCTGTATGGCTGTTGGTGTGTGATGTGTATGACTGCATTGATTTCGTCACATAATACTAATATCAGAGAACAGAGGTCCCGTGTCGGACAGGTCCTGCTTAGCTTGAATAACACATTTTGTTATTTAATTTCAAATCAAGGCGAAGGCCGTTCAATGTCGCTACTTTAAACCATTTGAGACGTAGATTACAAATTGGACCTTACGCATTAATATTATGACTTGGTATCACGTGATTGCAAAGATATTTAGGTATTTGTAGAAGATTAGACCGGTTCTTGTGGCGCAGCTTCCTTGCTTGATGGTGGTCTACAATTGAAGGTAGATTGCGTTTTTTTTAACAATTAGCAGTGAAATAATGTAAATCTTTATCTGAGTCAATGTTTTGGTAATAAATAATGTTTCATTTTATTAATTCTCAGTAGTAGCACGGAGTCTGGAAATGTGCCCGGTATATGGCAATAGGCTCACACCCTATTACATGGGACTCATAACAACTAGTGAAAAGTGGGTGTTACATTGTACTGTGGTAGAATGTGCACCTCTGCCTACCCCTTCGGGGATAAAAGGCGTGATGTTATGGATGGATTTTATTAATGTGATCATAGAGGCTATCTGTAGCTGAAGTAAAAGTTAGCTAGCAACATAGAAACTACCAGTATTCTTCTGGGGTTAAAATGTCAATAAAATCAGAGCCTCTATATTTTTCATATTCTTATCTATCTTGTTCAAAATACTCAAATTCAAATTCATTTAATCGTTTGCAAACTTTATATTTATTATTGATATCTTAGTTAATTCTATAGGCATATTCTGTCTTTATATGTACTTACGAAACAGCATTTAAAAATACCAGAAATATTCCTATTCTTTTTTATTAACACACGACAGCTAACGCATTTGCAGAAAAACCAGCCATTCTAGTGCTAACATTAAAAAGTCACTCAACTTATGATAACAAACTAATATGCTAATAAATACCAGTTTTAACATGTCTATATTTCGTAAAAATACAATATACTAGTATATATATTTATCGCCAATGGAAAATTTTCCAAAGAAAACGGGACCACTTTGTGAAAATTTAACCAAAAGCAATAATTTAAAATTGATAATAAACCTTCGTATTTGAATTTAAAACTACATATTTTAATTTAAAAACAAACTTCGCATATTTTTCGAAAATAGGTCTTAATGATAGATGGTTATTTGGTTAATAGACGTCAAAATACTGTTTTTCGTATTCAGTTTCTAGATACGCCTGAAACTTGATAAATAAGTAAGTTATCAAACGGTATTGCATCGTTAATTTTACTTAAGTGATCGATAAATATTATTATAAATGGTAATTGACACTGTATTTAATGTGGTAATTTATCTTGTCTTGTTCTCTTGTTCTTATTGTAGTTTTCCAACATAATTAGAACGTTTCTAACAGGTTCTAAGATAGTAGGGATAATTAAATTTGTATTTATACTGTCCAGTAATTTCTAATTGTCTGATTCTAATCGAATTTCCTTATTTTAACAGTCTTATACCCGTTTTCATCTATCACTTAATACTGTATCTACATTGAACAGTTTTTTTCTTAATATTGCCTGGGGCGTCATCTACAATCAATATCGAAGCCAAAAATATGGTTTTTAAATTTTTTGTCCGTTCGTTTGTATGTATGTCCGGGCTAAACTCAAAAAGTACTTCATGTATTTATTTCAAATTTTGCATGAACATTACTCACATGTTGGGCGAATATAGGCTATATTATTACGCTATAACCTACGGAGAAGGAGCTGTAAATCAATATTCCACGCGGACGAATTCGCGGGTACATCTAGTCTGAGATAGGTGAGATTTATCGACGTTTTGGTTTTCACTAACCTATAAGTGACACCTAACAGCACAAATAACGGTTTAGACGTTACGTCACACTTAGTAACTTTTAGTTAAGTGTTGGTTTAGGGGTGGTTGGTGATCACGGCCAAGGCTAAGTTCAGGATCGTAAGTTTTTAACTTTATTAGACAACGACACAGATCGTTTCTTTTCTATAAAAGATATTTTAGAGAAATCTCTTTTGTAACAAAATAAATACATTCTCCTTAATTGCTTTACCTTAATTATTATAATTTGTTTTTATTTTATTGGCCTTTAAACTTCTGAGACAATTGTATAGTAGAAACTATAATGACGCTTTCTAAATAATTTTCACTATTTTATTAGATACTTATATTTGTGTCTTGTGTTTCGTATGATATCCATAAACCTGGTACTTTCAAAAACAAATAAAATCAGTTGTAATACTCGTAAAATGACATCTCATGTTTTTACTAGAGCACTTGGAAAATTTTACTTGCAGTTTAGTTGTCTCCCCTGTTATTTTATGAGTTCCATGTAATAATAACATGCCGGGCATTTTCCATACGTCTACAGACTCCACTCTATTACTGAAAAATCATCATAATATCACGCCTTTTTATCCCTGAAGGGGTAGGCGGAGGTGCACATTACTGCACTTAAAGCCACTGTACAATGTAACACCCACTATTCACTATTTATGTTATGAGTCCCATGTAAAAGGGGATGAGTCTATTGCCATATACCGGGCACAAGTCCAGACTCCTTGCTGCTACTGAGATTTCTTTTAAAAACACAGTAATACTTTGCCCAACCCGGAAATAAAGCCCGAGACCCCTTGCCCGGCAGTCACACTTGCGTCAGGGTCAGCGAGGCAGTCTTACTGAAAAAATCTTAAAACTACGCGTTATTTAAGCTGGGACAATTAAACATCAAATGATTCAATTCTGGCGCACCTAGGTACCTCTTTTACTTCGTCTATATGCGTCACTGCTTTCATACATGCTTGTCTATTAAAATTTCTTTCGATTTTGACTTGGGCCTTTTTCAATATATTGACAGTTTGTAATCACCAATCTGCTTTGCTTGCGAAGTTTAGTGAAATATTCTCATCCTTAACTCCTACTTCGTGTGTAAAAAAGTTCTTCGAGAATCACCCTGTTGTGAAACAGTTATGATAATACATTCTAATAATTTGCTTCCAACCACTTCCATACGACTACTTCCCAATCTAATAATTTGCTTCCAACCACTCAAGTAACGAGGCAGCCTAAAGCATCCTTTGTTTGTCTAATATTAATGTTTAGGATTTATATTCTTTATGTGCAAATACTGGATTTAAAAGCACAATTTGCACTACATCAGCTAGTTTGCCCTCTGGGTGCTTGTAGTCTGTCTCGGAAGATATATTTGAGTGTATCACGCACTCCTCTGCCCTCATTGAGGTATGTAAACGTCTTATGGTTAAAGGGATTTGCATCTTTGCCTCTGTTATTTATTGTATATCTGCTATCTACAGTAGTGTCTAATCATTTGACTACGTTGATTTTGAATTTGTGTTTGATTCGTTTCTATAGGATTCGTGAAACAATTTGCCTCGGGACATTCACGAAGAATCAGCAGGATGTTCTGTGGATTTTCCCTGTTCGCGTCGCAATTTCGGAAAAACTCTCTAGGAGCTTCCCTGCACACCCCAAAAAACTTCACGGCTACCGGTTTTCCACAATCAGTTTTTGCAGTTCTTAGTTATATGGCACTAATGTTGCGTTCCCAAGTTTTTTAGGTTCATAAATGTTTACAATAACGTATTCATTAAATAGGATTCCCCGAAACCCAGCTGTACTTCGATTAAAACTCATTGAAACAAACACACCGCTTTTCATCAGTTTCAAAATATCTATCAAGATTGAAAACCTGAAAATGTCGCAACACCTCATTATAAGAAAAAACAAGTAGAAAATCAATTTAATTCCGATTTTATCAGTCCAGTGGACCTTTCTAATGTTAATCTCGGCGGACAGTTGATAGGTAGCGAGCTTATTATCAATGTTGCCATATATAGGGAGGAAGTGGACGCGGCCGCTATCCTGTGTTGCCAGTTGATGCGTTTAAATGATTCTATTATTTACTTCACTTACTTTTCCTTCGTTAGAAATATCCATAAGTATCGTATTTTATACTGATGAAGGAAATCAATTTTATCTTTAACATTTTT
The DNA here is from genome assembly GCA_038387885.1 of Spodoptera picta. NCBI lineage: Eukaryota > Metazoa > Arthropoda > Insecta > Lepidoptera > Noctuidae > Spodoptera > Spodoptera picta. The sequence goes on from JAZHFQ010000271.1 coordinate 547,609, forward strand.
ATTGCAAAATAAATAATGTTTTCAATTAACAATAATTAACTAGGTGTTGCCTGCCATTTTAATACTATGAATCAAATTCTAAATCTTATGGCTACACATAAACATAAAATATGTAACGTTAATGGGTTTTAAGTCACGTCTGAGTTTAATAAGCTTAAGCATCTACATTACTTAAGGCAAGTTTAACCAACAAAGTTTAACTAGAAACAGTATCTAAGCTGAGGCAGTTTGCCATAATAGTATGTTACATTGATGATACAACCAGATATATGGTGATTTAAGAAGAAAGTGCTTGCTTTCACATAGGAAGCCTAGTCCCAACAATTTGCACTTGCCAGCGAAAACCCGTGTTAGTGCACTCTTCTGATTATTATTAATAATAGAAAGTATAGAAACTCGTGCTATATTGTTTCGAGTATTACCATAATAATGTACCGATAATTAGTAAGCCGCCATTTTATTTCTATAGGTCGATCGGACACTTTATTAATGGGACCATAAACTGTATGATATTAAGTAGGGAAAGGGCCCCAATCCATCGCTTAGGCGCTATAATGGGTGACTTTATAACTATTCTAAGTTGTAAAGTATTGATAAATTTATACGGCGTTAATGCTATTTTCAATGAAACCAAAGTACTTGAGCTTGGCCTAATTTCACACCTATTTTACTGTACGATTGAGTTTCTATAAAATACATTTGCACTGCTAGGTAATAAATGTTTCAATTTGCAACTAATTTAAGCGATCCATTTCTCGTGAAATTAGATGGACACTAAGCTGAACTAGAGGTAGTAAGAATAGCTTTCCATTATTCAAATAACTGTTTTGTGTTTTAATGAACTTTGATGAAGTATAATCAACATTATAATAATGAAACTCTATTTGCAACTTGTAACTAATACCTCATAAAATCATCGGCAAGTTTTCTACAAATTGATATCACGCAGAAATTTAGTGCTGTCATCCACAAGCTTTTCCATAATAAATATTACCATACTAATAAGTCTAAGAAAGAAAATGATAACGTGTCAGTGTCCTATCATCTTAGATGTAAAAGTCAAGGGAAACTGTAACGGCGAAAATGTAAAAATAATGCTTTAAACATAGGTCTGTCGTGATCCCTGAGCTCTCTCTAAGACAGATAACTAATACCAAGTCCCCGTACCCAAGGACCAGTAATTATAATCACTGTAAACTCTCCCTTGGTAGTAATTATGTTGGTTTTATACAATAATCGAGTGTAGTCTTCAATCAGCTGCTTCCTAATCATCAATCTTCGTGGAGTACTTCAAGATGTACTGGCTGCAGACTCCGGTCGACTTTCTCTTTCCATGTGTTTAGTTTGTTGCGGTAATATAGATTGTTGCGCATTTCAATTGTAACGTTGATGGATTTTTGGTTCTGTGGACCGATTTGGTAATAAAACTGTAGTAGTGTAAATTCTGTAGGTACATCGAAAATATTAAAAACATAAATAGTAGAAATTGTTACTAAATAGGTACCGAATCCAAGCGGGAGCAGTCATTCGATGATTTTCCCCCTTAAAAAAAACCCCGTAATAATAATAATCTACATTATTATGGTCTGGAGTAACACAGGCTACTTTTTACCGCTTGGAACGCGGGCAAATAGGTTATAATATATGACTGTAATGTATCTACGACTATAATGTAATATCTCTATGACTATGATATGATCTTAAATATTGTAATTATGTAATTGATAATGGTAACATTATCTCATTAATTTGGAATATTAATACTTTGCACGCTTGCTCGCAGGCAGAATACAATGACTTTTAGGCTGTAAGATCTTCCTTTGTAAAAAATGTATTCTATTCTTGCAAATAAATGAATATCAATTTGAAAAGTAAATTATGTATAGTATAAAGTGCTGTAAACGAAAATTATGAATCACATGAAAGATGAAAAGATTACTGAAAGGAACGTAGTTTTGTGTGACTTGAAAGTTGAGACATATGCACTTAAACCTGAAGAAAATAAACATTTACACGTTTTACTGCTTTGGTTTCAAGTGTATTGTTTTCTCTATATTCATAAAATTCGACTTTAAAATAGTTTACGGTTCCTTACAAAGTTGCGGGTAATACTGCAGTTCATAAGATATTTATGCTAAGTTTGTTCACTTTTCACCGCATCGGAACATCGTGAATGTTCACTTGTTAGACTCTGTTTGGAAAACCTTGATGTTCTTTGTTATATTTCACATGTTTCAATATTATATCAGTGCCATCGTGATCGCTGTTGCGATTGTTCATATGGTTACAATTAATATTTAAACAAATGTAATTGATAATAAAAGCTTTTAAACTTTTCCCCAACCATCACCAGTTTTGGTTAAAATCGCATATCAATCCGTTCACTGGCTTCTATGATCGCGAACAGTCAGAGCAAGGGACTTTATTTTTTAATATGCACTGGGCTAAGGATGTTTAAGAAGAAATTCTCTTTAATTCTCCATTAAAATGATAAAGTTTTCCCTTTTTCGTAGCCACTTGGAAAATTCCCACGCTCCTTTTAATAAGAATGGACACTTCTTGATTAAAAGCTACACGACCAAGGAAACTTAATCTCTGCCCGGCTCCTGAACGTAATGGTGTGTTCGTTAGAAAGCTGACATCGATATTATTTATACAGGGTCGAAATATCAATAGCTTCCAATAAAGTACAACTATCTGTTACCCGTCCCCCACAATTGCTATAATTTCTCTTTTGGTTTTCAGAGTAGAAGACGTAATTTAAGTCCTTAAATCAGTATTGTATCTTGCTCCTGATTAACTCGTCGAGTACCGGTTTTGTAGACACAATTATAGAACAATAGGTTGCGGTCACCGGTGACCGCTTGGTGTTTGACAGTTTAAAAAATTATTCAACTCGAGCCATAATTTTCACACCCATAAGAATAATGATATTTTTTCCATATTACTCCAGTGCTAGTAAACTTCATTACAGAGCACGGGAACAAGTTCTAAAAATAAACCTTGGCAAATTTTTTGCTGCCTCCAACCCGTCTGCTAAGCTTAAGATTATGGCAAACCCTAATCTAGAGGAAGCCAGCTGTTAACTCTCATGGGATGCTATATTGTTCATGTTGATTCACGCAAATTGTTCGGATTTGAGCATCTACAACTTACTAGCCAGCTTCGCTTCATTGCCCCCCGTTTCTGCTCGGTGGGTAATTAATAGCTACAATATACTATAATTACTTTCTCTGCGATTATTTCGAATCGTAATTGATTTATTTCTTGAGTTATTGATACGTATTATGTTCCTAGTTTTTTTTTCGTTACGTCTAAGCAATGGCTTGAGAGTCATGATCGCCTAGATAGACAGGCGAATCTTTATTGAAATTAAAGAAAATGACACCCGGTCCCCTTTGTAGTTTGAAGCGATAAATGCTTGAGGAATTCCAAATTACAAGTTTTCTCATTACATTCTTCATGGACGATAACAACAAACAAACACAAACCATAAACGGATGAGAGTACGGTACAATCTTGTCTCACAAGATAAATCTTATTGTTGCCATTTCATAACACATCAACTCTTTTGTCAGTATATTGGAACGTTGTATCATTGTTATGTGTTTGCCTCCATTCTTTGTAAACTTCTTTGAAACTAAAATGGGTTAGTAGTATGTTAAGGTCTTTGACTTACTTCTAAGGTTAGCCCCATGACTAATCATTAGTCGACGTGTTATGAATGTGGGCGGTACCACGTGGTTTTACGTGGACCGTCCTAATGAGAACGGTAGTTTCGATGATGCGAATCGTCCTACTTTACAATTTTAAAGGTTTTGGTAAATTCGCGGAAAGTTAAAATGGCGTCCTTGCCATTTGCTTAATTTCTTAAACAGGAGTTTAATTTTGAGATTATTTTAATGTATTTGCGCTCAGCAGATGGTGTCAGAAGCAACTTAACTCCTGTCAATCTAATCGACGTTGCTGTTAAATATTACTTATTATGATGATTTTATAGTAAATAATAATTTTAAATACACTATTTTGTCATTATTACTAAACCCTTCAAATCCTCTTTAAGTGTTACACTTCTGAAATTTCAAGGATTCTCATGTCCTAAGTACTTTAATTTAACGAAACCCTTTTGTTTATTACATAATTTATCGTATAAAACTAACAAGACTACCAAGTATCGAGAAAAATGAAATGAAAACTACACTGTACTTTATTCATGGCTGACTTTATCACCATGTCCATTTTACTTATTGATTGATATGATTGAGTAAACTGGTAATTAAAAGAAAAAAGTGTTGCCTCTAATAATGCAATAGGTAAATATTGCAGTCAGAATTTATAGAATGTAGAGTTGCAGGTAAGAATGCTTCTTTAGTTAAGACTCTACTTACGGTAGGTAAGGTAGCCCTGCAGATAGTTTTATATTTAGGTATATCATCTGTGGACATGCTCTGATGTGCATTTTGAACACCACCACTACTCCTATTAAGAATAGTGTTTTTAGCATTGTTTTGTAGTCCTAATATCTTATTACAATGTTTGTAAAATTACACAGAATCTCTTTTGGAAGTTGTTCATTAAAGACAGATTCAATTCCCTTTGCGTAAAAATGCACTTGACTTTAGCCAGCAGTTTAATCAGCTTGTAAGTTTCGATATATTTATCCAGGCGCCACATCTGGTTATCGTCAATAACAGTATACAAATTATCACTGAACTTGATCGTACTCTGTTAATAACCTCTTTAACATAAGCATTAATTAATTTTAACATTAATGCAAGGTTTACAGTGTTTCCGTTGGTTTTGAAGTAATCGTATCGTTGGAATTCTTCACGGAAGTTTATAAATTAAATTTAATTTTATTGAGTGCCTGGAGGACATTGCATCCTATTTGATGTGTCCTGTCATGTAGGTCTTGACCTCAATTCTCTTTGTTTTTTGTTGTAGCTTTGTTGTAGCCATGCCTACCACTTAACAATGTTTCTACAATTAGCTTTTAATTCTCATCATTACTTGCTGTGTTTCATTTAGTTTAGTTTTTGTTTTATTTAGTGTCTTTAGTTTCATCCTTGTTAGTTTATTTTTTATTAAATTCAACTATTATTTTACACTTTCTCAATAATGTAATTTTTTGTCTCCACTTTGTCTGCTATTCTCATCAACGTCACTATTACGTGTTCAATAATATTTGCTGTGAACAATTGCATTAATATCATTCTGTAGGTTTGTTTAAACAGATGTTTTATAAGAAAAACATGAAAAATGAGTCCGTTTGTCCTTCAAATATACTCTATTCTTTTGGACGCGAGTTACAGCTGTAGATTGTTTTTCTTTGATATTTAGTGCTAGATTTTTTGTGCTGGTATATTAATGTTTCAATTACTTATGTAAGTTTATTTTGATTTCACTTTGTTGTTTTATTAAAGTATCCTTCAAAATTCTAGTGGTAATGGAATATTATGAAGACAAAGCTTGTTTATTGGTTATGAGTGAAGACTCAAAAGAGGTATACAGAAGGCTTAAATTAGGAAGAGTAGGTAGAATAAGTGCCGCCTTCACTGGTATTTGGTCAATTTGATCTATTGGGTGTTTCATGTCATAATAAGCAGCCGTACCAATGAAGGCAGCAAATCCTAACAAATGACTTAACATTTTTTCGTATTGACAGGGAAATTGTCGGCAGTTTATTTACTTTATTAACTGGATATTGACAAATTGTGACGGTTAAGATCTTTGGACAAACAAACGGCTGTAGTAAAGTCCAGAGTATTTGTGTTACTTTCTCACTCTTGAAGATATGGTTCGGTTGGCGTCAATGTGACGCGACACGGGAACGTTACCTCTCTCAATATGGTTTGTGTTAAGTCTGATGTCTGCTTTTCCCTGTTGAAAACTTTCTTTAGGTCTTAGAATAGGCCTTGTTTGTTTGGATTCTGTCTTTTCAGTATTTCGAGATGTATTGTTTTTGGTCTTTTGAGTATTTTAATTCAATTCTGGAGTTAGGGTGATTGATTGAAAATTTTCTGGTCGCTGTGTCCTTCAAGAGTTCGAGACGGTGTTGGCTAAGCGATCAATATTCAGTACGTAATGTAATAAACAAAATTATCTATACTATTCCAAAGTCGAGCTTAAGGTTAAACAATTCCATTGCAGTCTAAAATTGTGTTTCCTAAGTGAAATCACTTAAGTATCTTCCAAGTTTTAATTCATTATCATAATAATAAAATATATGTGGTTCTCTCTAAAGCTCACTAAAATCTTTATGGTGATGAGACGTTGTGCTTGTGTTGTGTTTAACTAATATTAATAGTATTGTCGTAAAACCGAGATTGGAGTGAAAACTCGGTTTCAACTAAATGATTATGAGTTCTAAATAAGTTGTCCATATTGTTAGTAGTTTCACGGAACGTGGATCTAGAATGTGTTTATATTAGCTTCTGCTAGCGGCTGCACACGTGTTCCCGTAGGTTAAAAAGTAGCCTGTGCATTATTCCAGACCATAATCTATCCCAGTTCCAAATATCATCCTGATTCCTTTAGCAGTTTTGACGTGATTAAACTGTCAAACACCAAGCGGTCACCGGTGACCGCAACCTATTGTTCTATAATTGTGTCTACAAAACCGGTACTCGACGAGTTAAGTAACAAATCACACACAAACTCACAAACTTTTATATTTATAATATTGGTAACACTATGTGTCATATTTGACAGTCAAAGAGGTTAAATGTCGGGCACTACTGTTACCGACGTTTAAGGGTAAAAATAACTATTGGAGACTCCGTTGCCAAAAAGAAAAAAAAAGGGTAAAAATAAAGGTCCCAAAAGTAATAAACCCTAGTATGGAATCAGCTGATCGATACAGACGAACTTGGCGAGCCTCCAACCCAAACAGTCTCCGTGGTTAAAGTGGTTATTGATTTTTCTTACTTACAATTTGTTTGCTTTAAATATTCACATGTGCTAGACTGGTAAAGCCCAGGGTGCTTACTCTTGAACCCAATCTCAATGTCAATGCAATTTCAATCCAATAAAATCTCAATAATTATCCAATGTCAAAACTATACAACCACAATCGTAACTGCTAAAGTAGCATTTAGAGTACGGAATATAAAACCAAACTTAATACCATTTAGTTCATGAAATATCCACGCAATACGGATGCAAACGGCGCTAGTGTTATAACTCAAGAGTACGAAATTTCACAATGTCAATGTCGATCGATCGGAATTGGATTCAAGAGTAAGCACCCTGGTCTTAATATAAGTATTTTTCATAGCTTTGCCACCCATATATTGCGTAGATTTCACTTGTTCAACTTTATGCCAGTGTTAAATACTTATGAAGATTTAAAGCAAAGTTATTTAGCAGTTGTTGTTTTTCGGTGACCAAACTTGTTTATTGATTTGTATTTAATAAGTAATAAAAAATCCCTACCTTTATAGTATACTAGCGACCCATCCCGGCTTCACACGGGTGCAATATGCATGTATTGTACATATAAACCTTCCTTAAGAACCACTCTATCTATTGAAAAAACCCGCATCAAAATCCGTTGCGTAGTTTTAAAGATCTAAGCATACATAGGGACAGACAGGCGGCGGATAGCGATTTTGTTTTATAATATGTAGTGACTTAATAGATTTTTCCTTTTAACCTATAGAAACATGGTACAAAACAAATTGGTCATCGACTTTACCTGCTGACAAATCTAATTGCATTGACAATGGTATCTTGTTGTTTAATCATTTAAAGGAAAAAGTATTTTATTGTTTGGTACAAGATAACCTCTCTCAGATTAGCAAGATGGTCACGGTTGTTCAGAGGAAAATTCAATCATTCAAGGGGACAGGAAAACAGCTATTTTGATTGACGTCATAAACATTTGTCGGTACTATTTGACTTACAATATACTGACAAATGTTTTTAGTGTTATTTTGAGAGGATTATACTTCTTCCTTGTATATGTAAGAATCGTGTTATTAGCAAGTTCGTTCAAACTCAGGAAATACAAAATAGATTGGATCTTACAATGTCATACCATGAAAAATGTAGTAGATATATAGTACTAGCGTTTTGTATTTATTTTGTTAACCGACTTCCCTAGAAGGGAGGAGTTTCTCAATTCGTCTGTATGTTTTTTAGTCTTTAGGACTTACAGTCCATTTCATCATTAGACCTGTTATTGTCTACTAGTCATGAAATTCTATTATAGAGAATCTTTTGGCTTTTGACTTATTTCAGATATTTTCGTGATCAAAAATCCTAATATGATTTTATACTTGTATTACCAAAAGACCAAATAATTACAATGTGTAAAGACCATGAAACGCGGCGCTTAACACAAACACGTTTGTCACATGTTTTGGCACGAAATTAATTATCGTGATGATACGAAACTTCATTCCGTGTCAAACGCTCTCTATTATGATTGATACTGATTCGTCATTACATAGATTTGTTGCATCATCTGACTGCATCAAAACAATAATCCAAATTCACAAATTAATCTTTAAAATGAAAGTCGGTTACATCTTTAATTTCGTTACAAGTAGACCGAAAGGACCAGTTTTATTTTTACGTTGAACGATTAATTTAAATTAGTTATTGTGTTTTCGGCTCATTCACGTAACTGTTTGACGAGGAACTCGACTAGTTTCAAGCTATACCATAGAGCCATAGCCATAGAGGCTCATATTCATGAGCAGCGTTCCAAAAACATAACATAACACAACATCGCGCCTTTTTATCCCCAAAGGGGTAGGCAGAAGTGCACATTGCGACACTTAATGCCACTGTACAATGTAACACCCACTTTTCACTACCTATTTATGTTATGAGTCCCATGTAATAGGGGGTCAGCCGAAAATATAACAATTAATTTAGTATGTCTCACGAAAGTTGTAAAATTAATTTCAATGTTATAATATCTAAGAGTAATAGTAATAAGTAACCAACCCATTACATTACCACTCCGTATATTATTTATATGTCAAATAATGTAAACAACACATTTGTTACAGTAAAATAAAGACTGATAAGGAGTTTGTGAAAGTGACTGCTTTTGTATTTTTTCTACTTCTTTTCTCGGAGATATGTCGTGCTTGAAATGGTTAAATTACACTCATTGTTATATTCTTTTTTTAATTTATTTTAAAGGGCTTTGTCGCTTAGCGACCACATCGCCCAGTTCGAGATAAACAATGATTAGTACTTATCATTAGCTTACGATCTACCTACTTATAACTAATTGATATAAATGTTTCGCTCCGTCAGATGAATTGGATGAGCAAGAACAGCGTTACAGAAACCGATATCATTAGTTCTTTGCCATCCCAAAATGTGGATCCTAACATTTTCATTCCGGGCACATTCCATCAAGATATGGAAGACATCCTCGAACTTATATTCTTGATTGGCGATATATTAAAGAAAAAAAGAAGGGCAAAATTAAAAGTACCCATAACCAACGAAATTGCATGAAAAGACTGATGACTGTTAATGAAGTGAAAGAGGTATGTAAGAATCGTAGCAATTGGCGTTCCATAGTCTCTGCACACCCCTATGGGAGACAGGCGTGTAGAATATGTATGTATTCTTATATTATTATTAGTACAACTGATATTTCGTCCAGTAATGTGCAACAGATTTTTTCAGTCGCATATTAGTAAAAACATTAATGTAGTTAGGTACAATGAATACATACATCATACATCATTACACATACGTCATATATATATGTATAATATGTTTATTTGTAATATACTCTAATATGTGTGTTATTTGATGTGTATCTATCATATGTATGTATAGGTTTATGTATTTTATTGTGATCTATTTATTTAATACATTTTATGTCATGTTAAGCACAGTGTCTCTGTTTTTACAGTTTTTCCTGTCGAAGGACTGCAGGAAGAGATTCCTTCGGGAATATATAGTACCTATGTACCTCCAATTTATTTATATATGTGTTCTCCTGTGTACTGTCTGTGTGTTGTGCATAAATAGATAAATAAAATAAATAAATAATTATACTTACAATTTAATAAATGTTTGTTAATAAATAATCGAGATTTTTATTTTTTTATATGAGGTTATCGTGTATTTGGTCTAAGTTTATCTTCATACGCAAATAACAATTTAATTTGCAATGGCCTCGGGTTTGAACTGAATAAATTGTATTCAGTTATCTTTATTGTTTGTGTACTCTAAATCACACCATGTTTTTATATACGGACATTGTCGAATCAGTAAAAGTCGGTATATGCAGTAGTTTCTGTATAAAAACAGATAAATCACGTGACTTGGTAAAAGAATTTAATATACTCATTAAAATTATTTACGATAAAGAAGATTTCAAGTGTGGGAGAGCCATGTTTCGGTACGAATGGGCCGGCTCGACCGGAGTGATACCACGGCCTCACAGAAAACCGACATGAAGCAACGCTTGCGTTGTGTTTCGTCATGTGAGTGAGGTTACCGGAGGCCCAATTACCCTCTCCTTCCCCAATCTCCCCAATCCCTGAATGCCCAACGATCCTCAAACTCCTAATCCCCAAATGGCCGGTAACGCACTTGTAACGCCTCTGGTGTTCCAGGTGTCCTTGGGCGACGCGGATTGCTTTCCATCTGGTGATCCGTCTGTTCGTTTACCGACTTATGCCATAAAAAAAAAAGAAACAAATATTTTGTCGCCTATGAAATAATGATTATTAATAATTAGAAATAACGTTTAAAGTTGACAGTAATTTAAATCCATAACCGCATTATGAATTTAAATTACTCTTACGAACGCTCTACGCTTACGAAACCGCAAATCCGCAACCGCATTATGAATATAGAGATGGTATCCAAACATATAAATCTCCAATTTGCTCTATTCATTATACTTAAACACAAAAATCACTCCATAATTTTCTACATTCAAACCTAGAAAGAACTCAAAATGTCCTCTTTTCAATATACCAACAACACTGCATCAGCATACGAGCATTCAGGCACGCAGCCAAACAAGGTTCTGCCAGAACAACACGCATGAATGACGAAAAATTAATATGCTTTCATCGTCGTATGCGCACGCGTACAGTGGCACGCCAAAGTCCGAAGTATTACTCTAGAATGCCGTGCAAACCTATCTTATGCTTGATTAGATGGCATGTGTTAGCTTAGATTTTTTGTAGCTATTTTTGGCTTCATTCTGTCATATTAACCGCAGTATTGGCATTAATTGAGTAGGATGCACATATTATGATTCATATAAGGTCAGTTACCTTTATGCTGATGCCTTGGTAGGTAAAATACCTATTTCATCTTTGCTCGCTTAAAAAAACATAATTTTCTTGCAATAAAATGCCAGTCACCGATATCTGTCTTAAATTTTAAGGAACTCCTAAGCTAAGATATGTGACTCTTGGTTTTCACCAACCTGTAGGTAAGTGACACCTAACATTACAAGTAAGGTGTCTGTTTAACGCAAAGTAACTCTTAGCTAAGAGGTGGTTTGGAGGGTGAAAACGGTCATTATTTTTACTATATTATGTTTTTGTGTATAGACTTGTAACAGCATTTTTGTCTAAACACATTTAACATATTTCAGTTTTTAACGTGACCTCGAAATATTTGGTTAACTTTCAAAAACTTTCGTATTTACATAAGAATATCTGTAGAAATTACACTAGGATATGCAACGGTAGCTAAAATCGTGTTAGTTATGCCATGTTATGGACAAACAAACATGCTGTTTGCTTATTAGTGGTCGTGGTGAACGAATGCTTGTGTTGTTGCATATGAAGCAAGATTTTTTGCTTAACATTGAATTGCATTGCATTGCATACATTTTGATGTATTCTGGCATATTAATAGAGAGGAAGGGTGTAGTTTTTCGGTATACCTACTTGGACAATCTTTAACATTAAGTTCGAAGCTCAGATAGAGAATCTTACAGATTTTCATAGACCATAACTACATGGAAACCCTTTGAGTCTTAATTCGCTCACGTAGAGGTCTTCACTTTGCTTCCTATTCATGATTTAATACAAACCCTATTATATTATTATCTATTAAACATAAGACTAGTCAGCCTGAACCAGTTTTCAGCATATTATAATGACAAGCTGTCAATGTCACCGGGGCTAAAGACAATGCTTATTTAATGTTACTACGTGTGAGTGACCTGGGCGCGGTTGGCACCACTGTCGCTTAAAAGCAACATTAATTGGGTATTACAAATACTGCTACCGTAGGTGGTTGGGTTCTGATCTTTATGGCTTCTGCATTTAATTTTAGACATTGTGCCTTGTAAAATAGTAAATATTAGGTTTCCATGACATGAACTTTAAACTACTGATTGACTGAAGTGATAATTTGGTCCACCTCCTTATTATAATATTTAATATAATTGACATTATTCTACATATCTAATACTGTTATTGCCTCTACTTGATTCAATTTGATTGAGTATTGTAGAGGTATAGTTGATTTTATTATATTTGTCTTTGATTTGCTTCTATATTCGATTCGTGACACAATTTGCCTCGGTACATTCACAAAGAATCAGCAGGATATTCTGTGGATTTTCCCTGTTCGCGACGCAATTTCGAAAAAACTCTCTTGGAGCAGACACCCCAAAAAACTTCACGACTACCGGTTTTCCACAATCAGTTTTTGCAGTTCTTAGTTATATGGCACTAATGTTGCGTTCCCAAGTTTTTTAGGCTCATAAATGTTTACTATGACGTATTCGTTAAATAGGATTCCCCGAAACCCAGCTGTATTTCGATTAAAACTCATTGAAACAAACACACCGCTTTTCATCAGTTTCAAAATATCTATCAAGATTGAAAACCTGAAAATGTCGCAACACCTCATTATAAGAAAAGAAAAAACAAACAGCAGCCAGTAATTTTTATTTTATTTTTATAAGCAAAAAGTTTGTCTCAAAACTTATGAACACACGAGGTAAATACGAGTTTATAGGTGGTAGAATTTGATTCGCTGAATACTCAGAATTTAATGGGGACATGCAATTAATTTAGGCCAAGTGAAATATTTAATATATATTTCATATCTTTGACCTTCAGAGGAAATTATTTCAATGCCACTAACTAACATCATTTAGTACTTTCCCGTGAGATCTTATCTCTATTACAATATTACAGTTATCTGTATTTGCCAATTTATTCAATAGTGACCTATCACAAACATCCACGAAATAATTATCTATTTCAATTATTTTGAGTAACTTTACATTAAAAATCTGATAAGAATCGGGGAATTTGGAGTTATCGTCTTTTCTACATATTAAACACGAATTAGGTTTCATTAATGAAATAGGTAATTCAAGGATATCACTTATTTTGATGTCTTATTATTAGAAATACGCCTATATGAATAATAATTTAGACATGTCCATCCATAGTATAATTATATCTCAAGTAAATTAACAGTTCCCTTTGTTCCTTACAAAAACACTAAACAAAGTCATTATAATCTTGCCAAGTTTACCACAAAGAGCTTTAGACAAACATAGTGTTCACTTAAGCATTAAAAAGGAACAACACACAAAGAAGAATCACTTTGTACAAATACGTAGTTATTAATATAACACTTCAGGATATGAGTCACAGAAGTCGCAGGATTTGCAAACGCCACACGACTGAGTGGAGTAACTCTTTCTTGCCATATAAATTTAAATATTTATGGTAGCACTAGGGCTGTCTCTGTTCAATGTTTGTCGTGTTGACACGAGATTTTATCAAGCTCCGGTTCGAAATTCTTCAAATATTAAGTGATTCAGGTCATTTACAGGCCGTGGAATGTCGATGCCCTTGTACTGTTCGTTTTGATTAGCAAATTCTCTTTCTAAGACCAAAGGACCAAGTATGTAAGGATCAAATTGGTCCTTTCCATTCCTTTTTGGAATTTTGTAGCGATATGTAATTATGATTCTTTGAGTAACTTCATCATCATCATCATCATGTCAGCAATGAGACGCCCACTGCTAGTGACTTTTGGCGGGTTGACTGATCAACTTGGCTACCTAAAGAAAAATAGTGTTGATTGAAACTATTCTTGCGCCTATGGCATCTGTTTTCCTTAGGATATTTTTCAGAACATTTATCAACCCTCCTACTTTGCAGTTTACGCGCATCATTCAATAACCAGACGGCATAAACTATTGACTCCTATATGCGTTTTATCTGCTTGACACATTCGTGTGGTTTATTTGAATTAAATACCATCTGCTTGAAGCCCATCGCATAAGGTTTACTACCGAATGGTAATTCGCTTCCGTTTGGTCGCTTACGTTCTCCAACGAATAATACAATTTTGATTTGATGTCTATTCATGTGATTTCTATTGTTAACTAAAGCTGTTTGTGTAAAATTCTAAAATGGGTTCTAGATTAACTTCATTGTGTAGTTCATGGTTTGCAGTATTAAGTAAACGTCCTAAAGTGACGTTATGAATACTAGAGTAATATGTTTTATCTGTTTACGGTTTATATTATATTCTAATCGTATTTTCTCTTCCTTTTCAGGTAAGTTCCAGTCGTCAGTGATATTTGTTTTAGCTGTAGTTTTAACTGGGGTAAGTGTATTCTCAAGTAAATGCACTCGTTCCGTTTTATTAACAAGATAAACTTCTCGTACTGCTAATCATTATTCAAGACTAAAGATTACTTACTACAAGAAGTAGTTTCGCAAAATTATTTTATAGTAATTATTACGGACTGTATCAGAGACAAAAGTAAAGATATTCCTATCTTTAATTTAATGGTAGGAATTAATAGAAATATGGTACAATGCAAACGCTATTTAGTTTATTTTAGACTAAAGTGAAAACAAAGTTGGCTGTCGCACGAATTCTAAACCCAGTAATATGTATCGTTGATTGTTTACATAGCTATCGTGTATCCGCCTGGCATATCTAGAGGATAACTATATAAATAAGAACTAAATAAGAACTTTCGTGAGTGGCGTCTAGCTACCGTGCCAACTACGATTTGTGGGTCGACATGCCAAATAGGTAAATGTGTAGTAGTTCATGTACATATGACTCAAAATGCGATTGGTTTTGTTTAAGCAGAGGTTCTTTGTATAATAGTTAAGCTTTAGTTTTATAATACTAATGTTTAGATGGAGCTGACCAACCTTTCATCTTGTCCGTGGGGTGTTACATATTAGGTACTGGGTCTGAAATATTTCGCTTGAATAAAATAGAACTCGAAATGAAATCCAAGTGTTGTATAATTCTTCCTTGAATGTTAAACTGAAAATCATCAACTTGTCGTGCATAACATTCAAGTAGTGATCACGTTAGCTATCTCTAATGCAGACATGTGGATGTGCGTGTCACGTGGTAATTTAGACTGTACAATATCTACATTATATTCTTGTTGTCTAGTAGTATATATTATATATAATATTATTAAGAGGAAAGATTTGCACCTATTTTTGTATGTTTGTAATGAATAGGCTCAAAAAGTACTGGGCCGATTTAAAAAAATCTTTCACCAATAGAATTTAGCATTCTATTCTTCCAATTTGACATAGACTATATTTCATTTTGAAAAAAATTAGGGATCCTTGGTAAAATTTGAACAATGTAACCGAAGATGTAGAAAAATGAGTCTTAAAAAAAACTCCGCGTCAGCATATGTCCAACTATTGTAGTTATGTCACTACAACAATCCAAATTTCCAAAAATAAATAATTGTCTACCCCGTGCGAAGCCGGAACGGGTTGCTAGTAGTATGTATAATACTATATAATTATAATCTAAATCAAAAAATCTTCTAAAACTAAATGTATTCAATTATGGCAAGCAACGGCTATGTTTAGAAAGAAAATTTTTTGTTTAATCAGACGATGAACTTATAATAAAAACGAACCTAGTTCGACGGGTGTAAAAACTCCTTAGCTTTGAACTTTTGTCGAAACATTTGTAATGCGAACGACCTAAAACAGTTTGATAAGGAGTACGTTGAACCTTTTTGAGAAAGAACTGATGTTATGTTTCTAATTTAGTGCAGTCGATGCTTGTTATTAATTTACATTAAAATCGTCGTAATTATTTCATTGTTCTGGACTTAAAGCTATAAATACATTTGTTACCCTACGGAAACGAATAAACGAAAACTCCATAATCGAGTTTCCGTCGCGTAGCAGGTCTGTTTCGGTCTTTATTTTTTGAACGTCGAATTTTTTTTATTCTAGATTCATGTCGCTCGGTCATTCACTTTTCATTGTTTGTAGAAGGTTAAAACCTCTTTTGTAATCCTTCTAGACTTTATTCAATTAATGTACTGGCTAAATCAAAACAATAAAACTGGAATTGATTTTGAACTAACGGCCTTACACTCCAGACATATATTCGTCAGACAATTGTTCTATTAAGGTAATTGCCATTTAAATAGGCCTCAAATTGAAATAGCAGCCAATCATAAATTTTTCCGTTAGACGTTAGTCTATCTTCAAAATTATGTACCTATTTTGTTTTGAATTTTTTTTCTAGAAAAATCTTTAAAGGCGTATCAAACTAATTACGTCTAACAACCTACTCACGTAACTGTTTGGCGAGGTAACTCAACTAGTTTCAAGCCATACTAGGAATCATATCCATTACCAGCGTTTAGATTTGTCGTTGTCGTGCTTAAAATTGGTCCTTACATCCAATACAATATCGCTTTCCACATATTTTTCTCTCTGGAAGGGCTATCAAAGCAGTAAATCGTCAGAAGCCCTAATCTCCTCGAGTTGCAATGCATCGACGTAAATCATAATAGGATCAAATCCGTGACACGTGCTTCCGTCCTCGTGCCTCGCCCCGTGGCACCCGAGGGCTTGGCCTATCCACCAGTCACGTAATATGACCTAGGGCTGTTCGATAGATCGCAAAGAAACTGCCAATTTCCGGGGTGCCATCATCGTTATCGGTTACAGTCTGGTTCTGATGGTTTGAAAGTTTCGATGCAATTTCACGTGCAAACGTGGTTTTGGTGTTGTTTGACATTAGGTAATAATGTCCTTTATGATTTCATTTTAGTTTTGGAAGAAGTAACTCATTTTATTAACCCTATCTGCAATACATAATAATAATAACCTTGAGGCGAGGTGACGGGCATTAGCGATCCCGCGGGCTACCATCATCCCGAGTGCTCCAGGGAGAAGTCACCGTTCCTTCTTCTCCGGCTTGCCTTAATTGGCTGGCTGGAGTGAACGATGACAAGGAACAGGTCTCCCACCTCTGGCTTGCCTTCATTGGCCGTCCAGAGTGGAGTCGCGAGAGCAGTGATCCTGCTCGGAGGGTAAGAAACTATTCGTAAGTCGCGAGTGGGCCAGGGATGCAGGAGGCTTCGGCTGGAGCAGATGATCTGAGTAGAAAGCGGTGGTAGTTTCTTAACCCTTCAGCCTCTCACATTCTCGTTGCCCCTCTGTTGCTATATTTAGCAACCATTCCCGGGGCCCGGTCGGTGAGTTGGCGAGTCTCCGCCTGCCATTTTTACGTGTAATAATTACATTGTTTCGGCAGGTGCCATAGTCATCCATAGTTCCCAATTTCCCAGTCCACAGCAACCCATCCATAGCCCTACCTTTTTTTCCATTATCCACAATAGTTCTGCACTAACCGGGGACTGTCCTTGGGTGCATTTCCATAGTGCATACAGGGATAGTCGCCGGTTTGTGTGTCCATTACATTTATATTAAAGTTGTCTAAAGGGCCTCTGCGCAGTTGGCTTCGGCCCCGTACGCCTCCCAAATGACCAGGACCCTGTGGTACCGTGAATGGTAAAGACATACAATAATAATAATAATAATAAATAAGCTTTATTGTACACCAAGCAAGTAATTACACATATTCGGAAATTATAAAGAATAAGGAGGGTACAAGGGCGGCCTTATTGCTAAAAGCGATATCTACCAGGCAACCTTTACATAATGTAAACAACAAGACGATAACTATAGCAAATCGATATTCTATTGTTATCTTCACTTGTTAGAGATGTTAATAAACCGTAATGATCCATTAAGCGAGCTTATCTAACTAATTATATCTCGAACTGAATGTCTGAACTTTAAATGTCAAAATAGTGCGACACTGCAATGTGATGACGCTATGATAGATAGCTCGTTGGTTTAATGTTAGTTTTTATCATTGGTCCTAAGGTCCGCATGAGCGGTGCAATAGACCGAAGTGCGTATTACTATGTGTCTTAATTGAGATTACAAAATTAATAGTTTCTACGAGTTACAGTCCTGCTGATGTAAATGCGAAAATTTTGAGGATGGATATATGTATGTATGTTACGCTTTCACACAAAAGTTTGATTCAACGATAGATTTTTGTCTAGAAAAACACTTACGGTAATTGTAATTTGTTTCCCGGGAACGTAGGCGACGCCGCTTGCAGTAGCTAGTCATAATCTCAATATTTAGTAAAAAAGGCAGATGAACGATCTGAAAAAAATATTCTATGGAATTAATAATGACCTAATACTGTTGTTCACAAAATAAATTCTACAGGCTATTGCAATATTCAGTCCCTGAAATATGCAGAAGTACAGACGGGGCGGGTCCGGTAACCCAGTTAGCCTGTGAACTGTTCAGGATGGGGACGTTGACTCGTTTATGTAAATAGCACTTTGTGAGAGACTGTACAAGCTGTTTATGTGTGCCGATACAGGACAGTGTTGATGCATATAAAGTGTTTTTAAAATTACAGCGAAATTTTATTTTATATTGAGCGATAACTGAACTTATGCATTTTCTTTTCGATGTGGGCGTTAAAATTTTATTAGGGTCAGTTTTAAAATGGGTTCGGTTGTACGTGAATATTTTAAAAGGATAGATTGCCTTACATCTTCGTCCATCCATTGATTAACGACGGCAAGCAATCTTAAGAAGTTTTAATACCAGACACAAACAAAAAAGTAAAGAGCAAATAAAGTAACCCAACTTGCAGACTTCAGTCTATTAGTCACTGAGCTAAAGGACCATATTTCATACTGTTGTTCCAACACCGCATATTACGAACATGAATATTCAAACGCTCATACAAAGCTCAAAAGACGCAACTCACAAGAAACTGTAGCATAAATAACAATCAGTAAGAAAATATTATGTAAGACCATAAGTTAAGTATATGAGGACCAAATACCAGGTTCTCACAGGGTAGATGTGGTCTTTGATAATATTCATACGTTTATCTGGGTGATCTCAGGGAATGGTAATGTGGTATACGTAATTCTAGACTTAGTGAAACTCTATTCAAGTACACGTAATTCAAGACTTCTTATATAGAAGTCTTTTACATATTAGAAGGGCTCTTAATAGGGTGTAGCACAGATATGCTAGTATAACTTCTAATCGTGCAATTAGTCCATTCAGCTATTTCATTCCGACTTATCTCACAATCGATCGTTTAAATCCATTAACTGTCCAAAGCTGAACAGATAATCCAATCATACGTTAAGACGGCTCGACAGCAATCGATGCTAGTTCGGGACCGAAAACTTAGGCGCGGCGCAAAAGCCTAGTCTCAGTGAATGTAGGCTCAATAGATAAACATGTGTACAGCCAGATTAAGGCGTGGGTTAGGTCACGTTTTCCTTCACCGTTTGATGTAGTATATTTATTTATAGCTCACCTAGTTTCGTGAATTATGTCTGTTTCTCTCGATTTTCCCTTTATGAGCCTGTGGTGCTACTAAATCAGAATATTTAACTCACATAGCTTGGAGGTATTGCTACTTACTGGGGTAATGAACTGGCTTAATTATTTTCCCATATTGATGGTTTAGTATCTCATTTAATTACTAATTTATTCACAGCTGCTAGCACTTGATGATGGGGCTATTAACGAACTTGTTATTCTATATAGGTTTATATCATCTTTCCAAGTTAATGTATGGCGTTCCTGGCGCGCCTCAAAGAACCATCAGACCACCACAGATGGGGTCCAGTAAGGCTGACACCCGATTCAGGTTACCGGGGCTCCGTCTCGAAGAGCAGGAGTAGGAATGGGGTGGTTTTTAGTCAGTAAGAGTGACACTCCCTCTTGCCTCACCCAAGGCGGGAAAAGTCAATAGATGATATTCCGCCCTCAAAAAAAAGTTTATGTATGCTTAAATTCAAGGATTGCTATAAAGTACTTAAAGCTGAGCAACATCAACGTTGTATGCTAATGTGAATGAACCGTTCCTACCATCCTTAGTATGCACAATATCCCAAACCTTCGAACCTAAACATGCACAAACATTTGTACAAAATGTTCTAAGTATTTTCGCGCGGATCTTAGCACCAAAGTGTTCCAAACATTGGCTTTCCAACTTTCTTCGCTTTGATGTGCGCGAAAATCCGACTCGCATATTTCAAATAGACTCCAATGATATGCCTACGCATTCGTGAGATTGTGTATTTGCATATAATAAGTCTTTTGATCGCCCATAATGTTCTGGAATAGATAAAGTAATAAATCATAGGTGTTTTCATTTAAATGATTTAAGCATTGATAGCCGCACCTACAGAGACGATGAAATTAATTTTCTATTAAGATAAAAAGTCTGAATCTAGTGAGAAATGAAGTGGAGAAATAACGCTCATGCCAGTAGAAAAATATTTCTCGGAAATTCTTTCTCGTTATATGACGAATATCTGGAATCTGGATAAAGAAATGGGACAACACAGTGAATCAACTCACTATTTTAAATTGTAGCAGCTAAACAATTTATGGTTATTCACGTTCCTGTACACAAAAAGTAAACTACAATATAATAAATAAATACTTGGCACGATCAACTTGTGCCGGAGGTCAGGTTTTGACCGCGTACTTACGTAAACCATTGTCTCCGCGTAATTAATTCTAAATACGCGCCTTATAAAGATATTCACGTCTTAGAAAGCAGTACATGATTCATAATTAAGTTCATCTGGTTTTACGTGGGTTTAGTGGGAATGGCTTTGTTCGTCGTGGTTGACTTTGAGATCTCAATACTTGCCACTACTTGGTTTTGCATTACTATCAAAGCTTTGTATAAGAGGATCAAGATGAGAAATATACGGCTTATGGAAATATTACAGCTAAAGTCAACTTAAGTGTTGGTCCTTTCAGTAGGATTTAGGACCAAATAAAACCAAATGCGATTCTAAACATTCACACTTAAAATATAATCGACATTGTTTAAATTCAACTTCATTTTATACACCTGGGCCTATTTCTGATAACAGTTAGTACCATTTTACCGTTATAAACGTAATGTCTTCCAATAAATCCGACTCTGTTATAGTGTCGTTATAGACGTGAGCTTGTTTAAGTAATCCTGTTGTCTATAGCTACTATCCTCTCTTATTATAAACATTATCTTTTACTGCCTAGCCTCCAATAAACGTGTAATTTATAACTTAGCATCTGTTTGTATACCTTTAATTGTGTTCTTTGACATTACAACGATTTATTCCTACTAGCTAATCAGAATTAGGAGTGAAAGCTTGATGCATCAGTTCTAGAGGTACAGAGACAATTAGAGGTAGTGCGACATTTTCATTCCATACTTTATTATGTAATAAAGTCTGTAATAAGAAATGTTTCTTATTAATACTCAAATCATCTAATTATCTCATAGAAATATACTTCAGACCATCAACCGTTTAAAGTGCCATCGATAGAGACATCATAATTCTATTCAATGGATAATGAAGAGTGAAAGTCTAGGTTTTAACACCACATAACTCCATAGGAACAAATCTGTACACATCTTCCATCTGTTAGATAGTTTAATTCCCCTTTTACGTCTTGATTATCAGCCGCGTGAGTCACGATCTGATGCCAATGTGAACTATGACCTGTGACGTCACAGTGGGAAATGTATGAACTGTTATGAAGTTATTGTTTTAGTGCTATATTGTCGTCTTTAGTTGCACTGCATGAACTGTGGACTTCGATGGTTTTGGAATTAAATATTCTATTTTTGCGATTGTGGAAATGCGTTTGCTTTAGGTTCGTCTGGTGTAAGGTTTACGTCAATAAAAATGATATGTGGACTCTTGTTTGGGACAGCTTCAATTGAGAAAACTACAGTATCCCTATCTTCTTGTTCAGTCATCTGACTCGTCTTGTTTTATCTTCGATCTTTCTCAATAGCCCTGAGAATGTCATTGAACGACATTAACGTAGATATACTTTGACGTTATCATTTTAAAAATAACAACTCCCTCTCTATTTACGTAAATTTACGAGACGTGCCGCGCCCACTGACGCCGTCATACAACCGAACCGTCGAATTGGGCTGAATAGTTAGCGACGTGCAAATACGCGACTGACGTCATTGTTACTATGCGCTGAGGGTTTAAAATAAATTAACCGCACGTGTTTGAACGTTTGTTACTATTTGAAGTATCTATATGAAGGATGGTTTTTCTATTTCAATTGCTCCAATTCTTAATACGATTTATCAACCTTGGCTTGAATAAAGTTTGATCATCCTTAATCGGTTTATTGGCTCTTGACTTATATTTATTCAGCCATGAACTTGCATCTGTTAGTTTATTTCGTTTCCTTCTATGTTTACAGAAATTGTTTGCTTATTCCTAAACATCATGTAACTGTTTTTTAATCGTGAAAAATATCTGGACGAATTGAAGTAAGGTACAAAAATAATTTAACAAGGATCCTAAAGGATCAAGTTGGTCGGTGCCCCAAAGGACCCAGTAGTACTATGCCCCCATTTTATTTTCGGTTATTTATAGGTTTAACTTCATGATCAGAAGTCATGCTTATGACCTCTAGACTAGACAACCAAGCAGTTGGTATACCTAAAGGTCGAACAATGTGTTGTAATGCAAATAAAACATTTCACATCTATACTTTATTGTAGCGGTTTCAATTGTTTTCTATAGAAAGAATACATTCATTAATCTAGCAAATAGTACTAAACAGTCGTTTACACAGTAATGACGTCAAATGTTAGGATATTTCCAGATTTATTGACGTGTTTGCCTCTACGTGTCCTTTATAAGGAAAAATATCAAAAATGTTCACCAAACCATACACAATTATGTAGATTTAACTTCCAATGTTCAGTATAATCATTCGAATTATGAGTTTATAGGTAAAAGTTTTAATTATAGCTGTTTGTTTGTGGTTTATGTATCTGTTTATGGATTATATAAATTAATTAGCAAGAAATATTATAGAAACTTAACAATAAATCTAAGCAATAGTTTAACAGTATGAACTTTAATAAAATTGACGGTGACTGGGAGTGTCAAATGTCAAATTTTCTGTCGCCATTACCACAGCAGGGTTTTCTTTAGTATTAATGTATCTGCTAATGATCAGTTGTAAATTTTTAACTGTGAATGCACTAGGATGATAGTTAGACAGCCACATATATAAACTTCCAAGTCATTAGTATGTAGAATTATTACCAGCACATCAACCTCCTCCAATCTGCCATTTTCATTAATTGAATTATTGGAACACAAACATAAAATATTGACAAAAAACGATAGCTTAACAAACGTACCTGCTATTTTTACTGTTACTTGAGTAATTTCGAATCAGCTAGTGTTGTGATAAGCACGTGAACATCTATGTTAATTGGTGAAGACTAGACTAAGATTCATTTAGTTGTAAAATTGATGTCAGGAAATAAAGGAAAATAAAAATTAACTTGCAAGCAAATGAGAAAATTTCCAACTATAAAACTATCGACAAGACAGTTGTTTTAACTCTTTGTTCGAAAACATATTTTATGACACTCGTAAAATAATGGCTATGTGAATTTATGAAGCGACTATGATGTAAATATTTGCACGGTCTGGGGAAAATTGAAAATCATTTATGTAATAAACGGTTAAAATACTAGCTATATTAAAAATCCTACTGTTTATTGGTGTCGATGTTATTGACAATAATTTACTCAAAAACGCAAGGATTTATGGTCCTATTAACTCATACATACTGCAATAAAAACCGTCACTTTAGATAAATATTCGTTTATTAATTAGCTAATTATATATATTCGTTCAGGGAATACTTACGTAGGTATCATATTAATGTCTGCTATAGCAGACTTTTAATTTCTGTCCTCCACCAGCCGGGTCTCTCAGGACCATTAAATTATTTTAATGAACTAATTGTCAACGAGTTAATAGCCTTGTTTGGTTATGTTTGTATCACACGCCATTATATTGACATTACCGCGAACAACCATTTATCCGTGTAACAACAATTTTGCATTAAATCCCGTCCATTGACATGAGCTGATACATGCAAGCTTTTAACCTAAATCGGGGGAAGATTTTAGGTCAAATAATATTTTTATAATAGGTATTTTAACCCAGACAGACACACAGACACCATGAGTGACTTTAGTAGTACAAACCTGTACCAGGATCCGTTTGACGTGCCAAAACATAGAATTATCATCTCACCTTTGAATCATGCCAAATTCAAAACAACTGTCTCAATTTTGTAGAACATAATCAACGTGCCCTATATCTATATATCAGTCACAAAACTAAACAATACCTAGACAATATAACTAGTTAATTGAATAGAACTAGAAAATCTTTCATCAAAGATAAACATGGCCATTGTATCGGGATCACGGAGACTTTTCCGGCAGTTCGGACGGCCAATAAACAGCCGGTCTGACACAATGAGGACGTGGCCTTTGCGCTCAAAACAGCATCCAGTGCAGTGTTACATAATCGATATCACCAGGCTATGTTTATCGTTTCTACTGCAATAGTTTGATAAGGACAACAGGCTACTATTGAGATAGAAACTTGCTCTTATCGTTTTGGTCCTAATGTGGTCCTTTCATCCGCACGAACAAATTGCAAAAAAATACAGTTCGCCTTAGTTTGTGTTGCTTTTTGAGCTTCAGGGTTTCCTGGTGATTAACTAGCATTTTAAGAATCCAAAAGCTGTAGTGACATCATCAATGAAATTGCAACAGATCACAAAGTTGAACCGGAAAGGAATGACTTGTCCCATGTCTAACAAGAGCCAATAAACTAGCAACTGCCCACCAGTTTATCTTTAAACTTGTTGCGTGTGCCGCAAGGAGTTTCTAACGGGAACCGATTATTTGTGACTTTGTCTTATTTCTGTTTACATTGTAACATAATGGTAGCTGGTAGATAAGAAATTAGCACCATCTAAAATTTTAGAGTAGCATACTAATGCCTGCTTTCACCAAGTTCTAAAATTTAAGAACCCCTAAGCTACCCCTAATAGGTGACATGGACGACAGCTTGGTTTTCACCAATCTATAAGTGACACATAAAAGTACAAGTAAGGGATTAGGCGCTACGTTTAGTTTGTTAACTCGTCGAGTACCGGTTTTGCAGACACAATTATAGAACAATAGGTTGCGGTCACCGGTGACCGCTTGGTATTTGACAGTTTAAGAGATGGTTGGTTAGTGAAATTGATAATAACTCTTTAAAATTTTGTAGCCAATTCGAGCATTTACACTATTTCCACGATGACCATGACTAGTCCTAAAGCCGCTATTTTAAACCTAGGTCATGTTTAATGTATTTGCAATTGTGTTGAGTAATACTCCAATTTTAAACGTCAATATTGCATTCAAAACATTCTTTTTTGTCAGCTTGCTTCCGTTCTTTGAAAGAGACATGCCCCACATTACTAAAATGCTGTAAAAACAAAGTGCACTTAATTTTTCTCAATAATTTGTAAACATACTGAGGTAATATGATAGAATGAAAATATTTTGTTTTCTGTGGGCGCAGAGAAAGCAATTTGTAAATATTAATGGATCGTTTTTATTAATTAACTTATTAGTTTTAGCGCGTAAAAATAAAATGATAGGAGTTGCTATCGGTCAAAAAGCTAAAGACTTACGTGTCAGTTTCCTAGCAGACTGCGAATTTCTCGTGTCTAACCTGTTTGCACGTTGTTTTAAGAAAAAATAGAACCGTCTCTATTGAAAAATGTACTTTAAATTGTAATGAATTAGAGCTCATTTTGTATTGATAGGATTAGTCGTTCGAAAACCAATTTCGCTCTCAACAGTCGGCGCAGTACTCAGTAATAATTCAGTAAGGCGCGTGACTGCGCACACGAAAGACGTGCGCACGTACGGACGGAAAATAAGTCTTATTATCCGACGCGATCGTGAATTTTGCGAAGTTTAAATTTTGAACGAAAGCGTGTTTTAGCTTTCTATTTTATTTCCAATCTTGTGTGCTAGTGTTACCTGGATAAATATTTTGGATTGTGGTATATCTTCTGTAACGTGAGTTTTCCCGTGCACTGGGTAAATCCCTTTACGTGTTTGCAAAACATTGATTGTGGAGCATATAAAGAATTTTGCACCGTCTTTTACATCAACACTTTGACGTGCATATCTCTATTTTATTTTACAATAATTTTATTACACACGAAACACCCGTGACTTAAGAACATAGTAGAATTTATGAAAATTAGCAATAGAGTGCGAATTTTCTGGAGTATACATAACAAATTAGGTGCATTGCGTTGCGTCGATGCTCCAGTTTCAACTTTAATCGATTTCCTAACGTGGTGTCTTATGTTGGAATAATAGCTCTGTATTATTTATTTGTTTCTTTTTAATTGAAGTATCTTGAGACAGTCATTGGTCTGTAGTATTTAGTAGCTAACCTTAAGTCACTCAAAGAGTTTTCTTTGATATAAAAATATTTATCCTTAGCAGGTACAGCGTAGATATTAAAAAAAATAAACTGTCCACAGATTATATCTATAGCAATTATTTCTATTAAAATTTTGGTTCACTCTAGTCTAGTCGTGTTTGTCAGTTTTGTTCTCTATAGCCTTGGTATTCGTGTCTGGAGAGTATGTATTATTTTTTCGTTTTACTACTGAAATATTCAGACTGACAGACTGAAAGTTTCAGATGTTTTAACCTTGAATTAATTCTCTGTTATTGAAAGATTTAGTGTGCCTTGAGAAATTAGTGTTCGATGTGAGGTGTTGTAAGTTCCGCGAAAAATATTAGATATATGTATAAAGGTTGGTTCTGTAACCTATATTTAATTTCATATAAATTTTAAGGTAAATTAAGTTTTGCCAGGATTCTAGTGTAGGTATTTTTATACCTATAAATCATATTGATAAATATTTATTCGTCAATACGGACTTAAAATTTAAAATTCGACTTACTTCAGTAGTGACAGACAGTAAAATATTTGAGCAAGCCTTTTCCTGACAACAGTTTGAGTTATGTTAAAGGAAAATTTAAATCTGAATTTCAATAGGTACCTATCACCGGGTCTGTATTTATTTATTGTTAAATAATTACAGACCAGACAGAGAGATTGAATATTTTTATTTTTGCTATATTTATTTAATTACCATTACTGTGTAATTGGTTAGAAAATAAAAAATAAAACTTATAAATATAACAGAAATAATATACAAAATACATGACATACGTTAGCTAATTAGCTAGCAATAAAGCCTGTAGCATTATTCCCCATGTCCATTTTTGTTGCATAAAGATTTATAAAATTATAATAGTTATATAAAAAATAGGTAATAATTCAAACTCTATAATGCTTATCTCAATGCATAGTTTTATAATTCTAACGTAACATATTACGTGGGAAAAAAGAAATTTCTATAAGGACCACGTTCTAAACGCTGATTGGTTAAACCAGCATTATTATTATCGTTATCATTATACACGCTTTAAACGTCACGTACATACAAATAATACATATAATAATAATCCATTATTAGCTTAAAATGTCGTCTGTATGATAAATTACTTAAATTTTCCTGCTTTGAGTTGGGAAATTTGAAATCTGATGATTAATAATATTTACAGGTAAAGATAGTTTTTATCAATTGTGTTATTAGGATGTTTTTATGTTAATGGCGATATCGTTATTATAATGATTATTTATTAGCTGCATTTTTTCTGAATCATTGATTTTTTTCTGTCTAATAAACTATTCTAGACATTCAAGAATCGTAAGTAAATAATAGTTTTGTAGTGCTATGCATTAAAACAGCGACAGCCTAAGTATTAGCCGTAAGAAAATGGGAGATAGTTCTTTTACTCTCTTTTTCGTGGCTATTATCTTTATTATCACATAATGTAAGTAAAGTCTGGAATAGTGCCCGGTATATGGCAATAGGCTCACCCCCTATTACATGGGACTCACAACATAAATAGTGAAAAGTAAGTGGCATAATGTGCACCTCTGCCTAACCCTTTGGGGATAAAAGGCATGATGTTATGTTGTCTCTTTTTCGTGGCTATTTTCTTTATTATCACATAGTGTAAGTGGGATCTGTTAGCTATATAGCCAACTTAATATTTAAATGTTTTATTACATCGTAATAAATATAATCGTATATTATCATAAAGTGCAGTTGCGTAATCAACTTGACTCAATAAACTACTATTTTATAAATATTCTCTGTCTTGCTATACTTCGCTGGTTCTGACGGTCACGGCTTTAGATCCTATTTCATAATATTGTAAATGAGTAATTTATATTTTCTATTAAACTGTTGTATCTGTGTAGCACAAATAACTACAAATCAGGCAAGATATCATCAGTAGCGGTTTTCAAATTTACTGGAATAGCATCTAATATAGAGTTGGGACTATTATTTTGCTATAACTAATAAATTTGGAGACTTATGAGACGTCATTAGTCCTCAAATTGAACTAAACGAATTGTATTTTACCCATTTTCAAGATCAGCGTTTGATTCACGTTATCTGTAGTTTTATCTGTTACCAGTAGGTTTACTCTTTCTGTTTTCATGACGGGGGAATTATTAGAAGTGTGGGATTTTTTCTTCCCACGTACCGAGTCTTCTAAGTAGACCAGCTAACTACAGCTCAGGAGCCCATTAATACAATAGGTATCTAGGGATCATATGGCAAACTTTCTTCGAAAACAAGTAACTCAATACTTGGTAATTTATAATTACGTATAAGTAATTCGTTCACACCTGTCATGTCTGTCTTAATGGAACTGATGCTATGATGATGTGTCATCTAATTGGCGTTTCTTCGAGAGTAACATCACACTTCTGTTATGTGGTTTAGATGTAATCGTATCATGTTTGTTACGACTTGTCTTAACTGTGATATGAGCCAAATGACTGAAGTGCATGTGAATAGGAAAGTCGATATAGGGATGACGTAAAATTCGACAGACCGTTATTTCATGGTTGAGTAATGTGCCATTTCGTTCATAGCACTGATTAATATCATCAACAACCTATAAATACGCACTGAGCAAAGCCTCTTCTCACATAGAGAAGGTTTGAGCATTAGTCACCACGCTTGCTCAATGCGGGTTGGCGATTTCAAACTTATAATTAGAAACTAGCGACCCGCCCCGGCTTCGCACGGGTGCAATATGCATGTATTATACATACAAACCTTCCTTAAGAATCACTCTATCTATTAAAAAAAACCGCATCAAAATCCGTTGCGTAGTTTTAAAGAACTAAGCATACATACGGACATACAGCGAAAGCGACTTTGTTTTATACTATGTATTGATGATTATAAGCCCAGGCTTCTCACGCATGAGGGTGCGGGTTCGAAACCTACCAATGGCAAGTACCAATGTGACTTTTTCCGAGTTATATGCACTTTCTAAGATTATTAAGACACCACTGACAAATAGTGAAGGAAAAACTGATTAATATAACATAGTCAAAATCTTATAACCGATTTAAAAAGAAACTTAATAATTCTAGCTCTATGGCTCCTGTTTGGTTTCTTACTGTAGATTTTCAATCGTTTGCGTCAGACGTATTAGACTTTGCTACAGTATTATACGGATTCCTGAAGTCACGTGCTCACGTGCGAAAAAAGACTCAGGCGTGGGGTTAAGTCACGAGAGTCAAGAATTCGACAGTGGCTTTAATTCTTTTCAAGTAAAAGCCCTTTAAGAATCTCGAGAATCCTCCCATACCCACATGAGATACACATGAAAAATACAAATCGTCTCATACCTAAAACAAACAAACAGTATTAATCAATTTCTTACATAACGATTTTGTAGTATTAATTAAAATCATGTAAATTATTTGCATTTTAAAATTTCTAAGATATTACACAAGATTAAATACCATTTCTGAACAGCTGCACTGTCTGATAATTCTGTACCTTATGAATGCTATCTCCAACCCACTTGCCAAGCGACAAGATCGTGGCAAACTCTTCTATGAAGAGGATTGTCATACTCCAGCTGATTGTCCCGGGCTATGATGATTGTGGGACAAGACAAATAAGTAAAGATTGTAATAAACACCGTTACATGAAACTGAATTAATTTATGTGTAATGTTCAAAAAATATTCAAACCATGTTTTTGCGTACATAAGGACCACAATAAATGTACAACTGAGAGCGTCGCCCACAAGGAACAATAATCCAATTGTACCAATAGTCGTTGTACGACTAGCGTACTAACAATTTATGAATTTATTGCGCCATCTTCCTTGTGGAATAGTCATCAACAATACGCTGTTTGCAGTTCACGGTCTTGTTGGTCCAGTTAGTCCACCAGACCAGTGTATTTTGATTTCATTATTATGAGCAAATTTTTATATACCTCTAGATAATGTCGAAATAATTTTTTTGTCAGTCAATAATTACGCTGTTAGCTTCGTCCGTGGAACTTTTAGCAAAGATACTCGTATCAGACTAGACTATAAATTCTTATAATGTGCTAACTAGACAGACGCGTATAGAAATTGAAAGTATGTACGATGTAATAGAGGTATATCTGTAAACCTGTATCTGCTCATGATTTTCGATAAAATATCCTTAACTAATACATACAATTAAAATTAAACAATATATTAACCTCACGTCTATTTTAGAACACGCATAATTATGTTATTGGCATCATTGCATTAATTTATCATTAAGTCTACTTGCAGGACAAGATTCAGTTTTAAAACTGGTCACCTGTCTAATTATAATCTGTTCAGCATTGCGGCATTGCATAATAATCTTCAAACAAGATCCAAGGCAATAGCAGCAATGTAATTCGTTGTAAATGGCGACCAGATCTAGTGCATACTGATGTCTGCGATAGTGTATTGACATTAAAATTAATTATGTTGAAATGACTATACAAGTGATGTAGTCTGTTATTCATGATGAGGCGAAAGATAACAGACAAGAAACTAAAAACGTATAGGTAGGGTAAATTTTACAATTGTAAATAAAAACATTTCATAAGCACTAAAAATAGCGTAATTTAAGATGAAAAGTGTTACTAAAGTAAACCCCTCAAGCTTGAAGCAAGACTTGACATATTAAGGAAAATACCTCGCGACGTAAAAGATGAAAGAAGCGTTTCTTTCGGTGCTCTAATGAGCACAGAAAGTTTCTTTGAATAAAACTGAACTGGGAAAATTGAGCTGAATAAAAGTTACTTGTGAATTATCGCACCTACATTTCACCCATCACACTTTCCGACAACTCGCAACGGTGCTGACCAATTCTCAGCGCGATACCGCCCGAAGTTTTGTGTACCCCTTAAGGCAAAATAGATTGACAATCATACAATACTCGAAATAGTTGTAGAAGGCGCGAAAGCCACCTAATTGACGTTTCACGGGCACTGTAAATCTGTATTTTCTCCTTGAAATAGAAAACTTGTTCGGTCGGCCCCATGGCACGATTTACATAGCTTGCGCCCACCGCGGGCCCGACTGCAACCAGAGGTGGGTGTTGGACATAGCTTCGTAATTATTGTTAGAGAAATCTATGTAGCACCAGATTATTGGTATTGTATGGTAAGCATGAATGTGTGTCTGATTGAGTTGCTTTTGTACCGGAATGTGGTAAAACTATTTGCGTGGGTGTCTGTTGTGTTTCCTCTGACAACTCTATAATTTATGTAATTACTGTTCTAGCTTCATTATAATTGAATAATATGAAATGCAATGTGTCATCATCTGTTTGCATGACATAACTAACATGCGCTTTTTTCGCTCAAGGTAAAGATAATAATTACCTCACACAGGATCCACCAGTTGCCTCAAAGCAGTCTTTATACAGAAATATAATTTTACCCTCAACATAAAACTAAGACCCTCGGGTCGAAAAAGTGCAATACTATTTCATTTAGACAGTTGTCTATCATAGATTCAAAGAAAATATGACATATTTTTGCACTCATTAAAGCACAATATCATACAGAAAATTCAGAAGCATTAGAATAACTCAATGCCACGTTTCCATGTGAAAATAACTAACAACCGTCCCTAGTCATTTTCGTCATTAATATTAGTTTTAATGTCCCTCACCTTTTCGTGTTTATGTATGCCTTCACTGCATTGCATTGCATGTGCATGCTTTCTACTGATTGTTTTTCTATGCATGACTTTCGTCATTGTGTTTACAATATTTGACATTGTTTTTCATATTTAAAGTCTACCAAACAAAACATGGAGTATTTTTTTTATATTCTTCACGCAAAAACACTTGGCGCCTTATTTGTAATGGTATTGTCACTATTGTACAGTTTCCATTATTATAATGACTGTACTTTTATTTGTCCATCGTCATTTAATGCAGCTTCATATGCACTTATATGTTCACAATGCTATATAATCTGACTTTATCAACCATTTACAATTTTCCATTAATCACCGAACAACTAGGTTTGTGTGACTATAAATCCTTCCTTCCACTATCGTGTTCGCGACGATTATGTCGTGTTACAACAATTTACGCAAGTACGTGCAATAACAATGTCAAGTTAATGTTTGACATTTCCATTTATTACCTAATTCCTTTCATTGTTAGTTTTGTAGTATTTATAACCGTGGCTTGATACCTCTGAAGGGCTAAAATCAGAAATGTAGATAATCTATCCACTTTTACCCTGTTGTTGTTAATGGTCCTTCGGTATAAATGGTCCTTTTGTTCGAAATAATATATCAGACTCTAATTCCAAATACTCGATACTAATGCTCAAATATTTCATAAAATGTCTTCTAAGTTCTAACAGCATTGCGATCAATCACGTCTGACACCCCATTTTGTTCTTCTACAACTAGAAGTAGGTCAAGAACGAGCTGGAATTGTTGTTCCAACTTCAATAACTTCGTCTGGATTATTATTGCCTATTCCAACGCCTTCTTTTAGGTCTTTAATAACACCCGCAGTGTTATGTCATTCGTTTTATGCCTCTATAATATCCGTGGGTGGTTTAAATTAAATGATACCAAATTTATCTGATTGTGAGTGCGCATCTTTTAATATTATTTACTTTCTAACTTACTCAGCTCTTCAAGTCTGGGCTCGATATTATACTATCCATATTTAAAATGATATCTAATTTTAACCTGGTTTTTTAATTTTTTAGTTGTTTTCTTTTCCTTACATTTGTCCTTATTCCAACGTATCTTGTCTTTTACCTCAATTATTCCAAAACAGATGGCACATCAACATAATCTGTTTTTTTCTTTTTCCATCATATTACTTTCAAAACCCATTTAACCTTTTTTGCGAAAGCGAAATGAATTGATATATAAAAACTCGTATGCCATATTAAAAGCTTTGATAAAATTTTGTAATCTGATCATAGATCTCCCGTTCAACTAACACTACACTTGATTAGGTACACCGTCAACGCTATTCAGCCGTGGAGGTTACATGCAAGCTTATCAGGCTAACTTGTTATGTGGAACCGCGCTGAATTGATTATGACACGGTTATCGTTACGATAACCACCGCGTGATAAAACTTCACCAGATGCAGGTGTTAAACTGCTGCAAACTTTGTTTCATTCATTAGAATCTGTTCTAAAATATGCTCTTCTATGTCTAAGGTGTTAAAAATGGCGGCCTATTATTGTCCCACTTCTGAGTATAGACATTTTAATTATGAATCGTGTATTAGATGTTGAAAGTGATCATTACTAATTTGTTTACATTATGTCTTTGGTGCAAATCACGTAGGAATGTAAGAAAAATGCTTCCTGTTTTGTAATTTCAGTTTGAAAGCGAATAAAAAATTAGCACTAATGTGGTATTTTGTGTCAACTGATACTACTGAGAATGCCAATTCTTTATACTATGACTGCATGCAAAATAAAACAAACATTATACCTTTTCGTCTCCAAGGACCAATCTTGATTCTGTGTTAAAATCGTAAGTATGTAACCAACCACACAAATTCACTTTCGGATTGAAGATGTAGTCAAATCAATGATCGAAAAACTAGTTTTTTATTTATTACAGATAATAATGGGTACATGTTATTTTAGCTGTTACGCTGTCGAACGAATTACCAGCATTTCTATGACATAATAGTTGGCTATATACAACGGCTCCAAACTTTTTATTTAGAGTCCATTAAGAGTGAAAGTTTAGAATACTATTACTTTCGTGGTGAGGTTTTTTCGTTCGAGCTTTAGAAGAGAAATCTTTTTATTTGAACAACGTTTTATCGTCAGCCTCTTGTCTATTATGATCTAAGTTTCGAGTATAAACAATCACCAATTGCGTTTTTTTCTCGCTCATCAATCAACCGCCTTTAAGACTTTAGAAAAAAACCTTACACGAGTAGAAATTTCAGAACTTTGGTCTTATTCAAGTGGTTTAATTATGTATTAGTTTAGTTTCGATGGATTAATGTCTTAATATCCCTCAGAACACAGATAAATCCACCATTCAAATCAAAAACTAAATTGAGACCTTCCCAGGACCATTTGACCAAATATCAACAATTTGTACTAACAAAGTCATAAAGCGAGAGAGATTTCGCATACATACGCCTACTTTATTCATGAGTAATATAGACCAGTTGGAAACCAGGTCAGTAACTCAGTGCTTACTGGAGAACCTTGGTGGCTAGATTAGCATCCATTTTAGGTCTTGCTATGCGTGCAGCGCTCTGAAATATTGTATGTACGCTGATTAAAGCTGAATTATAAGATTCCGTGGGTGACTGTGAGTATGGGAACTTAGGAAGGTATTTTATGAATATTAAAAAAGTCAACGAAGGTATAAAAGAAGAAAAAGATATCATAATGATATACTTCGACGCGATTGACTTCTTTCTAGGTATTAAAAAGGCTGGCATAAGACTAAATTATATGCTAATGGATGATAACGTTGGTAACAATCAATCAATCAATCATCTATCTAGATATGAATCATAGGGATGACTTGTCATACGAACCAATATTCAGTAAGAAAGTATCGATTCTATTAATAAAGTCGTCCAAGGTCGAAATAGTTCCTTAATCGACGTAATTCAATTATGTATAACTAGTAAAAAGTCATGGTCATTCGCCAATGTTTTGTTTATATTCGCGTTCCTTATGTTTTGTAGAAATATCGATTTTATTAACGTCACGTGTGAAACGTGTTGATATTAAATACCTTCTTTTTCCGGGTTTTTTTTTTCTTTTATTATGTGGTCTTTGAATCTTTTCAAAATTTAGTGATAAATCTTTCACATACTTTGACCATCATAAATCTACTTTTTTCATATTGTCGTAACCGGAGATTCTATATCTCATGCACCATTATTCAAACAGAAACCTAGAAGCTCTATAACCTTGTAATCTGAAGAAATTAAGTACATATTACTTGTAATACAAACAAACGAATATTCTGAAATATGATTTCTAGTACAAATACACAAGTGAAGTGCAGTCTATTTGAGTGATCGCCAATATTTTTTCACCGTATCAAGCATCGTTGGTCATCAAACAGAAAATCTCAACTTCAAATATACCGGAAATTAAATCCAATATTTGGGGACACGAGAGGACATTAATTCAACCTAAATAAACGACAAATTCTTTAGTAACAACGTCTGTGAAATCACAAGTGGTCCTTATATCGGCACGAGTCTAGATGGCGCTCTTGCTTCAAAAGGTCGTGCAAACATTTATAAGAGATGCAGCCTTGACTTTTTCTTTATTAATAACTTCTGCATCTGTTTACTCAAGTTCAAGAATATTTTTATTAAGTCTCGATAGGAAATTGTTAAACGTTTGGTCTTGGTCAAAAGGAATTAAGATTCACTTCTTTCCACGGATCTCATTCGGACTTTTATTTCTATCCAACATCACTAAGTCTTCATTAAAATGGAAAACTGTCTTACATTTCACACTTCCATTCAAACGTCCATTAGCAATGTATTATATCGAAAATTCTTCAACGTAAACGCGCTTCCGTTCATCCATAATGGAG
Organism: Spodoptera picta; assembly: GCA_038387885.1. Taxonomy (NCBI): domain Eukaryota; kingdom Metazoa; phylum Arthropoda; class Insecta; order Lepidoptera; family Noctuidae; genus Spodoptera; species Spodoptera picta. Next base: position 583,819 of record JAZHFQ010000271.1, read on the forward strand.
TATGCTTCAACGGTACCAATATATGTTACCGTTTCTAAGTCACGTTTGACAAATAATGCGATTGGGTTTGAATAATATTACTACGCGAGGTATCTAGCTCATTCACCGAAGACGTCAGGTTAATAGCATAGAGGTATTACAGATTACTAGTTCCTCGCCATCAGCTGCATCAGCTTGGGATAACATAACATTACCAGTATTTATACTCCTGAGGAAGTTGGCAGATGTGTTATTACTGCGCACCTACTTTACACCATGTACGTTGTTAGGTGCTATTTTAATAGGGGCTTGTTTCTTACACCATGGACTGACTGATTGTCTTTTGAGATCACTACACCAGCATTTTTTATCTCACAAATGTATTTTTTCTACCAAAAAGTGTTTTGTTCTTCGCCCGCGAAATCGTGGGATAAAAAGCAAATGTGTGGCCTATGTGTTATTCTAAACCATAATGTACTCTTGTTCCAAATTTCATGTCGATCCCTTTAACCATTTTGACGTGAAAGAGTAACAAATCTTTCTCATTTACAATATTAGTAGGATTACTGGTAGTTCTTTGTGCTAACAGAATTGCATAAAAATAAGTTAAATTACAACTTAGGAATCAAGTGTGCTGATGCATGACTACATGACAGTGGAGTGTTATCGTTTACTCAGCGATGCGTGTCTGATACACCCATTATTAGTAGCTAGCTGTAAGTTTATGCAAGTTAAGGTGAGCACACACTTTTTGCACAAAGTCACCACAGGTTGGTGACTTTGTCTCGTTACTCGAGAGGTTAGACATCAGGAAGATCAGATCAGACCATCTTAAATGCGACTTAAACCTCTTGAGTAAAAGTAACTCTAAAACTCAAAACACGTGGTAGGGTATCTGATTCTAGATGGAGTACAATAGGTATTGGCTAAATATGGTCTGGTGGATATCAATAACTTCTTATTTCTAATATTACATTGCTTCGAGAATGTCTAAAGTGTCACAACAGTGTATACTCAGCTTAAGAGAGTAATTGAGAGAGGCTTATACCAAACCCCTTGTAGGTTAAATTGCATGCTGTCACAATTTATGGTGCATTCTATACTGTTGATCCACTTGGCTGCACCGTAACTGTTACGGTCAATGAGAAAACTCAATGCACCTTGAAATTAAGATGAAACTTGAGATTGGAGTAATTAGTATCGTATAATAACGAACGATATTAAACAACATAAGAAAACGCAACAAAAGAAAACTTTTCCTCTCGTTACAACTTCACGTCGATACATAAAGTCTAAAAACTGTTATTAAATTCTATCCACTTCAATTATTATTTATTACAAGCTTTCCCTAGACTATATAAAATTGTTATTTATTATCGTTTTATTATGATTGCTCCTTTCCTGTTGTTGCAAACCATTGAATAGTTCGTTCATTCACTAGGTCAGCTGTAGCAACTTCTAAAACCATCTGGACAGAATCAGGTTGAGTGTGTTTTGAGTACATGATGTCACTCTGTATGTTTCATTCACTTCACGGTTCGAAAATCACACAGACTCTGAAGTAATTTAACCTTTTTTATCGTTTGCGAAAAATCTGTGTAACGAAATGGCGACAACATTGCAAATATGTATAGGTACTGATAAATATTGGGTGTCACGAGTAGCTTATGCAAATACAGGAGGAAGGCTGTAAATCAATATTGCTTTAAAAAGCTAAGATTACAAACAATCTTTGAGAGGATTTAACCACTACATTTTCGTCGCCTCGAAATGAAATTGGTACATTGTTCGAGGTTATAAAATATTTGATGAAACCTCTGAAATTGCATCATGGACTCGAATTTACGAAATGTTGGTCCTTTGATACGCAACTCCTAGGCAATAAACCGTTGAAATATTAATATTTCAATGGTTAATAGGCAATCAACCGTATTTATATCAACCAGGAACCAATAAACAAAATATTCAATTAACGATCTAGATTGACCTGTAGACCTTTCAACCATCCACAATGGTTGTGACAATTATACCTGCCCGGTGATTTCGCCACGCTAAGACAATGGGCAGTAAACAGTAGTATTGCAGTATTTGCAGCGACAGTTGGTAATGAGTCGCCCACAACTTGTGGGCGTACGTGGGATTTGACTTAGCACCGTTCGAATGCCATTTCTGAATCCTTTTCGCGGTTATTATAAACCGACATGACCATTTTTGACACCAAGACATTTGGTCCTTCGGTACAATACCACAGTTTTCGTTTCTCACTGATCAAGCTCTTTAAAAGTTAGAAATTCTTGCGAGTCGAAAATTCATTATTGCGGTCTAGCCTTTCCCGTCTGTCTGCTGCAAACTGCCTTGCAACAAACTGGTCCTGAGATCGTTAACAGGCGCGCGATACATTCGCTCATCTATAGTATAGAGAGATTCTAGTTCTATCACAGCACAGGTGCACTCTTTGAGTCTAGAAATCTGTGTAATACAACAAACAATTCTCATTTTAGTTTCTGACGTTAATGAGCTAGATTGATCACTTCCTTTATGTGGAATTTCTATTACCATTCATCTTAACTTGGTATGATTGAGAAACAAACTTCCTAACACATTTTCTCATAGTTATCGCTTTGGATTGCATGTCAAAACTGCATTCTCTAACATTTGATTTGTTGGTAACAATAAATTGCTTGCGGTTTTTGATTAATTATCTAACTGTTCGCGAGCTGCATAGATTTATGATTGCAAACGACTTTGGTCCTTTTTGGTCTTTTGGTCCTCAAAGTGACCGACACTTTGTATTTTGATCTTTATTTATATTGCTACTGAAGGACTAGTTTTCTTTATGGCAAAGTTCTATAATGTGGTAGAGCTTGTTTCTACACTTTTTTGTTTTATTAAAAGCTTCATAAATGGTAAATATGTCGCGATGTCCTTTCAAATCAACGGACATTCACCTTCAACACAAGACGAGTGTTTACAACTTATACCTTTTACTTCTTTTATAATCTTAAGTGGCACTTAGCGATTTGTTTATTTGCTAATGCATTGCGAAGCTTAACACACAGACAATTAACACAGAAACTTAACAATGGTATAATTAAATAGATGATTATTTTGTACTTTCAAATGTAACCTTACCGGATATATTGTTATGGGTCATTTTGCAATGCAAGGCTTTTACGATGTATACTTTATTCCATACTTTACTTGCAAAATTGTCTAACATTCCTCCGATGCAGGGCGTCGGACTCACGGTTGAACGCGTTTATAATAACTCTACATAGTCAGAGTCACATACAGACAGACAACCGGTATGTCAAGGCGTGGCCGGAAAGTATAACATTTTTGCTTATATTTCTTTCTTTCCGTTATCAAAAAATAAAGAAAGTATTATCGTTATTATTTATCTCGAAAGTTTATTTAATTTTGTTACGCCTACTATGATGTAATTGTTAATTACACCTTTCATTTTGTTTATAAAAATAGTACCATTAAAAAAGTAATCTATATCGCCATCTAACCTTAAATATTGTCGCTTAAACAGCTCCGCTAATAATGATATTATTTTCAAAAACAGACAGACGCACTTTCGCATTTCTTTATATGTATGTATCACATTTACTCTATCACGTCAAAACGGCTGAGGGGATCGGAATAAAAGGAATATAATTATTTACATATTATATTTATGTTTCATATTAGTATGTAGCATTGGTATGTAGTTTATGTACTGGGATACCTTTACCCCTCGTTTTTTTCAATAGATGCAAACTTCGTTTATAACCGACTGTAACACTTCTCTGCATCACCCTGTGGTTCGCTGGCAGAGAATGCCATCCGGCATTAAGTCCGCCATTGTATACATTTGTACATAAAGTGTTAAAATAAATAAATAAAATTAGGAACAAAAGTAATTTATGGTCTAAAATAACATAGACTACTTTTTAACTCACGAGAACGCAAGCGAAATCGTTGGCAGAAGCTAGTCGTTGGCTATTATTAGTATAGATTTATAATTAATTTAACCAGAAGAATATAAGATATCTAGACATGAATATATTAATTACTTACATTGATTCACTTCAGTGATATAATTATATTATATCAAGATTATACCTCTATAACATGACATAATGAGAGGTCACAAGTGAACGATCGTTTTATAACTTATCATTAACGTTCTATGTTAAAATGCTAAATAGCTATCTATAATCAGGATCTGTTTAATCTAGAATATAGTCTAGTTGTTATTGTTTCAAACAAACAAACTCATCAATTTTGTTATGTTTTTGTTCATAAACACACGGTTATCAAGTGTTTTTATCTATTTTAGTGTCTTATATTTAGATTTAAATGCAACATTATGAAACTAATAGCTTATTAGCTATGAAAAACAACGTTTCTAAATATCAAATGTTGTTATTTGATACACATTTGGCTGTAAAACAAAATAACATGTTCTAGAAATATAATAATTAAAATTTTAATGAATGCAAATGCATTTTTATTTATTAAAACACTAGAAAAAACTACATAAATTATATTAGAAAAAATGGGAGCAGCCTTTGGGTAGAAGGTAGTCAATAAATCAATATTTTGTTGCACCCTCGCGCATTGGGTATGCAACCTGCCCACCCACAGCGTTTGTTGACCCCCCTAGAAAGCTTACAGCAGCTAATAAATTGATATAAACTAAATGATCAGCGAAAATCGAAGTAACATCGGTGATGGAAAACGAAAGTTCGTGATCGATGTGTCGTTAGTACCCTGGGTAATTTATGAGGTGAATTTATTTACCTTGCTAACTCTCCAGTTCTGTATATATGAATGCGAACTGTAGGTTCAATCTTCTACGTTACCTATCTAAAAATAAATCAGTTTAAGTTTATAATTCTTAGCCAAACGACATAATAGTATGGAGTCTGGAATTGCGTCCCGTGAATGGGGCAGGCATCCCCGTAGGTACTTGGAACTCTGTCAATGATGTAAAGTAGGTGTCATATATTATATACCCTTCTCTATCTACTTGGATATTTGAAAGGATACACGTCCTTTCTAACCAATTAACACAGAGTTTGGGGTAATTTTAACGTCAAATCCAAAGTTAAATATCTTCATTTGAACCATAACCCATAACCATACATAACACAGCAACAAAACTAACAAATTTCAAACAAAACAATAAAAGCCTAAAAATTATAAAATACCCTTTTACGTAAAGCCTAAATAAAACTAGCACAGCCTCTAACCACTAATGCCAGTGGTTTTCAAACAATTTTCCTACAAACTGACCTATTTCCCAAGTCGCCCTGTTTAGCTGGATGGAGACCAGATCGGCTGTTCCACTTTCGGTCTACTTAAAGTTAGAAAACCACGACTAAGTGCTGGCTAGTTTTTAATTGAATCCGAAAATGTATTATTTCTAAAATAATTGAATTTTTATTGTGAAATTAAGAATATTTCTTTATTTTTATTTTTTATTTCTCAAAAACTATTAAATATACAGAAATCATAATCTTGTAACAGGGTAGCCGCGGAGGACTTAATGGGTTGCCGGGGCTCCGGCTCGAAGTACAGGAGTAGGAACGAGCTGTTTTTTAATCAGTAAGAGTCTGACACTCACTTCATTTTTTCCCCTTCGATTCTATCCATAATTCGATGATTTTCCCCCTTAAAAATAGCAGAACAATATACATGAATACATGTTTAAAAAGTTTTTAATGTGTGTGTGACTGTGTGTTTTCACACACACAGTCACGGCTGAATCGTTTTTGATAAAACTTTATTTGCATTGAAAGTTCTTGCGTTATATAAAACGTGACTCAGAAGTCTAAATAATCATTATAGGTTCCAATATTTGAATTCTGTACCTACAATTTCCTTACAAGATAATGCCTTGTTTCGTAGCGCGTAAAATATCATCGTTCACCAATTATTACAATACTTACACCCACCTGACAAAGACTTGCGATACCTTACAACCTTTATAACAGGCCTACTACGACTGTGGGTGGGCTATTTTACGTTGCAACAGCCAAGTTTCGAACTCACGACCTCACAGCCCCACTACATTTCCACACAAACTATTTATTAGCTCAGACAATAACAAATTCTAATTTAATCAAAGGGGACTGTTAACGGAATTTCTGGGGTCTACGATCAGCTTACAGAATCTACTTCACTCTAAGGACTAAGGACAATTTCACATGCTCCGGTTTTCGGTACCGGGTACCCGGCAGCTGCATAGTTATTTATTATGCAGGTAATAAAATTAAAATTAAGTCAGCCCGACTGCAGAGACGGTATTTAAAACAATATAATTTTAACGAAAGCTACTGCTATATAAAATTTAAATGAAGACATTTGCTTTTGCAAACATTGTTAATATCTCCAACAAAGTGAGGAGGAGGAGGGGGGGGGGGTTATTTGATAATAGTTAGTATCCTTAAAAGAGGTTCAACCTCTATTGAGGTTCTAATAATAATAACAATTAATAGTTAATAGCCAACCAAACCTTTTTTTTTAAGGGGGGAAAGTCATCGAATGACTGCTCCCGCCTGGGCGAGGCGGGAAGGAGTGTCAGACTCTTACTGACTAAAAACCACCCCGTTCCTACTCCTGCACGTTGTGCCGGAGCCCCGGTTACCCGTTAGGTTCTCCGCGACAGCCAACCAATGGCTACAGTCTGTGTACTGAATCAATCTTTAGTTTCATACTTGCATACTAAATTACTGTGATGCACTTGTGCAGACTGTACGTTGGCAAACGTACTGGCTACTGGTAGGTATATTTGACCGTACATAAGTCCTTACGTACTATCGGACACCCGGCCACCGGACCGGCAAATAAAAAAACCTTTACAATATTGAACTAAGTTGTATTATAATTCAATATTTCTCACTGCACAGATTACAGTAGTTATTAGACGGGTTCCGATACTAGGCAAGCTTTATTTAATTAGTTTATTGTCCTACAGATAACTGCCGTACTTAGGATATAGTGTTGGGATTTACGAAATCCGACGTCAGTGTCGTTTAGTCCGATAATCGAATTTAAGAACCTGTATTCGAATAAATATCCGATTTGTTAATGCTGTTGTTATTTACTAGTTGTTTGCAATCTTGTTTTCGCATTAATTTTAGTTAGTTGTTTGGTTAAAAGGTGCTAATTATTTTGCATTGAGACTTGTGTAATTGTTTTTGGTTTGTCAAAAGATTGGATCTCGGCTTTTCTTTAACGTTCAATGTAAAGATAAGTTTTTTTACAAACATATTCACACGTTAATGCTCTAGTTATGAGCACGTGAATCATAATTTTATTTTAGGTGTTACTAGTTATATTCGATTAAGCTGCGACCCGGGTCTTTTTATTTATTTGTTTATTTATTTATATATGCTTTATTGTACACATTTAAGTAGCTTAAAACAAACAATTCAAGTAAATATGCGTACAATGGGAGGTCTTATCACACAATGGTGATTTCTTCCAGACAACCTTTTTATGTGGTACACTTTGAAAATTGTACATAATCTTCCTTTAATATACATATTATTTACCTACGTACATACGCATGTATAGTATAATCTATAGTAAACAAAACGTATTCTTTGATAAGTTGAATAAATATTAATATGTAGATAACACAAAAATAGTTATTAAATAAATGGAAAGTCATGTTTAATTACATTTCTCAATATTTTTATAAGGATTTGTTACCTTATCTACACGTTTTTCATTGTTTTCCGTGTATGGGATTAGTTTTTCTTTTCTTGTGTGCTTTAAAAATAGCTGCAGCAACGCGTTTCGAATTGAAAACCTCTGTTTTGTCCATCTATTATGATCTTTGCTTTATTTAGCTTCTGTCTGCGTTACTATACTATATTATATACCTGACCATGCTATCTTTGTACGAGTCTTCATCAGAATCAGTTTAGTAGTTTATGCAATTAACAGTTACAAACAGCCATCCATCCATAGCTTTCACCACGGATGGGGCCCATTAGGGCAGATGTCGATACGGAGCCGATGAGGACTTAACGGTTGTCGGGGCTCTGGCTTGAAGTGCAGGAGTAGAAACGGGATGGTTTTTAGTCAGTGAGAATCTGACACTCCCTCTCGCTTACCCAGGTGGGAGAAGTTATTCGATGATTTTGCTTTACTCAATTTCATAATGGCACATTACAAAAACCTACACAAGAAATCTGTTAATCAATTTACTATTATTACAGCAATTAACATCAATATTGTTTCTGTCTACCCAATATCGATTTATGAATCGATAAACTAAAATAACTCGGTGACAAAACAATTTATAGTACAGCTGCCCTAATACATATCGATTCGTATCTTTTGCATTCTATTCCGGTATCGATAAGCGATAATACGAGTGCAACAAGTATATAAACAAATCGATTTACTGATATTGAAACACCTATTTAATTCGTAGTCACGCTTTATGGTTCTCGAAAGGGTTGTTAGGAGTCGTACATTAATTAATCAATTAATGACATTAATTAAATGATACTTATTTTGTAAAAAGATTACAAAATATCAGTTGTTGTGGGTCCCATGTAACAAAGAGTAAAGAGCCATACACCGAGTACAATTACAAAGTCCTCCAAGTTCTTCTTTTAAGGGGGGAAAATCATCGAATGACTTCTCCCGCCTAGGCGAGGCGGGAGGGAGTGTCAGACTCTTACTGACTAAAAACCACCCCGTTCCTTCTCCTGCACGTCGAGCCGGAGCCCCGGTAACCCGTTAAGTTCTCCACGACTCCGAATAGGCATCAGCCCTATTGGGCCCCAGTCGTGGTGGTCTGATGGCTCTATGAGGCGCGCGCGGAATGCGACGCGCCGTACGCTCGGGTCTGGTTCTGGTCGGGTGGCGAGCCACCCATGCTCGCCGTCCGCAGGCCGGCGAAGTCCTCCAAGTTTAAAAGGAATTTTCCAAAAACTAAGAATATCCAATAATGCTTCGATTGACCTCTGAATCGAACCAGATCCTTCTTTTTCAGCATTCGACAAACGAGATAGTGTATTAGTTTGCATTGGAAACTTGCATCAAGTCGCCTAATAGTCTGCTACAGAAGACTTGCATCAGGTTTATTTATAGTATGGCCGTGTCTATTTAAATATGCAAATACGTAACTTAAACGCATGCTGGCAAAGCATGCAGTTACCGTTAAATAATTAGCAGTCATTTACAAACTGATAAACTGATCTTGGACAGGTTTGCGTGTAACTGTTAGGAAAGTAATTATCCAGCCATGATGTTCTTATCCTTATACCTCTAATTATTGGCAGAGCTTTAATTAAGATGTGAATCATAATGCTAGGTATGCCTGAAGGGCTAGACAGAGGTTAGACAGGCTTAATTACAAATCTGATGAGTTATATCGTAACAACTTAATGCAACATGCCATCGTATTTGTACTGCAACTTTGGCAATAAAATAATTATTGTTTTACTGTTAATAATTTTTGTTTTCCATGATTCTAATATCAATTTGACAACAAGGAAGTCAGCAATCTAAGATCCGACGTTACGTCGATCTTCACCGATCTGTTTAATTAAAAAAAAATAATATCGATAGGTAGTTTTAGAGTAGTTCATTAAATATTTTTGTAAAAATGGGTTGTCTGGTAAAATGTTGGCCAGGTTACAGGTTATGAGAACCTAACGGTCGCGGAGAACCTAACCTAACTCCGGCTCGACGTGCAGGAGAAGGAACGGGGTAGTTTTTAGTCAGTAAAAGTCTGACACTCCCTCCCGCCTATCCCAGGCGGGAGCAGTCATTCAATGATTTCCCCCCTTAAAAAAAGGCAATAGACGGTGAAGGTCCGATGTTATACCGTATCCTCTACTAAGAGAACTTAACAAATGCTAAATACCTACCAGTTTTAACAACAAAATAATCTCCTACCAGTTTTAACAACAAAAGATCCGCAGATAATACAAACCGCATATATTTTATCCGAAGTGCTCGCGTATCGCACGTCACTATTTATTACGAAATAATTCGCCCACATGTATGAACGTCATCCAATCTCATACATAGTATCAATACTTATTGTTATCACTACACGTGCTCTTCCATGTGGCAGATAAATAATATGAAGATGAAGATGTGTGAATTTAATATATTTTTTATTACTTTTGAAGCGTGTTTGGTTAATACAAGTTAATATTTCTTGTTAAGACGTTCCTGTTTGTCAATTGGTTAATGAAATGGGCCGTTTCTACCAACCACCCCTTTTTGTTGATGGGAGGAACCCTTCAAAAGGCGCCCAGCTTTTTGGGGAAAAAGACTAGGGAGTGTGGAATTTTTACCTCACTAAAATATCCCCAGTAGCCACCATCCGCCTAATTCATCTCTTAACTAAAATTCACTTAGCGTGTTAAGTGTCACTTATTGGTTGGTGAACGCCAAATTATCACTAAATGTTACCTATCGTAGCTTACGGGTTCCTCAAACATTTAGAAGAGTTAATGAAAACGTCATAAGTCGCTCATAAAATGGCTAATGAAAAGGGGTTTATATTGTCTACATTGTACGATCCCATACAAATTATCTATAAATTAAAATGTTCGTTCGTCAGTCTCGCTAAAACTCGAGAATGGCTGAAGCAATTTAGCTAATTTTGGTCTAGAAATATTGGTAAATTCAGGGAAGGTTTAAAAGGTAAGAAAAATGTTTTAAGTTCGATTGGTCAGCCAGTAGTATAAAAAAAAGTTATAGCTGAGTACCTACATGCATTGTCATCCAGTCTTATACAATGTATCAATACTGACTGTTGACACTACACGTGCTCGTGTTATGTGTCAGTCGACAACTCTAGTTATACGTAGATTGTTGATGATGCGAAAATCTGTGAATTATGTAATTGATTGAAATATAAACATGTTTTTATTAGTTCTGTAGCACGTGTTTGGTTAAACTGTCAAATACCAAGCGGTCACCGGTGACCGCAACCTATTGTTCTATAATTGTGTCTGCAAAACCGGTACTCGACGAGTTAATCCGGGTGTGGGGTTAATTAATAATCTTAGTTGTAACTTGTGAGTATGTCATTTAAATTCATTTGCTGTTTTAGCTTTCAGTTGTCCTAGCTTATCTTTATAGCTTCACTAGCGACCCGCTCCAGCTTCGCACGGGTGCAATATGCATTTATTATACATATAAACCTTCCTTAAGAATCACTCTAATCTATTAAAAAAAGCGCATCAAAATCCGTTGCGTAGTTTTAAAGATCTAAGCATACATAGGGACAGACAGACGGCGGATAGCGACTTTGTTTTATATTATGTAGTGATTCTGTGATTTGATCTTTTTTATCCTTTAGGTATGTAGGTTTGTAAAAACATGAAAACTGATATTATCGGACTAGGAAAAATCTCATTGAATAAAAAGGAAAGCATCAAGACTTGGTTTATTTATGTTTACTTATACATCCTGTGAAGTCTATCAAAGCTCACTCAAACAAACGCAACTAATTTCCGGTATTTCTTCAACTAATACATTGTAGTTTCACAATTCCACAAGAATTTCATCCATACATCATACATACAAACTGTTTTTGCAATGTCTTTGATCGTTCTCCGCTAGACATGGGTTATTAGAGTCATTGCGTTATGTGTGTGTTTTTTTATGGCATATAAACGGTAAACGAGCAGACGGATCACCTGATGGTAAGCAATCGGCGTCGCCCATGGAAACCTGGAACACCAGAAGCGTTACAAGTGCGTTACCGGCCTTTTGGGGATTAGGAGTATGAGGATTGTTGGGGATTCGGGGATTTGGGAGATTTGGGAAGAGGGGAGGGAGCTGGGCCTGCGTAACCTCAGTCACACGACGAAACACAACGCAAGCGTTGCTTTACGTCGGTTTTCTGTGAGGATGTGTTAGGATTGTTTACAGTGACTGATATTGTTTTTGTGGCCAATTAATTATTGGGTCCATATTGTAGGCGGCATCTACTGAAATTAAATGAATTGAGAATTTAAGCTTCGTTGGGATTATAGAACTGGTCTGTTGTTGTTTATAAGAAAACTTTGTTTACGTCTATGCTGTACCTGCTAATCCTATCTACGAAATAGGAAAATGACCATAGGCATACCAAACATTTAATACACAATGATGCAAGGTACCTACATAAGTTTACTAAGAACCAAAATTATTGAAACTAAACTTTAAACAGTAGTACATAGACACTATTACCCAATAGCTAACAAGTTGACTTAGTTTAGACTGTAGTTGTGACATACAAGCGCATTGTCCAATGTCCACAACGTTTCTCACAGCACAATCCTTGTTTTGCAAACATCCGCATTACATTAGTCCACTCCTTCAGGTCTTACCACCAAATGAAAGACATAGATATCAGTATTAACAGCCGCGGTGTGAATCAAAACGTTTACAACAATAATATAAAAAGGTGATACCTGAAAACGAACGATTTTGTCGGACGTACTGTGAATTGACTTAAGTATAAGTGTGTGTTGGTGTGCGATTCGGTCGAGTCGCGCGTGCTTGTCGCATCGGAGGTGTGGTGTCGTATCGTGTCGTGATAGGTGTATCGGCGCGTCGCCAATGCGCCGGCGGCGGTTGCAGGATGTCGCCGGCGCGTGCGCTGCTGGCGGCCCTGCTTATATTCCAACTGCTGTCGTACGGTGGCCACCAAGGACTCACCAAGATATTTTGCACGTAAGATGTTTTTTGTTGAAAATGTATTAAGAATATTGAGTGGAAAATTAATGTCCTTCACGGCCACGGGGACTTTAGTGTGAAATATGATATTGTCATTTATTAATTAGCACATGTGACTTGCCATACCGCACGTGATGTGTATTGGGGAGGAGGTAATACTCAATAAATATACTATAGAGGTACATATAGGTACTATAAATAGAAACACTATGTATACCTACCTGTATTGGTCTTACCCAAAAAAATATATCAAATATTTCAGGGCTTTTCAGTCTGTAACTACTCCTATGTTTACAAGTACTTCTATTTTTTAATCCAAGGCTGGCCACACCTTGGTTCCAAGGTTGGCAACAAAATTCATGTTTCATATTTCAAACTATGACGAACGACATATTGACATCGTGTAATGTAAAACTTTAAACAAAATGATAAAATGTAATGTCTGATAAATTTATGAAGAACTGAAGGATATATCTTGTTATTAATGGAATATTAAATATGTGTGAACAAGTAAACATACATCTTACCTACGTTTGTCTCAAGTGGATAGACAGTTTTCAATCCTTACTAATATTATAAATTGTTTGTTCCGCTTTCACGCCGTAACTACTTAACCGATTGCTTTGAATTTTTGCAAACGTAAAGTTAGAAGTCCGGATTAAATAAATAGGGTACTTTATATCCCGGAAAAAAATTATATTCCCGAGGAAAAACAAAAGGATTGGCATAGATGGTGCTATGTGTATTGGTATATGTCACATAGGCTACTTTTTATCCTTTTGTGACGCGAGCGAAGCCGCGAGTAAAAGCTAGTATAATATAATTTCCAGCGTTTATGTTGGTAAATCACTTATCCTAATTTGGCATAAAGGAAAAAAATGACTGCGTCGTTAGTCGACTGGTCGCAAGTGCGATTGCCGGGCAACGGGTCTCGGGTTCGATTACCAGGTCGGGCAAAGTACTACTGGGTTATTAAAAAAAATCTCAGTAGTAGCCAGGAGTCTGGGATTGTGCCGGGTATATGGCAATTTCACCCATATTACATGGGACTCGTAACATAAACAGTGAAAAGTAGGCGTTAAATTGTACAGTGGCATTAAGTGCCGTCGTGTTTACCTCTGCCTACCCCTTTGGATACCTTTTATATCCAAAGGGGTGTTAAAAATAAACTTCGGCTGAAAAACAATCTTACAACTGTTGACTATGCGACATGGTCGTAATACGCAATGTTGTCATAATGACATAGAGCTCTGAAGGAAAGCAGTTAAAATTGCAGTCCCAATTTGTCCCTTTACTCGTATCTCTTTTTCAACGTATTTAGCGATTATATTTAGAGGTACATACATTGACAAACTCAAGGTGAATGTTTGTTGGAAATTCGAATCCGTAGTCAAAATACGCGACGTGAATCATGGAATTATATTACATATGAATCACGCAAGTATATTATTAAAAATATATGTACCTTGGTTTATAAATAGGTATTGTTAAAATCACACTGCGTTAACGAATATCGATAATTCGATACTGTTGTTTTTTTAAATGTAAGTACGGGATATATCGAATAACAGTTTTCAATTTTTAATGCAGTTTTGGTTTCATGATAACATCATATCATCACGCCTTTTACCTCCGACGGGGTAGGCAGAGGTGCACATTATGCCACTGTACAATGTAACACCTATTTTTCACTATTTATGTCATGAGTCCCATGTAATAGTGGGTGATCCTATTGCCATATACCGGGCACAATTCCAAACTCGATTTTTTTAAATCCCAGTTATACTTTGCCCGACTCGGGAATTGAACCCGAGACCCCTTGCCTGGAAGTCGCATTTGCGACCACTCGGCCAATGGAGGCAGTCGTTTTGGTTTCATGTGTATGAATTGTATTATTTAAGTTAATGTGATGATATATGGAAACTCTGTGTTAGTGAGCTTATAGTAACTTTTATTGTTACTTTATAGAATATATTATTTACTTAGTCATTGTTATGTTGTAAAGCTCCGATAACGGACTTCTGGGTTTTTTCTGAATATTAAGAATAGGACATTTTATTCTGTCGATTTTATTTTGTGTTGTGTAATAACTTTGTTAGTACTTTTCCCGATTAAGATTTGAGAGTAATCTGATATTAAAGCTAATTTCTTCTTCCTATTAAATTAAGTTACATAAAGCTGATATTAAATATACTTCCTATACCTAGGTACATTCGGAGTAGCGGAGAATCTAACGGGTAACCGGGGCTCCGGCTCGACGTGCAGGAGAAGGAACGGAGTGGTTTTTAGTCAGTAAGAGTCTGACACTCCCTCCCGCCTCCCCCAGGTGGGAGCACACATTCGATGATTTTCCCCCCTTAAAAAAAAATACCTGCATGACGTATTCTAGTTCTCTCTCTAAATCATATTTTCACACACCAGGCCACTTATTGCAACTAAATGACAGTTTCGACATAGCTTGAAATTGAGATAGAGCGTAGATATAATCTCTGCGGCTACAATATCAAATTTTAGCAATGTTCAACGTGCTTATGTCTGAAATTGCATATTGTAATTTGAATCAAAGTCGAAATGTCTTCAATATCTGATTTTGTCCGTGTCTTACCTATTGAATATCAGTTTTCTTTCAATAAAATTATGTTTTCAGTTTTGTATAGAACAGGTTATTTTTGGCCTTACCCGAGACGGGGGCGCGCGTTGTGCCCACGCGCGCCTCCGAGACGTTGCACGGAGAAGACCAACACCTCACTTCTCCGTGCATCTTGAGGTGTGGCCTGGCAAGGCAGGCCGCCACGAGTTCGGGGGCTGCGGATGAATGTGACTCCCGCACCGTCGTACCCACGTGTGAGACGGGACACCGGTGTGGGTTTTAGTCAGTTGAGTCAGTCAGTCAGTCAGTCAGTCAGAGTCAGTCTGACAGTCCCTTTCGTCCTCCCCAGGCGAGGGGGCTCCATGAGGATTTCCCACCTAGGGGTTAAAAAAAACGTTATTTTTGGCCTAAGTTAAAACTAAATAATTAGAATTTACCAAGTCTACTATCTTCTCATAGTTAGATATATCTACATAACGCATCATCATCGTCATCATCAACAGCCTATAAATGCCCACTGCTGAACAAAGCGTCTTCTCACACGGAGAACGTTTGAGCATTAATCATAACGCTTGTTCAATGCGGGTTGGCGATTAAAAACTTATAATTAAAAATTATAATCCCAAACCTCGCGATGTTTTCCTTCACCGTTTGTCAGTGGTGTCTAAATAATATTAGAAAGTAACACATAACTCGGAAAATGTCACATTGGTACGTGATATTAGTAGGTTCGAACCCGCACCCTCATGCATGAGGTAACTAACCAAAAAATAACGAAACTCATTGACCTACTCTCTCAGTACCTATCTACGTCTGAAGATGTAATGCTGTAATCATGAAAATTGTCTTCAATTACGTATGATTGTAACTCGAGGCCTTGAACCTAATTTGAGGTGGAAATAAAGGGAATACAAAGCTCCATAATTTTCTAATAAAAACAAGATTTTACTAATGATATCGTAAATAATCTGTGATGGTCATTAATTTGTTTATATTTCTGATAGATTGATTACATTGTTTGGATTGATAGTCGGTTGTTTCGCGGTGTTCATAGAAAAAAATGGTTCTGTAAAATGTTTTTCTGTCTTGCTTAATCCTGAGTAACTTACTGTAGAGATCAATGTAATATGAACATAATTTACGTAATGACTTTTCTACTCTTCAAAGAGTAACTGGCGCCACATTGCTATAAAGTCCATCGATCGACCCACCATAATAACTACTTAACATTATAACAGCCACATAGAGGACTGAACAACATCTGATTGTTTCAATTGAATACTGTCTATTTGGACCAATCATCATAAATTGTGACAAATAATCAACTTGTTGTTGACTATTTCACTCTCTTCAACTGATACGGTGTGTAAGAACGAGATGACTATAGTTTCTCCTGTTTTATATGTTTCTTCGTGGTTATTTGATGTGATATAAGGTGCGCCTTGTTGTTAGTCCGAGGGAATGCGGCTGATTTCTTATAGGCATGCCTGAACCTATAGTTTACGTAATTTTTAGGTTAGGAACAAGTTTAGCGTAAGTTATTTGAGCTGCCTTTCATAATTTTTATGAAATTGTGCTCAAAATATTACTCGTTTACCCAAGTATCGCATTCACTCAAAAAATTATTACGATTACCACATAGAAGTAAAAAACATCAACCACTTCAAGAATTTACGAGTAGAAATTATACAAATCCAATAGTCACTGTTAGTAAAACTCAGCACAATCGTTATTTTCCCTGTTCAATATGTATAATTTGTAATTTACGATGCTGGGTTGAATATTAAACACTGATTCGTTAATTAAGCTATCAAACCAACTGTTTATGATGTAATTCCGTACTGCATAATGTTTTATGCAACATAAAAGTAGCGACTACTTACTTCTGAATTTTTTTTTTATGGAATACATAACCCGGTAAACGAGCAGACGGATCACCTGATGGTAAGCAATCGGCGTCGCCCATGGACACCTAGAACACCAGAGGCGTTACAAGTGCGTCACCGGCTTTTTGGGGATTAGGAGTTTGAGGATCGTTGGGGATTCAGGGATTGGGGAGATTGGGGAAGGGGAAGGTAATTGGGCCTCCGGTAACCTCACTCACACGACGAAACACAACGCAAGCGTTGCTTCACGTCGGTTTTCTGTGAGGCCGTGGTATCACTCCGGTCGAGCCGGCCCATTCGTGCCGAAGCATGGCTCTCCCACACTTGCAGGTTTTTATTGCAGATGCATTTGCAATAAAAACCCCAGACTTATAAGTTAACACAAACAATTTTGTAGTAACGTTTCTTTTTCTCTTGTTTTCCAGGTTACCTGACACCGGGCAGCCACCAGTGCTCATATCGCTAGCAGACAACGCCAAATTGGAATTGAGGCATCCAGACGAACTATTATTCGTCAACGACTCGGAGGAACACAACGACACCAAAATATTCTCCATCATTGACGGCGATGCCGTTGAAGATGACGCAGACAAACCATCGGAAGACGTGGAGAAGGAAAGCACAGAACCACGGCTCGTCGTCAAAGCCAAGTCAGTTCACGAGATCAGACAAGTAGAGGAACCATTTCAAGCACCTCCGGTGGACACAGAAACTGCCACAGAATCTCAAACGGAAGAACTGAAAGAACAAGAAATAGAAAACATTCCAGTCAAACCAGAGACGCCCCAAGAAGATATTCCCTCGTTCTCAGAGTGGGCACAAAAACAGCTGGCCGAAGCCGAGAAAAAAGACACTGTACTGAACCACTCGAGTCAACCTAGTCATAGTAATACGAATTTTAGTAGTAAAAGCACTAAATTGCGATCGAAGAACTACGCTTCGCTCGCATGCGGCGCCAAGATCGTAGCCGTCAACCCAGAGGCCGGCTCGGCCAGCTCCATCCTGTCGCCCAACAGGGACGAGTACATGCTCAACACGTGCAACAGTCGCATCTGGTTTGTTGTGGAACTCTGCGAGGCTGTTCAGGCGCAGAAGATTGAAATAGCTAACTTTGAGCTGTTCTCATCAACTCCCAAAGAGTTCGCTGTTTATTTTAGCGACCGGTTCCCGACCAGGGACTGGGCTAGCGTCGGACAGTTCACAGCGCAAGATATGAGAGACGTACAAAGTTTTGATCTGTACCCGCATTTATTTGGAAAATTTATTAAAGTAGAGATGCTATCGCATCACGGCTCTGAGCACTACTGCCCGATATCTCTTTTCAAAGTTTACGGCACTTCAGAATTTGAAGTTTTAGAAAAAGAAAACTCGCAACATCCTGCTCATATTGATGAGGATGAGGATGATGAAATAATAGACGTGCCAGACATACCCGCTGCTGAAACAGAACCATCCAAGAACCTGTTCGGCTCAGCGAGGGATGCAGTTATGTCTATCATGAAGAAAGCGGCACAAGCCCTGGTGAAAACTGAAGTTCCTAAAAATGT
This sequence comes from Spodoptera picta, assembly GCA_038387885.1. Taxonomy (NCBI): domain Eukaryota; kingdom Metazoa; phylum Arthropoda; class Insecta; order Lepidoptera; family Noctuidae; genus Spodoptera; species Spodoptera picta. The sequence continues at coordinate 602,520 of JAZHFQ010000271.1, forward strand.
GTCCTCAGAACACAACGATACGTCAACAGACAAAACGTACAAACGGTGTTGTTCGCCCAGCCATATAATCGTGTGTGATAATTGCAGTGAGACGCTTTACAGTGAAGTGTACGAACTGATTAGCTGTAGCTCGGACAAGTTAGTGAGTTTAGTGCGCCAGGTGTTCCTCCGCGAGACTTTGAAGTGTACCGGCATTTGTCAGCCGTACGGACTAGATTTTAAAAGTACAAAGACAATAGAGTTTAGTGATGAACGTGTCGCTTATATAAATGCTTTATTCCCTCAGAAATATTTAGCCGCCCTCTGTAATATTTTAGCTATTAAAGAAAAGAAAGTTGTTTTGAACACCAGTTTTGAAACGGAACTGAATGTTACCATGAATGGAACTGTTGATGAGTCGTCACAGACTGTAAATAGTGAAACGAATTCCGAACTAGAAATAAAATTAGTTCCAGATAAACAAACAACTTCTGAAGATGAGAAAACCAATGAAACATCACAATCAGAAGAGAAAACAGTCACGGAAGCAGTGACGGAAGGCACGACCGTAACTGTGGAGTTGCCGAAAGAGCAACACGAAACAATTGATGAAAAGATTGAAGAGGCACCTTCGGCTGAGGAGAAACCAGTGCCAGAGATACTAGAGGTATTACCAGAAGTTGATAAGAGTATTGAAACAGTAACGGATGAGAATAAAGATGTCGTTCAAAAGACTGAACTGAAAAATGGGAAGGCTGAAGTGTCAACTGAAAAGCCGAAAGAAAACAATGTTGTCGAAGAAGTAACTGATTCGATCATCATCGACAATGAGAACTTCATGTCGGACTTCGACCAGATGGCGGTGGACCCCACTCCGGCCGGAGTACCAACATCACAGAACCAGAATCAGGGTCAGGCGACTCTGCAGAAGGAATCTGTCTTTCTGAGACTTTCCAATAGAGTGAAGGTTGGTATTAATTTTGTTGTATTACTTGAAAATTTTCAGGAAAATAAATAAATTGCAAGTTTCAATAACAATTAGCGTTCCATAGTCTCTGCCTACCCCCATGGGAGACAGGCGTAAGGTTATGTATGTATGTATGCAAGTTTCAATATTTGTCTTACAAATGACAATGATGCAGTCAAATTAAAAGTATATAAATTCTTAACAGAATAGAAGCAGTCCAGTATTTGTCCTCATTAATTGCGAGAACTAGTTTTTCTTTCCACTCTTTAATAATACTACGTACTTTTCACTTTTAAATACAATTACTCTAACATAAAAAAAACATATGTACTTTAAATGATTATGTACCCAATTTTAATATTGTTTAATCGTGTGTTTCAGACGCTGGAGCGCAATATGTCTCTTTCGGGTCAATACCTAGAGGAGCTGAGCCGGCGTTACAAGAAGCAAGTGGAAGAAATGCAGAAGACCTTCGAGAAAACCGTACAACAGATGACAGAGGAACGACGAAAAAGCAATGAGCGAGAACAGAAGTACCTCGAACAGATGACCAGCCTACAGGAGCAACTAGGACAAGTGGCAGCAGCCATGCACATTCTCATGGAAGAGCGGGACAGCTGGTTCGGCAACATCAACTTCTTTAAATTCATCGTGTTCCAGTCTATCATCTTCGCCATAGCCTTCTATTTATTTTCCAGAAGACGGAAACCTGAACCGGTTCTTATTCCAGTAGTTAAAAAGACCAAAAAGAAACAAGACAAGTTTAGAAGAAAATCTGTTGAAGGCGTCAGTGGACATGAGACTCCTTCGGCCAAGAAAAGACGACCCAGTGAGGAAGCTTTGCAAATAGCGAGACAATCCACTGGGGAGACCAGCAGAGAGGAAGACGACGGAGAGTGGCAGGTGGCTCGCAAGAATAGAAGGAGAAAGACATCGATTGTACACAGGGCTGGGGAGACAGAGTCCAAAGAATGGACACGGCCTGACAGTATTGGGAAGCTTCAAGACAACCCTATACCATTAGACGAGGAAGAATACTTCGCTCCAGTGTCCGAACCGAAAGAGTTCAGCGAAACTGAAGTATCCACTCCTCCAAAACGGGATCTACCCAAGACGAATGGTTCGTTCTTTAACAACTTGAAGACGAAGACGATGAAAACGCGTCGGCTGTCGTCGCCAGCATTCTTGAGGACCCTGAGTAGGCAGAGTAGCAGGAGTACCCCCAGCCCTGTAGTGCGGACACTGGAGCCCGTGTACAACGGGAACATGAACAAGAAGGCAGCCTCCGAGTCACCGACCGGTAGTCTCTGGTCGGAGTCCACGGAAATATCGCAGAACGGACAGCAAGAAAATGAAAACAGTGGGAGCAAAAAGAAGAAAAGTCTTAAGAACATTCTGAAGAAAGTGTTTTGAGGGACAATTTGACAATTTATTTGTAATTTATCAGTGTCGTGTATTTCGCTTAAAGTATTAAGCGTATCGCTATTGTAATTTATTTCATTGCGAATATTAATGTTTAAATTATTGTATATTTGTTAGTAGACCTCATAGGTGCCAATTGTGATAAATTAGGGAGCCTAATTGTTAGCGTGTTAAATTTTAATTTTATGCGATGATGTCTGCTTGTGGATGAGTTGAATGGCGACAATAATGTGAAATTGGTAAGACGAGTGCTAGTCTCGAGTGGGGAGCGATCGGTAAACAAAGAAACGGCATTAAATGCATTAATTTTATTCTCTGGTTTCATTTCTTAGCAAACATATACATTAACAATATAATAATTAATATAACTTGATACAGGTATCACTTATTTCGGTGGAAACAAATCCTATTAAGTCAAAGTCAAAATCCTTTCTTTCAATTAGACCAGAAAGGCATGTCAATTAAAAATTAAAAGTGAAGCTATTAGCTCATTCCATTCCTATAGAGAAGAACGAGCAAGAAACTCAATAGGTTACTCTTTTTCAATCAGATTCACAATACAACCATGAGAACCATGTAACACTAAAATCCAGTCAAAAAATCGAAAAAGAAAATAACCTTAAGGACAATTTTTTTTTATGGCTTAAGCCGGTGAACGAGCAGACGGATCACCTGATGGTAAGCAATCGGCGTCGCTCATGGACACTTGGAACACCAGAGGCGTTACAAGTGCGTTACCGGCCTTTTGGGGATTGGGAATTTCTCTAAACTTAAAGAGTTACACAGACTTGGCCAGATATGTTATTAGTCGCTTGAACAATTACAGAATCACAAAACAAAACGAATTTAGTATGCCTGATATAAGACTTGAACCATAATTTCTTGGCAGATGCACTTGCGGCTACTTGATCATCGAAACAGCTGTAAAGCTACAACTACATTAAAATCAGTAAGTAAAAACTATAAAAGTATAAAACCTAATTGACACCTAATTTACAAACAATAATATAGAACTACTTATGTTGCAAATCAGTAAACTGATCGTAAAATGTACGAAAAGATCAAACAAAGTTAGACCAGACTGCACATTTTCATTGAAAGAAATGTCATTCAAGAAATATTTCCTACCCACTGACGAACACTAGAAAAATGTGGTTAGGAAATAATCTTCATTCATTGACATTTGTGGTATATTGATAGCACGATTACAATTTTACGCTTGCTGGCTTTTTTTTAAAGGGGGAAAATCATCGAATGACTTCTCCCGCCTGGATGTGGCGCGAGGGAGTGTCAGACTAAAAATCACCCCGTTCCTTCTCCTGCACGTCGAGCCGGAGCCCCGGTAACCCGTTAGGTTAGGTTCAATGATCAGTTAATTTTTAACTGTAGAATAAAATTGCTCAAATAATCTGCCGATGGAAAAATTGGCTGATGTTTCCATGCTCAGTTAATTTACTTATATATATTATGATTTGAATATTTGAGAATTCTTCTATACTAATAAGTTCTAGCGAGCTAACGAGAGCTAGCGGATCACCTGATCATAAGCAATCGGTGTCGCCCATGGACATCCGGAATATCAGAGGCGTTACGAGTGCGCTACCGGCCTTTTGGGGATTAGTAATTCGAGGATTGTTTGGTATTTAGAGATTCCCGAGATTGTTTTGGTATTTAGTGATCCTCCGGTAACCTCACTCAAACGACGAAACACAACGCAAGCGTTGTTTCATATCGGTTTCCTGTGAGGCCGTGATATCACTCCGGTCGAGCCGGCCCATTCGTGCCGAAACATCGCTTAAACTGACTGCTGATAATTGGCGCAATTTTTGCGAAGCTGCTGCGCATCGTGTCCGGGTTTGATTCCCGACCCGTTTGGGGATTAAAAGGCGTAACGTTAGACATTAAACTATTATAATTTCAGTAAAGATAAGATACTTCAGTCTTAGAGTTTAAATAAAAGCATTTAGATTTTATAAACAACTATAATACATTATAAATCTATATTATACATACAACTCGCTCGCGCGGCTTTGTCCATATACCTCAAAACGTTATTTATATTGAGCAACAAACATAGACACGCACATCAAGGTTCCCTCAAACTGTCAAATTTCTTAAATGATATTAGATTTTATTGCTATTTGATAAAGTTGAAACTTGACAGACTGAGAGTAGCCAGGGAACAAACTTAGAATTTTAACATTCGTTGTATAGGTTCCTTGAAAGCATTCCTTTGAAAAAAATCAACAATATCGTTGAACTGATTCTTAGCTAGGTTTCGTGGCAACTTGTTTTTTAATCTAATAGCTTGACAGCATCGACAACAAAGATTTAAAAATCGACTGCAAATCGGTGCGGTGGCTGGGCTACCGGTTACCGCGCAACGAGTCGCGGTTTCAAGTCCCGCACGGAAGAACTCTGTGCGATCCACAGATTGTTCCGGGTCTGGGTGTGATGTGTATGTGAACTTGTTCATGTTTGTAAACGCACCCACGACACAGGAGAAAATCCTAATGAGGGGCAAAGTATTTTTTTAAAAAAAGAAAACACTATTTGAGCATCATTTTTGTGAAAAAATCTCCAAAGGATAACTTTCATATTACTTCATATTACAAATCGCATAAAACGAAATTAGTATAACATACGGTTTACTCACATGAACTGTTGGAGAAAGGCTCTACAACAGACGCATACTTCTCACGAACATAATCCCCGTTGTGACTCGAATCTAGTAGAGCTATTCTCGATTAGTTCGCGTGAGCACGCCCTACATTTCTATTAATCAATAGAATAGTATTCACAATAGTTACCTTATAAAACTAAGTTATAATTAGTCTATGATATAACAGTAACAGATTGCAAGAAGTCCTTCAAGTCTACACATCGAATGTCAACAAGTTTCTTCTGGCGTGCGCATGCGTTTAATTCTTTGACAGCTTTCTCAAAATCATCAGTATTATACATTTTATTACTGTTCGTAGCCAAGACGATTTCATTCACTTCCTCGTACAGTTTCACTGAGGTCAAGTGCTTGAAATGTCGCTTCAATATGTCCATTATTGATTGTTGGAGGTCCACGTCGCGGCATACCAAGTTTAGGATGAAGTGACCTGTAATTCAATTGAAGAGGTTTTAGTCTAGCAAAGAAACTGTTTTCGGTGGTATGTCCAGCCAACACAACTCAATTTAAGCTGATTTATCTATCAACAGACATTGGCCGAGTGGTCGCAAGTGCGACTGCCGGGCAAGGGGTCTCGGGTTCGATTCCCGGGTCGGGCAAAGTATTACTGGGTTTTTCTCAGAGGTAGCACGAAGTCTGGAACTGTGCCCGGTATATGGCAATAGGCTCACCCCCTATTACATGGGACTCATAACATAAATAGTGAAAAGTGGGTGTTACATTACAGTGGGATTAAATGCCGTAATGTGCACCTCTGCCGACTCTTTCGGGGATAAAAGGCGTGATGTTATGTATGTATGTAATAAATTGATGCCTATCAGTTTTTGTTAAAAATATCTCTCGGATAAATTTTTTTGGCGTTAGTAAAATCAACAGCAATTCAGTTCGCCAATCAAATAAAGTATCTATTATTATGGGTGTTTTCAGAAAATCGATAATATCAAAAATCTTGTTATTGGGAAAATCTACTCCTTTTTCTCCCTAGCATTTACATGCCAATTATGATAAAATAAAACTTGCAAAAATACTGACCATCCTTTGTAAGTATGGTCTTGACATCATCCAGCACCTGGTTGTCGAGGAACTGTTTGGGTGGGCATGACAGACCCACCGTGCGGTCCTTGCTATCCATGTCGAACATTACTGCTTCATAGTGGTTGCCTGAAGGAAGAACGATGACAAGAGGTAAGAAAATGTATAAAATAAAAATTAGCAATATGAGATACATGAAAAATGTATATATACATAACTATGACTAGACTATTTTTTTAAGGGGGGAATATCATCGAATGACTTCTCCCGCCTGAGTGAGGCGGGAGGGAGTATCAGACTCTTACTGACTAAAAACCACCCCGTTCCTTCTCCTGCACGTCGAGCCGGAGCCCCGGTAACCCGTTAGGTTCTCCGCGACAACTATGACTAGACTTGGACTACCTACAAGGTTGGCGCCGTAGCTGGGCAACCGGCTGCCGCGCAACGTGTTACGGGTTCAATTCCCGCACGGAGCAACATTTGTGTGATCGACAAATTATTGTTCCGGGTCTATGTATGTGTGTATAATTATGAACTAACGACTACCGACAAAAGCACGACACATGAGAAAAACTTAGTAAGGGATAACGCTTTAATGTTCCGTGCATTGATCCGCCAAGGAAAGTTCCGTTTGCGTTACAAGGAAAACTACGCGAGGAATTGGATCGCATGGAGCAAATGAATGTCATACAAAAGGTTTCTTAATATTTTTGTCTTTTCTGACAAATTCTTTATAAATGGACCTAGGTAGTTTATCATACCTAGTATTCTTTGCATAAAACAAAACAAAATATGACTGTTATTTACTAAAAGCGTTAGATAATGGTGTAAGGGAACCATAATAAAGTTGAGAAATATGAATAGTTGCTGCGGTACCACAACAAAGTTGACTTCAGTTTGCTTAAGTTAAACTCAGGATAACAGTATAGTTGTTGCTGCAACAACTATAGAGGATATCGATATCAAACTACGGAGTGATCTAAGGTAACCAGTGTGACCTAAGGTTTACACCTGGTTTATACTGAAGACCTCGTTTTAGATTTGTAATCAAAAAGTACCATTTTGAAAATCCAACAACATAACATCCTACGTATTATTTATTTAGAAAATTGACATACATATATAACACTACAGCTTACGCCATTAAGTTATATTGTTAATCTTATATAAATACTATTATTTAGGTATCTAAAAACAAACTAATAGGTAATCAAATATAAGAAATAAAAATTAATACAATTCAGAAACAAAAATTAACAAAAAAACTAAATATGTTAAAACTTTCGCGAGACATACTAGATTAATTATTATGTTTTCGGCGCACGTAATGTAACCAGGGTGCTTACTCTTGAAACCAATCTCAATGTCAATGCAATTTCAATCCAATAAAATCTCAATAATTATTCAATGTCAACACTACACAATCGTAGCTGTTACAATAGCATTCAGAGTACGGAATATAAAGCCAAACTCAATACCAATTAGTTCATTCAATATCCGCGCAATACGCATGCAATGGGCGCTAGTGTTGTAACTCAAGAGTACGATATTTCACAATATCAATGTCGATCGATCGGAATTGGATTCAAGAGGAAGCCCCCCTGGCCTGACTAATGTCATGAATATGAACCTCTAACATGGCTTGAAACTAGTCAAGTTCCTTGTGAAACAGTCACGTGAGTAAGCCGAAAACATAATAATAACATCTTACCTTTCTTAACCTCATCCTTCAGGAAATCCAACCCATCTTTGATCTGGACTTCCAGTCTATCATCGGTTTGGAGTTCAAAATGGTCCTTGGCGACCTCTAGCATGGCTGGATCCAGGTCAACGGCTGTGACCTTGAGGTCATCGTAGCATTTTCTGAGGAACATGCAGAGGCTGCCTCCTCCAAGACCTAGGACTGCCACGTTGGTTGAAACAGTCTTGGCTAGTTGCACTCCCACGCACATAAAGGAATGGTATAAGGATATATGGCCAAAATCCACAACTAATTTTGTTTTGTTCTTCCTTTTTACTGTAAGAAGAAAAAAAAGGTTCTAATGTACACTTACAGTAGGATGACGACAGGGTACGAAAATTAAAAATCTAATTAGTCCGTCAGTTGGGTAATGAAAAATATTCGAAACGTATTTTTTTTTATCGTATAATAAAATGATACTTAGATATGACGAATCAAAGTTTAGGGGTGGGTGCTAAAACGTCATTTCTACGTATAAAATCTACATAGAAGTGACTTCAAGTGACGTCACGCGACATTTCAAATCAATTTATCATCGAAAGTATTCGTTTCTGTAAAAAAAAAATACGTGTCTAATATTTTAAAATAATCTACCAGACGGACATTAAAATAAAAATTAGTCAACTACCCTGTTGAATTGCAAAAATGTATTTTTTGAATAGTGAAAGCAAAATTGGTCCAAATTTATTTTTAAAAAGACTAACTACGGATGCACGGGTGAAGTAGTACGATTTTGCATGAATTTTCTAATAATTTGACAACATGGATCGTGCACTTACCTTACGTTAATCAAAGGGTGTCAGGCCAGCAATAATACTTTAATTAATTTTAATATCTTATCGAGGTATAAGGTACCTCGAGGTAGGTACATCGTGCCACGATAGGATAGGTAGAGCTGTATTCGTAATACGTTTTACTAATTATGTAACAAAACTATTTCTTTTATTAAGGTATCAGTGTACTCACCACTTTTCAGCTTAGCCTCCGACTGTACCAAGAACTGATTATCCAAGAACACGAGCCTGCGGTGAGTGGCGCCCTCTACATCAACATCTTCAACCACAAAGTCTCCGGAGAACTCCGAGTGACCTTCGAATATCTTCACTCTTCTGCCTACATCACTTCCTAAAGATAGGAATGGAATCTGGAATATAAGAAAAAAGAAATTAACAGAACGCTTTTAGACTAGACAAGAGTCATTATTTAAATATAACACCGATTTCAGATCAGTTGTTGTTTATTGTGAGTCCTATGTAATAGTTACTTAGTTAACGTTATTTTAGACTCTGTTTAAAACTGACTAATGCTTTGTACGACATAGGTATCGAAGTCGCACCTGTGACCACTCGACCGCTGGACGCAGTTCTAAATCGAAATCGCTACTAAATATTGACACATTGACATGCAAATATGCATGACAGTATATTCTACGTACCAATTTTAACAGCCGAAACGTGGCTACAATCTTTATATATATAATTCTTCTGTGAGTGTGTATGTCACTGAACTTCTCTTAAACGACTGGACCGATATTGATGAAATTTTTTGTGTGTGTTCAAGGGGATCTGGGAATGGTTTAGATTCACAAATCAGCCCGGCAGATGGCGCTGCAGTCGATGTTTAGGTTGTTTATCCTAAACAGCTGAACTAATTCGAATGAATTTTTGTTTATACATTCAAGTGGATATGCAGGACAACGTCTGTTGGGTCCGCTAGTATTTAGATATTTCTCTCCATTACCATATGTCAGACTATGTCTAGTAGTCGACAAAATGATGATGTATGTACCTGTCCAGTCAATCCATACGGTATGAGCATCTTCGCCGCGTGCGCAAGTTCCTCCTTGACAGCGTCCAAGGATTCGAACTTGTGTCCTCTGCGGAGAACTGCCACCACCAGCCTGCCGAACCTGGCCGAGTCTTGCAGCTGCCGCCGACCTGCCGGTGTACCGAATAACCACTCCGATTCTCTGGAACAGAAAGTTAAGAAATTAAAAAAAAATTAGAAAGTTTATTTTTCTCTGAGGGATATCTAAAAAAAAAATTATGGCACTTGATCGGCAGATAAGTTATAAAACATCTACGTTTCATCAGCTATCCAACAAGATATAACAATCTAGGGTTTCATTTAAATGCATTGAAAAAACTTAGTTTCATAGGCGATCTTTCTATCTTTGTCTTTTTGGAGATCGGTTGTTATTAGTGAAACAACTTGTTGTCGTAGAACGAATGCATCTATTAGCCGGAGGTGGTTGTTTTTATACAAAAATTGGTACTAGTGCTACTTACAACTAATTCTGTACATTAACCAATTAAAACTATTAAATTAAAAATAAATAAAATTTAGATATTTGTACACCAATAACATCGCCTAAATTATAGCCAATAGCGTTACACTATTTAGGACAGAACTTTGTTTACATCGTGAACAATGGAAAGAAAAGGATAGCCGATAAAAGAGCGAGATAGTCGATGAGTGAGAGGTCCGTGCAAAGAGGACGCGCCTCCGCAGCGCCGCGCGCTGAGTTTCGCGCCGCTATAAATATTGCGTAACGCGTGCCTCTGTCCTTTCCTCCTGCGACCGTCGAGCCGTGAAGATGCAAACGCCGTGCGCCGTGCCGCGCTGCGATACCTACGCGCGTTGGTCGGCGCGTGATACTGGCAGCGGCGTCGGCGAGTTACTTCGTCTCTTGTAGACAGAGGATCAAAAACGTTCAGCAAAATAGCTCTTTTCAGAGCTTTCTGTGTTAACAGAGCATATCAAAAACGTGAAATAAAATAGCTCTTCTCAGAGCTGTCTGTGTTAACAGAGGTGGTCAAAAACGTTGAATAATATAGCTCTTTTCAGAGCTGTCTGCTTCTTGGTTTCTGTTAAACGATGGTCTAAATCCTTGTAGCTTGTGCTATGGCTAGTGTGGCTACAGTACTCCCCTCAAGCGAAGCGTACCGGCAGTTTGACGACACGGCCCGAGCGAGTTTTCTTATCGCCGGGATGTGACGTCGCTGTTGGTTGCGGTACATGTGTTTTCCTGGTAATCTTGCTGGTTTCCTCGGTAATGGTGGTTGAAGGTAATGGTAATTGCTTGGTAACGCTGGGTTGAGGTAATGTGAAGGTAACTGTACTGGAGGTTGGAGGTAAAGTATCTTGAATGTCTTCGGTGAGTATAAATGCAGGCTTCAATCGGTCGATTGATATATTTGCTTGACGCTCGGGTAATTGTACTGTGTATACCTTCTCAGTACGTTGTAACACTCTGTAGGGTCCTTCGTATGGTGATTGAAGTGGTTTTTTTACTGCATCTGTTCTTATGAATACGTGGCTGCACGTGAGTAGGTCTTGATGCACGAATACGCTTTTATTGCTGCTGTGATGCTTCGTAGGTACTTGCGGTTTGTTTTGTTGAATTATATTACGTAGGTTGTCAACGTAGGTATAATCCAAAGTAGCAGGTGTGCAGGTGGTACTTGTAGTGAAAAATTCGCCAGGTAGACGTAGATTGTAGCCGTAGGTAAGTTCGGCGGCACTCACACCTGTGTCTGAGTGTAGCGCGGCTCGAAGTCCTAGTAGTACAGTAGGTATTACGTCGGTCCATGTACTTGCGCTCGCGAGTTTGGCGCGTAATGCAGTCTTGAGTGTTCGATGCCAACGTTCAATTATGCCGTTGCTTTGTGGATGATATGGTGTAGTACGATTTTTCTTGATTCCCATTAGTTTAGTTAGGTTTTGAAATAGTTGACTCTCGAACTGACGACCTTGATCACTTGTGATGGTAGTCGGGCATCCAAATCGGGCGATCCAGTGTTGGTACACAATATCGGCGATTCTAACAGCTGATATTTCGTCGGTAGGTATTGCTTCGGGCCACCTAGTTAGTCGGTCGATCATCGTTACTAAGTACCTGTGACCTTGAGGTGTTGTAGGTAGTGGTCCGACGATATCAATGTGTAGGTGTTGGAATCGCTCGGTTGGCGGGAAAGATCCGACGTTCGAGTGCGTATGTCGTTGTATCTTGCTTTTCTGGCAAAGTATACAGGTTCGAGTCCAGCAACCGATGTCTGCGTTCATTGATGGCCAGAAATATTTTTGAGTAATGAGTTTGCGAGTCGTGCGTGTACCGGGATGACTGATGTTGTGTACACTGTCAAATACTTGTTTTCTATATGGTTTAGGTATGTACGGGCGTACATAAGAGGTCGATGTTTCGCAGTATAGTTCGATGTCGCTGTTAGGTATAGGTATTTTCTTCAAAGTTACGTTTTCTTGTGATAACAGTTGTTTAATGTTGCTGTCCTTGTCTTGCGCACTCGCTATGTCGTTGTAGTTGATTGCAGATGGGAATGTGATGGATTCTATGCGGCTTAGGGTGTCGGCAACAATGTTGTCTTTGCCGCTCACGTGTCGAATGTCGGTGGTAAATTCACTGATGAATAGTAACTGTCTTGTTCGCCTCAGAGTTTCAGAATTTGATTGAGTCTTGGACATCACATATGTAAGCGGCTTGTGGTCGGTGAATATGATGAGATGGCGACCTTCGAATATCTTCCGGAAATGTTTGACTGCCATGTACATTGCAAGTAGCTCTCGATCGAAAGTGGAGTATTTCTTCTGCGCGTCGTTGAATTTCTTGGAAAAGTATCCGAGCGGTTGCCACGTATTATGTAGGTATTGTTGTAGTACGGCACCGGCAGAGTTATCTGATGCGTCGCAGAATAAGGCGAGTGTTGCGTGATGAGATGGATGAGCGAGTAGAGCTGCGTTTATGATGCTAGCTTTACATTGCTCGAATGCTTGCGTCGCCTCTTCGGTCCACGTGATCGGAGTCTTATCGCGCTTCTTGACGTTGTGTAGGTAGGCATTTAGTGGTGCTTGCTTCGATGCGGCGTTCGGTATGTGATCACGATAGAAGTTGATCATGCCGAGGAATCTTCTTAGTTCTTCGATGTTCGTTGGTTTCGGGTAATTAGTGATTGCTTCGATTTTGTGTTGCGGCGGCTTGATTCCATCAGCTGATACGGTGTAACCTAGGAACTGTACTTCAGGTTTGCCTAGGTTGCATTTAGCGGGGTTGATGGTAATGCCGTTGTCTTCTAAGCGTTTTAATACGGTGTGGAGATGTTCTCGATGTTGAGTTTCGTTTTCAGATGCAAGTAGTAAGTCGTCGATAAATGGGAAAACAAAGTCTAATCCTCGTAGTACTTCATGTATGTAGCGTTGAAACGTTTGTCCCGCGTTTTTCAAACCGGGGCACATACGTGGGAATTCAAATAGTCCCATTGGCGTGATGATAGCGGTCTTCTCGACGTCTTCTTCTCGCACACTGAGTTGTTGATAAGCGCGGTTGAGGTCAACCGTGGAGAATATAGTTTTCCCCGATAGGTGGTGAGTGAAATCTTTGATGCGTGGCACTGGGTATCGATCTGGTATAGTGATCGAGTTGAGTCGGCGATAGTCACCACATACTCTAATATCGCCATTTTTCTTAGGCACGATGTGTAGAGGTGATGACCAAGGACTCTTGCTAGGTCTGCATAGTCCTTGCTCAATCATATTTTCGAATTCTTTCTTCACTGTTTCGAATCGATGAGGTGGGATTGGTCGAGCTCGGCAATGAACTGGTGGTCCACGGGTTTCGATGTAATGTTGCACGTTGATGTTAGAGTTTAATTTCATTGATGTTAGTCTTGTTATGCCGGGATATTGTGCTAATATGTCGTGGTATGATTGTGACATATTGATGCTGCGTACGGTAGGTACGTCTGACACTCGCACCGGGGCGTTGACTTTTAGGCTCGTGACGCCGTCGATTAATCTTCCGTTTTTTAAGTCGACGATGAGTTGGTGATGTTTGAGGAAGTCTGCTCCGAGGATTGGCCTTGAAACATCAGCTACTATAAATGTCCACTTGTACGGGCGTCGTAAGTTGAAGTCGAGAGTTAGTGTTCTCTCGCCATACGTAGCTATAGTTGTGTTGTTCGCAGCGTACAGTTTGAATGGTAGCGGTGTTCCAACTTCTCCTTTTCTTCTTGGTAGCACTGATATGTCGGCTCCGGTGTCGACTAAGAAAGATAAGTTTGTGTTTCTATCGGTGATGTGTAGGCGGTGTGATTTCTCTTGAACGCCGGTAGCCGCCTCCGCCAACGTTCGGTTTAGTTTTCCGAGGTCGTTGCTTTGAATGAGCAGGGAGGTGTGCAGCGTCGAGCTTGTTCTTTAAAGCGCCGATGGTAGTAGCAGAATGGTGAAGGTGATGATGAATCACGATTCCGTGAACGTGACGTGCTGCGTGTGCGTTGCTGAGATGGGTAATGGCGGCGGCGGTAGTCGGGGTTGTATTCTGGTCTTGACTTTAATTCGGCGATCTCCAATGATAATTTTCTTATCTCGTTGATAAGGTATTGTGTATCGGTGTGTGATGATGACGTGGACTGTGCTGGTGATGGTTGTATTGCTGAGACTTCTGTAGTTGACGCGGACTGCTCCATCATTTTGTCAGCGAGGAGAGCGAGTTCTTCCAGCTCAGTTTTTGTGCTAAATGATTCGCTGACGGCCAGGACGGATCTGATGTGTGATGGTAAGTGATTGGTCCACATGAGTCGTAACGTGGAGTCAGGGACCTTGTCTCTGGCTAGGTTACGCATGCGGCGGAGTAGCTGCGTAGGCTTCTGATCGCCGAGTTCCATCTCGGACAGTAGTTTCTGGAACTGTCGGCTGTCGGACTCTTCATAGGCAGATATGAGACGTTCCTTGATTGCGTCGTATTGATTCGTCTCCGGCGGGTTGTATAGGAGGTCCATGATTTGCTCGATGTCTTGACGTTCGAGCTGTGCGATGACCATCTGGGCGAGCTGAGCCTGTCCCTTCTTCATGTCGTTGGTAGCTGCTTCGAAGCTAATGAACCATAGACGTGGTCGGTCACGCCAGAATGGTGGAATGCGCATTGTGAGGGATATGCCAGCTGTTTCCGTCTTCGCTACGGTGTGGGTTAGGTCTTCCGTCGGGCAGGGATTTTCCATCTTGATGTTGGATAATAATTAATTTTCTTCCAGCAGGGATCCGTTCTTCCAGCAGGGATTTGTTCTTCCAGCAGGGATTCGTTCTTCCAGCAGGGATTCGTTCTTCCAGCAGGGATTCGTTCTTCCAGCAGGGATTCGTTCTTCCAGCAGGGATTTGTTCTTCCAGCAGGGATTTCTTCTTCTTCTTGCTGTTCTTGCTCGGGGTCACCACTTTGGAGATCGGTTGTTATTAGTGAAACAACTTGTTGTCGTAGAACGAATGCATTTATTAGCCGGAGGTGGTTGTTTTTATACAAAAATTGGTACTAGTGCTACTTACAACTAATTCTGTACATTAACCAATTAAAACTATTAAATTAAAAATAAATAAAATTTAGATATTTGTACACCAATAACATCGCCTAAATTATAGCCAATAGCGTTACACTATTTAGGACAGAACTTTGTTTACATCGTGAACAATGGAAAGAAAAGGATAGCCGATAAAAGAGCGAGATAGTCGATGAGTGAGAGGTCCGTGCAAAGAGGACGCGCCTCCGCAGCGCCGCGCGCTGAGTTTCGCGCCGCTATAAATATTGCGTAACGCGTGCCTCTGTCCTTTCCTCCTGCGACCGTCGAGCCGTGAAGATGCAAACGCCGTGCGCCGTGCCGCGCTGCGATACCTACGCGCGTTGGTCGGCGCGTGATACTGGCAGCGGCGTCGGCGAGTTACTTCGTCTCTTGTAGACAGAGGATCAAAAACGTTCAGCAAAATAGCTCTTTTCAGAGCTTTCTGTGTTAACAGAGCATATCAAAAACGTGAAATAAAATAGCTCTTCTCAGAGCTGTCTGTGTTAACAGAGGTGGTCAAAAACGTTGAATAATATAGCTCTTTTCAGAGCTGTCTGCTTCTTGGTTTCTGTTAAACGATGGTCTAAATCCTTGTAGCTTGTGCTATGGCTAGTGTGGCTACATCTTTTTTACTACGGCGTATTGAATTAACTTATTCACTATTTTAATGATTGAGGTCCTAAAGCATATTATTACACATGTAGAAATGGAATAATAGTAATAAGACACATAAAATAAACAAAATTAAATTTAGTAGCCTAAAAATCGACAATTTTCATTAAAAACATTAAAAGTCGAATATCTCGAAAAGGGTTAAGTTTAGGGTAGGGTGTTTCATAGTGAAATAAGTCAGAAATGATGAGTACTCCACGCCCTTAACGGATCTAGTACGACTTTTCCTGTAACCCTGTATGTAAAGATATCTTCAAGTATTTTCGGTTCATTATTTACTCGTTTTATTTTACAAATGGAGCAAGCAAGTTATGTATTTGGACTGGAAGAAGTCCTAGGCACCTAACTATCAGCGGTAAGTCCCCTCTTTGAGGAGTGGCTTGAGAGACGCTACGGCGTCCTCACCTACCGCCTGACGCAGGTACTTACCGGACACGGAAGTTTCGGTAGGTTCCTGTTTCGGATTGGGCGGGAGGAAACGCCCGAGTGTCATCACTGCGAGGATCGCCCGGAGGACACGGTGGAGCATACGGTGGCGGTATGTCCTGCGTGGACTGAGCACCGTCGTATCCTCAGGGATGTGATTGGCGACGGCGACCTCTCGCGTCCGGCCTGGTTCAGACCATGAACGGAGCGAGGGGGACTGGGATGCCGTCTACTCCTTTTGCGAAGTAGTTATGCTAGCTAAGGAGGAGGCGGAGCGCGTGAGGGAACGAACCTCCTCACGCCCCGGCCGTCGCGAGAGACACTCCGGGCGTCGGGGATCGCGAGACGATCTCCGGCCACCGTAAGCATGGGCCTGCGGACGGCGAGCACGGGTGACTCGCCGCCCGACCAGAACCAGGCCCGAGCGTACGGCGCGTCGCGTTCCGCGCGCGCCTCAAAGAGCCATCAGACCACCACGGATGGGGCCCAACAGGGCTGATGCCGATACGGAGCCGCGGAAGACTTAACGGGTTGCCGGGGCTCCGGCTCGAAGTGCAGGAGTAGGAACGGGGTGGTTTTTAGTCAGTAAGAGTCTGACACTCCCTCTCGCCTCACCCGGGCGGGAGAAGTCATTGGATGATTTTCCCCCCTCAAAAAAAAAAGGCACCTAACTATAATTGAAAATTTAAGTAATATAAAAGTCCCGTGAATCAAATCCACTTGCTGCATTCAAGCAACGAGACACTCGTTCGGCATGCAATACTTTCGTTTCTACCTATCCTTTTAGAAAAAATAAATGTTTTGAATTGTGCCCTGTATATGGCAAATGCTCACCCCCTATTACTTGAGACAGGGGGTCTCGGGTTCGATTCCCGGGGCGGACAAAGTATTATTGGGTTTTAAAAAAAATCTTAGTAGTAGCACGGAGTTTGGAATTGTGTTCGGTATATGGCAATAGGATCACCCACATTACATGGGACTCATAACATAAATAGTGAAAAGTGGTTGTTCAGCTGTACAGTAGCATTACTAGCATTATGTCGTTATGTGCACCTCTGCCTACCCTTTTGGGACAAAAATCCTCGATGATGTTATTATATTTCGCGCCAAAACATCTAAAAATACGCCTTATTTATCAAAAACATATTTCTCATAACAAAGTCTACGAAAACATATATTTAACGTAAACAATCTGAGTTCATCGTCTCGCGCCATTCTTGTTGATCAACACGTATCTATTTTGGTGTCTGCGCAACAAACATACAAGTAGGCGTGGTCCCGCGCAATAACAAGCTTTAACAAATAACTATATAACATAGTATGCTAAAAAAATGCATCTAAAATTTCGTGAAAACTATTTTTAGATAGTCATTAAGAATGACATTGAATGATGTTTATGCTCTATCTATACTAATATTATAAAGATGAAAGATTTGTACCTATTTTTGTATGTTTGTAATGAATAGGCTCAAAAAGTCCCGGCCGATTTAAAAAATTCTTTCACCAATAAAGGTGTAGAAAAATGAGTGTTAAAATGTCTTTCGTCGAATGCGCTGCCAAAACTATTAGCGATAGAACAAAATAATGTAGAACAATATTGAAGAACATCATAATGTCTACAAAAATCTCCGGGGTAGCATATGTCCAACTATTGTAGTTATGTCACTACAATAATCCAAATTTCCAAAAAGAAATAATTGTCTACCCCGTGCGAAGCCGGGACGGGCTGCTAGTTTAGTTTAAACTGTCAAACACCAAGCGGTCACCGGTGACCGCAACCTATTGTTCTATAATTGTGTCTACAAAACCGGTATTCGACGAGTTAAAGCGAGATTCTTGAAAACTATAGATCTGGTTTGATAGAGGTCATTAGTGGGTATATTATTGAAGTAAAACTAAAATGATATTTTATTTTCAAATAGACAGAGGTGCACATTACGACACTTAATGCCACTGTACAATGTAACACCCATTTTTCACTATTTATGTTATGAGTCCCATGTAATAGGGGGTGATCCTATTGATTGTTTTATTTTCATTAAGAGGATAATATACTTAATGAATTCTAAAAAAAAGTTGCTGACTGAGATTTCATAATAAAGTTGTTCAGGTAACAACATATGTACTTAGGTACCTGTTAAAAAAATACAAAGCTTTAACATCACTCCACGAGCCTTCAGCCTCGAGGGCCAGAAAGAAGGTTAAATAATTTTAAGCCTACACCTTTGAATTTTCTATGAGTTTAGGTTTTTTTTTAAGGGATAATCCGGTAATCGAGCAGACGGTTCACCTAATGGTAAGCAATCGGTGTCGCCCATGTACACGCGAAACACCAGGGGCGTATTAACGCATTTGCGTTACTGGCCTTTTGGGAATCGGATATTTGAGGATTGTGGAGGGGGGTAATTGAACCTCCGGTAACCTCACTCACACGACAAATTATAACGCAAGCGTTGTTTCACGTCAGTTTTCTGTGAGGCCGTGGTATCACTCCGGTCGAGCGGGCCCATTCGTGCCGAAGCATGGTTCTCCCACACTTAAATTTATATAAGTAAGTATATTATTACATGACACACTCCAGTGATCCAGCATCTATTTCTGGGCAACTATGATGTATGTGTGACCGGTGGCTGAGACGTGATATATTGATAAGAGTGAGGTAATAGCTGACAGGTGTAGTTGGTGGTACGTGGGAATGGTTAGCGACATTTAAAAACACGGAAAATTCGGTCACAAATGTAATAAATTACATCATAACATAACATCACGCCTTTTTATCCCCGAAGGGGTAGGCAGAGGTGCACATTACGGCAATTAATGCCACTGTACAATGTAACACCCACTTTTCACTATTTATGTTACGAGTCCCATGTAATAGGAGGTGAGCCTATTGCCATATACCGGGCACATTTCCAGACTCCGTGCTACTACTGAGAATTTAATAAATTACCTGTTTGATCTGTTTCATTGCTAAAAAAGGAATAATAACTGCAGGTTCAAAAAGTACTAAGATTAAGGGAGCTCAACTGACACAGTTATAATTTACAAATGTATTACTAGTACTAAAAGTATTAGTTTATACTATACAAAAGTACTACTAGTAGATTGTCGTGGTGGCCTGGAGGTTTAAGACGCTCGCTTCTCATGCATGAGGGTGCGGGTTCGAAACTTACCAACGGCAAGTACCAATGTGACTTTTTCCGAGTTATATGTACTTTCTAAGATTATTTAGACACCACTGACAAACGGTGAAGAAAAACATCGTGAGGAAACCTGGACTTATAATTTCTAATTATAAGTTTGAAATCGCCAACCCGCATTGAGCAAGCGTGGTGATTAACGCTCTAACCTTCTCCGTGTGAGAAGAGGCCTTGCTCAGCAGTGGGCATTTATAGGCTGTTGATGATGATGATGAAAAGTACTAGGTACTTTCTTTTTAAAAAATTCTCAGTAGTAGCATGAAGTCTGAAATTGTGCCCGGTATATGGCAATAGGCGCGCCCCTTACATGGGACTCAAAATAAATAGTAAAAAGTGGGTTCTACATTATACAGTGCCGAAATGTGCACCTCTGCCTACCCCTTCAGGGATAAAAAGGCGTGATGTTATGTTGAACAACCCCATAACAGATGAAAGTATATTATAGGAATAACATTGATTTTTGACAAGCGTTTTGAACAAGTGCAAGCAGTATACCTTTATTATATTCGTCAACATTTAAAAAAATGGTTTCAGTAGACATTTTACGCATGCAGGTGAGTGAAAGCTGGATATATATTCTAGATACGCATTCTAGAGCCATTATGCGTAGGTGTAGATTATGTCTACAATTAAAATTAATATTTGTATAACAAGTTATCTTAAATAACACAGTCTGAAAGTTGAAACGTTTGGCGTAGCTTTATACATTTCTCTTGCGATGTAATCTCAGATGTAATTTTAAATTGTAGCTATTTAAATATTTTAGTTAATTTTATAAACTTTTGTAGGAGTGAAATTGTTAGTAGAACATTCTGGAGATATAATTACGAATGTCGTATATCATCACGCCTGATTTTATATACTACATAGGTTTTTATTTAAATTAAACATTGCCCCACACTAGGATTTTCTCATGTGTCGTGGACACTAGGATTTTCTCTTGTGTTGTGGGTGCGTTTACAATTATACAGGTACGCATACACATGACACCCGGACCCAGGACAACAATTTTTGGATCGTACCCGCGACACTTTACGCGGCAGCCAGTTGTCCAGCCACCGCGCCAACCGTACAGTCATATGTGTTTATGCAACTGTTAGTTCATATGCAGTTGAATTTGAATTCAGTATTTATAAAAAATAATACAAGTATATCAATGTAATACGAGTGGATATCACCCGTACTTATTTCATTGTTTATGAATCGACAAATAAAATATATTTTAAAATTCTCACTTACATGAATAATTGTACAATGTCCAACACTTGAGCACTAAAACTCAATTTAAATGAGTAAAGCACGAAATTAATCAATGTGTTTAACTATTACCATTTAAAATTTATTTATTTTCAATAAATTCTACAAAACTAATGAACGATGAACAAGAAAAATAACAAAAATAACTTTTGAAAATAATTTGCACAAGAGCGTCCGTTCCAGCGGCGTTTTCAACAACTTTTCGCGAACGATGCGTCTGCGCAGCTCTAGAAGTATTTACGTTTGTATTATTTTATACGTTGCGAGTTAACACCTGTTAGGAATTACGGGTGCTCTTCTAGAAAGATCGAATAAAGCAATTATGGGTAATATTTTATTACTCACTTTATTCGAAGTTTAACAAAATATAACATCACTACGTAAAAGAAACATAGAGCTAGTCTAAAATATGGTCTAGATCCAAAATGATTTACAGACATATTTTCGAGCCTATTCCTTAAAATAAGTACAAACTTTTATTTCTAGTCAATTTCTCTAAAATAGGAAGGTAGAAGACTAAAAAAACTAGAATGTAACGTCTAGTACAAAAAAACAATCGAATTAGAAAAAGCCTATAATTCGAATTGCCTTGAAGATAAAACTCAGAACTTAAAAAAAATACCAAACAGAACAGTCCATGTTTTTGTCCATGAACAGCAGGATCTTATATGTATCTGTATAAAAGTCGTTGCGTAGGCGCTGTTTACGTGCTGCTATTTTTGACAGGCAGTCAGCATCGTACCTGTGTACCTACACAGTTATATACTGCTATATATTTAACATGTTTATGTAAACGAGGCAGTCAGTATATGTATACTGACTGCCTCGTTGGCCGAGTGGTCGTAAGCGCGACTGCCGGGCAAGGGGTCTCGGGTTCGATTCCCGGGTGGGGCTAAGTCTTAATGGGTTTTTAAATATTCTCAGTAGTAGCACGGAGTCTGGAATTGTGTCCGGTATATGGCAATAGGCTCACCCCCTATTACATGGGACTCATAACATAAATAGTGAAAAGTGGGTGTTACATTGTACAGTGATATAATGTGCACCTCTGCCTACCCCTTTGGGGATAAAAGGCGTGATGTTATGTTATGTTATGTTTACATATAAAACCAAAATATATACACCAGAAGTTTGTTTACCTAACTGATTTATTTATTGATTGCCCTTTTTACTGTCTGGATTGCTTGTCGTGCGGGAGAAGTCATTGGATGATTACCCCGCTTTAAAAAAGTCTGATTTTAGTAGTAAACAAATATGATTCAGTTTTCTTATAGTACGATATCAAGTCTAAAATATTTTTATTATGTATACAGATTAATCTTTATATATATAATTCTTCTGTGACATACACACGTATGTCACTGAACTTGTCTCAAACGACTGGACCGATTTTGATGTTTTTGTGTGTGTTCAAGGGGATCTGGGAATGGTTTAGATTCACAAATCAGCCCGGCAGATGGCGCTGCAGTGGATGTTTAGGTTATTTATCCTAAACAGCTGAACTAATTTGAATGAATTTTTGTTTATACATTCAAGTGGATATGCAGGACAACGTCTGTTGGGTCCGCTAGTAATAAATAAAATTGTAGTGTCTGGTTATATTAAAATAACCGCTTTTTACTACATGCATATGAATACACAGATGATACGACACACGTATGTGTAATGTACGGTTGTCGCAGTGGCTGGGTAACCGGCTGCCGCGCAACGTGTATCAATATTCCCGAACGAAGCAATTCTTTTTGTGAGCCACAAATTGTTGTCTCTGGTCTGGGTGTCATGTGTTTGTGAATTTGTATGTTTTTAAACGCACCCACGACACAGTAGACAATCCTAGAGTGGGGCAATGTTTTAAAAAAAAAATATTATGTATACATATAAAATAACCGCTTTGTACTAAATGCAAATGAATACACATACAATGATAAAAGAAAAGAATCAGTTTGCAAAGTTTTACCATGTTGTAATTAATTCTTACCTGCCCTGTGGCACAATGAAAACAGCATACTTGTTGATGGCCTGTGTCTTCTTCTGGTCTACCACATATAATGTGTACCTTGGTGTATCTTCTCCAGGCTGCATCAGGTCTAGGGAAACCTACAGAAAAACTCTGTTTATTTAATTTATTGATATAAATCCATAATATACTTGTGTTTTTGCAACAGAAATAAAGTAGAAATAATTTGATAAGTTGAAGAAAATTATTTATAAGTATTATAACATTTTTAATATGGTGAATGCGTTTTGTTGTCAATACATAACATAAAAATGACTGACAACAAATTATTTTTATATACTTGACACTGGCAGTATAGTATTTTCGACACCATCGTATTGGAGACTCAGTTGCCAAAGATGAAAAAAAAAATGATTTTTATCATGTTTTAAATTCCATTTTAAAATGTTTTCATAGTTCCAAAAATATAATTGTTTGACCGCCAAGCGATTGACATGTAAGAAACCCGCGATTCAGAGAACAAGTGTTCCAACATTCGTTCATAGATGGTGCTTTTTCTTTGAGATCGTTTTCTGAATCGCGGTGTTAAGATTCTCCGCCAATAGTATAAGTGTCTAAAGAATTTATTTAATGTTGGTATCAATTTGTCACGTGCTATTGTATCATATTTTTCATTGTATGTACAATAATTCGGAATACAAGTGTTCGGTAACCACTACCAAGTACTTTTATTCAAATCAACCCTCAGCTTAACCCTCACGATACTCAGGGTTATCCAATAATAATTAAAATAAACTTTGCTCCTCAAAATCTTATAGCGATACCTCATCATCTTATACCAAATTCTGCAGTTCTCTTTTGTACAATAGCACTTTGTTGTGAATTCAAATAAGTTTTTAAAGAATGTATATTTCATTTTATTTAATACATACCTCATTGTCCTCATCTAAACTAGTTTTGGCAAGTCCATTAGTGACAAAAGCTGTGTCTTGAGCAGTCTTTACATAAGTCTTTAGCTCCTCAGGAGTCTGTAGTCTTTGCATTTTATCACCAGCCATACATACTTCTAATATCTGAAGGGAAAAGAGACAATAAGTTCATGAAAATTATTATTTGAATAGCTGAAGACAATTACTAATTATTTTTTTCTTTTACACTCTTTTATGGTCTGTTTCCAACTAGATTATGATTACTTGTTAAACAGATTAGATTTACATTGAGCAACTTTAACCAGTTGAAAATCATCCCCTAAATTTGTTCATACAAAAGTAGCCTCTAAACATTGGAAATAAGGTCTATAATATGGTTAGTGGAGAGCGATCACCGGTGACCGCTTGGGGATTACGGGTTAATCATATTTTAGTACAAGAAATATAATTTTAAACTTACCAATTGTGGCATAGCCTTAAATTTTGTAGCAATAACAACAAACACAGGTAATGTAGGACCATCATTATCCTCAGCATTTCTCTCCTCAGCTTCATGACATCTCACAACTCTAAACATCCATGATTTGTCACAAAAACTGTCCAATAATTTACTAAGAATATGACTCTGAAGCAAAGATATACACACAAACCGACCTCCAAGCTTCAATACTCTTTTGATTTCAGAAAAGTATTTGTCTATGGTTTGTTTTGTTTCCTCTGAATCGTCCGGCATAAGGGCGTCTAGGGTGCCTTTATCTAATACAACGTTAAATTGCTCATCAGAAAAGGTCGTGTTCAAAGCATCCATACAGAGAAACTTCATATTAGTTCTATGGGAGTTAATCGAGTTCATTTGCTTGATTACCACTTCTGAGACGTCAATGTTTGTAATGTTTTGATACCCGACATCGTACAAGTCGGCGCTGAGGCTCGAGTTACCACAACCTGTTATTAGAATAGAATCCTTCTGTTTTATGTACTTATGAAGCTGTCCACATAACTCTAAGTATTCACCATACCTGAAAAAATATTAGTAAATAATTTTAATTTTGTTTTATTGCATAGAAACAAGATGTTTTTGTTATAAATTACGATTTTAACCTACCATTCAAACGCTTTATTTCCACGTTTTTTGAAGAATTTATTCCAGTAGTCTTTGTCGCTAAACTCTTTGTGGCTTTTTGGTAATAGATTCATTTTGTTTTAATATTGTGTTGTGTGTTGTAGTGTTGAAATTAAATAATGCACATGGATCTTTTTTTTTTTTTTTTTTTTTTTTTTTTTTTTTCTTCTTTGGCAACTGAGTCTCCAAAATGGTGTTGTCGACTATACTGCCAGTGTCGAGTGGTGACGGCAAAATTATTGGACCGTCGAACTTAACTTTGCGGTAGTTTTTAGTTGTTAGTAGCTGAAAGGACAAAACAATTGGGTTAGTAAAACATAAACATTATCAACTATTTTACTGTATATATACAGTGGTGTAAAAAATAGTTGGGGGACATACACAATATAGACAGATGTTAATATACATCATTGGACACCGTCACATTTTGATCTCATTTTCATTCATAAATTTACATATATAAATAATTACTTTGTGGGAAAAGTGAGTTAAAAGGAGGTGGAAACTGATTGGGAGTGGGATTTGGATACTGGGAAGTTTTTTATAGAGGTCAAAGGATTGGGAATTTAAGGGACACGAAAAAAATATGTGTTCTAAGGTTCCCTCATCAAGGCCGCATTCGCACAGCGAGCTGTCGCGGACACGGATCTTGTTGAGGAAGACCGGACTACTACAATGGCCGAGTCTGAGCCTACACAAGGATGAAACAGTATGACGGGGAAGCTTAGGGTACTTGGAAAACCAAGGCTTCCGTCGGATGCCGGGCTGGACAACCGCATAGTAGGCACCTTTCCGTTTGGAAGTTTCTACCCACACTGCAGCCCATGAGTCAAACAGCTTGTGTTTTGTGTCGGCACGTATATCATACCCGTACACAACGTAGTGTTGGCGTTCGACCTCATTCGAGGCCGCAAATTTGGCCAATGAATCCGCACACTCGTTACCACATATGCCAGAGTGACCAGGAATCCAAGCGATCTCGATATTTATGTCATCTTTGAAGCAAGAAAAAAGAAGCGCCTTTATCTCTACAACCAAACTGCTATGAGTTCGGGAATGGAGCTGGTCTTGGTTGAGAGACTGTAGGCTACTTCGGGAGTCGGAAAAAATAACAGAATTTCTAAGGTTGTGTGCTCTAATAAATTTTATTGATTCTAAAATGCCAACACATTCTCCCGTGAAGACAGATGCTTCCGGGGGACACTTGGAGAGGAGGGCGATCTTCGAATTTTGGAAGTACGCTGCTACTCCTGTACTTCCATTTCGGGATAGTTTAGACGCGTCGGTGAAGAAAATATTCCAGCCCTTCCAGTAGCTGTTCAAAGCGCGCCCAAACTCGCCCGCAGCATCTACGGAGGATTTCGAGATGCCGAGTCCTAGAATTACCTTTGGCCTGAAGTGGATAACCTCATATACGGAAGAGAAAACCGGGAGTACAGGATATTGCCTGATGGGTGCAGAGAGGTTTTTAAGCTCCCTGTACCTGACAATCACGGGAGGGACAGGTTTATTGTTCCAGTAGGAAGAGAACCTATAGGAACAGTGGATTTGTTCTAGGATAGGAAGAAGGGGGTGTGATGAGAGGGAGAGGACTTTTGAGATGAAGCGGTCTGCCAGGTATTGTCTTCGAAGGTTGAGGGGAGGCTCTACACATTCAACCTGAAGAGCATTTATGGGGGATGATTTCATAGCTCCGATAATTATTCTAAGGCATTTGGCCTGAATGGAGTCTAGTTTTTTTAATGCACCCTTATTGCAAGGAACAATAAGGAAGCAACAGTAGTCCATTACACTTCTGACCAATGCATTATAGATGAGCTTCAATGAGTAGGGGTGTGCACCCCACCATACCCCGGCCAGAGCTCTGAGTATCGATACTGAGCGTTCACACCTTGCAACCACAGTGTTTATGTGATCCGCCCCAGACATCTTTGAATCGAGATAAACCCCCAAGAATCTAGCACTGCTTTTGATTGGGATATCCTGACCGTCTATCTCTACACGAAGATCCGGAGTGCGTCGTTTGCGTGTAAAAATGACAGCTGAGCTTTTTGGGGCGCTTAAAGATAACCCGTGATTCAGAAGCCATTGGTTTAATGAGGCCAAAGAGACGTTGATGGAGTGGGCGGCGTCTGTTATAGAGCTGTTGGTAACCATTAGTGCGATATCGTCAGCATACTGAAGGACATTACAGTTAAAATTTAGACAGGAGGGAAGGTCATATGTATAAATGTTATAAAGGATGGGGCTAAGGACTGACCCCTGAGGTAAACCTTTCCAGGAGGACCTCCGTACTGGGTTATCCTCAGGAGTTCTTAATTGGAGGGTACGATCGGAAAGGATGTGGGCTATAATTCGGCAGATCCTACTCGGGATTCTCAGCTTTTGCAGTTTCTGCCTGAGAAGGGGTAAGAGGACAGAATCATAGGCCGCTGAGATGTCCAAGAAGACTGCGACCAACGACTCCTGCCTGCTAAGGGCCAGTCGGATGGCTGAAGTGAGGGTACCCACACTGTCAGCCGTACCCAGACCTTTCCTGAAGCCGAACTGAGCCGCCGGAAGCAGCCCCTGGCTCTCAACCAACCATTCAAGGCGGTTTTTGATGAGGTGTTCAAAAGTTTTAATAAGTATGGACGATAGGGCAATAGGTCTGTACGACAAATGGTCACCAGGGTCCTTGCCAGCTTTTAACAGCGGCATAATAACCTGAACCTTCCAGGTAGGAGGAATATAGCCTGAAATAAAGCAAAAATTGACCAAGTCAAGGTAGTATTGCTTCGCTTTAGTTCCTGCTTTAGTTAGGAATGAGTAGGGGAACCCATCAATCCCTGGTGCCGAGTCCTTCACATGCTTGAGTACCGTTTGAAGTTCTTCAGGTGAGAACTCCAAATCGAGCGGGTCATGAGACTCGGGTCGCTCGATCTCATGGGATTTCAGGCAGCATTCATCTGCAGTAGGAACATACGTTGGAGCAATGTGGTTGAAAAAACTGTTACTCAGAGATTCGGGTAAGGTGGAGATAGTGGGAGGTTTGGTGGAGTTCCTAAAATTTTTAACTTTCTGCCAAACTTTGGATATTGGTGTCGATGGGTTTAGTGAACCACAATATCTCTGCCACCCTTGTCTCTTCTTTTTCTTGAACAATTTCCTTGACTTAGCCAAAATTCGCTTGAAATTTAGGAGGTTTTCCAGGTTCATATCTTGGTTATATGTCTTTTCAGCCGCATTCCTAGCTCTTATCATGGCAGTGCATTCACTATCCCACCATGGTGGAGAAGGGATATTGCCTTTCGGTGCATTTTTCACAGGAAAGCAATCTTCGGCTGTGGAGGATATCAGGTCGGAAAATTTAGAGAAACATTCCAAAGAATTCTCATTGTTAACTGGTGGAAGGAGAGAAATGCGGAGGTCTAATAATTTAGAGTAAAGATCCCAGTCTGCGGAATCTAAACGATATCTTAATAGGGGGGGAAGGGGTTTATCTGGGATGGATTTTGACAGGTGTTTAATTATGATGGGGTAGTGATCACTACCGTAGGTCAAATTTAAACAACTCCAATTTAGCACGCTAGCCATAACAGGCGAGCAAAAGGTCAAGTCCACACAGCTGTTTCTTTGACCAAATGCAGACCTACGAGTAGGGCTGCCATCATTAATGACACACAGATCGAGTTCGTCCAGCATCTCAACTAGCTCATTACCCATATTATCACAAAAATCTGAACCCCATCTATAGTGATGGGAGTTAAAGTCACCCATAACAAGTAATGGGCCACTTACTGAGGTAAGTAAATTTTTGATTAAAATAAGGTGGTCAACATGAGGGTGAGCAATGTAAAATACAAATATATTTATGTCCTCAGCCTTAACAGCGACAACATTTATGTCATCGCCAACGAAGGGTAGAGGGATCTGGGAGAAGGGTACTTTATTATTAATTAACAAAGCACACCCTCCATAACCATCAGATCTGTCATGTCTGACAACACTGAAACACGGGATCCCGAAATTGATATTCGGTCGAAGCCATGTCTCAGCAATGCCACAAATCGATGGTTTAAATTTATTCATCAAGTGGAGTAAGTCACTCTTCCTGGGAAGAGTACTCCTCACGTTCCACTGAAGCAGTGTTAGAGGTAGGAATTTTACAGATGTAATCAAGAATTGTTGAAAGCTTGTGTGCGACGTGGTCCGGTACAGTTTGGGCAGGGTTTGATAGTACTGCCATGAGCATATCAGAAACTATATTAAGAATGTACTTGGAGCTACGAATGTTGGTTCCGGATTCCACAGGGAAAGCGCAACCGTTTTTGGATGGGGAGTAAGTGTGGTCTTGGATAAGGGCCTGATGAGCCTTCTTATCATAGCTAGGAGATAGGGGAGCATGTGATTTAGGTTTAAGGTGTATAGTTTTTTTATAGGAGACTCTTTGTTGGGATGGTTTTTTATTAGGAGATGGATCAATGAGGTTGACTGATCTTGAGACCTCAGCATAAGACCTTTTTACAGAAGGGAAAACCTGGCTTGCTTCAGCATATGAAATTGATTTTTCAGCCATCAGAGCTTTGATGCTCTTCTGGCGACCCAATTCAGGACAAGTTTTGTCATTAGCAAAATGGGTGCCATTGCAATTGACACAGGTGGCAGTCTCAGCTGGAATCTGGCATCCATCCCCTGGATGATCCTGGCCACACTTGAAACAACGTGGCTTGGAGCGGCAAAGAGTGCGGGTATGCCCAAAACGGCAACAGTGATAACACTGTATGGTAGGGTATGAATATAGTTCTACCGGGAGCGCTGAGTAAAAACAAAACACTTTTTTAGGTAGTGTTTGGCCGTCAAAAGTAAGCACTACGGTTTGGGTAGGCTTCCATTCGGTACCGTTTGGAGTTGAGACTCTGCGATTCATCCTCCTAGCTTTTATCACAGCCCCACACCCGGTGGGAACCCTGATATTACCAATGACTTCGTCCTCTGTCCATTCCACAGGGACGTCCCTGACAATGCCCATTCGGGTAATATTAAATTGTGGGATCGAAGTTGTATAATTTTGAGCTACCATACCGTTTACTAAAAAGCTGTTAGCATCCTGGTGCGTCACAAACTCAACCGAAACTCTATTCCTCCCCAGCCGTTTGACACCACCGATCTTAACATTATTAATGTTTAGTTTCATTAAGAACATACCAAATTTAACTGGGTGAAGCGTGGTGCCAGACGTCTGGGAGTCCTTAAGAGACACATAGACTATGTAAGGGGGATTGTCCCTGGCCATGTAACATTGCCTACCATTTACATTTTTTGCCAATTTCGGGGGTTTGTTTTGGGTGATAAGGGGGGAGCCTGCGGGTCGTTTCCGGGATTTTGAAACTTCCGCGTCCATTATTTCGATATCCGGGGTGTTGGGAGGAAGGGTAATTGTGACGATAGTTTCCGTCTCATATTCCGGGGATTTATCGGGATCAGGAGGATCGGGTGGCTTCACCTCGTCCATTTCGAATTAAAGAGATGAGGATGGGCAGAGGAAATAATAGAATAAAATATACTTAAAAACACCAATACCTGATTAAAACTTACACACACATACACTTAACCAACACAAAATTTAAAAGATTTCAATTTAGATCACTATGAAATAGATCACTTAATTGAAAACAAACGTAGGAATGACAAAAGCACGTGCGTTACCTTCACCACTACCAACGAAAGTCTCTAATATATTTGAAATATATTATTTAGAAACAAAATACATGAACACGTACAAATCAGTCCACAAGTCCACATGGATCTTCTTTGCGATTGTTTTTCTGTCAAGTGTCAACTTCATTCCATTCATTTGACATTATTATCATAAACAAAAAAAAGACGAGGTACGTCTAGAAATTACAGATTTGACTTTAATTTTATAATAAATCATTATGTATGTAATACAGATCTATAAAATCATTTAATTTACAACAACTTTGTACTTAATTCTAAAATTATTGTCACCTATTCCTTTGAATTATTTTATGAAGTTCAAATAGATGTCATTTGAATGGCATGCTTCTGATATTTTCCATACTCTATCTTGTCTATGGTGTAAGTGTATAGTATAGTCAAATTTGTAGAGCAATCGAGATTGTATGTGAAATTCGTTGTCGTTTTATTTTTGATAATTTTCGCTAATATTTAGTCAATAATACGTCTTGTAGTGAAAAAAATAAATAAAACAAAATGTATTTTGAGTGAGTGAAATGGCTTTTCGGGACTTTATGGAGTTGAAGTCTTGGCTGCAATATTTTGATCACTGAACGTGAAGGACAAGAAAGGATCACCATGGAAAATAAACAAATGCAGGACAAGTGGAAGGCTTTGGCTACCATTAAATCTTTCGATTTAGGTGAGTATTTAATTATGATCCTAAATCTAGATCTCAACATTTGTGTTCCTGCAAAATATATTAATTTTTGGCCTTGAAAGTCTGTACGTAAAACACGTAAATATTTGTAATCAATCATGTGCGTTTTATATTTTTATCTATACGACTTCTAAACCAGGTAGGTATACGAGAAATATAACCTTCACATTTTTCTATTATTACTCCTACACCTTGCCTAGATGTATGATGAAATCTAGTAGCTCATATTGTCATTTGTGAACTATGAAAATCTAAATTATTCCACACATTCCACAATAAGAACAGACTACACAGCAAACTAAAAGGTCAATGAACTGTATAACTTGTTTTGCAAGCACATGGTGCACTGTGCATGCGCATGCACTGCCAACAAGATTTTTTTTATTGTTCCATATTTAGTCTTTACTGCTATTGAATAACATGACCAAATTGTTACTGGCCATCACTCAGCCCCGAGGTCCTGAGTGTGTATTATTTCTTTATTTAAATTTCAAATAAAGAATCTATTTTAAGTATCTACTCTTTTAGCTAATAGAAAAGGAGACATAATTTGATTATGGTTGTAGTAAAAAAAATGTATTACATGAAACATTTGTATTATGCTGCTAGCTTTATAGAATATGAAGGTGCTCATAGATATTATAATAATTATAAGACCAATACTTAATAATTGTGATTTTCTAGTATGTTACTTATCACATACCTAAAGTAGGTACCCATAGACCACAATGAACTTCTATTATATAGAATGATGAAAAAGAAGGTGGGAGTGTGACCACATGAATTGGAATTGATGAAGTGTATAGTTTTGCCCTTAATGCCTTTTTTCACATTTGGGATGCCAAGTGACTTGTGCCGAGTCTCCATCTATAGAAATTATCCATTCAAGTATAAATTAAGTTTTGAAAAATGATATTTCTGTAAAGTAAAATTTGTTGTTGACAAAACATAGGTATGAAATGCAAAAATGTATTGTTGATAATATAAAACTGTTATCAGATAAAGAAACTGATGTAAATCGGAAGCAGCCAGTGGAAATTGTATTGCTCATAACAAATATTGATAAAAGTACATAACAAGCTATCTATATATCACATCATATTGCAGTAATAATAGTTAATTTGTAATTGGGACAAAATATAGATATCATTGTTTATACATAATGTTTAACAGCTTAACAACTAATTAAAGAGTTAGGTATATATAATATATATAAATAAAAAATAAATGATATCTACTCAATTACCACAACTAAGTGTATAAAAAGTACAGGGTATCTACTGTACAATAATATTAATGGTAGTGCCTAACCATAGTATTATTGCCGTGGAGGACTTAATAGTTTGCCGGGGCTCCGGCTCGAAGGGCAGGAGTAGGAACGGGGTGGTTTTTAGTCAGTAAGAGTCTGACACTACCTCCCGCCTCATCCAGGCGGGAGAAATCATTCGATGATTTGCCCCCTTAAAAAAACCATAGTATTATTGCAACATAAACCTGGCAGTTGCATCAAGTTGCTATTTATAGAAAATCCTTACTTCCTTACTGATATTATAAATTGGAAAGTGAGTTTGTTTGTTTGTTCCGCTTTCACGCCGTAACTACTAAACCGATTGCTTTGATTTTTTGCAGACGTAAAGTTAGAAGTCTGGAATAAATAATAGGGAAATTTTTATCTCGGAAAATTTTGATATTCCGGAGGGAAAACAAAAGAATTGGTATAGATGGCGCTGTGTGTATTTGTATATGTCACATAGGCTACTTTTATCCTTTTGTGACGCGAGCGAAGCTGCGGGTAAAAGCTAGTACCTAATAAATTGTTTACATATCTATATTATTAGATTTACCTAAAAGGAGGCTCCAATCACAATCTATTGTTAAAAAATATTTGGTTCAGAAATAAAAAAAATTGTATTTGTATATATAAAAGAAAGTCGTGTTAGTTACACCACTTATAACTCAAGAACGACAGAATAGATTTGGCTGAAAATTAGTAGGGAGGTAGCTTAGAGCCAGGAGACCGACATAGGATACTTTTTGACCAATACTTTTTTTTACTTTTTACCGAAAATCACGAACGAGGACGGGAAAAAATGGGATTACGCGTACGAAGTCGCGGGCAGAAGCTAGTTTTCTTATAATTTTACATCTTTCATGAGAACAGTTACGGAGTTACCTACTTTTAGTTAAAAAAAATTAGATTTTACTGTGGAAATTACTGTTATAACATCTTTTAACTGCTTATCCGTCGGTATATGTTTTAATCAAGTTTTACTTTTCTTTTGTTTATGTTTTACTGTTGTAAATATGTCAGTTACTGTAATAGGATTTTCTGCCGTTGCGACTGTTTAAAAAATAAATAAATATGAGACAATAGAAAACACATTGAGTCTCGCGTAGGTACCTATATCTACGTTCTGGCGTATACCACGGATTAATTTAGGTAATTCTCGTTTGTGTTTAACACTTGTATTGATCTTCGTCTCATCTTGTTCTATGGGGAAACTGGGTTACCTAAATACGCGAACTGTCTGACTAAGCGACTGAGCTGAAGAGCTTAATGTATGTATTTGCAGACCTTCGCTTTTACTTAAATCATTTCAATTAACTACAGTGAATTACAGAAAGGACTGGGAATATCAAACACGATTCCTTAAGGTAGACGTCTTGACAAATGAAACACGTGGCTGCATATGTCGACGGCCCCTACCACGTGTTTTGGTGCACAAAGAATATTCTATATCATAATCATAATGTAATGATTCATTTAGTTTTTATCACGAGAGTTGATCATTTATGTAGGTGGGTGTCTACAGAAGTAATTTGCAAAGTCAGTACCTAGGTAGGTATAGTAAATTGTCATGTATGAAGAGTAAAATAACCGTCCTTTGTCACATACAGCTAAAGAGTCAAGTAGTTAATTTCTGTTCCGAAAGCGTAGGCAAGGCCAATCCTTCATTTCGACTGTTATGGTGGCAAGCTTATTGCCATAATTCTAGGTACCTACCTACCGCACTATAACTAAGTTTTTCATCATAACTAAATCGGAAGACCTAACTAATTGCGTTGCGAGAGAACCGGGAGCCCTTGCTCTGTAGTCGCGCTGACTACGTAACCAACGGATTATTAACTCGTCGAGTACCGGTTTTGTAGACACAATTATAGAACATAGGTTGCGGTCACCAGTGACCGCTTGGTGTTTGACAGTCTAAGAGAATAAACATGATAATATTAGGTACATTCAGCCCTGTTATCAAATAATTGGCAATATGCCAATATGCCTAACTATTAGCTAGAAGGAAATTTCATAAGCAAGACAGTCGCTACCGTGATTGCATAGCTTTCGTAATTTTTGAGGAAGTTTGGAATCGTTTGGCCTTTTTCCAAATAGGCCAATGGCATCAATATTGCTTCCCAATTTGCTTAAACCTTACAAAACAATATTTTCCGTGTTATTATTTTCTATGCTAACTTATTGAATTATGTACATATGTAGCATGGGGATCACAGAGCAGAAATATACCTAAATAAGTTGACCTGAGGACTCCTCCTAATATCGGAATTGTCAAAGTAGGTGTGCAATCTGAGGCCTTCGTACGAGTTTGATTTATGCCTGCGCTCTGATTGGCCGGCTCGAATGAAGCAACCAATCAGAGCGCCGAACGCGTACTCGTTTCGAATACTTTAAACGTAAATTAAACTCGTACTAAGGCCTCTGGCATTAACTCGCGTTTGCGAAATTATCCGTAGCACATTAGCTAAGGCATCTATAGGTAACCGGGTTTATGAAACTGATAAAAATAGTATTTTTACGAACTGCATAAGTCTCACAGACCACAGAAAACAAACGTGGCGCCATTAATACATATTTATACTAACTAATACAAACTTTTATCTTCCTGCGGTTAATGCTCTATGTCACCGTGTCGAGTTCCCATCACAATAAAATTCAATGGTTGAATGCGGTTTGAGAACGTTCCAGAAAGTTCCAAATTATTTCTACAAACAAAAATGAACCTTATTGACGACTGCTTCAAGCTCATTCTTCTTTACTACAAAAACGCGTTTTACTTGGACGTAACGTAACGCACGTAATTTGATACTCTACCTTTAGAGAATAGGGTTCAATTTCAATTGTGTTTTGGAGAGATGCACAATGTGCATCGTGTTTCTAGGTAGAACACAATTTATTTTACAGCCCGCATATTATAAAGAAGCCCTTGGCCTTGAGCCCCCTTTTAACATGAAACTTTTGAATAATGCAGAATAGACCTTATTGGAGATACAAAAAAGAAACGTTTTACGATGAAAATATAATTATGCGCATGTCATTGTTTATAGTATCCCATTATCTTAACCGTTGTCGCGGAGAACCTAACGGGTAACCGGGGCTCCGGCTCGACGTGTAGGAGAAGGAACGGGGTGGTTTTTAGTCAGTAAGAGTCTGACACTCCCTCCCGCCTCACCCAGGCGGGAGCAGTCATTCGATGATTTTCCCCCCTTAAAAAAAAAAAAAAATTATCTTAACCGTTACTCGGATTTCTTATAAATATTAATAATTTTATTTTCTTTACTGACCTCATTTAAAATTACAACAATCCGGATTTTTATTTTTTTTAATGTTTTGGTTTTGTTATTTATTGTTTGTTCGTATTATTTTTCATAACATAACATCACGCCTTTTTATCCCCGAAGGGTTAGGCAGAGGTGCACATTACGGCACTTAATGCCACTGTACACTTTTCACTATTTATGTTATGAGTCCCATGTAATAGGGGGTGAGCCTATTGCCATATACCGGGCACAGTTCTAGACTACGTGCTAGTACTAAGTTTTTTTTTCTTTTTTAAACTGTCAAACACCAAGCGGTCACCGGTGACCGCACCCTATTGTTCTTTAATTGTGTCTACAAAACCGGTATTCGACGAGTTAAATCCCAGTAGTACATTGCTCGACCCGGGAATCGAACCCGAGATCCACCACTCGACCAACGAGGCAGTTAGTCAGTTTATTGTTCGTAATTTTGTTTTTTTCTTTTATTACCGAAGATTCAAGAAAAGATCATTGTGAACGGACGAGTCTATTTCAATTTGCGACAATTGGCCCCAGATTTTCAGGCATAAAGCAATCTTATGGCATTGCAAGCAATGGTATAACACAATACGTTTCAATTGAAAGAGCGCACACAATAATATTATTGAGTCAAATAATATTAATCGATAATACAAACGATAATATTAAAATGTTAGCCTTGTTTAATCGATACAAAAATTATAGGGTATAAATATTTCATGAATCCTTCAAACGGGGCACGATCCCGCATCGATCGTTACCGTTATGTATTCATGATCCGTAAGCAATAAATATGCAGTTGTATTTGATGCGACTGTGCTACGAAACATTATGATTTGATATAAATTAAAGACAGATAACTATTTTTCTTTTTTTGTAATTTGTAGAATTTGTTGCTATTTTATAACACTCGTTAAGTTTTGTGGCAAGGACACTCGAAATACCCATAAACCCATATAGATCCTATTAGGAATACGAGGTAGTCATTTTAAATCCGATTACGAAGTCTATGTCATGGACACAGATGTTCACAAGTTCGTTACTTATAAATCTTTGGTAATTTGTCAAATGTTCAGAATGTTATTGTTTTTTTTTCCTTCTAAGTTCCCCTGAACTTTATGTCTGCCTGTACCTTCTATTAAATAAGTCATTAATTTGTGTGTACAGCAATTTATGTTATTACGCACGTATGTATTCATAATGTAGGCTTTAAGAGAATCTACCAGTCTAGAATCAAAACTTAACTATTTCGCTTATTTAAGAGCAACTATAATTTAAAAGTATAATTGAATCGATCGATAAGGCAGTGTTAATGTGATTGTTTGAGAAATAACTCATAATAACTACCCATTTCTGCATTTAAGTGCAAGTCACACTCACAATTCGTCACAGCCTTCAATCATACGATAAAACTGTCGCCATGTGACGTCATCACTGTGATAATGTAGATTTACATGAAAATAAAGAAACGTACCATCGTAATAATTGAATCATTTGTAACAATTCAATACTCTTTCAAACATCCTAATGTTTGAGAGAGTACGAAAAGGTACGAGGTCGAAAAGTACGCACTTGTGGATGTTAGCATAGAATAAAAACTGGAAATGTTCTGTTATTCTAGTTCTATTCTAGTAAAATCGTGATACTTGTATGATTTTGCGATAGACTTAGAAGCCTTGTGCTCAACAATTACGCTTCCAAGCACTAACAAGACAAAAGTTGTCTTTGTATTCCGTTAAAAATGATTTTCGCTGTAGCTCTCTTTAACATACCTTAATAACCTTATCATTCCTGATAGATCTTTGCTGATGATACGACGTCTAATTGTTTTTTTTTTTCAATTTCAGGGATAACTCAAAACAGTAGTCACCAGCCAGTATTTCATCAGAGCTTGGAGCAGATCGAAATAATCAATTCTGCGGCGACCACCCCCATCAGTCTACTCGTCCAATCCCTCGTCAAACAACTATGTTCACTCTTGGAGAAAGACAACATCAGAGCCAACCAACTGTACAACACAATATGCGAAAAGTTACACAGCATGAACCTCATAGATGACTCCTATGCCATGGGAGAATTTGAAGCAATGAGGAGCCAGTACCAACGTGCCTTATACCAACTCGTCGCTGTCGCCAGTGGCTCCGAAATCCCCATCACTCTCCCAGCAACATGGCCCATAGTCCAACCATCAGGCCTCGAGTGGTCCAGATACCATCGCGAATTCGAAGAACTGTTCTTCATAGCTGGTGGGGGCTTCGGAAGCGTTTTCAAAGCTAAACATAGACTGGATGGTGTCGAATATGCTGTCAAAAAGGTCTATATAAAATCATCTGATGTTGATTCCATTATGACACATTTGGCAGAAGTAAAAACTATCGCCAGTCTCAATCACCCCAACATAGTGAATTATAAAGCGGCTTGGCTGGAACCAATGATAGAATCCACTGTGAAGAAGAAGCGAAAATTCAAAATGGACACAGACAGCGAAGATTTTAGTATTAACTCAAACTTAATATCATCTGCTCATCCAAACATAATAACATCTTTCAAAACGCACAACTCTAAAGAGCTGATTAACCATGAAAGTTTGTCTGACTTTGTCATTTCATTCCAAAACTCTAACAGTTATACAAGTTCTAAAGAAGACCTGGAAGAGTCTGAGTTTATATCGGATGAAGAGACCCCATCGCCACAAGATGACAATGCCGTATGTAACTTATTCTCGAGCAAGGAGTTCGAGAACTGCTCTCGAGTGAACCTAAAATGGGCGACTTTGTACATTCAGATGACATTCTGCCAACAGACGCTAAAACAGTGGTTAGATGATAGAAACCAGCATATGACTGCCAGTAGGAAAGGGTCTGTGGATATAACTCTGCATCACTGCGATTCATCGGAGTCTGCGTGCCTTGAATCTCACGATATGACTTATCCAGTGGCCTGGACGCATATTGATGTTCTGATAGACATGTTCACGCAGTTGGTGAAAGGATTGCACTACATACATTCTAGAGGAATCATCCATCATGATATAAAGCCTAGTAATGTGTTTGTGGCTCAGAGTGAGGGTGGTGTGACCGTCCAGCTGGGTGACTTTGGTTTGGCCTGTCCATTACAACAGTCTCACAGCGGTTTGGCTTTGGGAACTCATTTGTACGCCGCGCCGGAGCAGTTAGACGGGCAGTGTAATCCTAAGGTGAGCATCAGACTTAATATTTCTTTAGTCTATAGTCTTTAAAAAAATATTTCCTCTTAGTAATGGAAAGCATTTTAACTGACTTCAGTATTTATATGACCTTTCAAAAGGGAGGACAAACACTGAGTACAATACCAGACTTCAAGCTATTACTGAGAATACTTAATTATAATAATTTTACTTTTTCATTACAGAGCGACATGTACAGCCTGGGTATCATTCTCTTGGAGATGGTGGAGCCCTTCAGCACAGACATGGAGCGCGTGAAGACCATCACAGACCTTCGGAAAGGTCAGATACCAGCTCATTTGACCGCCAACTATCCCAAGATAGCACATATTATAGGCAAACTGGTCCAAAGGAGACCAGCAAAAAGACTTGATACTGCCCAACTATTGGAAGAACTGAAGAATTTAGCTGAAAATAAGGATGATACTATTAAGAATTTAAGAGAAGAATTAGCGGCAAAAGACGATGAGATTGCCCAGTTGAAACGAATGCTGGCCAAGTTCAATTATAAGTCTTGAAGGCCATGTGGATACCATTGTTCATAAATGTCATTACAAATTGTGAAAAAAATAGTCAAAAAATAAACATAAAAAAATGGCAAAATGTAATATTTTTTAAACGTGATCTGATTAATTAGTATTTTAAAGAAATACTTCTTTGATTATAATCGAAGAAACCCACACGTATTCACTGCCTTAAACCATAATGGGGGTAGAGGTATTATGGTGTTTCGCTTTGCGCCGCCAGAGGCGCTAGTATAGTAGTAGTCATATTAACATATGACGTTTGCATAATAAAATATTTGCTAATTGAGAGTTTTCTCAAAAAACTTTAACTTTTATTTAACAAATCATTGTTCTTTAACGTTGTTAAGTACCATAATAACTTATTATCATCTGTAGTGTTATTGGATTGGTGCAATGATACGGCTTAGTTTCTTGAAATCAAAGGAGATCATTTTTTAGGCCTTTTCTGTAAGTAGTGAGTAAAAAATATCTACCTACCATTATTTTGCGTTTTCTAGCACTTTTAGAAATCAATAAATGTATGAAAATTATTAATCTTCGAACTGGTATAACTTCTTCATCTTGGATCCCACAACTTTTACGCCATATTAACTGTTGCTTCAAATGGCTATTTCTAACGATGCGTACCTTTTTTTTCGTTGGTTAGCACTTTCAGAAAAGACCCAAAAATCTATTGAGCCAAAATGATCACCTTTTGTGTATTAATCAGCAGCATTGTTAACTTTGGTTTGAGGATAATGACGCCGTTATATTTTTGTCAACATTTTTGAAGAATCGCCCAATTACTGATTGGACTATTAAGACTTTAGCTGACTAGCGCCATCTCGGGAAGGCGTTAACATTTTTGTAATGTCATACTTGTCAAATTATGATTTGCTTTTGATTTCAATATACTCGTATTTTTAGGTATTGGTATTTTAGTCGTTATTTTAAATAAATAATCATTAGTAAATCACCCGGGCAATTGAAAAGCGATACTTTCGAAGTTCTTGGTAACGAACATGTTTTTGCCCAGTGTTCGTATCTTTGATTTTTGAAAAATTCGAGATTTTGGATAGTGGTCAGTGTGCATGCGTATTGGATATGTAATTGGTTGTATTGGACTATGTAAAAGTGTACTTAAAATCAGTGATTTTGGTGTGTATGTGTGTGTTCTATTTAAACAATAATATAGTGTTATGGATTGACAAAATTTTAGTTTTATTTTTTTTCCTCAGCGGTAGAACAAACTTTAGAGTTTTATAAGGTCAAAATTAAATTATTATTGCGAAATCTAGGTATCCCTAACAATAAATAATAATCATTTGAGGAACAATGTTGAAATTATGTCAGTAGTGAAATTAAATTTCTAGAAGATAAAGATCCAATTAATTAATTAAAAAACTTTATTTACAAATTCTAACACGCATATATAAATTATTACCTTAATCTAACGTTATTTACAGTCTTAAAATTATATTATATTTATATGTCGCTGTCGTGCGTATCTTGGCGTGGTCGGTCGACGACTGACGTGTGCGCTAAGCTTCATTGAAGCTAATTGGTGGGGGGTGCGCCGGCGCACGCTACAGAACCGCGTCGACTGCGTGGATCACGCCATTCGTTGCAGGGATGTTATGCGTTATTACTTGCGCGTTATTCACTTTGATGCGACCTGAAAAAATGGGAAAGCGTTATTAATCAATCTCATCATCATCGTTTTCTATAACGTCACGCCTTTTATATCTGAAATGATAGGCAGAGATGACCAAATAACTGAAGTTCTTATACAAATTGATTGCATTTATACGAACTTTGTATTATAAATTCAATCAACAATGAACATGTACCTAACTCTGTCACATATTCACCTATTTAAAAAAAGTAACCCAACAGTTAACTACAGAAAACAATTTAAGCAAAATACCAAATAATAAGAAGGTTCAACTTACCAGCATTCTTCTGCAACGTCAATGGCTTAGCGTCCTCCATGGAGTTTCGTAGCTGGTAGTACCTCATGCCAGCACTGTACAGCGTGCCTGGCAACACATGTCTGGCCACCAGTGCTCTGGATCCGGCCTTCTCCGCGTATCGCGCGAGGTCCGCGGGCGGTAGGCGAGCGAATGCCGCGTCAGTTGGCGCGAATACTGTGTAGGTTTTGCTTTCTGGAAGAAGAAAATTCTTTTAATTATGATTCATGTACTTTGGTCTTTATTTCCTATTGAATGCTCTTTGATTTATGTGCGAAGAAATAGAAAGGAAATTATGATTTTAGATAGCCTATTAATTAGCTTAGTTTTCAATTCGAAATTCTTGCTAGTTTAGACCTGTTCTAAATCGATTACTATTAGTGAATATTTGGCTCTCTACTATTTCAGGGAATAAAAAAGACTTGTGTGAAAAAACAATATCGTTCCGTCATAGTTTTATAGGTCCCAAATCTTATTCGCCACAAAATTTGTCAATTAACAAACCTGCAAGAGTCTCCGCGAAGCCGCTAGCGTGTATAGCCTTCAAGAAGGTAGTGAACCGGCGGTCTCTGTCAGCTTGCAACGTCTGCACGAGGTCGCCCACTGGTAGCGGGAACATTACTCGGTCCACTGCATGAGCTATGCCCTAGAAAAAAGATAAGTTCAAAAAATTAATTTTACTGCAAGCTAAATTGCACTTTGTTGCTCAAGTATTCTCTACCTGTCGACCTTTGATTGTGAATAGTGACAGTAATGTAATTGTGTAAACATTTTAAGTGCATTGAAAAATTTAGTTTAATTACCTGAGGTATATGAATATCCTTCTTGTCATCAAGTACCCTGGCTCCGTTGATGGTGGTGACGCGGACCTCGTTCCATTCCACATCATGCATGTCATATTGGTTCACCCTGAGTTGTGTGCCAGCAAGGGAGACGCCTGTCATCTCATCCTGGAGGGAGCCGATGTCGAAGGCACCAGGGATCACGTGGTGAAGGAGTAGCTGGAAGTTTCGAGGTAAGTTTTTTAGTTAATTTAATGGGATATTTAAGCTGTCTGTTTTGTTACGAACTTAAGTAAGGTACTGTAAACTTATAATGCCAGATTAAATTAATATGAGGTAATCAATGGTGACAAAGATCTTGAATATTCGCTACATTTTGTGAAGACAAGAATCTTGAAAACCTAAAAATGTCATTGTGTTCCTAATAAACTTAACTTTTGGTGTAAATACATTTTGTACTTACTCCGCTAAGCAGTCTAGGGTTGTCACGGAACTTCTCCTCAGCCTTGTCTGGACCTCCGAGTTGGACGAGCAGAGTTCTAAACGCTTTGTCAGTGGGCACGAAAATGGTATATGGACCCGTTTCGTTGAGGATCGTGTCTAAACCTGACTGGCGCAAGTACTTCGCTGTTGCAAATAGACCATTCTCTTTAAGAATATCTACTAGACCCGGGTTAGCTCCTGAAGACGATTGTCTCGCCACGTTAGCTGTGCTACTGATAGTCGGAGCAATCGTACTAGAACCAATCACTACGAGGTCTTTCTCCTGGGAACGGAATGGAGTAGTACTGATCGTTGAGAGGGTCGAGCTAGGATAAGTGATTCTAGGCGATTGGTTGATGCTGTTCCTACTGGACGTGAAGTCGAAGGCAGGGGTACTGGACTTCGTGTTGTATCGCTCTGTACTTGACACGGTCACGGTAGACGGGAAGTGTGTCTGAGTTTGTGCTGTGCTTCTAGAAGCCTGAAAGTGTGGCGTCGGTGTAGTGTGGGAGACGGGGATCGTATGGCCTGTGGATCCATGGTTGGAGGTACTGACGAAGGTCGAGTAACTTGATGGATGGTGAGAAGATGCTGCCACGTAGTCTGTTGTTTCAGTGATCGGACTGGCAGTGGTTGAACTGAAGATCGAGTTGGAAATCTTTGTCTGTCCAGGCAGTTGAATTTCACCATTCTTAATCTTTTTCAAAATGTTCTCCACTTCAGGACCTTCCTCGGTTTGTTGTCCGTTTGCTTTGACTCCCTTGATTTTGAAGGATCCGTCTTCTTGTTCTTCTAAGAAAACGAAAGTAACTTTCTTTTTGTTCTGTAATTCACTAGGTGCTTTAACTTCTTCAAGTTTACCATTTTCTGCTTGTTTGATCAGTTCGAAGTTAGCACCGGGTGGTAAGATACCTTTCGTCAGATCTTCAATTGAAACTCTACTCTCTTTTTGTGGTTCAGCTTGAGCAGCGGCCATGATTTGTGCCAAGTTAGAACTGTCAGCAGTTATCGCACCTTTGGGAATCAGGTTAGGGTTTGTTGTTCTAATTACTTCGTACTTCTGTCCATTTAGTGATATCTCTCGGGATGAGAAGTTCTTTTCGGAAAAGTCTGCTGGGTTTTCAGCAAGAGCTACTTTAAGTTGCTTCAAAATATCTGGCTTCTTCAATAGCTCGGCACTCTTCGCTCTCAAGCTGTCGTCGAATCCCTTAGTTTCGCTTTCTTCTAAGAGATTCTTGATTTCGTTGTACAGTTTCTGCTTGTTTCTGTCCTGCGGAGGGTTCCTGGTTTTTGGTTTAGGACGAGGTCTGTACCTGGGTGTCGGAGGTGGGGGCGGGGGCGGGGTGGTTGTCGTTGTTGTCGTAGTTGTGGTAGTGGTGGTTGTAGGGTGTTCTCTTTCGTATAGTTCTACAGCTTTTTTGAACAAATCAGTCTCATGGGGCAGAATCGGTCGTCGCCTTTCATTGTTCCTGTTGAAATACTCTTCGTAATTTTCTGTCGTTGAGTAAATTGGAACTGATTTGGTCGCCTGTTTCTTTACGAATTCTTCGTGCAACTTCTCTACTTTCTCTTGTTGCTTCTGTTGCTGTTTCTGCACAAACTCCTGGTGTTTCTGAATAATTCTCGCCCTTTCCTGCAACTCCTTCAATTTCTCCAAATTCTCTTTGGACTGTTGTTCTAGAATGTCTTGTATTTGGGATGCCTGTCCATTAGAGAATATGGGTTGTTGGCCAAGAGTCGGCTGGAAGGGGAGCTGTGCGTTTTGATTCTGGTTAAAGTTCTGTGGAGCTAGGTTCGGTGCGGGTTGAATAGTTATGGGGTTCGGCTGGCTGAAGATGGGTTGGCTGATGGGCTGGTTGTGTGCCGGTGAGATGGTGGGTAAGAAAGCTTGCTGTGTTGGTCTTTGTTGGTTGATGTTGACGGTTGCGGGGATACTTGGCTGGAAGGTGGGGTTTTGCTGCAGATGTCCATTCTGGTAGGTTGGGATCGTGGGAATGGGCTGTTGCAAAATGTTCTGAGTTTGTGGAGGGATCGGTC
This sequence comes from Spodoptera picta, assembly GCA_038387885.1. Lineage (NCBI taxonomy): Eukaryota > Metazoa > Arthropoda > Insecta > Lepidoptera > Noctuidae > Spodoptera > Spodoptera picta. The sequence goes on from JAZHFQ010000271.1 coordinate 647,197, forward strand.
TCAAGTTTTGTTGTTGTTGGAAGTTGTTCTGTAGTAGCGGGGGGTTGCTGGCCTGGGGGTTGAATTGGAAGTTGTTGTTTGGTAGGGGCAAGTTGTTGGAGATACTTGGGATGTGGTTGTTGAACTGCGGCACGTAAGACGGTTGCTGCGGTTGCTGGGGAAGCTGCTGAGGTTGTTGCTGGGGAAATATGGATTGTTGGAACTGCACTGTGGGTGGGGGGTTCGTGATTATTCCCTGTTGTTGCTGGAAGCCTTGTAACGGTGAATTTAGGCCGAATCTCGTTTGGTGCTCGGTAAACCCGGGATGCGGTAGCGAGGCCTGTCTTCGTCTATCGAAGTCATTCTCTACCTGGAAATAAAGAAATAGAAATTTTTAAAATAGACGTATCTTATAACAAGTCATTGTTGTAAATAGCAGAATAACTTCGCTATTTATGAGAAAAGATAGTGTACACCGTATATCTTACTAACTGGTTTAAAAGTTTTCTTTAATATAATAATCATACGAATAGTCTATATAGTTTATAATTAAATTCACACAATGAGGAAGTCACAAAATACGGAAAAGGCAGTCGACAATTTTATACCAAAAATAAAAATTCATTAAATTGTCTATGGGTATTGAGTAAATACAATGATAATTGACATTACATCACGGAAATAAAGAGACGGAAGTGACATTACGAAATAATCAATTTCGTATTTGTTTTAGCGCGTTCTCAAATAGAAAGTCTAAACACATACAGACCTAGATAGGCATAGTTATTATAATAATGACAATTGTTACGTTAAAGTAAAGATAAAATCAAATATCACACTTCCTATTTCAATAAATGACCAGCAAAACCTCTGTGATTATGAAATTGCAGGTTTGATTATCAGCTTATTTATAGGTAGGTAAGTTCATTATTATAGGATATGCCAAACACTGAACTTAGTTCTAGACTCCAAATTAAAATCATATGGCATCAGCAGAATTAAAGAACTAAGTAACATTTTATCCCTTTAGGAATTTATTTTCAAGGATTAGTAAAAATTAAAATTCCCTCAAATTTGGCCGCGGCTTCTGACAATGCAGTAGCACATAAATAAGGAAGTTTTGAAAATTCTTTACATAATTCTGTTCAACGCAAATATTTGTTTAATTACGAAACACAGAAAGCTGTCAAAATCAAATAATACTAAAGTCGAACTTTGCTTGCCATGCAAACTTAGATACAAAAGCAACGGTCCACCATTTAAATTGCAAAAGTGGTGTGAATACTTGCATAAATTATATCATATTGTATGCAAGCTATGCAAGTGGTTTCAAAATAGAATAGCTAAGATAAAGCACCCGGTAAACGGGTGAAGTCGTGTGAAATTTATTACGTAACTCATTGTAAAGTGTAAGGTAAATTCTCGTCTGCGTTCAGGATGTTGCCAGATGTGAAATATGACTAATTGTCTGTTGAAAGATTTGAACGTGCATGCTCGTTTTCCTTCTGATGTGAATATTGCGAAAGATTATGAATCAGAATAGCAGATATTCTAGATTCGGTTTCCATATTATTTAAATTGTAATACATATCATGTATAATATCTGCATAGATTTTCCGTGTTCATGTCGAATCCTATTTTCGGCTACATCAACATTAATTTTATTGCAATTGGTTTTCTGTTATCCAAACAGATTCTACCACAAGATGTTGTGTTTCAATTTAATTCAAAAATAATGAAGGTACTTATTTGTGTCAGCGTTATCGTTTGTAAAGAAATTTAGATTTAAGATTTTTAAACAAACAATAAACGGTTAACGAGTTACTGATTGAAACAAATGTTTAATTAAATAACGTGCAACATTATAGTCAAATAATAATAAATTATATAGCAAAGCGTGCCATTCATGCTCAATTAATTTCGGTGTGCTTCCAAACAATAGCGTCGTTAAACTAGGTACACGTACTTAAATACTTTCATACAACAGTGTGTTTAAACTAATATTTAGTATCTAGAAGATGGCTAAATGACGCGTTACCTCGCAAATACAGAGAGTGCGCAAGAATGCACTTTCATGTGGCTGATGCGTCACGGATAGGCGCATCTAGTGTAAGATGCGACGCAATCTGTGATGTCTGTTGTCTATTACATTTGAAATAAAAGAAACTTTTTGAGCGGGAAGACATAAGAGTCGTGTTCAGTTAACCACAGACTGCATTACAGTTTTTTTAAATACATAAACATGTTGCGTTATGGGAAGCCTATCAATTACCTACCAGTTCTACACGATTAGGGCATTTTTTCTTGTAAGGGGCATTGAGGGCATTGTGACCTCGTCATGACTTGGTGGCCAGCTACGGCGCATATCACAATTATCCCGATTTCACTAAAACTAACAGACAAACCTAAAATAATCCCATACGATGCATTTACATAATCTCCAGCTTACAGCTAAAGTTTCCATCACCACCATTAATATGAATATTAAAAAGCGTTTAAGGAAAGTAGCGTCTCTTGTCTGTTCAGTAAACAATCTGATGGTAACGAAGCGGAGAAAATGATTATACAATAGTTGAATAATGCATGCTAATGATCTAACTCGAGTGTCAACAAACTTTGCGTCAAAATATGGCTCTATGAAGATCGAGCCTTGTCGTAGGTCAGCTCTTTGTGGTGAGCTAAAATACGATAGGTCCCATTATGAGAAAATTTGTAGTGTGGAACATGTGTGGAACAGTCTAAAAAAAGTAACTTTAGACTACCATTGCCTTACGAACACACTCACACAACAATTAGTTACATAACATGAGACGATTTGTTATAAATAAAACCAACTTCTTAATTTATTAATATTAAAATAATGAGTACGTAATAACTAGATCATTCTAGTCTAGTCTATAAATCTCAGCGACAGATCGTTCACCTGCGCAGACGCATGCAGGTGTGAACGAGATGCTATGACGTCACGCCCCGGTGAAATTACAGACGCTACTGTTCCTACGAGATTGCATACGTAATTTTGTAATTATTTATTTTTGTATTAAGTGTCATTGCAATTAATCTTATTGGGGTCAATTGTTTTATTAGAGATGCTGATGCTGATAGTCGACCTTGTAAAAACCATTATATCATTTCTTTTTAAACTTAAAATAAATACAGCTATTCGATTGTCGGATGTACTCCTCTGCCGAGGTTTTCCCAGAAGGCTACAATATGGGGTTCTTCAAGAAGGGAGTAAATAGGATTTTTAAGGGTTGGCAAAGCGCATGTAATGCCCCCAGTGTTGCAAGCGTTCATAGACCACGGTAACCGCTTACCATCAGATGGGCCGTGTGCCTGCCTGCCACTATGTATATAAAAAAAATATTTCCGACTATTTTTTTAATAATCAATCATTGTTAATATATGCAAGAGAGATAATTACTAACCTTCTACTTTTTCAAAGTCGTTTAAAAACCCATTGTTAATTTCTGATTGTCATTCTTGATTTTATTATAAGAACAATCTGTTTGGGCTACAAAGTTAGACATTGTCTTATTGTTATTTAACGGATACGTAGAATACCTGTTGGCTGTTTATAGTGTCCATGCGACATTCATCTATTATGATACTGACAATGCAATAATCTTGTTTAAAACAACTTAAGAAAAACAGCATTGTCGTCGGCGCGAGCGCAGTGATTGAGCGATTCACTGCTACGTAATATGCTGCAGCCTGAACAATAGGTACTCAGTAAATGTCTCAGGGAAAAGCTATAGGTATCAAAAACAGAGCTTATTGGCTAATTGTAAGTAGCTAGCGAGAATCATAATAATTCCTATCCTAGATGATCCTTAGGTAGGTACTTAAATGAATAAATAAGACAATCATCTTATTTATTGGGTGATTTTAAATAGAGGTTAAACCTGATTAGGTTTTACCTTCATAACAGAGCTTATTGACTAATTGTAAGTAGCTAGCGAGAATCATAATAATTCCTATCCTAGATGATCCTTAGGTAGGTACTTAAATGAATAAATAAGACAATCGTCTTATTTATTGGGATTTTAAATAGAGGTTAAACCTAATTAGGTTTAACCTCTATTTAAAATCACCCAAACAGCATAATAATAATAATTTGTATTCTACCGTGTGGAATAGTGTTGTGACTAAGATCAACATTCGTTATTACGCAGACTCCATTACACTTTCGACCATCAATTACGTCTAATGAACAGCAACAGACATTTATTAGATCTGTCAACTTCGTCTTATCAAACGTTAACTGTTGACAGTTCTGTATTGAAAACAGAATATTACGTCGTTGTAAAAGTTATTTTGATATTTATCTTTTGAATGACTTAAATAAACCTAATGAGTATCTTGAAGAGACACACATAGGTACCTATGTCAAACGTTTTACACTGACCTTAAAACTGACAAAATTAAATTGGCTTCGGATAGCTTGTCTTAGATTAAGATTATGGTCATGTTAAGTTATTTAACAAGTCAAGTCATGGCACTTTAATGGCTCAACAAAAGAAGAAAATATCATTACGACACACTTATTTTAGATAAACTTTAATATAAGAGCTTCTAGTGAAATTATAACTGTATTAAACAATTATTTCTCTTTTATAATAAAGCAATAATGATATTATTTTCCTTGTCATCGTTGATTTTAAAACCAAAGACTCACATAATTTCTTCGAAAAGTCAAAGAAAGTTTGATATTCTGCCACAACTGTCACTTAAGTCAAATCGAACGTGTTTAATTTGAAATTCCGTGGTGGCACTAAAATAAATCTAGACAGTTGTGTGCTAGTGTGGAATTGCATTAGTAAATCCAGTCAAGAAAGTCAACTTTCATCGTTTTGTGGAAACTACGAATGGGACATCATTGTTATTCACATTGCGTACAGTAAGTACTTGAAGACTTGATGACTGATGATGATGCACTTGTCATAACAAAGTTTACTGAAGCATTTGTTTAGACAGACTACATTCCAGTAACGTTTTTCTTTAAAGATCGTCACTTAGGCAATTCCAGTAGGTAAGTACTCCGTTAGTTTTTCTAAAAACTTAATTTCTCACACTAAATTCTTAGTTATTTCTTTGATCAGTTGCGGTGACATCCGCAGAAACAGCCTCGCACTTGTCCAGAATTTATGACATAAATTCGGAACAACCTATTCAATACCATTAAGTAACAAAACTACGTAAGTACCTAGCAGATATTAGATTCACTATTCGCTAGTTATATTATGTCTAAACGCTCAGAAGTGTGCGAAGACAACAATGCTTTATGATCATAATTCATAACGAACAATCTTCAATAAAACGTAGTAAACACGATTGTGTTCGTTTCTAGTATTTCCAATCGTGCACTTGACTTTCGAAGAATTTGTCATTCACGAAAACGTTTAGTAAAGACACATTTTTAATGAGACAAAGTCGAAATTTTGACAGGACACGACCATGAATAATAAATTGTCTGTGATTATTTATCTGTGGTCCTACTTATGGCGGTAAGAGTGAGTCGTGAGTTTCATAAAATGGAGATTATTTTGCAAGTCGTGAAAAGATGTTTGTGTTTAAAATCTGTTTTAATTGCAACATGTTGCTTAATCTATTTAGTTTAAACACGATCTAACTAGCGTTAGTTGCTTTTTCTAAAGCAAAAATTAATTAAAATATCATAAATTATATTTGTGCAATAAATATTATGACACGCTTATCAGCTGTAGATTTTTTTAAATCTTCTTATTAATGATACAGGCTAGATTATTAAAAAATAAATCAACTAGATACTTAACATAGTTAAGTTTGTATAAAGCCGTATAAACAGTGCTAATCGATGTATTTACAGAATATTGCTGTGTAACAGTTACCCAATTTTCTCGATCCAATTTTCAAGCGGCACACGACAACAACTATTCTTCCTATAACGTCAACTATTAAAAAACAACTAAGTATGTTACACGCGACTACATAATTTGTGTAATTACGCAGAATGTCGGCGACCTAACACAATAGTACGAAACAGAAAGCTCCGTGGAACTTGTTTACAGTGAAAGTAACGATCAACGTGAGATATTCGTGACTATTAATACGAATATTTGCGAAACTAATCGAAGAATAATAAAATAAAGACAGAAAATAACGCAATGCTTAATTAATTTGAGATAAACAATAAAATGTTGAAAAAAAGTATCGACTGATCATAAACAGACGAGATCATAACGAAATCATAAATCAACAAATCTCGTGCATCACACACACATTAATTACAACATAAAGTACAGTAATAACTTTAAAAATGAAGATTAATTAGAATCATTGCGATAAAACGAGAATTATTTTCAAGAAATCGAAATTCTGTGTGAACGACCATGTGATTGATGTTACATCACCATCAACGCTTAAAAGGATGAACACGTTTGTAATTGGAATTCGTAATTCGATTAGTAAAATTCGTTTATGGTAAATATAATGCAAATGGCGGCCGCGATGCACATCGAGTTGAAAATTGCGTAAATTGAGAGATCGCAGATTTGCAACGATAGTATCAGAGTACACCCCCATTCCAACACATTACGCAAACGTTCGCACTATTCCTGTCGTAACTGTTAACACATTTCCTTCGGTTTCTCTCATTAAATTAATCATCTTCTAAGAAGTTGCCTATATTCTACATAGATAAGTAAATGCATTACAAAACTCATAAAAGAGAAATACAAGTACATACTAATATTTTTAATTAAAGAGGTTTAAAAATTTGCGTGCTTTATTTATTAAGCAAAATATGATGATCTATTATATTGTAACTACAACATCTTTGTATACCATGTATGTTTATCAAATAAATAAATGTCTTTATCTTTAAAAAAACTGTAACTCATTTATCACAAAAATAATCTGTTTTGGAAAACCCTTTTTTAATTACACGTTGTACTTACCTATATGAATAAAAACCAAATTCATAATAAATTGGCGTGGGAACTTCCGAATTTAAGTGTAACAAGGCCATTCTCATGTAGAAAACAATATCATAGAAAAAATAGAAACAAGGGATACATAAATATAATTGTGAAATATTTTGTTTTTTTTAAACGGAGGCTGTACAATCGCTTCCTTTGCCGTTACAAAAGCTGTGGTTTTAAAACTATACTACATTGCAAAATGGCGACGTTATCGATCTTTCGTTCGATAATGTCGTATTGTAATAGATTTCTGTAATTGTGTAAGTTTTAGTTGATTTAAGTCGTTGTACAAATTTTTAATTAAAATTGAAAGTAAGTATTTTGTTATTTTCGTAATTAAAGATTTCGTTGAGACAGAAGGTAAGATATTTCATAAATATAACTCAATAGACAAATTTTATTTTTATCTACTACCTATGGAGTGAGTGAGCAGTGAGCAGTGAGGATCAGATGATAACAGATGAGTGAAAAAACTATATCTTTACTACTAGCAGGTGGGTGATTCTCCAAAAACAAAACTGAAAAATTAACGGCGTCATTATCCTTAGGCCACAGTTAACAATTCTGCTGATTAAAATACAAAGTTTAGTTTCAAAAAATTGAGCCACTGCTCTCACCCAATGCAATAAAATACAGAAGCTAATAGTTACTGCGACGCTTAACAACGCGGGAAGATAATGATTTGTTAAATAAAAGTTAAAGTTTTTTGAAGAAACACCCAGGTACCTGTTAACAAAGAAGGCAAAATCATATGAGTTATAAATTGATGATAAACCGAACATTGACAGGCACTTCTTACTCAACAAACTCTTAAATTATGAGTTATATGGTTTCTTACGACTTACATAAGTACCCTAAGAGGCCATTGCATCTTAAATCGCTGTCAATCTCAGAATACCATAGTAATAATAAACTGGCATCATAGTGGTGCGTCTGCGCAGGTTGGAGTGAAAGTAGTGGTCGTCTGTCAAACACGCGAGATTCACGCTTGACTGTAATTAGGCTATTAATTATCATATACACAACTTAATGCTTATTAAGGAAAGGTAAATATAGATATCCGGTTACGTAGGCACCAATAATAAAGTTAAATACTTACTTATCCGTTATCCTTAAGTTTTTTTTTACATCTTTATTTACGTAAATATAAATAAATGTATTGGGGTTTTTATCCATTAAGGATATGCCAACCCCATCGTACCTTATTCTAAAGTGAGCACATGACTTAAATTAGTTTCACATTAAGTGTTTATGTACCTTAAAAGTTAAAAGCCCAATTCCCCAGGTCCTCGAATCCTCAACAATCACAACTTATGGCGCCTCTGGTGTTTTGGATGTCCATGGGCGGTGCCGATTGCTTACCATCAGGTGATCCGTCTACTTGACTTATCCCATTAAACGTAAGAAGTGTAAGTGGTATAAATTATCGGTAAAAGGTTTAATTAAAGACTAATGCAAATTAATGAACATTGTTGTTGGTCTAAGACAAAATGCAGTGAGCCGGCTCGAAGGACATGAGAAGGAACGGGGTGGTTTTTAGTCAGTAAGAATCTGACTCTCCCTTACTCCTCACCCAGGCGGGAGAAGTCATTCGATGATTTTTCCCCTTTTAAAAAAAATGCAGTAATTTAGAACTGTAGAGGTGAAATATAAATTACCCAACTCCTAAAGAAAAACAAATCAAATCACTAAACAAGTCAATACATTTTCAAGACACGTAATTTCTTCAAAACTTCTTATTAAAACCACATAGTTTAGCCATTCGCATCCAAATTGACCCTACGCGGCCATAAAACAGCCAAATGGCCCAAAAAGAGGACAATGACTATCATAGACGTACGATAAAGGCACAATTTGGCTCATTTGTTCTAAGTACCATCTATAATGTACGTAATTCTACTTTCTATCAGTCACAATCACATTGCATCAGCCTTCATTGTTTAAGTTCAAGGCATTTGAATATTCATTGCCTTTACAATTCATTATGATTTACGTTGATTTTATCTTAATTTGTTTTAAGTAAGTGGTAATTATTACGTTGGTTGCCATCGTAGTTTCCGTAGTGACGTGTTTGGTGATCTTACCTAGGTCAGTTATAAGCTTTGTGTATACCTTTCTTATACTCCTTATACTATTATACAATAAAGCGGCAAAGTTTGTTTTTTGTTTGTTTCTTTGAACGCGCTAATCTCCGTAACGCATTTATCGAGGATGGCTATAGGCTATAAAACATCACGCTACCACCAATAGGAGCTGAGCAGAGCGTGTGAAACCGCGTGGAAGTAGCTAGTAAGTAATACACATCGATCACATAAGTTTTTCAGTGGTTCAGTAGAACCGATTTCCTCCTAAAGCAAATAGTCTAAAGAAAGTTTGAGAAAGATTGAAATATTCTCCTAAAATGTATTGTTAGAGCTACAGTTCTATTTGTCAAGGGAGCGTTGTCCACTGCTAAACATAGGCTTCCCCAATCTTTCCTCAAAAGGGTTTGTTAACTTTTCTTTCACAATCATTAATAACCTATTTCAACACACAAAGATCGTCACTAAAGCACAACCCAAAATGAACTCTGATTCACAGACAAAATTTTCAAAATCACGATGTGTTGTTTGCTAAAAATAGTGCTTAAAGTTAAAACGTAAAGTTAGGCGTGTCAGCGGTTACATCATGTGTTGCACAAACTGCTTTAGTGATAGAGAGAAAGGCATTGGGTCCTCTTACAACTAACTGGTAATGTATTACAGAGCACGTATCAGATGACTGAGGTACTCGTCAAGCATCACTACGTGGGTAATATTATGTCTACTTGTATGTAAATTACACTTGTGTGATAATATGATGTCGAGGTGTTACGAATTTTTCGCGTTTCCCTTTCGTTGGCATGGTGATGTTAGTAGTTTCCTTGGTAGTTACAAATCATTAAAATATAGGTATGTATCTAGTAGGTATCTATCCCTCATATTACTTCTCTTGACCGTGTTGAGCATCTTGAGAACTCCACAAAATTGAAGTCTTGTTTTTTTTGTGATCGTTTTGTTTTGTCGATATAAGAATGGCTGAAAAATTCACGGAAAAAAGCGTTAGTGCGAAGTCGTAACTGACCAACCTATTAAAAAATAAAACAACTGCTAGTTCTTAGTACGGTATTTTAACAGTATTCATAATATTACAATGATATTTTATAAATTAACTGGCGAGAAGTTTCGTAAACATAACAGAATCTTCAGTTACTGCAAAGAAAATACAACACAACACGGTTGCTGTACAAAGTATACAAACGTGTCAATTTCACATAAGCTGATACACTGGAGCGTAATATAGTTAACAAAAACGTATGATGTCTCGTCTCAATCTCTTCTGGAACTGTCAAATATGGTTTTAAGATGGATGCGGTCATTATCACGTGATGTACTAATGTTTGAATTCCATGTTATGCATTGATTTAGCTTTTGGTACACGTAATCTTGGCAAATGAAGATTTGTTATGCGAAAGTGATGTGTTTTGTTTGTTAACTTAAGTACTTAATAGTTGTTAAAATAACAGTTGTTTTTGGGAACTAATGATATGTTATATAAGTGTGGGAGAGCCATGCTTCGGCACGAATGGGCCGGCTCGACCGGAGTGATACCAAGGCCTCACAGAAAACCGACGTGAAGCAACGCTTGCGTTTTGTTTCGTCGTGTGAGTGAGGTTACTAGAGGCCTAATTACCCTCCCCTTCCCCAATCTCTTCAATTCCTGAATCCCCAGCGATCCTCAAACCTAATCCCCAAAAGGCCGGTAATGCACTTGTAACGCCTCTGGTGTTCCAGGTGTCCATGGGCAACGCCGATTGCACAGCATCAGGTGATTCGTCTGCTCGTTTATCGGATAATGCCATAAAAAAAATTAAGTATAAAGTGATGCTTCAAGTTATTGATATCTAGGTAAGATTTTTTATAGTTTCTTTTAGTCGATTTATTGAGCAAGCCACTTGGCTTGCTCAATAAAATACTGTTATGATGCGAGATAGATGAATTACTAAACGCATGGCATGCATAGATACTAATTTTAAACCTTTAAAAGAAAACAAGTCTATGAGAAGTCACTGTTATTATATTTAATTATAATATGTGAAGAGAAAACTTTGGACCACTTTTGAACATATTGCGCTCACGAATGGGTCGTGAGATCTGCCTTTGTTAAGACCTATTATGAGAGAGAAATGTGTAAAAAATCTCTTCTAAATATTGTTATAAAAGATATTGCAACCTGTGTTTTTACTCGTTTAGTTGATAAATTACTACGTTACGTTTTTATTAAACACGTTGTCTTTGAATGTTTTTGCGAATACGACATACTCATAAAGGGTATCGAATGTAACTTTGTTATTTTGCACTAAATATGGTATCCATAAAGTTAATTGTACAGAAGTGTTTTAATTATTTTTAAAAACGTACATAATTTCACGTTTTTTATCCCCGAAGGGGTAGGCAGAGGTGTACATTATGCCACTGTACAATGTAATACCCACTATTCACTATTTATGTTATGATTCGAGTCCCATGTAATAGGGGGTGAGCCTATTGCCATATACCGGGCACAATTCCAGACTCTGTGCTACTACTGTGAATTTTAATATTCTTAAAAAGTCTATGCGTTTAATATCAAGTTTGAGAAAGACCTATAGACAAAAATGAGTGGCAGGTCGTGTCATAAACTAACTGTCTTAGTGCAAATAGAGTTTGTTAAAGTGCAAAAAAACATTTAGATCAACAGAAAGGTTTTTAAGTGTGGGAGAGCCATGCTTCGGCACGAATGGGTCGGCTCGACCGGAGTAATACCATGGCCTCACAGAAAACCGACGTGAAAAAACGCTTGCGTTGTGTAAGTGAGGAAACTGGAGGTACAATACTCCCCTACCCAATTTTCTCAATCCCCGAATCCCCAACAATCCTCAAATTCCTAATCCCTAAAAGGCGGGTAGCGCACTTGCCTCTGGTGTTTCGGGTGACCATGGGCGACGCCGATTGCTTACCATCAAGTGATCCGTTCGCTCGTTTGCCGGCTTATCCCATAAAAAGCCATGTAAAGATTCAACTAGGTATAGAAATAGCTACTGTATCTATTGTACAAATATAAATCCTGTCTACTTAAGCTCTTATGATCATCCATAGACTATTATGACTACTGAGACAGCTTCATAAATAGTTCATGCGTAAAGATTAAAACAGATTAAAATTACTTAATTGATGTAGATAAGGTATTAAAGCCTTGACTTTTTTTAATTGTAGTGTGTAACTAGCTACTTTCTTTACTTTATAAAAATTGACTAGATGTATTGTAATAAAAAAAATTTTATGTCAAGGGCACGGACCGAGAGTCCGTGGATAATTAATCTAAAACATTAAAAAAACGCCTTGACATGTGTGTGAGATAATATTAGTACCTACTAACAATAATTCCACAATGGAAACATCAAAAAATTGCACCATAGTTAATAGTTTATTGTAAAGGGCCGATAAGATTCCAGTGATCGATTTAATCAGGCAGTTCTACGGGAACTATTATGACTTTAACTTCGTCAACAACTTGTAACTTTGAGTCGATGTTTAGATTCCTAATAATGTTCCAAGTTACTATGTATAGTAACAATAACAAATGGACAAAGAAACGCTTGTCAAGCGTGGTGGCAAACCCCCTTATTATGTAGAAGAAGCTCACAATCGAACAGTGACAGTGACTATTGATTACATTAACAAATAAAAAACATATCAATAAAGAAACGTACGAATATTCGTGTTCGAAATCAAATCGTTGGAATCGCTGCAATATAGGTAATGATGACAAATTGAATATCATGCCCGACATTTCCTTTTCCGATATATTTTTTTTGCGCACGCAATTTATTAACACTTTACTGACAGACTCGAATATTAACTGTCTTGTTTGATTATGGAATCTGGCACCTATTTATCAATAATTCTAATTGAGCAATTATCTGCTTGTAAGTGTGGAATTTATAATGGTAGTCAAAGCAGTAATTCAGTTAAATTTTCCAATAATTTCAAGCTATTTGCATCCTTGAAGTCCATAATTCAATAAAGAGGTTTTATACTTCCATATTAGAGGTATATTACATAAGATTCCATTTCCGAATTCAAACACTCGGTAGCGCGGCAAAATTTATGTTTGTCTATACCCGACATAATCGCTTCATTATGTATCTGGGATGGTAAATAATCGTCATAAAACACGCGAATTTCGTTATCTACTTTCAAAGCATTCTGTAATTATTGCCCGCTTTCTTCCGGTCCGATGCAGAAGATGCGAGAAACATGTTTCGTACCGGATAGGTATGCGGTTTTTATGAAGTGACATTTGTTTCGAATCATGGTTTAAATACATTAATTATAGTAATAATATTTGTTCTAGATCACTAAATTGTAGTTCTGTGTATAAATGAGTTTTATTTTTAAAAAATCATCCATGTACTTACTCTCGGTCCGGTGATGGCGCAGACGGCATGCGCCATCAACAAGAACTGACAAATGCTGCCCCTCATACTGCTCTCAAAACCCAGAGCGGCTGAGTATCATCACACAACACACCACTATTATCTTAAAGCGTACGTCCTTTGCCACTGTCTGACAAAAAAATCACTGCACGACACTATGTTCAGAACTCGAATTAAAAAATTAAATTCAAATTTGGGCGGGAACGGTAACGACACAGTTTGACAGCCGTTTGATGGCGGATACACGCAGCGGCAGTTAGCACGGCAATAGCGCGAGCGGCCAGCACCTGTTCGTTTTACCAGCCCCACTTCTCGAACCCCCTACTCGTTTCGAAAGGATTCATCAAAGATGAGAATTAAAACAGACGGCATCGCGGGACGTTAATTGAATTGAATGTTGCATAAATTCTATAATATTTTTGGGTCAGTAGCTAGCGAAGACGACAATAATATTTTCTTTATGATCTTTAATTTCTTTGCCGCCATGCTAAATAGCTTCAGTATTTTGAAACTCCTTGTTGCAAACTTTCTGCGATGATATTGCATATTATATTCTAAAATACTTAAATGGCAAGGTTAGGTAATGAATTTTAATTATTTTTCTTAACAACATTTCTCTTGATAAGCACATAGTAAGAGTTTTAACCTTTTCAAATCTTCCAATGATACCTATACAATTTGGCAACTAGGTAATAAGTATGAACAAAATAAGCTGTAAAATAATAATAAACGACATTTGTAAAAGGTAATCCAACATTACTTTTGTTTCTTAAAATTTGAAGATGTGAGGAAACAGAGCGTGAGCCATAAACAGCCAGTGAAGCCATAAGGGTCGTAGGTCATCCGGAAAACAATGGGAGCTTGCACAATAATAAGTACTTTAAGAGGAATTTCTTCGGTCTCGGAACGTTAGTGATGAAGGCAATGACACTACGATGACGGTTTTCAAAATAATCACTCGTGTTTCCTTTACACATTACAAAATGTTAACATTATATAATAACATTATAACTATTTTTTTTTAAATTTAATCAATAATAAGAAACTTGTAAACCTAACATAAAATATTAGTTTTAAAAAGATCATTATTAAATAAAAAACAAACAATTTGTCTATTATCATTAACAACTGTCAAAAACACGCGCCAATAATTTGAACTTCATCAATTCGAATTGCAAATTTGAATTCGTTCACGGTTAAAGGCCCTTGCAAGATCCATCGCAAATCGTATGGTAAGATCATTAATCAGGCGAGATATCTGCTGATTTCGAAACAACAGTAATGTTCCATGAACACAATGGTTGAAACCCTTGTTGGGCCACAGTTTGTGCGAAAGAATGGAGCATATCTCTACTAATTGGTGTTGAACGTTTTGCACCATTTAAGTTGGAGGTATTGTATCGCAAACTCTCAAACCACTGATGCTTTCGGTCGTGTAAAAAAATATTCGTAATGTTTTTAACGCTGCGACTACCTCGTTGGCCGAGTGGACGCAATTGCGACTGCTGAGCAAGGAGGTCGGTCAAAGTATTGCAGGGTTTTAAAAAAATTCTCAGCACAGAGTCTGGAATTGTCCCGGTATATGGCAATAGGCTCACCCCCTATTACATGGGACTCATAACATATGTTGTAAAAAGTGGGTGTTACATTGTACAGTGGCATTAAGTGCCGTAATGTGCACCTCTGCTTACCCCTTCGGGGTTAAAGGCGTGAGGGTATGATGTTATTATTTTAACCTCTTTCATAGATGTTTGAAGATAACAAGTGTGTGTTAAAAAAATAAGAGTTGTCTATGATAAACAGAAATTCTGGACTTAAGACCCCAATGTCATTGAAGAAGTGACAGTGAGTTAGGTATTAAAAAAAATGTAAGTAAGTAGGTAGTAGGTACAACGAGTAGAACGATTACGGAAAACATCTTCGTGGCGTCGAAATAAACAATTATGTTTACAATAACATTAGAACATTTTCTCAGATCAGTAAACAAAATTCTGTGGGATTTCTTTAGAAAAATATTTTGTCGACATATCGATTCAAGTGTCAACAATAATTCTCTCTGTCCACAGTCAAATGTTTTATAAACACCCTCGTACTTATAATTTTGTTTTGTTAAGGCATAATAATATTTGAGTCATAATAATTAGTTATATCCGTGTTAATATCAAGATATGATAGGTAGTTTATATAATCATGTTTTCAGAAAATACTATACATCAACAGCCATTAAATGCCCACTGCTGAGCAAAGTCTCTTCTCACACGGAGAAGGTTTGAGCATTAATCACAACACTTGCTCAATGCGGGTTGGCGATTTCAAACATATAATTAAAAATTAAAGTTCAGGTTTCCTCACGGTTTTTTCCTGACGCCGTTGGTTGGTTTCGAACCGGCACCCTCAATAATGAAAAGCGGGCGTCTTAAACCTCCGGACCACGACGACATCATCAATACAATACGCAGTGTTTTATTTTTTTTTTTTAAGTAAACCTTGCCCCACACTATGATTTTCTCCTGTTTCGTGGGTGCGTTTACCAACATACAAGTTCACATACACATGACACCCAGACCCGGAACAACAATCTGTGGATCACGCAAAGAGTTGTTCCGTGCGTTCAATCATTACTGTACTGCATATCACATGGGTCTTATACATAATGCATTACCGGCGAATGTAAGTGTCAACATAAATTCGGTTATATTTTTTTTTAGTAGCTTGGAGTTGTCATGCTCACTCAAAAGTCTCATTGGCAGTGGCACGGGCAGTGGATCGCTCGATTCCCTACCACATGGTCGAGTTGGGCGGTGCTGGTCTACGTGTCATGTTCGTGAACGGGCGCTGTCAAATGGGACTGGTCAGCTCCAGACTGTATTAAATTTGTTATCCTCAAGGTTATTTTCTTTTTCCGTCTCCTTGACCAAATATTGGTATTACATTGTTCTCACATTATTAAACTCAACGAAAGAATGTAACCAGAAATTGTATTGTGAACATGATTAAAAAAAGGGTCACCTATGGAGTTTCTTGGTCGTTCTTCTCCATAGGAATCTACACTTTGGAACGAGCAAATAGCTTCACTAGAGGACTGTCCTACAGACTGACATTTTTTTCTTATTATTTAATATTTAAATATTTTGTTTTGACGTTCAAGAATGCCTTCAATTGAAATAAATGATTTTGACTTTGACTTTAATAATTTTCAATGTCAGAATCCGTATCCATATCCATTACTAGGTTTAGATACTGAACAGTTTTTTAAAAAGAGAAAACGGGTGATTGGTGCCCATAGCTCGATACCACTTGAATAAGACATATTTTTCGTCTACTCGAACATAAGTAAAATACATCATCACCATGTTTTTATTTTATAATAACTATTGTGGGATATGGTGAATTAACTAAAAATAATCTGTAGGCTGCGTGACATCATCGCCGCGACCGTGCACGCTGCTCATGAGGAAAAGTCCCTATGTGACTCGAAACTAGTTGAGCTTTTCTCACTGTATTTACGTGAATAACTCGTTATTTTTAGTTAATCCATCATCATCAGCATCATCTTCGTCATAAGCCCGTACCTTCATGGATAGACATAAACTGCCGTGCCTTCTCCAATGCCACTTAGAACCTTCAATGGTACGTAACATTACCTGTACCGATCGATGTACAGTAAATGTATGAAAACAAAATTCATAAATTTGCGCAATAACTTGCACATGTATGGAAAATTTAATTTTCGTAATATATCATTGTTGGCAAAACAATGGGTGGTAAAATATTAAATGTTTAGATGCGATCAGACAGATGACTGACTGAGATATCGACAGTTCTTTCTTAGGCAATTGTTTGGAACCTAGAATAACATATTGTGTGGTAAGTGTGTATTGTACCTACAAGCGTTTTGTGTGGTGATTTGCTAAACTTTTTATTGCAACATTATTATTGGCATTTTGATATTAATATCTATGTTTTTGTTACATCTATCTAAAAGATTTGGTAACAAATACTATAAATATATATATTTTTGGAAAATTCGAGCTTATTGGTCAGTTGCAGGATATTATATTAATTGCCGAAATTTAAATGTTAAATGCAGAAAAATAACTAAATTTTTTGACAATATTAAGAAATAGAAGAGCTAAGAGATTTAGCTTCATTTTAAACACGATAAAAATATTTTAAAAGTATAATTGTATGCAAAACTGTACAAATTGCTCAAAAACTTAGCCAGACCAGATATAATTTAAGCATTTAAGCCCAACGTAAAGCTGATTTTTTCTCCAATCAGAAAGAAAAAAAGTGACTCACTTTCAAACATCGACCTTTAACGGTCATCACGGGTCAATGCATCCGCCATATTGTTTATCGAATTTCAATAATTGTTCGATAAAAACTAGAATAAATAAATATTTAAACACTAAAATTGCAAACTATATCTGATTAATGTCAACATTACGGAATTAATTTCAAAATGGCGAATAAATATTTAATAAATCTAGCAACTGTTTTATGAAATCTTACAAATTAACGCACTTCTTATTACGTATCTGTGTACCTTATTACAATGGTGATAGGATTGTAAATCATTTAATTTGAGTGAAGGTGTAATTTTGTTGTTCTTTTTTCAAATGATCGGCTGGCGGGAAATCGATCAGCGGCCAAAAGCGATTATTACTGGTTCCATTATATTGTTATTGACAAACAAAATAAATTTATTTTGCGACACTACCTACGCTAGATGGCCCATTGTAAAGTGTAAACAGTGTAAATTTCTTATTTGCTATGTGTTTATGTAAACTAAATCAGTTCATAACAATCGATAAAATGTCCAACCCAATAACCTCTGACTTGGCTATTAAAACTGGGCTAGTAATAATCACCCTCATATTTCTGCAATAACAGGAACTGTATTATTGTTGCCAAAGAATTATAAGTACAGTAAAACCCGCTTAAGATGATTTCTCAGGGACCTTACCAAAAACGCGTCTTAAGCGAGAAAGCGTATTATGCGGGATAGGGAAAATAAAAATAGTACTACTTATTATTATTATGTAATATGTTCTAATTTTTGTAATTATACCTCTACATTTATAAATTACGTTAAATACGTAGTGTAATTAAAATTACATTATTTAAAATAATCACTTATTTTGGTTTGACAAAAAGATTTTGATGCATTAGCAATTAAAAGATTTTCAACATAATTCAACTTTTGCAGTGCGTCTTCGCTTTGATCCATAGAAGCTACATAGCGTCTTAAATCATAAACAGCTGGTAATGCCTGGGCGTTTGACAAAACCGGAGTTGACTCATATTCGTATTCATCATTATCACTTAGGGCTTCGTTTTGTGTGTTGTTCACATTCTCAATAAGATCTTCAATTGATTGAATTTCGTACGGTGCTACATTGTCATCAATACAAGAGTATCCAGGAAACCCTGCAGTATCTCGGGTTCTTCTTCCAACACGACGTCAACCACAACCACGGCACAAAGGGCGCGCGCGGGCGCGGGCGTCGCGCTGGGAGCGCTGACCTCTCTCGCTGCTCGGCGTGTATTAAACGGGATGACGAATCGTATTAAGCGTTAAGAAATGTATGAAAATATATTTTAAGTTGCAGGGACCGACGTAAAATGGCGTATTATGCGAGAAATCGTATTAAGCGTGATCGTTTTAAACGGGTTCTACTGTATTTCACTAAGCTCCTTTTTTAAACTGTCAAACACCGCGAGGACACCGGCGACCGCAACAACCTATTGTTCTTAATTGTGTCTATAATGACGGTACTCAAAGAGTTAAGGGGGGAAAATCATCGAATTACTTCTCCCGCCTGGGTGAGGCGTCAGACTCTTACTGACTAAAAATTACCCTGTTCCTACTTATGCACTTCGAGCCGGAGCCTCCGTAACCCGTTAAGGTCTCCGCGGCTCCGTACTCCGTACCGCATCAGCCCTATTGGGCCCCATCCGTGGTGGTCTGATGGCTATGAGGCGCGCGCGGAACTAAGCTCCTCGAGGTATTAATTATCACTTGAGATTATGGTCGTCGTGTGGCACACAGGTTCAGTAAAAAGCTTGACCAAGAGAAACACACGCCAGTTTTGTATATAATGTTATCAGAAACATAAAATGTAAAACATACGGTTCAAGGAAAGTCACAGTAATAATTATAATATGCATTCTGTTTACATGTTAATAGCAGCTGTTAAATATCACCAATTTCTTTTGTTTCCATTTCGAAATGTTGATATCTGGCGTGCTGTGAGACGGTTGCGTAAACCGATGATAACCGATCTTTGCCGAGTCACCACGATTATGAATGTCGCACGCGGGCTATGCAAAGCGGATCCGAATTCGAAACGGAACTAATTTGGAAGGTCGGGCCGATTGATAATGATTTTAACGCGTATTTGGAAATTACATTTTGAGCTACTGATTAAAATATTAAAAATAATGGTTCGCGGTTGAACTTGAACAATTCGAACTCATAACGTTCGAATTTTTACGGTCCCTTAAAGTGCGTGCGTAATTTGGTTTATTCGGTGATGGAACTCGAAGTGCCTCTTCGGAGCAATCGTTAACTTATAAGCACCAAGTCATAAAATTCGATGTACGAAATCAATAGCGTCTATTATTGAGTTTCTAATTTCCACTGCTGAATCTCTATCTGATTAAAAAGGCCAAAAATTTTTAAAAGTATGCATGTAAAGAAACACTGACCATATAAAATCGTAACAATGCGGTAATCTAGAAGAAGTATTAATAAAAATAAATTACAAAAATATCCGCAAAAATGTAATGTTGACCGCAAAATTCCGAGAATATTTGCGACTTGAAGAAACCAGTAACATCCTCACACATTCGCATCTTAAACTTCATAATCTCAATACTTTCACCTGACCTTGTGAGGGAAAGTCGCAAAACCGGCTAAATAACGAACCGCCCAGATCTTAAAGCCAAGAGAATAAGGCCCTGGCAATTTAAAATGGCCGGGTTACAATTTTTGATGTAACTTCTTACGTAAGTGTTAGTGGGTAATATGCGATCATTACGTTGCTCAAGGTAAGCGCCTATAACCTGCCAGTGTAATCTCTTAGTTGATTTATCTTGTTCAGAAAAAAATGTATAGGCTTCATACTTATTACTTTTGTTCTGTAGAGATTTGATTAGTTTTACATGATTTGTGAGTGTTGAGTGAAATGCGTTTACTGTGAGCTGTTATTAGATTTAACTTGAATGAAAAATAAATTATGGAATAAATCATTTTTGTAGTCTGCTTGGAATACTTCATTTTAGAGCAAGACCCCAGGGCCCTCAGACCTTACTTATTTCCTGATGGACAAAACATATATACCTAATTTTATATACCTAATATTTTTTTTTTTATGGGGGGAAAATCATCGAATGACTGCTCCCGCCTGGGTGAGGCGGGAGGGAGTGTCAGACTCTTACTGACTAAAAACCACCCCGTTCCTTCTCCTGCACGTCGAGCCGGAGCCCCGGTTACCCGTTAGGTTCTCCGCGACACCTAATATATTTAAGTTTTGTCGGCTGTGGCAGTTGTAAGATTGGGGATTGTCTTAAGCCATATTTTATGATACCAAAGCAGGATCTATGGAAATAAATAAATAAAATAGTCTAGGAAAATAAAATAGGTTACTAACCCAGATAGATTTCTGGAATTGAAACTTTTGGTAACCATTGTGTGATACTAAACGCAACATAGTTACCAGAAAGGTATTTTAAAACAATAATTCGTAATGTAAACTCTATTTTAAAGTTTGTCAACAACAAACCAACTCCAAATGTTTAGTGTTTTCAACTATAACATACCAATCCTAGATTTCCTGACTATATATTATCTAGAATTTCTATTCACCTACAAACAATAACGACAACAATACTAATACAAAAGAAAAACCTAAAATATATTCCCATTTCGGAACATTAGTACAAAATATATGCCCATTTCGGAACATTAGTACAAAATATATGCCCATTTCAGAACATTAGTACAAAATATATGCCCATTTCGGAACATTAGTACAAAATATATGCCCATTTCGGAACATTAGTACAAAATAATATCGTTTAAGTGAACAATGAGTATAATTTCATAACTTTAAACGCTTTATAGTAAATACATTTCATAATGTTTCAGTGGACATTGTTACACAAAAATCTTAGTTAATTGTTCCACTAGATAACTCCAGATTATGCAATCAATCTTTGAGCTGATATGAAATTCTTATGTCGTTGTCTTTTTAGTTTTGTAGTCTTCCTGTTGATTACTTAGAAATAATGTTGTTATGTAATGTCTATGACTCTATGTACAAGAGAATTGTTGTTTAATTAAATTATCATGCATATAATTAGTTAATAGCATTTCGCAATTTCATGCCTCTTTATGCCCCAAAGAGGTACTGAGGACTCCAGACAGATGTGTAGTTTTTTTTAATAAGTAATTAGTATCAAAATCGCCAAAAGGGGCAAACGTTTTTGTTGGGATAAGCTCGCCACAACCTTCCAAAACCGCTGCAACTCCTTTAAGCCAGGATTTACAGTAGATACAACCATGAAAACACCGGGACACTGAAGTCCGGCGCGTCCCAGGGACATGAGTAACTGTCTTGGTTCCCGCAACGAAGTGAAACAGAAGATATTATAAGAGGAGAAGAAAAAACAGTCAAAAGGTAAACGTCTTATTACAGGTATACCTACTGAGTAGGTATTCCAATTCCAAAATTAGAGATCTACCTTAATTATACATTGTCTACTTCCAGGTTCGTATCCGAACTCTTGTGCTTCACATTCGGGCTTCCGATATTTTGATCAACGAAGAAGACGATTTCAGAAAAAGTAGTATGATATTAATCACAAAGCTTATTTCAATAAGTATATCGTATTTAAAGGAATATGAATCGTGGTTGTGGTAAATAATTAAAGAGTATTTTTAACTATTAGAAGTTTTATTTAGAAAACACGATAACCGAAGTTTTTATATAGACAGAGACAAATAGAGTAACAATAGTGGCGCCATAGACAAAAAATATATATTTTAGTTGCGTTTCTATTCACTAACAGTATTTATAACACAACATCACGCTTTTTTATCCCCGAAGGGGTAGGCAGAGGTGCATTACGGCACTTAATGCCATTGTACAATGTATCACTTTTCACTATTTATGTTATGAGTCCCATGTAATAGGGGGTGAACCATATACCGGGCACATTTCCAGACTCCGTGCTAGTACTGAGATTTTTAAAAACACAGTAATACTTTGTCCGACCTTGGAATCGAATCCGAGACCGCTTGCCCGGCAGTCGCAATTGCGACCACTCGGCCAACGAGGCAGTCAGACAGACAGTATTTATAAACATTTATAATATTAGAAATTTTGTCAAACAGCTTGTATCGTTTACAATTTTTATGAAAATCTAATTTTACGGACTAATGAAATGAGGTCGCTACCTAATTCAATGCGTAAGTCGTTAATTTGCTAAACAAAATCTGGGTTATTGATTTTTATTTCTTTTATATTTGGTTCAAAGTTAGTTGTTGAAGTGTGCCTAACTGCCTACCTATTTTCCGATTTTTTGTGTATTAAAAATATTTCTTAAAATGTTCTATTGTCCCATTAACGAGACAGGGTCAACCTGTATAGAATAAAGAAATAGTAACCGTTGGTACTACAACGTAGTGTAGGGCGCCCTCCAGCTAGATGGAGTGACGATATACGTAAAGTGGCTGGTAGTGGTTGGATGCGTAGAGCTAAAGACCGAGCTCAGTGACGTTCCACCAGGCTTATGTCCAGCAGTGGACGAAAACAGGCTGTTGATTATGGATATGAAGCTTTGGTACTTTGAAACCAACAGTAAGATGTATATTATCACATTATTTTAAACGTTGCCCCA
The DNA here is from genome assembly GCA_038387885.1 of Spodoptera picta. Lineage (NCBI taxonomy): Eukaryota > Metazoa > Arthropoda > Insecta > Lepidoptera > Noctuidae > Spodoptera > Spodoptera picta. The sequence continues at coordinate 670,543 of JAZHFQ010000271.1, forward strand.
TACTAGAATTATCCCCTATATCGTGGGCGCGTTTACAAACATACAATTTCACATACACATGACATTCAGACCCGAAACAAGAATTTCTGGATCACACAAAGAGTTGAATCGAAACCACTACACGTGACGCGGCAGCAAGTGTAGTCAATTCTTTTTTCAAGTCTCCTATCTTTGTAGGAAGACAATAAACCTGTTCTATTTTTGTTTTGCTAGTTTTTTTTTTCATATTTGATGGGCCGATGTGTGACCACTATCTCACCTGCTAGATAGTAAGCGATGATGCGGCCTACGATGGAGCACGTCGTCCCATAAGCAACCTATTCACTCGGGACTTTCCGGCCACCGTAAGCGCGGGCCTGCGGACGGCGAGCATGGGTGGCTCCCCGTCCGACCAGAAACAGACCCGAGCGTACGGCGCGTCGCGTTCCGCGCGCGCCTCAAAGAGCCATCAGACCACCACAGATGGGGCCCAATAGGGCCGATGCCGATTCGGAGTCGCGGAGAACCTAACGGGTAACCGGGGCTCCGGCTCGACGTGCAGGAGAAGGAACGGGGTGGTTTTTAGTCAGTAAGAGTCTGACACTCCCTTCCGCCTCACCCAGGCGGGAGCAGTCATTCGATGATTTTCCCCCTTAAAAAAAAAAAAAAATCACTCGGGGCTTGTTATGTTATGTCTAGTGACACATAGATAGATAATGCGTCTATAGCTATTGCTACATACCGGAACCAAATCAAAGCATTGTGAATACTACCGAAACTTACGTATTACCTACATGTAATACATGTAAAAAAAACTGTGGAATGATCTGTCATCGGTGGTATTTCCGAACCGATACGACCTTCAAGAAAAGAGCGTATTCCTTTTTCAAAGGCCGGCAACGCACCTGTGACTCTTCTGGTGTTGCGTGAGTCCATGGGCGGCGCTGATCGCTTACCATCAGGTTATCCGTCTGCTCGTTTGCCTCCTATTCCATAAAAAAACATAAGGTATCAAATAAACTCCAAAAAATAATATTACACTTTGCTCCAACACTTAGTTAAGTAGACCAAATAACACGACAACTAAAGATCTTAAAATCTGTTTTCATTTTTACGCAATATCGAAACTGAAGTCACTTCCATTCCAATCGAAATACTTAAAAACAGACTAGTTATTAAGCAACCTCCTTGTAATAATATCTTCTCAAGGCTACTTCATAATCAGCTAAAGAAAGTGGTAGCCTTCACTCCATATGACCGGTGATCCGGTGACCGTTTGGCAACCATCGTGATTCTACATTGATGTTAAAATGAAATCAGTTCCTCGATGATGGTATTGAGTTACTGATTGTGAAATACATACATACGAACAATTCGAATGACGTGTAACTGTTGAATGTTTCTACGATGTTGGTTGCTAAATTGAGAGAATATGGTTTCTTTTTCAACGACTTCAAATTAAAAAGACGGTCTATAAGAAAGAGGTTCTCGTCTGAGCAGTATGTATGTACCTACAGTATATATTATGTATGCATGTATGTTTGCGATCACCTCGCGATTGGCTGAACCGATTTTGATGCGGTTTTCAGAAAAGTGTTTATTACACTTAGAAGTATTTAAGTATAAGATTTAGACCCACTTCAATAAAAGAGGGTGTTGAAGTCGGTTTTTTTAAACGTAGTATATAAAAGAAATTGACTGCCTCATTGGCCGAGTGGTCGCAAGTGCGACTGCCGGGCAAGGGACCTCGGGTTCGATTCCCGGGTCGGGCAAAGTATTACTGGTTTTTTTAAAAAAAATCTCAGTAGTAGCATGGAGTCTGGAATTGTGCCCGGTATATGGCAATAGGCTCACCCCCTATTACATGGGACTCATAACATAAATAGTGAAAAGTGGGTGTTACATTGTACAGTGGTATAATGGGCACCTCTGCTTACCCCTTCGGGAGTAAAAGGCGTGATGTTATGTATGTATGTATGTATATAAAAGAATTATTCCAAATTGTCAGTGTACAAAATGCTGGTTGTTGTTAGTGTTGGTTTAGCAGCAGATGCTTTCCTGTCAATGACATGTTGTTATAGCTAGAGGTAAGCTATTAACATGAATTTCAAAGATAGAATAAGCAGCTCTAGAATTTTTGTAAACATAGGTAGGTATGTACTTACTGATTTACTTTGCACTTCCATTAGATTCCCTTAATCACGAATCAAACAAAGACAATCGAGCTATTTTTCTGATCATATTGGTGAAAGTGAACTATGAACGTGACCAGTCAAACTTTAATATGAATATGACTGAAAAGATTTAAATACTTTACATAGGTTTTATTAAGTTTAGCCCTAATTATTTATTATTTAGTTTATTTCTATGTATGTATAGATTAGTTTAGTTTTATTCTATAGTTATTATGTTCTATGTCTCCTCTGGCGTTGCCATGTGTTGTCCATGGGCCGCGCTGATCGCTTACGACCAGGTGATCCATCTGCTCGTTTGCTTCCTATTCCATAAAAAGAATAGTAAAAATTCTTTATACTTTAAAAATAGAGATTCTCAGATTACCTATATGTTAATTGCCAATAACTACAAGTAGTCAAATATACTTATTTATGTTATAACAATCTCTTAGAGCTAATATTTACAATGTATTGTGCCGTCCCGCGTTCTGCAACACATAATAACATAATGTCGGAACATTATTACGTTTGCCAATAACTTTGAAACTTTTCAATTCACTCGTATTATTAGAGGTAAATTGCTATTAACTTATTTCAAATACTCTTTAGCTCCTATTGTTGCCGGCTTGTTAGTAAAGGAGTCGTTGGAGTAACTGAGTGTGGTCTTGGTCATGTATAGAAATACTCGATTATGTATTTTAATGTCGAATTTGTGTATGTATTGGCTTCAGCCCGTGACTTTACGCGCAATCCCGTTTTATCCCGTTCGTGATTTTCGGTAAAAAATGAGGTATTGAATAAAAAGTACTTATCCTATATCGGTCTCCTGGTGCTAAGCTTCCACCACCGATTGTTTTCCAAATCGATTTAGCCGTATTGAGTTATAAATGACTGCCTCGTTGGTCGAGTGGTCGCAAGTGTGACTGCTGGGTAAGGGGTCTCGGGTTCGATTCCCGGGTCGGGCAAAGTATTGCTGGGTTTTTGAAAATCTCAGTAGTAGCACGGTGTCTGGAAATGTGCCCGGTATATGGAAATAGGCTCACCCCCTATTACATGAGACTCATGACATACATAGTGAAAAGTGGGTGTTACATTCTACAGTGGCATTATGTGCCGTAATGTACACCTCTGCCTACCCCTTCGGGGATAAAAGGCGAGAAGTATGTTATGTTATATAAAAAAAAACAAGTATAAAACAATAAAAGCAACAAAACATAATAAAAAAAATATAAAAAGAGCAATTGTCAAACATTTCTTCCTTTATTCCTTCCTAGTTATTATTCTTTCTTTTTGTAGTTATTCCTTAGTTAAAATTTATCTAGCGTTGAAAAAATCGACCCTTATAGTTATTCTAATTCTTTTTTTTCGGGTTTTCTGTTTATTTTTTTAAATATTTTTTATTCTTTCCTATTATGTTTTGTGGTATACGGTAGTTGACAGGTTGTAGTTAGTCAAATTCAACACTTTTATTGAAATGTCAGAAACGACACCTTTCTATGAATTTTGTATTGGATCGCAACTGATGACATCATCATATTTCTGCTCCAAATAGCGTAGTTATTTCCTTAAAATTAGCGAGAAAAAATACAAAAGTAGGTAAATTGTAAAATGAATGGATGAGAGTATGATTACTTTTTAATTATTTATTGCATTGAAAAGTTGAAACAACTTATTTTAAACCTAGGAAACTAGCCAATTCATGTCTTTCAGCCAGTTTTTTCTTTTCACTAAATTAATAAGTAAATGAATCTTCTTTAACCATAAATCTAAATCTGTCTACGTCTTTGATAAAAGCAGGTGTGATATTATTATGTCATGCATTTAAAACTTTCCAATCTGCCTATCATTCTCGATAGGCAGATTGAAATTAATAAACAAAAACTATTTCTGTTTTAGAAAGTGAAAAATATTAAAATTTGATTTTATGACACTATACATTAATGGCTATATACATTAATGGCTTTTGTTATGTGTGTATACCGACACGCTGTTATTTAGGTACTTAAGACAGTAGTATTTATACCTACCTATAGGCCCCGTAAATAAATAATGGTTAGTAGTAAAATAAAAATGTAGAAATGAACAAGGTTTAATTGGATAATATGATCTTTCTACAAATAAATGAAATTGATGAGGTCTTGTTTATTTACGATTTCCAATAATGGAAAAATCTCCTAAATATCTGGTCCCTGTGCTTACACGCCTTTACATATTACAGATATTTAGGAGATTTAAACAATTAATTTCTAACCTATCTTAGTGGCTCTTTTTTATTAAGGGGGAAAATCATCGAATTACTTCTTGCCCGTATGGGTGAGGCGGGAGGGAGTGTCAGACTCTTACTGACTTAAAACCACCCCGTTCCTACTCCTGCACTTCGAACCGGAGCCCTGGCAACCCGTATTGGCATCAACCCTATTGGGCCCCATTCGTGGTGGTCTGATGGCTCTTTCAGACGCCCGCGGAACGCTCGGCGCCGTTCGCTCGGGTCTGGCTCTGGTCGGGCGGCGAACCATCTATGCTCGCCTTCTGTAGGTCCGTGCTTACGGTGGCTAGAGATCGTAGGTCAACATTTCTTCTGCACATTGTACCTACAGTCAACACAATGTGTTTTACTGAATAATTAAGAAGATTTTCATCACTTGTAAATATAACATCTCCTCATTAAAAGGCTGATTCCGTCCACTGCTGAACACAGATAACTTTACTTATATTATGCTTAGGTCGACACTTAAATGAGGCAGTAATTCTGATAGCGACTGCTCTTTAAAACGGTCGAGCCTCTTAGCTATTTTAGGATTCGAACTGTGCAAAAATATTATATCAAAAATCTTCATATAAATCTTTAGAAACTAAAATCTCTCTAGTGGTCTAGTCTTTTACTAAGATTTCGATAAAAATTGTATTAACATATTATATGAATAAACACCACTTTCCATGGAACGGGCCTGTGTGTGTCGTCGTATTAATATTCATTTATTTTCTCTGAACATTATGATATGATATATTTTTAAAGGTATATAAATCTCGTTTATTATCATTTATAGAAATGCGTATCAAAGGAATTTGAATTTATTAAAGTGTTTAAACTTATATGAATGTAACAAGGACGTTAAAAATGGCGGGCATAAGCACTAAAATGTGTCGCGGAGAATCTAACGGGTAACCGGGGCTCCGGCTCGACGTGCAGGAGAAGGAACGGGGTGGTTTTTAGTCAGTAAGAGTCTGACACTCCCTCCCGCCTCACCCAGGCGGGAGCAGTCATTCGATGATTTCCCCCCCTTAAAAAAAAGCACTAAAATGTCAGTGGGTTATTTATGTGCGCGTGTGTGGATTACCACGTTACCAGACTAAAAAATGACAAATGTCTTTCATGTCAATGTGTGTGTTCTGCGTGTAACTCTATAGTAGGTGCCACGGTCGTTGTGTCCGCCTTTTATTGAACGTCTTTGAAATGCAATGGGGATGATGACAGGGTATGAAAATTAAAAATATAATTAGTCCGTAACTTAGGTAATAAAAAAATATTAGACACGTATTTTTTTATTTTGTTCTATAATAAAACAATACTTAGATAAAACGAATCAAAGTTTAGGAGTGGGGGCTAAAACGTCATTTCTTAGTATAAAATGTACTGAGAAGTGACGTCACGCGACATTTCAAATCAATATATCTTCGAAACTATTCGTTTCCGTAAGAAAATAAAAAATACGTGTCTAATGTTTTTAAATAATCTACCAGACGGACATTAAAATAAAAATTAGTCGTCTACCCTATTCTTTTGTTTTTTTTTTTCAAAGAGTAACGTTTGTGTTTCTTGCTCATTCTTCTCCATTCGAGTCTACACTTTGGAATTGGAAGCTAAGAATAGCTTAGTTTAGTTGAAATAAATGTATATATACTGAGAAAAGCTCTACTAGTTCCGAACCACAGAGGGGTTCTTCCTCATGAGCAGAGTGCGCGGTCGCGGCGACGTCGCGCAGCTCACTGTAGTAGAGCTTTTCTCAATATATTCACGTGAGTAACCCGCGATTTTAATTTAGTATGTCTCACGATAGTTATTATAAAAACATTGAAATAAAAGCTTTGATTTTAGTTTTCTTCGGAAAACTATAACATTTTCCCCACAACGAAGTGAAACTAGCCCCCATAATATACAGAGTCGCGAAGAACCTAACGGGTTACCGGGGCTCCGGATCGAAGTGCAGGAGAAAGAACGGGGTGGTTTTTAATTAAGAGTCTGACACTCCCTTTCGCCTCACCCAGGCCGGAGCAGTAATTTGATGATTTTCCCTCCTTAAAAAAAGCCCATTTTAACAAATGATAGTCATGAAAAGAGCTTTCTGACGACATACATCTTATTTGGTCGGTGGGTACCTTTCCCATCATGTTTGCCCATCATCCTTCGTTTGTGAACCCCTCGACTTATCTTTACATAATAGACAGCATGATTAAATGTACCAACCTAATATTCTATTGGGAAATAAAGTAGCCTACAGCTAAAAAACCTACAGCTAGTAATATCTATCTGTCATTACTTAACTAAAACGCCTCAATTGTTCAGATCACAAAAACAAAAAACATACACAACAAAACCTAATCCATTTGTCTAATACAACTCTTTTTTATCAACATTTCCCACCATGAACAATTACAGTATAAAACAGAACTGCACTCCGCTATAATTGAACTAAAAACCGCAGGCTTCCGCCACGAAGTCTGCCGGTACCTGTTTGTACAATAGCGCGATGATATCTAACATTATTCAACAACTGCCGCCCGTTCACAATGTCCCAATGATTGCATCGGTTCACTTGCTTTGTGTAAGTAAAGCATTAGAAAAATATACCTCTAATAATAGTGCGAGGTTTATTACACCTAGTTAAATTATATTATATAGACCTAATTTTTACGATTGGGCCGGCTCGAAAACCCACTTGAAGCAACGATATGTTTCGAATCTTGATTGTTTGGAATTTCGAATCTTGCAATCCTCAAACTCCAAATCCCCAAAAGGCCGGTAACGCACTTGTAACGCCTCTGGTGTTCCAGGTGTCCATGGGCGACGCCGATTGCTTACCATCAGGTGATCCGTCTAATCGGTTGCCGGCTTATACCATAAAAATATATTATTCATCACTATCCACTATCATCATAAGTGAAAACCATAGTTTTTTCTTCTTCTCCTCTTATAATATCTTCTGATTCACTTCGTTGCGGGAACCAAGACAGTTACTCATGTCCCTGGGACGCGCCGGACTTCAGTGTTCCGGTGTTTTCATGGTTGTATCTACTGTAGATCCTGGCTTACAGGAGTTGCAGCGGTTTTTGGAGGTTGTGGCGGGCTTGTCCCTTTATCATCATAATTATTATCAGCCGCTATACGGCCACGGTAGAATATAGGTCTCCCCATCTCCAATGACTTCCACCTCGGTCGGCAACCATTCTCAGCTCATCTGGCTATTCTTTTTATCTGGTGTTATGTAATGGAGGACGGGGTACAATTAATTCTAAACCTGTGTTTTTTTTTATATAGCATAATCGCGGTATACGAGCATACGGATCACCTGATGGTAAGCAATCGGCGTCGCCCATGGACACTCAAAACACCAAGGCATTACAAGTGCGTTACCGGCCTTTTGGAAATTGGGAATTTGAGGATTGTAGGGGATTCAGGGATTCGGGAGACGGGGACTAGGGAGGGGGGTAATTGGGCCTCCGGTAACCTCACTCACACGACGAAACACAACGCAAGCGTTGTTTCACGTCGGTTTTCTGTGAGGCCGTGGTATCACTCCGGTCGAGCCGGCCCATTCGTGCCGAAGCATGGCTCTCCCACACTTGTGTACAACAATTTCTGTGACTAACAAACTCACAAATATTTTGGTAAACTGGTCTCCTGCTGATTCAGTCCATACGTTCTCCTTGGTCGCCTGCTTAAAAGCTATACTTCGCTCTTGCAGCCACTCAGTCAGTAAGACAACTAAACTGTTCGATTGCATTTTCAAAATTTTTAAATATAGACCATATAATATAATACTTATTAGATAAACCAGCAAGCCATTACTATCTTGACAAAGTCTTAACGCAGCTTCAAATTCAATCAATCCATTTTGAAATCTATTTGCCGTTGCACATACAAAGCAGTTACCAACTTCATAAAAATGAAGTAACATTCGTAATCTAGTTTCCTCCACTTAACTACAATAGTAGCAGCTACGTAAGAAATGTACAATTAGTTAGAAGTGCATCGCAATCTAATTGTGAGGTATGTCTTTGTCAGTGAGTGCGTTACGTTGCCTTACGAGACTGCACGTAACTGCGACTGATATGTTACAAATTGACAGTATGATACGATAGCTTTAGACAGCAAAAGGTTCACTTTGAACTTAAAGGCTGGCAAGGCGCTTGTGACTCCTTTGATGCTGCGGGTGTCCATGGACGGTCGTGATGGCATTCCGCCAATCTGTCTGCTGACAGCTCGTTTGTACACGCGGCCACACATCAATCTATACAAAACCAGTTTATCCTGGTGTCGCGTCGCATCATTTTTCCGCATATTTAATGTTCATATTATACTGGTTATGTAAAGCTCGATGTGTAGCCGTGATAAAAATAAAATTTCTAGAAAAAGTATGATTTAACGTCATATTATACGTTAAACAATCACAGAACGATATAGGGCATATTATTATTGTGATCGTGAATTTGTGACTTTTTCTGGTTTTCCATTCATGACTTCTGCACATTACTCACGGAAGTCTTTTATTATATAGCTCTCCCTATTACATCTCTCCTCATCATCCCTCTGGATGTTCGTAGTGACCGTAAGACCGGAAGGTTATGCTGCTTTATCATACTGGAATTGAAAAATTCTGTAAAGCAGTTTTACTCCAATAACTAATTTACACAAAATAAATCTTGATCTTCTGCAAATTTCTTTGTCGTACACAAAATAAGTTCCACTCGGCTGCCTTAACAGAAGCTTATGGGATTAGCTCGCCTTTCACCGATACGAATCAATGTGTCGTAACTAAAGTGTAACTAGAGGACAGTACTTGGGAGACTGATACAATACCACTACCATGGGTTTAAACCAATAGCACCAATAGTATATTTGTCGATACTCGATAGCGACAACGTAATTTTTTCGATGCCAATTTAACAGGCAGCGCCTCTAGCGGCCACATATAGAACTAAATTTGACGTACAAAATAATTTACGTCCTCACTATCGAGTATCGACAAATACTGCATTGCTTTAAAGTTTAAAACCATGGTAGTAGTGATGATTCACCGGTTCTGGCTCACGCGTTTGACAGGTCAAATCCGGGAGAATCAGTCGCACCAATCCTAAAAAAAAAAAAAAAAAAAAAAAAAAAAAAAAAAAAAAAAAAAAAGGTTTTGGCATGCTCTGATCACGTTTCTGCAGTCCTTTTTTGCGTAGGATGCGTGGTTCTGGAGTTATGCAAATCAATTGCAAATCCATTTATTCTTATCTCATTCATTTCCGGTGTTCCTGACCCTCATCAACGCTCCATTGTTATTATCTATACTTCGAACACCCTTTTGGCGTTCTTATCTATTACTCACTGGTAACCCTCATTATCTTTCATTTCCTATGTCATCAATAAAACACAATCATTCATTTTAATTTTCTAATTAATTTATTACTTTTTTCTACAAAATATGAGTGGAACATCTCATCCACAAAAATATCATTGTACAGTGTGTTCCCTGTAAATATGTTCGTAAAACTATGCATTGAACATCCCTGAAACTTAAATAGCAAATACATTAAGCAATATTCACCACAAACTGAAGTCCAATCATTCTGAATCCTATCAACATTCCAGTCCCATCTCTTACAATTCCTTTTCAAAAACTGAAGATGATATCGCTCAGGTGTTCGTCCATATGAATCAAAATATTGACCGATGCCATTCGCATCGATATGTACAGCTATCCAGTGTGACCCTGGTTTATCATCCGCATCCAAATTGCATATTATATACGTTGGTACATGTGTATACATAGGTAGTCTATTCGCAGCATAAACATTATTTTCTAGACTGACATGAATCTTTTTCATATGCTTTTGTAATTCTAGTGTGTCCATGATATTACTGTTATTAACAAATTATTACAGTACTAATCTATTCAATGGTTGTCATACGAATGTTCAATTATAGTGATTTGTAAATATTAAATATCGCATTCTTTTGGGAATCACAAAACAAGTTCATGCCTGTTGCGATGTGCGATAAATTTGTTGACTCATAGAGTTCAGATAAGAATGGTGCTATATAAGATCGAACAGTTGCAGTCATGCAGTCAGTCTATGGTCGTTTGACCACAGTGGATTGTGTACGTCTACCAATACTACGTTTGTGTTACTTACTTCAACGCATCAATGGTCATGGAGGTAAGTGTTTATTCTATTGACAAACTTACTTGTATTTCTGTTGTGGTTTCCTAACGTGTGTGTGTGTGTGTGTCAGATTAAGTGTAAACTAATTGATATTAACGTGATAACTCTGTTGTTGCAGAGATCATTCAACTTCGCAGACGATAATGAAAATACCTATAAACAGTATTACTACTCGCCACTCTCTCCCCAACACGAAGAAGAGAGTGATGACATCGTCGTTATTAACACAGACGATGGAGGAAAAAGGAAATCGCAACCGATTGATCAATTTTTTGAAGTGACACCAAAAATAAAAAGGAAGAAGCTGCTATCGTCGACTGTGGCACGAGCTGCTAGAGATGGCGTATCATACATCTCTACAAATTCTGACGACGGAGACCAAGCGACGCATCTCATAAAAATTGAAATGTATGATATGAAGAAACTATCCAAGATTCCAATTAGTGATCACTGGAAGCACGCTACCACGAGGATTAAATATTACGTAAAGAATAATAAGGATAGCATCTACGACAACACAAACGGTCTCGTATACAATATTACAAAGACAATAGCAGAAAGTGAAAAAGTTAAAAAATACTTTTTTAACAATGACACTCATTAGTGGATTAGTGAATGTGATTCTGTTTACTTAAAGTACTTCTGTGTACTCATTAGATCCAAGGAGCTGTCGCCTTGTGATGCTGAGAGAAAAACAATAGCAGAAGGAAGAGATGAGTGCGGTATACGTGTACAGAACACTTCATGGAAAAACAAAACTACAAAATTGATTGGAGAAGAAAAAGTGAAGAATATGCAGTACCTAAGAGCTGAATATCCATTTTTCAGCTCAAAATCTAGACGGTTGATGAGTTTCGAAAACTGGCCTCTCGTTATGCAGCAGAAGCCCGAAAATCTTGCAGAAGCCGGTTTCTTTTATACTGGCCATGGAGACAGGACCAAGTGTTTCCATTGTGGTGGTGGTTTAAAAGATTGGGAAGATGACGATGATCCTTGGCAGCAGCATGTTCAGTGGTTTAGTCAATGTGCTTATGTAAAGTTTAAACTCGAACAGTGTTTTGTTTAAGATTAAATAGGGGAGGTATATAAAGAAATAAAAAATAATATATTGCATATAATTTGTTTTATTAATTTTATAATGTTACATTTAGTTACACACACACAAAAATGCATTAAGCATAACACATATATCTAAAACACAACACACATTATAATCCTAACTACTATAGTCTACAGTAACATTTCGATTTTTATCTATTTCAATAATATTATCAAACTCAGCATAAACAATACAGTTAATTGTTTGTATTAGTGAGGATTCAAATCGTACTTCTAATCTTACACTACCATGCTTTATGAGATTCCAATGGGCTGATGAGTTAGCTGATAAATCAGGAGTTAAATCAAATGCTAAAAGACAGTAACCTTTGGCATACTGTTCACGAGAGATTGCATTTCCTTCATTAAGAAAGTGAATACCAGTCCCCGAGAATAGAGTATGATATGCTGATGTAAACATATTATTATTAAAAGATGGTTGCAAAGCTTTGGAAGGTATTTGTTGACCATCAATATATAAGCTGAAAGAGTTAATACCATAGTTTTCAAAGTTAAATGGATTTTTAGTAAGTGAACCATTAAATGCGGAATTATTCACAAAACCAATAATACATCTTTTGGGTACCTGTCCTAAGAATATATTATCAAGAGTTTTCCCTTGAACACCCGATGGAATAGTTAAAACTTTAACTTCAGCACGAGTTATAGGATATTTAGCAGTGGTAGAAGCTAAAACTTTCTGATGTGCGAGTAATACACTTGGATTAATTCGTGCTCTTCGAACAATAAGAGTTGCATCCGTAATGCAAACTTTAAACTTTACATCATTTGATCCAGCAATTAAATTAAAACTCTCTCTTGACCGAACTAATTTTACACTCATTTCAACGCCATTAATTAAAAATTTATCTTGATTGAAAATATCACCATGAAGATGACCAATCATTTCTACTTCCCTGCTTTCATTAACTAATTCCTGTCTTTTAACAAATCCAATGTTTTTACCATCTGTGGAATCCATTTTTCCTGCTGTATCATCATACCAAAGACTACAAGTAAGATGAGATTGTTTAGCAGCAGGTGCATAGTTTAAAAGGGTTTCCATGTATGCTCGATAAGCATAGGTATTATTAGGTGGTGACACAAGTTTTTGGTTTAAATAGATATCGAGTTGACTAAAAAGTGAATGCAACCAATTATTTACAGGTGCTACTGCTGTAGCTGATATCAAGTTTGTTGAATCTTGATTTAATACTTTTGCCTTTATGTGGAGTAATGTATGAGACAAATCTATGTAGTCATCGCCTGTTCCAGGAACTTGAAACTCGATAGGTCCATCATCAGCAAGAGATGAAATTGGTTTATAATGAATCCACAATCCATTTTCAATGCTTGTTTGTGTAGACGGTAATGCAAACAAATCTAATTCTGACTTAACGCACTCACAAGAATGATTATGAAGGAAAGACATACTTAATTTGAAAATATATCTTTGATGTTTTTTGGTTTTCGACCAAGTTTTTTCGTAGCTTTCACTTTCGCTGTTAGTGGTGGAATGAACGAGGCCAATCGTTTTCTTTTAGTTATATACCCAGATCCTGTCATGTTAAATCGATCAATTTTGTCATCAGCCTTTCGTTTTAAGTTCGTACTAACTTGCTTTAGACGATTTTTTATTGAGGCTTCCATAGGACGGGCTTGAACCATATCTGATAAAAGTCCTACTCCAGCATTTAATGCCTCCTTACCAACCACTCGAACACCACTTGAAAGTAAAGGTAAAACTGATCTAAATAACCCTCCTAAGAAGCTCCCAATACCATGACCACGTTGGTATGGTGAACCCTTATAAATTACTCCAACTCCTGATCCAGCTTGATGAGAATAATAATTTTCGTATGGACATTTATGATGATCCTGATGAGAATACATTATTATAATTTGTGGAAATGTAGTTTAATACACACGGTTCCAAACTGGAATGGGATTTTTTGTCCTGTGCTCGATCTTATATCTATTTCTAACGTATCGAACTCTCTTCGCATAACAGGTAAGTAGTGAGGTGGAGAGAAAATGTGCATTTTATTCGCACCATAAATGTATTTTGAAGGATCTAATGAAATGACTCTTAATAGCGGAGTCATAACATCACCCACAATCTGAGGATCGATAATATCGCAATATAGAAATAGTTGTGATGGTAACCCTAAGTGTAAATTAGCAGGACACTTCCCAAAATTTCTGTCTAGGAGATTTGTATTTGGTTCATAACCTAGTTGTAAACTTAATTTGGGTGATAATGTTATGGAAGTTATATTTTTATCCAAAACAGAAACAGACACAAATTTTGTTATTTCATCATAACGAAATTTCAAGTTCTCTCTGATACTATTTAACGTTTTTAAAATATGTTCAACGTTATCGTAGTTGGTAGCGGGAATATGTTTTTTGTAGTACACTGTTGATGGTTTATCTTCATTAGGCATTATCATGGTTTTTGTGATGTATACAACATTTTCATGATCTTGAACAGTAAACATGGTGCATGGATATTGAAACTCGACAACTCCAACCGACCATTCACCTTCTAATTTCATAGCTTTTGGTAATTTTGTTGAAAAATTTGTGGTCTTGTTATCAGGAAAGTATTCCATTGAACTATTGCTGAGCAAAGTTAAATAAAAACTTTCTTTATTCATATTTCTTGTAAACTAGAAGCTAAAATCCAACTGTTAAATTTATCTGGATAACCTCTCCACTTCACTAATACTTCTTTTCTGTTACCCGAATAACGAGTGCCAATTATTTTATCTATTTTATATTGTGAGGTGGGGTTGTAAGTGACCTTCTGTAATTCTCTTTCATAAAAAGTACCAACTATTGGTTCATTTTGTAAATCAGTTATTGTATAAACAATCCATGGAGATCTATCAATTATTGAAGATATAATAAATATTTCATCACTCCAATTGGATTCATATCCTTTTTGAAAAACATGTTTATATTTAGTTATTCGAACATAATCACCCACGTTGAAATTTGGTTTAGAATTTTCTAAAGAAAGTTTGTTTGATCCTCTATCATAAAGATTAGTCCAAACTGTCATAATATTGTTGGAACTTACATCACATGGGCACATCTTAATACTCGAGTGAATGCTGTGATTATAAGAGTATATTAAATCTTGTAAAACATCGACATATCTATAAGTATTATTATGAGTGAAATAACGCCACATTTTCATTTTTAGAGTTCTTTGAAATCGTTCAACAATACTAGCCTTAATATCAGGATTGTTAGTGGTATAGTAATTTATCTTTTTGGATTTAAAGTATTTTTGTACATCTTTTGAAATAAATTCTGTACCTTTATCAGATTGTATGTGAGTAGGTGTTGAATTACTTTCAGTAAATATACTTTCAAAACATTCTTTAGTTGTTTCTGAGTTTTTCTTTTTCATTGGTCTTGCAAAAGCATATTTACTAAATACATCAATAACACAAAGTATGTAGTTGAAACCATCATTATATTGAGCATAAGTTCGCATATCACTTAAATCAGCTTGCCACAACTCATTAATGTTTGATAGAATGTACCTATTACGCGGGAATTTTTTCCGAATGGGTTTATGTAGTGTATATGTTTCTTGTGATTGTAACCATTCCTTTACTTGCTTTTTATCCATTTTCTCCTTCATAGCTTTTGATAATTTATCAATACTACCAAAACCAGCGGGGTTAGATGGATCATAATAAATCCTGTTAATTTCTTCTAGTACGGGGTCCATTTTTCCCAATCGATCTTTTTACGTATTTTAGTTATAGATCTTTTATCTCCACTGCTCGGTGTAGAAAACTCTTGAACTTCAATCTCAGAGGTTTTGTTCAGATCTTTTGCTTGAAGTTGGTTAATAAACTCACATCTCTTTGGATTTCCAATATAAGTAAGTGGTACTTTAATATCTTTTAATGCTTTAGCAAATCTATCCCACCCTATCGGATCACTTTTTTTAAGGGTCTAAGTGAATCATTTATTAAATCAACAATATTACTTCCTGGAATTTTTTCATTATCAATTATAACTGTGCCTTCATTATCCCAACGTATTTTACTTTTACTTATTCCAATTAAGTTTAATAATGACTCACCTTTTTTATTATAAGTTTTTGGAATTAAACTGAGTATTTGTGTTGGTGAATACAGTGGATTTGCTTCACTTTCTATACTTTTAATAGATCCTTTCTCCTCTAACAAAGATTCAGCATCAACTGAACTTTTTAGATCTCTATCTTTATTTTTAAAACCAATTTTAGATCCATTTGAATCTTCATTAGATGTATCAGAATAAATTGGTAATCTGAGTGGTTGACGATCCTCTTCGGTAAAGTGAAGGTACCTTTGTAGTGTTTGTAAATATAACATCCACTTCTTTCGGTCTTCCGTCTTACTATTCATAATATTTTGCATTTCAATATCTAGTCGAGACAAATTACTAGTAACCTTATTTTCTTGTTTTAATTTTTCAATCAATCCAGGTTCAATAAGTATCATTTTCTTAGCATTTTCCATGTTAACTGGCTAGTCCACTTACTAATCCACTCAATATTGCACCTAATATTATTGGTAAGAAAGCCCCTCCTTTTTGTATAATAATATTTTTTCTTAGTTTATGTGTACACTTATGCACCAGTTTACGGAGTATATTTTTGTGTTTATTCAATTTTTGTTTATCTTGATCTTTGAGAGGTATCTTTCCTTGTAAAACGTTATGAATACATTCACAAATACAATTTATTTCTTCTTCATCACACGTTTTAAGTAACGCTCTTTGATATTTTGGTTTAAGCGTATGCAAAGCGTTTAGCAAATCTTTATGCGTGGTGAGTCGACGATGCATCATTTAGAAATGATTTGAATTGTTTGATTCTTGGTGTATTTAAACTCTTTCGTGGGGACGTAGACTGTGCAGTAACCATTAAATGGGAATACATTTGTCTTGACACGACAAAAATCATTTGTATTCTGTTTTAAATCTATCATTAAATATCCATGCGCTTCGAAAGTTGCATCCCTGTAGGCGTCTTCAATGAATTTTGGGTTATCTGGTGACACTTGACGTGCTAAATATCTTATTTGAGATTTATCTCGAGGGTTTTTAAAATAAATTATATAACTTGAGTTTAAAGAAATGTCTCTTTGACCTTTACCTTGATGAAATAAATTTTGTGTTAAATAAAATACACTAAGATTCCTGTGATGACTACCTTTTGTAAATATATCCACAATTCTTCCATCAGACTCTCTCATTAGATCATCAATAATAATAAGATGTGGGTTTTCACCATCAAACATATTAAGATTTGGAATTCCTTGATGATAGTTAACATTTGGTAAATTATATAAAGGCTGCATTTCATCAAAGCACCATGTGATCTGATTAAAATCACAATTACATATTTCTTTAACTGATTTTATGAAATTTGTTACAAAATTTGACTTCCCACATCCACTTGGTCCTGCCACAATAGCAGTAAACGGATGGATAAAGTGATACATTTCACACGTCTAGAGTTTTAAAGGGATGAAATAAAAATGAAAATGTCGGTGTAAAATTACTATATATTGACAAAATTATATAAAACATATTATTTGCGAAAAACAGAATGTTTTGTATACTATTTCTAATACATTTAGTACTTATCAGAAATAAAAACTACAATTATTTTTTGCACTATTTACAATCAAACAATAAATTTTAAATATGTAATAATCTATTATATAATATTATAGTAATATCATAATTTTGCAATCAAAACAAATTTTGTATATACACACAGAAATAAAAGTATTACACTTAACGTAATTTATAATGTCCCCAAGCCAATGTATCAATGTTGTTGTCCATAATACATCGTTTGGTATCATTATATGACAAAGATGTTTTATTTATTTTTTGTGTAAAAATAGTGTGTTTGATTGACTTAAATCGAAGCATACTACAATATAATACATTTTTATTAAATAAACACGATTTGTAATTTTCCATATTCATTTTTTTGGTAACACTTTTGTTAACTCCTTTTGCTTTTGCTATAAATTTATCTTCTATTTCTAAGGCATACATTTTTGATCGCAACCCTACAAATTCCTTCAATATTTTACCATTATTCTCATCTTTGAAAAAACCTAACTTTTTTTTATTTATTTTTGGATATCCGTAAATATTATTTTCCGGGTAATCTGATGTATCGAAATAGTGAAGTAGATCTGGTTTTATATCCTCATAAAAATTATCTGTAAAAATTTGATATATCAAACTATCGGTATCGGTGTACAATAACTTAATTTTATTATGAAACTTTTTAATCATGTAGTTATAATGAAATTCATACATAAGGGTCTTAGATATATCTAAAATACAAAATCCTAAATAAATCGGTTTATCATAAATTAACTTTGTTTTCCGTAATTGTATTGCGACTAAATGTTCTGAAAATATTGATAAACTATGGAATTCTGGTTTTGCAATCCAATCCTGAGCACCTAAAACTTTACCACGATTATCCCAGTGAGTTAGTAGTTTAATGTTTACTCTTTTTTCAATATTTTCCATAGTCTTACCGAAGACAGAATTGTTCATTAATTTAAAAAAGTCTTTTTCAAAGTTTGATGTAGCTAACGTTCTCAAACTAGTATTTAAATCTATGTATTTCTTTAACCAAGAACTTTGTTTAAATTTTAAAATTCTATGTACTTTCATTAATTTAATCCCCATTTCAACGCATTGTTTTAAATTCCTGTAATGAATGATGTATTTATTTTTATTATTTAAATTAGGAACTAATTTAGATTCTTTAGTATTACCCACACATATGTTTTCAGGACATAATGGAAAGTCAGAATGCAAATCATGAAGTTCATCAGGATATTCCAAATCAACTTCTAAAACATAACCGAAATCAGAGTTATCCGACACATTATAATCTGTATTAGAATCTACCCATTCGAAACCACCAACAGGAAGAGATTGAGACATTGCCCAACCATATAAATTATTCGCATCAAAATATGTTAGATATGAATTAGGTTTTTCGCTATCATAATCTTCCATGAATTTATTATTTGCTCTAGCATTTTTTTTTTTTTTTTTTTTTTTTTTTTTTTTTTTTTAGGATTGGTGCGACTGATTCTCCCGGATTTGACCTGTCAAACGCGTGAGCCAGAACCGGTGAATCATCACTACTCATGGTAGCGGTGCTGGTGTGCTATGGATTGGTCACTCCGTACGTTGCCCCGTTTACTTTCAGAATCCTTAACCCGTTTGCCCTGACTATCTGTATGAGAAACAGATCTAGTTAGGCAATCGTTTGGTAAGACTAGGTTCGCCTGAAAATGTCAGACTGGAGCGTCCGTGTTGCTGTTTAGTGTTACAATTATTATTAGCGTGGGTAATATAGGTAATGTTGTAAGGGACTTTCGTTTTGTAATGTCTTTAGTTCATGATCGGTTAGTGCAGCGCTCCAATGAAATCGACTAAACTGAAGAGTTTTCTTATTTTTTTTTATTTATATATGCTTTATGGTACACATATAAGTAGCTTAAAACAAACAATTCAAGTAAATATGCGTACAATGGGCGGTCTTATCACACAATGGTGATTTCTTCCAGACAACCTTTGGATGGAAATATTTGTAAGAAACCAGATAAGGGGTAGTTAAGTATCCAATAAGAAAAGACAAAATAAAAATACCTACCTCTATAATAGTGACTTATTTATAAGTTTGAACTTAGGCTTCGGCCGTAGTTAATACCTCATACCTTCTCTTGGTATCTCATATTTCAGTAGTAAACACAAAAATGTTATGTCTTTCGAAAATAGAGTGAGTTACCTACACATCTTAACTACTACCTTTTTTGGGGTGGTAAAATCATCCTATGGCTTCTACCGCCTGGGTGAGGCGAGAGAGTGTCAGACTCTTACTGACTAAAAACCACGCCGTTCCTACTCGGCCCTTCGTGGCTCAGGTGAACTAGTAACTAACAAGTTAATAAATAATACAAAACAAATGCTTGGAAGAACTTTAATCATGACGATTCAATTAGAACAAATATATGAGACGAATGATACATATATGTTATACATACAATACATATAACTAGTACATACATACATACGTTGGTAAACATCCATTATCTAGTTTCTAACACCTTCATCAAAATCACAAACACGTTGTTCCACTAACATAATGTATTAGTGATGCAACCAATATTTAAATATTACTAAAACATCAAAAAAGCAATTAACTATATGAAAAAAAAACAATAATTTAAATTGAAGTTCGGTTACATGACGTAACGTAGAATCACGCCATCTATGTATTGTTAATGAACTTTTCTAACGTACCATATTTTAAAAAGGAAACCTATTTGAGTATTAGTGAGTATTGGTACTACGATATGGTACATAAAATTAATTTGTATTTGTTGCATCACTAATTGGTAACGGCGGGTTCAGAGGCCGCGACTGATCAACATTAAACGCAATTAGTCAACTAATTTAATGAAAGATACGGTGTAATATTTAGTTTATTTCGATATTCATTTTATAGTTAAACATTAACAGTAGTTATTCAGATTTAATCACATTTCATAAATAGAATTGCACAAATGTCTTATTGCTGTTGCAACTGTAGATGGTATGGACCAATCGCTCGTCTGTACCCACCAATGGGGGGTGTATTATGTTAAAGTAATCATTGTCTCAGTGCGAGAAAAAGGTCAAGATATTTAGGACAAAATATTGCCATCCCTGTTTCACACCGCAGCGAAACAATGACTAAAACCTACGCCAAAGTAAAATAAATAATCCATCACACTTTTGACAGTGACATTTATATTGACAGATAAAAATAACGTCAAATCTACAGATTAACGTCAAATCGACAAATGTCAAATCCACAGACTATAAATAGAGACGTTGGCAGTTGTCACAATACATCCCCTTGTCTAAATAATTACGAATACTTAGTCAATTCACAGTTTGGCTTGGCCTAATCCTAACGCTAATATGATAAGAGTATGTACAATCTTAGACCATTTCCTAGGAGTAACAAATTCTTACTATAGACTAGAAAGAGCTATTTGTCCATCGACTTAATCTAGAAACTAAATATACTTACATAAATAAAAGAATGCTTATTATGTGCCAGTCCAATTGCGACACTTAAAATGAAGATCATTTACTTATTACATAGAATATTAAAATAACGGGTACAAAATATAGGAACATAAAGACAACTTGAAATAAGTATATAATACTAGCATTATTTAAATCAATTCACACTTATCATCTGACTAGACAGTTAAAGTTGAAAAAACAATTCGTTACCTATGGTTGTTTTTACACTGACGAAATTTTGATGGAACATGACAAATTCGATGTTTGATAGACTACTACATATTTAAAAAAATCTACACAAGATAGATACTTATATTTTTTTATGAAAAAGCTATAGAACCAAAGACATTGGTCCGTTCGTTATTCCATTAAAACAATGACTTTAATTCTTGACTACTAACTTTATACTAACATAATATGTGCCTTAGTTATGATAAAAAACTAAGTTAGGCAAGACTTATTTGTTTAATAAATAATGTAAGCTGTTTCAAGTATACCTACAAGCAAGCTTAGTTTGCGAAATAATTTTACATCTACTTATTTATACACTAAAATGAATATTGGAAAACTTATTTGTCAATGAGAGGAGACAAAAATTGCATTTTTGATGTTGCCACATTATTATTGTGCTTCATCTTGGACACTATTTAGATTTTTTTATTATCTGTCAGCTTTGTTTTTTTATTATCTTCAATTCAATGTATTGTCACATACTAAAATGGCGCGAAAAGAGGTTTTTATAAACATAACAAAAATTTCATACCATCGCGAACATTTTTAAGTTTTTTGTAGATTATGTCGAAGAAATGAAACACAATAATTGAAACAGGCTTGTTTGTTATGACACTCATTTAAGAAATTCAATACAAGTATTTAATACCTTCATATTCCCAATTAAAGCCAAAGTATTATAACATAAAATAGGTACACAATTATATTATTTTCAAGTCAATTTTGTTGAATATATTAGATACTTAACACGACGATATCACATTTTTTATTTAAACAATAAATAATGCTGTTTTAAACACTGCAGCAAAAATCTTGGAAATTATCTCTATTTATTAATAATAAAAGTTTAAATTCAACTACACGATAATAAAAGAAAACTGACTACTTGACTAACAACACTTCGATTATTTAAAGCTTAGATATCTTACTATTATTATAATGAATTTTACAAAAATCTACAACATCACAATAACTAAAACATTTATTATCTATATACCCGATTTTTTTTACTATTATCCTATACAATTATCTATTATTTTGACTAATTAATTTGTTCGTATTATTATGAATCAACGATGTAGCAAAATCCACTAAAAACCACCAAAGAGGTTTTCGTTCTCAAATGTAACGCTAACTAAATATAGCAATATTTTGTCTGTCACATATAAACAAAAAAACACAAATTCTAGCACGTTCTAATTTTGAAACGAAGCAAACAAAGATGGCGCTCTTTATTGCCTCCTAATAATACGATCAAATTGATAAATCTAGAGTAATATTATTGTTAGATTGAAAACTTTACATAAGCTTCCAACTTGTTGCTTCTAATAACGATCAATGGAATTAGTAAAACCCAATTTAGACTTAATATTAAAGATAGAATCAGACCGTAATCACAATCAGACGAAGTTGTGTTAGACGTGATGCGTACAAGACTGATTTATTATCCATTTTAGCTCTCTGGTCTCTCTAATTCCATTCGCCATTATAGATTCTATAAACACAGTCGTTTAGTGCACATAAATTAAAGCATTTTAATGTATAAATAGAGCCATTCTGTGATATGAGAACGTATACAAACTTGTACTATGTTTCAGTCGACACAACATTGGACAGGGGGGTTTAAAGGAGCTTAAGAAACAGAAATTCTGGAAGATTCTACCTCGACATCGAAAGAAGAATGATATTTGACGATATGGTATTAGATATTAGAAATACATTTAGTATAATACTAAGTTTAGGTTCATCTACCTACTTTATCATGGACCTCGAGCAGGCATTTGACAGACAAACCATTGGAAATAATGAACCTATAAATTAATAACAGAAACAATTCAGCTTTCTCATAAAAATAATGATCTTTGGCACTTTAAGAATACGTTCGTATTTTGTTCAAAACTTCATCTTGTTACTTCACAGAAATAAAAACAAAAAAATGTCGCAACAATGACAATATTGAACAAAAAATATGTTACAAAATATTTACGACTTTGTGACACTTTTTAAATGTAACAACTCATTTGTATTCCGTGTATATGGATGGTGGAGGCAATGCTCTCAACTAGCCGAAACAGTCACGAATACTGACTAGGTACCAATAACATAGTGACATTAGGTAACAATAGATATAATTGCCACTTTTGCACACAACCCAAAAACATTTTTGCCAAAATTTTTGCAAGCAGACGTTGTGAAGTAACTCATTTAACTAAGTATCTTTAATGGCTATTATGTTGCCGATATGACCCCATTACCCATCACACTGTGGGTCGTTTACTGTGTTTTAGTGTTGCTTCACAACTACTGGTGTTAGAGTTGCGATCTCTCGTCTAATTTGATGACCGTTAGTCGTAAACACCTTAATGACATTTTTACGACCATTTACGCTAAACGGAGAAAAATACACATTCAAGGTCAGAAGTAAAGTATAGAAGATAGATGAAGTATGTGCAATAATAGCAGAGATTAGGACACAATTAGACACCCAGTAAATCTTACGCGTTACAATCGCTAAGGAAGTTGCTCAATCGTTTCGTTCAGTGGGCTACAGTCGCTGCAGATGACCTCTGATAGCCCTTGATTTATTGTCCGCTCAGGAGGTTCTAATTCTGATTTCTTACTTATTGCTTAAACACATAAAACACCCTTATAAGTAACATCTGATTACTTGAATTCCACTATAAGAACAACAAGGACACCAAATATAAAGGAACTAAATACACTAAAGTCATATTGTGAGCCTGTCGAGGCCCTGTCGGAGTCCTACTCGTTGTACCTACGGAAACAAAACGAAGCTGTCTACGGCAGGCCTCCGGAGCCGACCCTCACTCAGGAGTCGCGAGGTCACGCCCTGCCCAGCATGGCGGCGACGTCGCCTGCGGACTGCGAGTGCAGGAGAGCTCCTCGCGTCGGTCGTGGCGGTGCCAGCCGAGGCAATGCCAGCACTCCTGCTGGAGCTGTACCCAGAGCACATCCCGTGACGAATTCATGACGTGATGCTTCCGTTGGAGTAATTCGCCGCTTTGGATCCCATCTGTAAAGAAAATAACAATTAGATTCCACATTACCTCTATTTAGTTGTTTAGATCCTCTGCTAATGAACAAAATTAAGAGTAGAATCAATTTTAAACAAGCATAGACAAATCAGAAAACTTAAATGAAGTCGGTTAATCAAGCTACTAAATAAATCCCATCTATTTGAAACGAACCCTTCACAGTTACGTAATATTACGTCAACGGATCACAAGGCAGCTTATTAAATTCTATTACTCAACACACGTAACCGTTCAACGTTTACCATTCCGCAAAAAATCTAAGAAAATGTTCCATCATACCCGTTTAAGGACACTTAACATTGCTTAACCAACCAGACGGCCTGCAAAAACTTCCGTCCACTTCCCACTGCCCAACCCTTTGGATACGAACGGAAAACCTGTCCTAAAAACGACATTTATTTAATATTAGGTTTATTTTTTAATATGGCAACAGTTGCTATTGCAAGTAGGTTTAATATCAATTTGTAGTAGAGGCGTAGAGGTGATATAATTGCTTTTTTTTGTGGTGCGGTAACCATGTGTGGTTACTATCGTGTGTGTTCGTAACTTATTTATTGTAGACAAGACATGTTAAACTATAAAACAATTGAGGCAGAGTTTAATTTATATTTTCCCTAAACGATTTACTTAAGTAGTTTTGAACGGTCGTGAAATAAATAAACGTAACAATATTCATTGTTGTAAGTCATAAGTCTAGTTTAATTTTATCAATAGTATCACTTCAGGGCTGTTCGTTTAAGTAAATAAATAAAACTTTTTTGATTATTACTGTGAATTTCGAACTTTATATGCCAAAACGTTCCAATCTAAACACAACTGTATACTAAAAAACTTACGCAACACTGAAATATACCGAATAACATCAACAAAATTCGAAACGTTAAAATTCAAAAAGGTACCTAGAGAAGTCTTTTTCAAAATTAATAATATCTTTCAAAGAAGTTCCAAAACAATTGGAAACAATTAACATTATCATAGTAAATAGTAATTTAAATATAGAAGATCCAACAGTCAAACTATTTATATATAGTTTTGTTGGATATGGCGTTAGATTGAAGTCATATGTACCTTCATTATTAATAAATAAATAATAATAAATAAATATTTTGTTTTTAAGTCAACTCTGATCCTTTCCATTAAGCTCTGTGTCCTGTGTGCCCAACTGGTGTCCACGGTACCTTCAGTATATGTGGATCAAGGCGACAACTGTCACTTTTGCACCGACCGGGACCCGCTCAGCGACATGATATTAATAATTCAAGTAAACTACTTACCATAACGGACAGCAGTAAAGCTTTACTAATTTTGAAATATATTCTTTAAGTAAATCAAAACAGATTTGAAGGATTTCAAACAGGCTGCACTGAAGATTCAACGAAGGCTGATGGACCGTAACTATCATTACAAATTACCTGCGTCAGTTATTTTGAAGAGAGCAAAAATAGTATTCAGAATACGGTCTTTTTTTTGAGGCGGGAAAATCATCGAATAGCTCCTCGTGGGTTTGGGTTTGAGCGTTCTTATTATCGGGGGTAACTGAGGTTTGAAGGGTGGCGAGTTAGAGAAGTTGAGCTACTGCTGAAGTTGGTTAAGCATTAGAAGCCTGAAATTTTTGGCAAGAAAATTGCAATCAATTTTCTCGCCAAAAGTAAACACTTTACTTTACTAAACAAAACTGTTTTAATTGTTATTAATTCAAATACATCTTTACAATACGGTCAAGGTATGCAATTAGGCATACGATGGTTACCTACCTATTCCATTACATACCAGTTATATTTTTATTTACGAAGGATATAAAACAGCTTTATACTCAATGATGTTATAAGTAAAACAGCTTTTCGCATGCTACCAAGTACCAACTACAATAGGGTCATGCCTAATTTTTGAAACGGACAAAGATCTAATTGTCGCCACGATAACCGAAGCAGCAAATGACCTCAGAGGCAAACTATCCTGCCGAATCGGAGGACTGGTCAAATCTAGGGTTCGAACAATGGCGTCCATCTAGTAAACGGCTTGGGGGAGCGAGAGAGCTGCCATCGACTAATGGTAGATGAGGCTCTCATGAACCACTTTGGAGCCGTTGTGATGGCCGCCCGAATAACTCGAGCCAAGGAAGTCCTTCTAATTGGTGACATAAATCAGCTTCCGTTTATAGATCGTGATAAACTCTTCCCTCTACTCTACAGCCGCCCTACATATATCACGCCCATAAGCCAGGAATTAATGTGTACCCACAGAAATCCAATGGATGTGGCGTATGCCCTCGGCACAGTTTACAGTGGCATATACTCGTCCAGGTCGTTCGTCAGATCCCTCGAGACAAAAAGGTTCTCGGGGGCGATGATTCCAAAGTCACTCCCCGACACTTTATACCTGGTACACACTCAGGCAGAGAAGGAATCCCTTAAGAACCAGGAATACGGGTCGACCGTGGGATCACGCGTGCTCACGATACACGAGGCACAGGGACTTTCGTGTGCGAATGTGATTGTTGTCAACACAGCAACGAAGAAACATCAAATACATGACAGCGTACCACACGCGGTAGTAGCAATATCGCGTCATACGCATGGTTGCATCTATTACACAGACAACAGTGAAGACGCGATAAGCAAACTAATCAGGAAGGCGGCTGATGAGGGTGAGCAAGGTATTAAGGACTACAACCTGAAAATGGCTATCAAACACAGGGACGCGGCAGTCATGGGTGCTCTCTTGGGCGGGGAGTGTTGCTTGTGATGAAACGAATGCAACATGAGGAAATGTGTATGCAGAAACATGTAGAAATATAATATAATATAATAATAATATAACCAATTGACTTTGGACTATTGTACGCTTTATTGGAATCGGCCCACGTGGCAAGGGTTGAGGCGTCATGCACACATAAATGTCCTACAGTCGGTGGCGCTGTGTGTTGGGTTGTTCCGTTCCCAATAAAAAGGTTGACCGGACCAATTGCTGACACACACGTCATACTCGTGAACGGGTGCCTTCTGCTGGGTCAGGTCGGCTCTCCTATCTTGTTGGTGGGCTTGTTTCATAAAGCCTTCCAAATAGAAATAAATAAATAGTGCCTAATTATTATGTAATCTATACTTTTGGTAATAATTATAGATGTAGTTAATTGTAGTGTGTAACTAGGTTCCCTCTTTACTTTATAAAAATTGACTAGATGTATTATAATAAAAAAAACTGTATGACAAGGGCACGGACCTAGAGTCCGTGGAGAAATAATCTATAATATTATAAAAAAATGCCTAATTTTTATTTTAATGTAAATAAAAAAATACGTGTCTAATATTTTTTCATTATCTAACTGACGGACTAATTAGATTTTTAATTTTCATACCCTGTCATCATCCCTATTTACCCCATACCTTGCAAATCCCTCTCAATTTCTCCTTAAACTTGTTTATACACAATTTACATTACATTAACATTTCCTGCAAACTCTCCAATGTCCGTAAGATGCGTCACACACTTCCTACTGGTCGTACAAAGGGTGTCGCAATCGAGAGTGCGTGACAAACGCCGACGCGGCGCGAATACTGACGGCCATCTCACGCGTCTCGTGTCATAGGAAGACCTGTGTTATATCATCTGTCTACTGGCTACCTACTGGTTACTGGTTATTTTATTACATGGGTGTCAACGGCCTGAGTTTGAGAGTTGTCGTTATCGATTGTAGCTACTGGTGCTTGCAGGGTGGAGAGTTGAAGAAGTTGAGCTACTGCTAAAGTTGCTTATTAATTAGATGCTTTAAATGTTTAATGGGACAATTGCTATTGTTGTTAATACAAATATATATTTAGTATTTTTGCTAGTTAAGTAGGTAGAGCATTGGCTTATGCAATAGGGTATACAGTTAAGTAATATGTTGTTTTTAACACAAATATGTCGTGTAGGTACCTATATTACTTTTTTGAAAAGGCGGGAAAATCATCGCATGGCTTCTCTCGCCTGGGTGAGGCGGGAGGGAGTGTCAGACTCTTACTGACTAAAACCGCCCCGTTCCTACTCCTGCCCTTCGAGTCGGAGACCCGGCAACCCGTTAAGTTCTCCGCGGCTCGGTATCGGCATCAGCCCTACTGGGTCCCATCCGTGGTGGTCTGATGGCTTTGAGGCGCGCGCGGATGCAACGCACCGTACGCTGGGGTACCTATATACGTACTGGCTCCTGGTTTACTGTCATCTAATTTCTGACAAATCTAATCGATGTTTCCTAGGCAGTGACGAGTTGAAAAGAACGCATCTTGTGCATTCCTATCTTAAACCATATACCTAAATATTAATATTACATACAAAGGAGAATCTAGTATGACCTCACGTTTAGAATATCACCTAATCTGTAAGGAATGCGGATCAGCAGCAGTGTGTGCAAGGAGATGGCACGCACTGTCGCTTTGAGTTACATAACTGCTATAATGGCAGACGACTAACCATACATACCAGTCAACAGACTGGTAACATCATATTGAAGGCATACTCAATAAGCCTATCTAATAATACAAAGTAGATAATAAAATGTAAAAGTTCACGCGGTGGAAAGTCCTGCATCCCGCACGGAACATTAATTGTGTGACACTCGATTGGTGTTTAACATCACGCCTCTTATCCCCGAAGCGGTATTCAGAGGTGCACATTACGACACTTATTGACACTGTACATTGCAACACTCAGTTTTCACTATTTATGTTAAAACTCCCATGGGATGCGGGGTGAGCTTATTGCCATATACCGGGCACAATTTTAGACTCCGTGCTACTACTGAGTTTTTTTTACAACCCAGTATTACTTTGCCCGACCCAGGATTAAAACCCGTGACCAGCAGTCACCCTTTCGACCAGTCAGCCAACGAGACAAGCAAGCTACAGAAGAATATATCAATATGGAGCAACAACGTCTTAAAAAATAATGCAGCATGTATTGCTAAATACTAAGTACCTATACCAAACACAGCATAATAAAAAAATTGAAAAAAGCGCGGATATGTTTAAAAAAAAGCAATCTACATTATTTGTTGTAAATCGCCTTATTTAAATGTTAGCTCTTAAGAAACCTATAGCGACTAATTACTGATTACGAAAGTTACCAACTTAAGGACATTTTGATCGCCCGCTGAGCTGTTTTACGTAATGCCGTCTGCAAACCAACAGCTAAACTAAATTAGTAAATACCTCTACATAGCAGATACTACCTCTATAATAAAATGAAACAGTATTTTTGGTCTAGTGAGTCAAAGAAGTGTCTCATTTTAGAAGAATTCAGGTCAAGTCTGCTGGAGAAGGAACTCTCTTTGAAGAGGGATTTTGCCATAGTACCGACTACTAATACTTGCCCGGTGGTTTGTGCTTTGCAGTTATGTGTATGGTTGGTTGGTGGCACTTTTAGAACATAATGTCACTTATTATATCTAATTATTTTCGAAAAGTACAATACACTAACACAAACAATATAATAGGGATGATGACAGGGTATGTAAATTAAAAATCAATTAGTAATGAATGAAAAAATATTAGACACGTATTTTTTTATTTTGTCGTATAAGAAAACAATACTTAGATAAAACGAATTAATGTTTAGGAGTATAAATCGTATATCGTATAACGATATTTTAGAGTATAAATCGTACTCAAAAGTGATATTTCAAATCAACATATCTTCGAAACTAGATATTCGTTTTCATAAGAAATTAAAAATACGTGTCTAATGTTTTTAAAAAATCTACCAGTCGGACATTAAAATTTTAAAATAAAACATAGTCATCTACCCTATTACTTGGGTGTAGATTATCCTACATCTCTTTTTTATCCTATGGTAATTAACAGGAATGATACTTCTATCCTGCAACACCTGCAGCTATGCTAATTTATGTTGCTGTCAGTTCGCAACTACCTTTACTTATGTATTGACTCATAATATATTTCTCCGGCCATTTCTTAATCCCTTTCAAATAGTTCAATGGACTGGAATTTGAACGTAACCGTTCTGTGTAGAGGTAGTAAGCGGACCGGCCGTAACAATTCATCCTACCATTTAAGTATGGCAACCCACGTACAATATGGAGGCTACGAACTGTCAGTGTGACCATATAAAAGAGAATAGACCTTGTTTTGAATAGAGAAAAGTCTTTTGTCTCGTTGTTTATAAGTGGTTGGTTACATGACAGATCTATGAAAAGACTTTCAATCCATTGATAAAGTGAGTCACTGGTACTCAATCACTCAATGATTGCAAGAAGAACTGTTGAACGTCAGGTTTCTTCTTCCGATTGCTAAAGACTTATTCAGTTTCCAGAAGAGTAATAATATTCTTGAGGAATTTCAGGCACTCGTGTGGTCGTAAGTGCGACTGTCGGGCAAGAGGGCTCGGGTTCGATTCCCGTCGGGGAAAGAATTACTGGGTTTTTAAATAAATCTCTGTAGTACTCAGGCTCACCCCTATTACATGTACATGGGACTCATATAACATAAATAGCAAAAAGGTGGTGTTAAAGTGGCACGAAGTACTACAGTAGGTATTAAAACTAAGCAAGTATTCTGTACAGCGAAAGTCTATGGTATAAAAATAATGACTGGACCAAAGAGAGCCGGTGTACGCACAGCAATGACGTAACACGAGTATGAAGATTCAATTAACTCATCTGTACAAACGCAACGAATGACGATAGACTCAATTTGTTGATGAATGTTTTGTAACTATCATTATTACATTTGAAGTGGCGTTTATTTACACGTAACTTGTATAACTTAGTTGGGAGTCCGATGTAGAGATAAAGAAAGAAACAATTAAGAACATAAGTGCATAAAACTAACAAAGAATCAATGTGTTTGTAGTGTAGATATTAAACTCGTTGTAACATCATAAAAAAACTTAAATGTATGTAAGAATCGACGCAATTAGCGTTCTATAGTCTCTGCCTACCCCCATGGGAGACAGACGCGATGTTATGAATGTATGTATGTGTAAAAAAAGTTGTAGATTTCCTAAACAAATACAATCGGTTCGATATTCAATTCATCATCCAATTTCGATGTAAGAACAAAGCCATGTTATGCACACAAATAGGTCTTAACTCAAGCTTAATCAATATCCGTTCTAATAAGATTATTGAACAAAGATCACAACACCACTTTTCCTGATTGATTGAACTGGGAACTGAAGATAGCCGTAGCGCCACTAGACGACAAACCGATAAACATGGCGTCAGACGGCGCCTTCAATTAAAACATACATAAAATCTAAATTAAGTATTGTAAGGAAACGTAAGCCATTAGTTCGAGTCACGGAGAAAACATGAAGAGAAACCGTTTTTCATTTCCATGATGTTACATGATTAGATTAGAGGTGTGCGTGCTTTGCATAAGTACTCAGTGTCCTATGTTCATGGCAGAATTGTATAATTATAAGTGTTGCATTAGACTTATATACTGCGTGCCATTTCTGACAACATTTATGCTTTTTCAAACTACCTCTACATTTTAGCCAAAACAGCATCCGATCATGCA
The DNA here is from genome assembly GCA_038387885.1 of Spodoptera picta. Lineage (NCBI taxonomy): Eukaryota > Metazoa > Arthropoda > Insecta > Lepidoptera > Noctuidae > Spodoptera > Spodoptera picta. The sequence goes on from JAZHFQ010000271.1 coordinate 702,166, forward strand.
TATCATCCGATTTGAGAACTGGGTAAGAACTCATAACTTACAGACAAAACAGTATTATCACCTACGCCTATATATAATGTAATTTTAATTGTTTAAAGTCCTTAGTACATCTGAGAGGGAAAGGCCAGGAGCCCATGGCACAGTTTATCCTAGTTTGAGTTGCTGACTTCCATCATTGCATTGTCACTTAAACTACGCAAAACCATATGTATATCCAGTCTCTAACAACTTTGTCAATATTATAAGACTAGTATTAAGGTCTACATCACTACCGTAATACGGGATGAATAGAATTCGAGGGGTGAATAGACACAGGAATGGGGTGAGAAGAATAAATATTAGAACATTTTCTAAATATTTAGAATTTTTGACTGCACGGTTGGTGCGGTGGCTGGGCAACTGGCTGCCGTGCAACGTGTCGCGGTTTCGATTCCCGCACAACACACCACAAATTGTTGTTTCGGGTCTGGATGTCATTGTGTATGTGAACTTGTATGTTTGTAAACGCACCCACGACACAGGAGCTAATGTGGGGCAATGTTTAAAAAAAAAGAATAGAAGAATAGAAATATTTAGAATTAGAAAATGTTCTAATATTTATCATTCCTGCATGCTATTCACCCCTCGAATTCTATTCACGCCATTTTACCGTTATGTAAAATGATGGAAACCTACAAACTAAAGTAAATCCGCAATTACTATTAAAGTATATCCTTTGGAAAGTCGCAAAGTTGTGAGATTTTGCAACATTAACAGACATTAGTATCATCCCTTATAAGAACATGTAGGTTGCGATTACCACATTTACTCGTCATTCGAAACATCACCAACTTTAGCTTCATTACCGAATCCGCCATACCTAATTTCAGTTATTCTGCAAACTTACTAAGAAAAAGTGACCCATACTCGACTAAATTACCTGTTGATAATATAACAATTTAAATCACGGCAGAGGGCGCGCTGAGCCCGCAGACTCGAGTAGCCAGTAACAGCGCGACAGTCGCCGCATCGCGGGTCGCGAAATGCTGCTCATGAATATGAGCCTCTAGCATGGCTTGAAACTAGTCGAGTTCCTCGTCAAATAATTACGTGAGTAAGCCAAACACATAATAATTTATTTAGTATGTCTCACGAAAGTTATAATACAAATTTAAATCCCATTTCAAACTTCCTAATTGATTCTTTTTAGCCAGATTTGTCTATACATCGGTATTCTAGGAGAAGCGACCAATATCTGCTCTGCACAGATCAGTTATCACACTTCGTTACCCGTGAACTTGGTTAAACCCATTGCAAGATTTTTAAATTTCAATCAATCAATCAATCAAATCATTTATTGTCAGATCACATAAATCCAATATGGTTAGAAACACAATAATCTTAACATCTAGTTTTGGTAAATTAAAATAGCCAATAATTGAGACTAGTTCAGACTATTTTACTAATAAAAGCAATCATTACAATCTATCCAGCCGTTTAGGAGAAGAAAGCATCCAAACAAACTATACACAAAGGTTATTATTATTATTTCACTGTACAAGTACTGATATGATTGACGTTTCAAAAGCGATGTAGATATATTACGAATGGCATACGCTACTTTACCACCCACGCGCCACTGTCGTTTGAAGAGCTTGTGAGCTCTCTAATTTTTCTTTGGGCGTTTTCTCAATTAACTCTTCGTTTGAATTACCAAACGTTACCAGACATCAGTCTTGTAAGAGGTCTACAATCTTTATAAAGAGAAATGACTTCGTGTTATTATTGGGAATTGTATTTTCTTAGTTGTTATATCACAAAATGATTATGTACTTTTGACTGAAAGAAAAGTTAGATAGTCGTACTATATTTGAAAAGATGATTATACCTTTAATAATTAGCTATTAAACATTGTGTATCATACTATTCAAAGTCAAAGTCAAAATCATTTATATCAATTAGACCATAAAGGCACTTTTGAACATCAACAAAAAAAGAGAAGCTATTTGCTCATTCCAAGGTGTAGATTCCTATGGAGAAGAACGAGCAAGAAACTCCATAGGTTACTTTCTTACTTACGTTTTCAATCAGGTTCACAATACAATTCTCTAGTGACATAGTTTTGTTGTTTGGATAGTGCGAGAACAATACTAAAATCCATTCAAAGACAGTATTTGTGCAGAAATAAAATCAGTAGTCTAAATTTCATTTCATTAGGATCATTACAGACAAATCAGACATTACCTACCATTATGTCTGACTCATCCTTTTAATACCCTGAGCTCAAAAAATGTTCAGCCGGCTTTAATAGGTTCTTGTACATCGTTCTACTCATCATTTTGAGTTGATTCACGTTACATAAGAAAACAAAGAAATCTAGTACAAGCTTCTACATCTTCGGAACATGTACGAACTATAAAGAGTACAACATAATCACAACCGTAGCCTATAACCCAAAAACAACAACCTCACATTACGCAACTTCGAACTCCTGTCAATGTTCATTCACGTGTAAAAACTAAGACAGAAGCACATCAAGATACCCCAATGTTCTAAACAATTTTGGGCTTAGTAATATAGCAATGAAGGTTACAAATCCATTGACAGATTGGAGTAGCATGACCTGTGGCGTCTGTACTATAAAAAAATCAATAAAACTTCAATTTTGGACTTCATTACAAAACAATAAAGTTACAAATCCATTGACAGAATAAAACAAGATGACCTGTAGTTGTACTATAAAAAAAAAGTAAAAAATGCACATCACATCGTACTCTCAGGTCGTTGGCGACGGATGATCGCAGTTACGTCATCACAGTAACCTTTCACTGCGTACCGCGCAGATGCGTATGCGCAACCGAACAACTTGCGGTTAAACGGAATGTGAACAAACATGCTGATGAAGAATGGGATAGTCAGGAAAATTTTACAGACAGACAAATAGAAATCTTTGTTTATTGAGGCGTTAGGAAACGTAAACATGTGTAGAAGTTTGCACGCAAAAGGTAGGAGGATAATTGCATGTTATTCGTTCTATACAAAAAATACTTTCATTTAAGTACTAGCTTCTGCCAGCGGCTTCGCCCGCGTTCCTAAGGGTAAAAAGTAGCCAGAGCCTTCAGACCGCAATCTGGCTCTGTTCCAAATTGTCTGTTCCATCCCTGTCCCTTAAGCCCTTTTGATGTGACTAAGTAAGAAACATACACACAAACTCATATATTTTCACATTTATAATATCTGTTTAATTATATTTAAATACTTGGCAGAATATACTATAGAGGTAGATGTGGTTAGCTGTATAATTCAATGAAATAAGCACAATTCCTTAGATACATACGTTCTCCCTGGGTTTCCTTAATCAAAAATATATAATTTCGACTGTTCAATATAATAAAATATTAAAAAATAATCACACCTCCGTTCATCGATTTTATGACCAATTTAATTTTAGTACTATTCCAGCAAATTTGAACGTGACGTCACAATACACAATCTCGTACAAAAATCAAAACTGTCGTTTATGACAGTTCGAAAAAATTATTGAATTTAACTAAATGGAAACTATAAAGCAAATTTAAAAGCATGTAAAGCCAGTAATAAAAAAAAACGACGTGTCTTCAATGATTTAAAAATTCAAAATGGGTTTACTGTTCGATTCCTGGAGGCGAGCAAAAGCCAGATGATAGATCGCTCACCACAGGTATCCTTCAGTTGTTACAAAACGATATCAACATTAAAAGGCTATAAACATAAAGATCAAATCTAGACATGGCCGTGACCTGGACAGCTCAAGAGATGGATGAGTGTGCATCTGTACCAAACTCTTACCTAACGCATCTCAACTGAATCAGTTTGATTGATGTGACGTCATACTAAGAGAGGCTATGAATATGATATTTATGTATTTGTAACCACATGCTCTTATTACATGAGTGATGGTAATACAGTAATAGAAATTGAATTGTAAATGTTTATGTGATAGAATAGTGTAATAGGTATTTACTCTTATAAATATAGCAAACCCGGCGAACTCCGCTTCGATTTATGTAACATTCTTAGCTATAAACCTCACGGAGCCCGAGACCTTTCCAACGAATGCAAAACCGTGGAAATTGGTTCGTGCGTTCTGGAGTTATAGCGTCAGGAAGAAAAACCATAAAATAATTCGTATTTTTATATAGTAGATTATTTGCCCACACTAGACCTCTGATTACATCTATAAAGAATGTAAGTGGTTTTTAGAAAAATAATAAAAGTATGAAAGGAAAAATTGGTGTTCTATCCACTAGCCAGTAAAGTTCTAGACCTACATCGGAACGCGGAGAACTTAACGGGTAACCGGGGCTCCGGCTCGACGTGCAGGTGAAGGAACGGGGTGGTTTTTAGTCAGTAAGAGTCTGACACTCCCTCCCGCCTCACCCAGGAGGGAGCAGTCATTGAATGATTTTCCCCCCATTAAAAAAAAGACCTACATCGAGGATTAAACTTTTCGAAAAACTGATAACTTTATTGCAGTAGAGAATTCCTAATGTCTATAAATTCCACTGTTACAAGGGAACGTCTTAAGAGAATACTTTCGATCATTAAGTGTGCCATGCTTCCAAATAGGCCGGCTCCACCGGCGTGATACCACGGCCTCACAGAAAACCGACGTGAAACAACGCTTGTTTTGCTTCGTCATGAGAGCGAGGTTATCGGAGGCTCAATTAACACCCGGGTCCCTTCCCCTGAATCCCCAAAATTCCTCAAATTCCTAATCTCCAAAAGCCCGTAACGCACTTGTAACGCCTTTGGTGTTCCTGGTGTCCATGGCCGATCGCTTACCATCAGGTGATTCGTCAGTTCGTTAACCGGCTTATCCCATAAAAAATGTAGATAAAATCTACTAACATAATTTGTGTAATAATATAATCATGTTGCTTAAATATTTGTATAGTTTAAAACGTTGCACAATTTATTGTAAATGTGAGAGCCTTGTAATAAATTAAATCAAATTAGACTAGTAGATTGCATTTATGTCAGCTTGGAGTTGTCATGCTCACTCAAAGATCTCGTTGGCGGTGGCACGTGCATTGGATCGCTCGATTCCCTACAAAATGGTTGAGTTGGGCGGTGCTAGGGTTCGCCAAATGTTCGTGAACGGGCACCGTCGATTGGAACTGGTCAGCTCCAGACTGTATCATTTTATTTTATTATCCTCAAGGTTATTTTCTTTTTCAGTCTTTCTGACTGGATTTAGGTGTTGCATTGTTCTCACACAATCGAACCAATAAAACTATGTAACTAGAGAATTGTATTGTAAACCTGATTGAAAAAGAGTAACCTATGGAGTTTCTAGCTCGTTCTTCTCCATAGGAATCTACGTCTTGGAATGAGCAACTAGCTTCCCTTATATATTTTTGTTGTTTGACGTTCAAAAGTGCCATCCTGGTCTAATTGAAATAAATGATTTTGACTTTGACTTTGACTTTGACTAACATTAATTTTTTCTAGACATTTTAGATTTCATAAACTTCACTCTGTAATTAGTGTTACAAATTACTGCCGCCATTAACTGAGGCTCTAAAGTAGGCGTGCCTGTGCCTGTTGCTAAGCCACCCTTTTAATTAAAGTTATAACTGGTTAAAACTACTTTTCAAGTTTCACAATGCTTCTAGATATTAATAGAATGTTGTTCCTTTTGAGAAGGGAAACTACAAATATAAATGTAACTATTTATATAGGTGTAGGCATAAAAGGCATTCACGTTCACAGAGTGCGTTGGTCTACTTTCCGATCTCGATAATTGCATTTTGTGCTCCTGTACAGTTAGTATCTTTGTATGTCTGTATAAAATCAGCAGCTGTAGCCAAAAGCGATTTAGCGCTTGTCTACATGTAGAATAGAAAACCAAATTATATGGAATGACTTAAATTTTTACACTTGTCAGTGTCATCCCATACATTTAGTTTTCTACTCTCTCTGTAGATAAGCGTTAAAGTGGCGTTTGGCTAAAAGCCTTCAGAAGTCATTTTATGAGCTGTAATGCAATATCAAAATATACCTTAAGGTGGTTGGCTTAGATATGATTTCTCTAAAATGTGGTTCTCTAAATTTCGGGCTTTATTATTTTTTTGTTATTTCAATGGCAGCATAGAGGTATTTACGATGTATTTTTCTTTCTATCCTACATGTCACAGTTTCGTACTCAATAGATACTATGGATATGCGCCCGATAGGTTGGAACCCAATATTATTCGGATTCGGACGCATATGCATATTGAGACGTGTTTCGTTTCGTTTTAAGCCCAGTATTATAAAGCTCTTTAAGAAGTACCTACTGTTTACTATCACAGTAAAATGATTATTTTGACTCATATAATATTTTCAAGACTAACATTTGCATTGTTATCTTTATCTCGCATTGTCTTTATGCCTGTGGCACCTCGACTTGAATGAAAGTGAGACCGGGCCGAGGCCAAACATGCACTTTCACCCCTACTCACCCACATTTCACGGATTTCAAACCAAACCAGCATACGATCTTGAACTCTCCGACCAATTATGTTAATACACACATATTTATAAATTAAAATTCTTCAATAAATTTATTATTTGCTTACTAATCTGAGGTGGAATAAATATCATTTTTCTATTCATATTGCACAGCTTCTTTTTCTTCGAATCTATTTGTAACCGCTTTCTTTTTTGAATTTAGAAGAACCGGTCGCCATTACACTCCATCTTATCAATTCTACAAAGCATTTTTTGGAACAAAATGTTGTAGCAAACAAAACATAATCAAAAATTCCCACGAGAAAAGCTAAGAGGTTACTTTTTATGAAGGATATAACAGAAAAATGTAACAATTCGACATTTTTGTCACTGTAATCTGGTTTAATGTCACCGATAGTGAATCTACAGTAGCATCGTCGACGTAAGGTAGTGTGGGTTATGTAGATATACATAATATGTTGTGCGATATGACGTAGGCCCTACCACTTTCTCCACTCTCACGGCCAAAAGGTCGCTTGTCGGCCGGAGATGCGAAATGTTTCTTGTCGCCAGTGGAGAGAAATACTCGCTAAGTGCGATTGACTTGATATATCGAAGACAGCTGGTAGTATGAATGTTAGATTATAATTATTCGTTTGATTATCCATTCTCAATTGTAACAGGTGGATGAAATTTTAGGAGCAGCTAGTATTTAGTTGGAATAATGTAATGTCTGCAATTTGGTACTTTCCTTATTCAAAAATAAATTATTTCAACTGTTCAATAAAATAAATTATTTAAAAATAATAATACTTTCATTAATTGATTTTATGAACAACTTAATTTTAGTATTTTTAACCAGCAAATTTTTAAGAAATAAGTTGTTATTGTCTGGCGCAAAAATACGTGACGTCACAATACACAATCTCGTACAAAATTCATAGAAAACTGTCGTATTTGACAGTTCGAAAAACGTATTGAATTTGAACAGTTGGCAAGTACCTAATTTGACTTCTACAGTTGAATACGTGCGAATTTTTGCAAATATTTATTTGTAATGTCGTTCTAAATTCAAAACATTTGATTTTGATTAATTAGCAAAGATGTCAATTCCAAGTGACGCTTTGTCGATCGTATTTCGATATTACGCAGCAGTCAATGATTGAATAGCAAATAATTTTGAAATGGACACTAAACATGTCATAAAACAAAAAGATTAAGAATGTATCTATCTATACAGATAAATAAAATTATAGTAGGTATCTGTTTGTAAATATTTTATTTAAATAATCGCTTTTTACCACACGCATATGAATATACATACGATACATATTATATTATATATATTATACCAAAATAACATATTTTTCAATTTTTGTCTGTCTGTCTCTTTGTATTGGCTAATCTTTGAAATGGCCGGACCGATTTTAACGGGACTTTTATTGGCAGGTAGCTATTTTACCAAGGAATAACATAGGGTACTTTTATAATAGCAAAACGCAGACGAAGTTGCGGGTTCAGCTAGTAATAAGATAAAAGTGAGTCGTGTCATCAATTAATTCTTTAACTGATAGTAATCTTGTTTTATTCCTGTCTGTGCGCAACACGTGTGTGAGATGAGAAAACCAAGGTAAGTTAACACTAAGGGTCATGCTGAGGAAGACATGTTAGGAGATAACTTTTATAATAACTTTATCTTTTAAACTGCAAACGAATTTACTACGTCTAATAGGGTAGTTTCCAGGATAACAAAATTAATAATCTAATTAGCCCGTCAGTTAGACAATGAAAAAATATTAGACACGTATTTTTTTATTTTCTCGTATAAAGTAACAATACTTAAATAAAATGGCGTTAAGTTTAGGAGTGGGAGGTAATTACGTCAGAACGTGGTACATTTTGTAGCACGTTGTGACGTCACGCCACATTTTTAATCAATATATTGTCAAAAGCATTTGATTTTGTGAGAAAAGAAAAAATACGTGTCTAATGTTTTAAAATAATCTACCAGACGGATAATAAAATAAAATTTAGGAAATTATGAACACTGTAGTAAATAAAACGGAGATTTGTTTCTTGACGTTACACGATGACAATGAAAAATATAACCATTTGTTTAGTTTTTTTAAGTTTCTGTTATGAAATGGTACGTCTAAATACCTTAGAAATAGGCCACTAACTGTTTGTAAAAATTGTACCAAATATTATGTAAACTAACGTATTTTTATGCTAAAATCGCTCGTAACATATTAGTTCAGTGTTTAAACTGTCAAACACCAAGCAGTCACCGGTGACCGCAACCTATTGTTCTATAATTGTGTCTACAAAACTCGACGAGTTAAGCTGATTGGTAGGTCGCGGAGAACCTAACGGGTAACCGGGGCTCCGGCTCGACGTGCAGGAGAAGGAACGGGGTGGTTTTTAGTCAGTAAGAGTCTGACACTCCCTCCCGCCTCACCCAGGCGGGGGCAGTCATTCGATGATTTTCCCCCCTTAAAAAAAAAAAAAAAAAAAAAAAAGCTGATTGGTAGCAATTTTAAGGTAGTAGTAGAATTCTAACATTTTGAAAATTTTGCATACATGAATAAAATAATACTTAAAATGTTACGACCCTAAAGGTTAGGCAATAGACAAATAAATGTGTAACATTTCCCTAACTTGACCATAAAAAAGACAAAAACTTCCAACGTTTTAAAATTCCGAAGAAGAACCTAAAAGCTAACGTAATCCCGTATGTATGTATATATTGTCTTATACCAGGAACAATTTTAGAAACTGTTCAATACTCGACTAAATATTTATGCATTTTGTCTGATCAGAAAATCCAATCGAAGACCCTTGCTCAGCGTTCGCTTCACGATCATTGACCGATGCAACTATAGAACCAACCACAAATACTGACGTCACAATTCAAAAATTCTGCTGTTCTAAAAAAATCTGATCCGATCAAGGCAAAGACATCAGCTAGACAGCCTCATCACTTCCCATTCCGCCTCGCACTTGAAGTTACAGCAAAGAGGTGTGAACTTGGAGAAAGTCATATTCTTATTTTTGTCATCATCCAACCTATTTTGTATCCAACTATTTCATTTCCCACCTTATGTTCATTGTTTTTGAGTTCACTTTCTATTTTAGTGAGTGCATTATTAAGTTTGTTACGCAAATGTGTGAGCATTAGCATATGTGTTTGGATTACTTGTGTTAAAAGTTCACAGATGGTTGGGTTTTCATTATGCGTGGAATTGTCGCATGTTATGTCATGGTGTTTATGGTAATGTACGAATCGCACGTGTCCATCTTTCTGACGAGGATTTTACGTTTGCGTGAAACGTGGATAATCTCTTGCATTCCACTATTGGACAGACGAATGGCACAATGTTGTATGAACAATTAATGATAATTTAAGAATAATTTACTGATCACGTTAAGATATAATAACCGATTTTAGTACATAGTAATATATTTTCTATTTGACACTAACAGTAATAATTTATTTATTATTTTATCTTTTAAGTCACGCTTTTGTATAGTGACAGTACTACAAATTCTTCATAAAATGACAAAGACGGCACGATATTTAAGTACAATTTAAAATCGAGTAGTGTTTCAATATTCAGGCGTTAAGATATCAAACACAAGTCTGTCTTCAACCCATCTCTTTGAATACATAAAACTTGTACCTACCGTAAAGCTTACATCAGCCCACGATAGACACCAAACAGACAAACAGGAGGCAGGAAGAAGTCAGGAAACATCAAATAATAAGTTAAAATCATCTAATAAGGAAAGAAAAGGCATCAGATAAGTTGACTTACCGATCAAACCGGCTAAAATATAAAGGAAACAGGTTTTTCAATACTTTCTACAAACATTGATAATAGTTTGTTATATAAATTAGAAACCGCATATGGAATGGATGCCTCAGGAAATGGAATCAATGGTAGCGTCCGAATTTTGCATACGTTAGACGAAGACGAGGCGCATTGTGTAACATTTGATTATATTGTGTGTGCGAAAAACCTGTTGCTATGAATAGGATGACATCTTCATAAAAAAATAAGTATTTTTAAAATTATTAGGAATGTTGAAGACCTTTCCAAAACCGAAATCACCATTATGAAATAAAATGTAGCTACTCATTGCAGTATATGTATCTAGCATGAAAATATTTTATATGAAGTATTTATTGCAACTGCCTGCTTCTGCCTCGTTGGCCGAGTGGTCGCGAGTGCGACTGCCGGGCAAGGGGTCTCGGGTTCGATTCCCGGGTCAGGCAAAGTATTACTGGGTTTTTAAAAAAAATCTCAGTAGTAGCACGGAGTCTGGAAATGTGCCCGGTATATGGCAATAGGCTCACCCCTTATTACATGGGACTCATAACATTAATAGTGAAAAGTGGGTGTTACTTCTGTGTGCACCTCTGCCTACCCCTTCGGGGATAAAAGGCGTGATGTTATGTTTTTTTATGTATTTATTGCAAATAGAACGACCCAAGCAAATTACACGATTTGGTAGCAAACCCAATCAGACAATCAGAATAAATCACATCAGCAAAACATTGATTAATCACATACCATCAAAGTCAATATGTAGGACAGAGTTAATAATATTAATCGAGTACTCAAACAATTTCAAAATGATATACTATTAACGCACGGTCATACTGATAGGAATTCCATACAACACACTAGGTCAAAGGTTAGGATTAAATTGAGAAACGTGGTGATTTTGGCTAAGCATAATTAGGTTTTTACAAGCAATAATCACAGCAATTTGACGATTAAACACAACATTGATGCTGATGTGACTGCATAAGTCAGTAAATAATCTTCCTTGAAATTCCACGACGAATTCATAATAATAAATAATCTTAGAGGACATAAAACATTGCAACATCTGACACGGAATTCTTAACCTCCAGAAATGGAAGCATAGATAAACATCGAGATAAAGAGGCAGTTTTTGCAGCACTATCTAATACGGTTGGAGATGACGTCTTCCCATTGAGCGAGCGTTGAATGCGCGGTATTCGCATGATTGCGCAAGCACATCATTGCTTTCCCATCGCTACGACTAATATAACGAACGATCTCGGTCTAGTGTGGGAAATTGAGATAGGCGTGGAACATCAAGAGTTTATACGTAATATCATACGTTTGGACAACAATTTTGGATTGGATGTGGCACATCATGATTTGATTCATTGTAATGTTTCAATGGAAGCGGCGTTTTATTTTTATGGTTTGAGGAAGTTGGAGTTTAGAAGATTCTCATGGTGTGATAACCAAAAACGACAATGGTTTGATAGGATTCAGTTTTATCGAAAAATTATTATTTATTCATACTTTCCCTTTTATTATTATAAAGCTAATAAATACTGTAATGCAATTAGATACACAATTCAATTTAAAACAGTTTTATGAACCTAATCTATAGTCACCTCGAACTAGATTTAACAAGTGATTATCCCATAATTATCAGAGCTTTGACTAATCAAGATATTTTTCAACGTAATCAATTAATCAATCTAGGTTATTCAACAGGACTAGATAAAAACTGGACTACTTAGGAACTAACACAAAATATAAAAACGTAATAAAACTTTAACGTAACGTGGTAATCATTTAACATGGCGCCGTACAGTTGCCTCAAAATAATTTCAATCATTTACACTTTGGAAATCTGCTATAATTTTGTTATTTAGAATACCGTTACGGATTTTATGGCACACTGATTGTGGCTATTTACAACATTCTATTACTTGTAATTGAAATTAAGTGATGTGGTAAGTAGAATGAGATAACTGGCAGTAACGTTGCACACTCGCAGAGGACTTTATTGCCATGGCAATAGATAATGATGTAAAAGTAAGAAGTAAATGTATTGAAGATGATTGTAAAGGGATTGCTGATAGGGCAATTACATTTGAATGTATGTTAATGTGTTACACTCAACTGTAATGCAAATAAGAGAAAGAGGATTACTTATTTCCTAAACACGGTATTACGAGAGCTATTTAACCTTTGACACTGTTTCATAGATGGAGTACGTAGCTTGTTTTTAAATAGAAATTGAAGTAGGTAATTAGAACAATAGTAGCACTATTGAATGATTATTAACTTCGTCATTGTTGACTAAATATTTCCCAAAATTAGGCCTATAATCAAATAGATACGAAAACAAATTAGGTTAAAAAGCTTATAAAAGAAGACTTACTCAAGACATCTGTGCAAGAAGTGCAGGAAGGCAGGATCGTCTGACCTCACGATGGTGGTGAGCGCTCTAGTGCCAGGCCTCCGCTTGCGGCCCTTAGAGTTGGTGATGCTGCGGGGGCAGCCTTTTGAGTCTGCATAAAATTAAAAGATTTAAGACACGGTTTGGTCTAATGCAATGAAATAGTTTAAAGGCAATAAATAGAAATAGATCAGAATCCTTTAAGAACCAATATGAAAAAGATTATCTCACCAAAGAACAATCTCTTCCTTGTAGCATGCAGCAGCAGGTCTGGGGGAGGTGGTCCAAGCAGCTCCATGATGCAAGCCAGCTGTTCTGATTCATTCTCGCCCGGGAACAGGGGGTAACCCGTGTGGAGTTCCGCTAGGATGCATCCTAGGACCAACGTAGATTGTCGTTTAAAATACTATCAATTAAAAATTGGTAAATTACAAGTACAGCTTGGCAAAACAGACTTTAGAATAATTGAGGTCGCTATATCGTACCTGTGGCGACCTGGTACACTATGACCCAACCGGTTTTCATACGAATTATTTTTATCTAGTTTAAAAATAGAAGGTACTATGTTCGGCAGATTGTTTATTCTTGGGATAGGTATGGTCCAAAGTAGGCGATTCAGTCCAAGTCAGTTTTAGTTTCAGTTGTCACTGCGTCAAGCTCTTTTTTGCCAAGCTGTACTTAATAATAATTTGCTCGACTATTTATGATATTTTTTTTTAAGATAAGTGATGAGCAATACTGTTGGTAGGCGGTGCCGTCGATCATAAGTTGCGTAAAGGTTGCATTCCTTAGTGTCGATGTCTGCTGTGCGAATCATGAGGTCACCTTTCTCCCTCACTTTCTATAGTTAAGGATTGTGACGCGGACGCTCTTGTACGGTCATTGACAGCACGGTTAGTGTTACAAAGTTGAAGTTTTATTGCGAATGAATGGATTTTAATTATGTGCTTTGTATAATATGTAATATTTTTTTGGCTGAGGAACAGCTAAAGTTATTTTGTCACCTATAAATATGAATCTGGTTACAACAGACTGAGTTTGTTTCGGCGTTTCTGCTCAGAGTAGTTAGTTAGGAAATGCCGGCCCTAATGTAGTAATTTAAAGATTGACGTGTAAATGTGTTATTTTGTAACCTATTTACAGAAATAAATATTATTTCATTTCATTTCAACATTGTCTTTCACTAGTTACTAATAAGGAAACCTCTACAAATTAATTATTAATAACTAAAGAAACAGTGTGAACTAGTGTCGGTGTAAATTAACTTTGACTCCCTCTAGCAACTCAGGCACCTGTTAAAAGACTTGCAATTTTTTAGACTACCAATGCATGCAACGTGGAACAATGAATCGTGCTAAAACCAACGATAAATCTTACTTATGTCTACAATTATATGTTATGTTTTAGTTCTCGTTTTATTTATGTTTATGATTAATCGCAGGTTTAATGGTCAGGCCTGATCCAGTTTGACAGTATTGAAGCTAAAGTAGTATTCTGTGTAAGATAATAGTAATCACTACTTTCTCTAGATAAATGTTAAGTTAATTTCCTTGAAAGCTATTGTTAATAGAACTGCTTTCAGTAGTAAGATGTTACTGGGTCTCAGTTTTACAAGCTTTAGAATTATCCGCGGATATATGCGAAGCCATAAATAATGATTGCTATGATATTTTTCAGAATTGTAGTTTTTTTAAATAAATGATTAAGCATAGAGTTAAACCATAAAACATTTGTCTGTATATTACTGTACGAAGTTCTTTCACTATTTATAAATTCCCTTATAAGAATAATACCTATGTACGTACCTGTAATTTATTTGTAAATGTGTTCACCTGTTGTTTGTTGTGCATTAATAAATAAATAAAATAAAACAAATAATTCACGAAAAAGCAACAATGATGCTCTCGACCCTAGACATTAAATCAGAGACCTAGTTAGTGTTTTAGCACTAACAGTCACATCAACGAAGACACAATAAATGTCAGCATCTACCGTTAAAATTGATAATACCAATCAAAATTAAATAACAACAAGAAACATACATTTACAAAGTTAATTACTCCAATACTATGTCAAATATAATTATCATACGTTACACCATTGGGTTGAGGTCCATCACTATTTTATATTTTATACAAACGCTTGTTAAAAGAATTATATAATGTTTTAAAAGGTATTTGTAATGGGTAAATATATACCTAGTGCTTAATTAATAATTGGGACGAACACCGGTGTAGAGGTAGAATAAGAATATTACGACATAATGGTTAGAGCAAATTTATGACGAAAGGGTAAATCTAAGAATAGGGTAATGTTGCTATTTATCATCATCAACAGCCTATAAATGCCCACTGCTGAGCAAAGCCTCTTCTCACACGGGAAAGGTTTGAGCATTGATCACCACGCTTGCTCAATGCGGGTTGGCGATTTCAAACTTATAATTAGATTTACAAGTCCAGGTTTCCTCCTCACGGTGTTTTCCTTCACCGTTTGTCAGTGGTGTCTAGATATCTTAGAAAATACATATAACTCTGAAAAAGTCACATTGGTACTTGGTGTTGGTAGGTTTCTAACCTGCACTCTCATGCATTAGAAGTTGCTATTATTAAGTACAAAGTAATGTTGTTTGAAATTGCCCCTGAAATTAATTAAGGTGACGATGCTACCGTTTCTCTGAAATTCAACTTGTTTATTTATTTATTTACTAGGTGATCCGGCAAACTTCGTACCGCCTAAAATGTTTCTTCGTCCTTTTAAATCTTCCTTGGACTTTCACAAACATTTCAAGACCAAAATTAGGCCAATTGTTTCAGCCATTCTCGAGTTTTAGCGAAACTAACTAACAAACGGAAATTCATTTTTATTTAAATAGATAATTGTTATGTTAAGACTTTTGTTGATTTGATTTGACACAACTGTTTGATTCTTTTTAAAAAAATTAAAAAGAAATAAAAATAAAATTATAAAGAATAAAAAAAATTAAAAAGTGTGAGCTGCGCGACGTCGCCGCGACCGCGCACGCTGCTCATGAGGAAGAACCCCTCTGTGGTTCGAAACTAGTAGAGCTTTTCTCAGTATATTCACGCGAGTAACCCGCGTTGTTACTTAATTTTACTTAATTAAGAATCAAACAGTTACAATATCATAAAAAGAAGAACAGTCACATTATTGAACATCATATTAAAATAAATTAACTAGAAAAAAACAAACATTTAAAAGTTTCATCATTATAAGCTACGAGCCGTCGTCTGCTGAACGGGCCTAAACTAAGGACTTCTAGATCGACCCGTTGCGTTGCGACAAATTTTACAATGAGCATATCCAAAGCTGTAAGTAAGTCTGTCTATCCGTAATGCGATCACCCACAGAAACGAGTATGACGCAGAGAACTGAATCATACCAGTATGACACTCACCCATGCTCCACATATCGATGGGTGTCCCGTACTGCAAGCCCAGTATAACCTCAGGGCTCCGGTAGAACCTCGACTGTATGTAGGTGTAGACCCGCGCATGTGTGTAGCAGGAGCTCCCGAAGTCAATCACCTTGATTGAGGAGCTGCCTCTCGCTTTTAGTAGAATGTTCTCCTGGAAGAATATAATATATCAATTAGGTAAGTACTTTTTTAAAGAAATCAACAAGTTCTCCATAAAGTAGTATTACGGAGGATAGCAGAATTTCAGAATTTCATGATAAGAAAATGGACTCAGTTTATTCGCATTCGAATAAAATTGAAATTAATAATAATTAGCATCATTTGCGTCGCGCAGTTGAGTAAAAATACTAAGAGAATAAGAAGTTTACTTTCTTTAGGGTTTCTCTCCCAAAATATTATAAATTACACATGATTCGAATAATATCAAAATTAAACATTTATTTTAAAGAAAAACTTCAACACTCATTGCTACTTCATTAGCAGGAATATCGAACTGCAAAAGTTAAAAAGCAAAAATTTAAAAAAACATTACCATACATAACCTGACAATTAAACTGTTCAATGCAGGTGCATGATGTGTATCCTGATCTTAAAATAGAAGTGAGTTCAAATACTCACTGGTTTGAGGTCACAGTGTATGATGTTCTCCCCTTCCAGCAGCCTGAGGCATCGGAGGAGGGAACTCGCGAACCTCCTGATGAGGCTCAGGCTGAACCCTTGGTAGTTGTTCTTCTTGATTAGCTCGTACAAGTTGATACTGGAAATAGAAATGCATTTTGTTAATTGACTAATAGATTAGAAGAGTTGCGTAGTCGTGTTTGGAAGTAAAATAGTAAATCTTAAAGATAGATTAGGGGAGTAGTTAAGGTAGGCTTGCTTTTTTATGGGATAAGCCGAGACTGATGACCTGATGGTAAACAATCAGCGTCGCCTATACACCCGAAACACCAGGGCGTTACAACCGCGTTACCGGCCTTTTGGGAATTGGGAATTTGAGGATTGTGGGGGATACGACCAAACTTTGCATCCAGTAAAAAAGTTTTGGTTACTTGACTCTTTTCCATCATACACCTCACATGCCTCTAAATTGGCATTACTTTTTGCACTACTGTCCTTAATATCAAGTTCTAAAATTTTAAATATTCCCCTACAACCATCCCCATAACTGAAAAAGTACCATGGGTCATGATCCTCACCTCATAAGCTCAAAACTGATGCAAAGATGGTTTCTAAAGTAGAAATAGTCGAGCATATGAATCACGTTGTGGGCTTGGTCCTTATCCTTCAACCGGAGATGATCCAGCACTCTCACTTCCACCAGCGCCTGATGATGGAACCGCTTCTTATTCCTGATTATCTTGATCGCGACCTGGGTCCCTGTGCGGTGATCTTGAGCCCTGATGACCTGGCCAAAGGATCCTTTGCCGATCACTTCGAGGATCTCATATCTGTAGGCTATGTGGTCGTGGATTTGCTGAAAAGATAGAAAGACGAGGATTAGAAAATGAGGAAGCGTTTCGAATATTGTATTTGTATTTTTGATCCAAACATAACATTGTGCCACACATTTTTTTTTAAATAGGTCAAAGTTCAGATCCATCAGGGACTTTCGGAGCGGTTAAAGAGCGAGACAATTGAGAATGCAGACTTAACCAGACCAGGTAGTCTTAGATTCTTTGTTATTACATGATTAAAGAACTTAATAATATGTAAGTAACCGCAGACCTCAACCTCGAAAGTCAGGTCATCTCATTTAGTTCGATATTTTCATCTAATTGATCGTAATCTTGCATTGAAATTTTCCTAAAGCGGTCATTATGACCAATTTCTTTGTTAACCGTCTGGCATCTGAATGGTAAGTGCTTACCATATTGAGCTTCAATATTATCAAAGTAAATTACTATAGTATTGGAAAGTAAATAGAAATCTTCTCTACATACATACAATATTTTGCTTTCAAACTTACATATTGTGATGTTCAGTTAACAAGTTAATAATGATGTGTACGACAACGGCTTTTAAAAGACGGCTGATGGAGCCGGTTTACGGTTTTATAGCCTATAGCCATCCTCGATATTAATGTGCTATTCAATATAAAAATAATTATATTGAATAGCACATAGCATACGACTTGTAGTTACGGAGATTAGCGCGTTCAAACAAAAAAAACAAACTCTTCCGTTTTATATAATAGTATAAGATGTTCACATAAATATCTTTAGGTATGTTAAATGAAGTAGACCACATTTCATCTGCTATATAACTAGGTTTTGCCCTCGGGAGCACGAAGTCGGCTTCGTGGCTCGTTTTTTCGGGATATATACATTGGATAAACTGCCTCGTTGGCCGAGTGGTCGCAAGTGTGACTGTCGGGCGAGGGGTCTCGGGTTCGATTCCCGGGTCGGGCAAAGTATTACTGAGTTTTTAAAAACTCTCAGTAGTAGCACGGAGTCTGAAATTGTGCCCGGTATATGGTAATGGGCTCACCCCAATACATGGGACTTATAACATACCTCTAAATAGTGAAAAGTGGGTGTTACATTGTACAGTGGCATTACGTGCCGTAATTTGAACCTTTCCCTACCCCTTCAGGGATAAAAGGCGTGATGTTATGTTATGTTACATTGGATAAAAATTTCATTTTACAATTCTACCTATTGAGTCCGTCAACTACTTACTACCTTTGATCTATATTTCAGCCAAATTGGTTAAGTTGGTCTTGAGTATATGATAAATA